>CM066986.1:57756199-58956199 GCA_033977485.1 Hydrangea macrophylla | reverse complement strand
CCAGAAGGGTTCATAGCTGGTGGGAAAGATAACTTGGTATGCAAGTTGTAAAAGTCCATTTATGGACTTAAGCAAGCATCCAGGAGTTGGAACATTTGTTTTGACCAAGCAGTCAAGTTGTTTGGTTTCATACAGAATCTAGATAAACCTTGTGTATACAAGAAGTGTGAAGAGAAAGTGGTGGCTTTTCTTGTGCTTTATGTTAATGACATTCTACGCATTGGAAACGATGTAGGGGCATTGTCATCAATTAAGGTTTGGCTAGCTAGTACTTTTGAGATGAAGGATCTTGGTGAGGCGAGCTATACCCTTTAGATAAAGCTCTTTCAGGATCATAAGCGAAAGATAATGGAACTATCTCAAGCTGGTTATATTGAGAAGGTACTAACTAGGTTTTTCATGGATAACTCAAAGAAAGGTTTATTACCTTTCAGGTATTGTTTAGCATTCTCCAAGGACTAGTGTCCAAAGATATAAGAAGAGAAGAATCGCATGGCAGGAGTTCCCTATGCTTCGGCAGTGGCAAGTCTCATGTTTCTGATGTTATGCACTAGAACAGATATCAGCTTTGCCATTGGCATGGTTAGCAGGTATCAATCGAATCCAGGTCCAGAGCACTGAAAACACATTCTTAAGTACTTGAGAATGACTAAAGATTACATGCTTATGTATAGCGGCGATAAGTTAATTCTAGTGGGATACACTGACTCGGACTTTATATAAGATAAAGATTCGAGGAAGTCGACATCTGGACATCTCTTAACCTTGGTAGGTGGTGTTGTTTGTTGGAGGAGCATTAAGCAGAAATGCATTGCAGACTCAACTATAGAATCTGAGTATGTGTTTGCTTGTGAAACCGCAAAGGAAGCTATTTGGCTCAAGAAGTTCCTTATGGAACTCGAGGTGATACCAGCATCGCTGTCACCTATTATGCTATACTATGATAATAGTAGGACAGTGGCTCAGTCCAAGGAGCCAAGGAACCATGGAAAGGGAAAGCACATAGAGCAGAAATATCATCTAATTCGAGATATTGTTCAACGTGGAGATGTAACTGTCGCCAAGATTGCCACTGTTGACAATCTTGCGGATCCGTTTTTAAAGACCTTGTCACAGAAGGTCTTTGATCATCATCTAGATAGTCTAGGTCTTAGATGTAGTCCTAAATGGTTATGAGTGCAAGTAGGAGTTTGTTGGATTTGTGCCCTCAAACCACTACTTTACGTATGAGACATTGACATTTTAATACATGGATATTAGCTTTATATTTTATTATGTATGCTTCTTTCATAAGATGATTGTTAATCCTTAAGTATCATAGTAAGTAATTCGTGTATGTATGAGATATATACAAGTGAGATACGAATTACCATTGGATGTAGTAATGACTCTCAATCACTAGAGGATGACTCTTAGTTAATTTGCTAGTGGTTATAGTGCATTGACAGATCTGAACTTTCCTATTGATACTCAAGACTATCAACAGTCGATAGGAACTCATAACTTGTATAAGGTACGTGTTCTTAATCTTGAGATGATTATGGACACAAACTATGGATATGGCTGCTTTGACTTACCAATCAGTGAGGTCTATAAATGATCAACACCTGGGTATCTTAAGTATGTCATGTTCATAGGGTTGTGAACATATATTGTCAAGATAGAATCTACCCTCTGATAAAGAGTAAGCATTCCCTTGAGAATATCACCAAGTTGGTTACTGAGAACTGCAGTCTTGTTGATAAGTAGTTATCAACATTTTTGGTAATCATAAGAGGTGAATGGGACTCAAGGAATGGAAGATGTAATCATCATTCTGGTTGGCAGTAATAGTTATCTGACTACCTAAACGTGATTATAAATGCTGACAGTAAAGGGACATTAGTACAACATACAAGTCTAGACATTGCTTTGGATATTCTTTTGCGTTGGAGTTGGGTTATCATTTTATAGTAGAGTAAGCGTTAACTGATCAGTTGCTTAATTTTCTGATCAAAGAGTTTGGTCATGGAATTAACAACTGATATGAGCTAACAATAAAGAACCTAGGAGATCCCACTCTTAGCTCCCTCAGGATGCTTAGAAAGGTACAAGAGGGCCTTATCAAGACAAGTTCATTCAATCGATCGAAAGTGTTTTGATCGATTAAAGTTATGACAAGTTCGATCGATCGATTGAAAGTGCCTTAATCGATCGAAGTTTGGATCGATCGAAGCCACTTCGATCGATCGAAGGCTTAAAGTCAGTTCAGAAGTCTATAAATACGGCAGCTACGTACAGAATATAATAATCGTCGTTTTTCTATACCAAAGCTGCAGAAACTATTTAGGGTTATCCAAGCCTTGTCTATCCTCACTATTAGGGTTCCCACCAACCCTAGTCTCTCCGGCAAACACCCATAAGAGTCATAAGGGTGAAGATCATCTAGTGGAGGCTGTTGTACCATCAAGAAGAAAGAGAAATAGAATTGGGTTCAAGACATTAGGTATTATCTTTATCTCTCTTGTTGTACGCATCTATATCATTGATAAGTAGTAGATCTGGGCATGGCAATAAAGTTTCGAACTTTGTTTTTCCGCTACGCTTTTAAATAAATATTTTTAAACCTATATTTCCTACAAGCCGGCAATCCCAGAGATATATCTTAGCCGTATTTGCCAGACAGCTAGTCGTTATTTAGAGGAGAGGATGAGTATTTATTTATACATTAAGGGCATGACACACCCGATAGAGATACACATGAACGCGTATCATTATGCAATGACCCAAGCAACCATATACTAGGAGATGGCTCGACTGATCCAGAGTAAGCTAGAGATGGATGCAATAGAGTAACGAGCTATTTTAGTAGGGCCCATTCACCAGAGCACGCAGCTGCACTGACACAGGCAGTATCCTCAATACCGGTACCCGATGTACTCGTCCTAGAGCCACATGATTAACCTAATAATCTAGAGCCCGAGCCAGAGCTGATTCCGGATGATGAAGAGCCGAAGGATGACCCAGGGGAGCTAGACCATGCACCAACAGATGACCCAGAGGATGATCTGGAGGATCCAAAGCCGATCGATATAGATGACATAGCTAAGGAGGATGTGGTAATTCCAGAGAACGATATAGTGATAGGAGACGATGAGGTGGTTAAGGTAACCGAGGAGGATATTCCTGATGAGGAGATCATTGCACATGAGATACCCGTGGTACCTGTATTACCAATAGGACCCATAGTACATATGGAAGCCATTGCTAATATGGCAGCAGAGTGGGTTGCACAGATGGTTGCACAGCCAAATGGATTCATTATAGGAAAGGCCGAGCTAGTAGAGACTATGGCCATGGTTGGAGGATTTGTCGAGATAGTCGCTGATATCGTCGAGCCAGTAAAGTATTAAGGATGTGGATGTTGATGAGATGATGGTCGAGGATTGGGATATAGGAGTGGTAGTTGGAGGTCTCGCTGCTCCAGCAGAGGATAATCCACTTGTAGAGATGGATAATGTATCTGAGGATGAGGCACCACTAGCAGGATCAGATACTGACGACTTTTGAGTCAAGATCTGTAGGGTTTATATATTTGTTAGTTTTATCAGGACATATTGTCGATATGATTTTTGGGAGCCTGAGAGATAGGTATTGGACCATAGTATTGTATAGATGTTTATCAGTAGTAGTAGCATTGTAAATAGCTTACCTTAGTACTGTATTAACCTATTCCCATGTGGTACACAGTGTGACTGGTGTGTACTATGCAGTACATCTTTTGATATATATATACGAGCAGTACTTTTGATATAATGGTGGTATGATTGAGTTGATATATGCTGATTAGTAGAACTGTTAGTTCTTGCTATTTATCGCTCTATATTGATTTTGTTTCCCCAACAATACTTTTAGCTAATCGATAGGTCTCTTGTAGGTACACATCACTAGAGCACTATGGTTGGACCTAGAAGGAATCCACCGCGACTAGGAGCAACTATTTCTGAGGGCATGGATCCAATAGGTGTCTTTAAGGCATTTATGCTGAGCATAGAGCATATGGGTGACACCTACAACCATGCTACCAATCAATGACCTGTCTAACCCCCTGTTGCACCATTTTCTCCAAGACAGACTGGAAAAAAATTGCTAGAAAGTTTCTGCAACTTGCACCCAGAGAAGTTTGATGGGTTAACTGAGCCATGGAGAGCTGGGCAGTGGATAAGGGAGATGGAGCTGATATTCGAAGCCTTGGAAGTGTAATGAGTAGGATATATGTCATCTTGCTTCATTTCAGCTAATTTATGTCGTCACTGATTGGTGGGAAGCCGTACGAGCCACCACAGGAGTTAACGTTGCAAGAGTGATGACATGGGAAACGTTTAAGGGGAGATTTTTGGTGAAATACTTTTCGGAGGATGAGAAGGATCAACAGGAGAAGAGCTTTCTTAGCCTGGTCCAAAGAATTTTGACTGTACAAGAATATACAACACGGTTTGAGCAATTGACTCAATTCGCTCGACACATGATCAACACCACGCAGAAGAAGGTGAAAAGGTTTCACCAAGGGTTGAACCCTTACTCGCACCACATGATGATCGGGCACCTCAACCAGAGTTTTGAGGGACTAGTGAGACTTGCTGTGAGTCTAGAGAAGGATGCCTATCCAGTATAGTGACAACAGATGAACTGACCCCAATCGTCAAAGGGCTTCCAATAGAGGAATTTCCAGATCCCGTCGCCGAGGAATACCCAAGGGTGGAGACCTCAAGGTAAATTTCAAAGGAATAAGCACACCTAGAATGGAACCAAGAAGCCCCAGCAAGGTTATCCTCGATCATCAATCCCAAAATTGAGACATGGATTCCATCATTAATTAATATCCACCACACAATTAATGTCGTCACCCAATCCAATGAGATATTGACCCATTTAAGGATCTCACCCTTTTAGGGATCAAAGCGTAAATATCAAATGTATGTGTCTATAAATTAACTTAGGATTAAGAGCATAAGCACTCATAATAACCATGACATATTAATTATCTTATAAGTCAGGACAAAGATAACCCCAAGTTGGTCCCGTTTAATACACAAAGTGTACCAGCATAGTGAGTTGAAATTATACTGTTTCCCGCAGTCAAGATAAACCTACTACATCACCATGCTGCAGTCCTACCGATGGTGTGTCCAATTCCATCTAAGACTGTAAACAAAATCTCACATTCTACAAGATCGATAGTCTAATCTTCCATGTGCAAGCCAAACTCTACACACCAAACCACCTACTATGTAGAATAAGAGACACACATGCACAACATTAAATAAATAATATAATGCAAACATTACCCACACAGATTCTCATAAAAATGGAATAACTGATTTTATTAAATGAACAATAAATTAACTATATGAAGCATGGCTTTTAGTATATATCCCTAACAGTCTAGACCTTGTCAATCACCTCCAAAGAACATTGAATCAATTCACTCCGCATGAGTAGATATGATTTGTCATCAGTTATCACCGTGCCCTTGTCATTATTAACCACTACCCCGGTCTTTACTGTTTTAGTCCACCTTTTTAAGATGTATCGTTCTGGCAACAAATTAGTCATTTTGTGCAAGTATCCTAACACATGTCTACATGGTATCCTTGAGCTCTCAAACAATTTGCAACTACATGAAGCAAAACACAACCTCCTTCTTATCATAAAGAACTTCTCGTACTCTTTGAAATGACTTTGTTTGAACTTTATATACCTTCTACTTCTCATCCTCCTTGATAAGCTCGTATCTATAGTTCAAGGATTCCCAAAGCTCATCCTGAAGTTCATAAGATTTTTTTGACGTATAAATCTCAACCATTTGTAACAAATAGTCATGAAGTATCTTCACCCTTGGCTTCTCGGTCCGATCTTTGTGATTGGACAACAACTCTTCATTCTGTTACCGTAGTAGCCCCCAACCAAATTGAATCATGAAATCAAGTAATGAATTATCCTTCTTCATAAATTTCTTGAAAAATGAATGAGAGCCTAACTACTTGTCATATCGATCGAGAAAATGTGATTACAATAGACATGCACCCATTTGGACCGAATATCAAACATTGACTTCAACCAACTATTGCTGTCTAACCCACTCCTCCTAACAAGATCCATCCATATTTCGTCGAACTCTTCCTTAGACTCCTAATTCCAAATATAATTGGAGAACTTATTGTAGTGCTTAATATATTTGACCGAGTCTATCTTCTTAGAAAACTTCATCAAAATGTGCTAACTACAAAATCTATGGAATGTATCCGGAAGAGTATGAGAAATTGCTTTAGTCATTACTGGATCTTGATCAGTAATGATCATTTTAGGGGCATCACCTGGCATAGCCTCTAAAAATTGGTTGTATGAATATGTTGTCTCATCACTTAAAAATGCACAAGCAACAATAATGGTCTGACCATGATTGTTAACCCCATTAGTGGTGCAAAAATCATACCATAGCGATTGGTGTTGTATGTAGTATTGAAGACGACCACATCACCATATAATTTATAAGCCCGTCCAAATGTCCCATCGGCCCAAAAATAATGTTTTATCCTTTGTTCATGATCTGCCTCAATTTTGTATGTGAATGATGGATTCTTGGCCTACTCCAATTTTAAATACTCACTCAACATTTCTCTATCATGCCCCTTTTTCTCATTACGCATATCCCTCTACTGATTTTATAAATCTTTTTGTATACATCCAATGTTTTCAATCCCTCTAGTTTGGACTCCGAGAAAACTGAATTGCTGATGTGAGGGTATTTTCACAAGTCCAAGTTGTTGCATCAAACTCTTTTGGACACTTGAAACAAATCAGTGAGATCTCAAAAGATGCTTCTTCGGAGGGGTTGCCAATGGGTGACAATGACCCTTCCCTTTCCTTGTTTAAAACATATAAACTCCTTCCTATAAACCATATCAGTTCCTTCCATCTTCTTAGACACCCAACTTCGAATACTAAAGCCACCTGGTTTAGCATATGCATTGTAGAAATTATAAACATCCCTTATTGTTTGAAATTGTTGGCCAACACTAGGTTTGAGATCATTGGTCATTTGAGGATTATAAATATCACGACAATTGGAGGTGTCCCCCCATTTATCACTTTCATAATCTGGACTGAACTCAACAGTCTTTGCCTCCTTATCCATATTGTCATTTCTGGCCGAATTTTCCACCTCCATGTTATTGTCCATAATGCCTGAAGTTAAATAAAGAAAATAATGAGAAAAATGCTTACTAATTTTGTAGGTTGATCCACATATCTTTCCTAATTTTGCTTACTAATTTGTATCTCTGTGTTTTGATTACTAATTGTGCTTACAAACTTGTATCTCTGTTTTTCTAGGAGTGTAACTAAAGTCTACTACTTGGTTTAAAAAGGGTCAAGAAAAATTGGACATTTTCAAAAGATAAATAAATAAATAAAAAGGCTTTAAAATTTTTATACGTGTAACTAAAGTCTCTGTTTTTCTAGTAGTAACTAAAGACTACTGATTGGTTTGTAAGTTATAGTTAATCAATCTTACTTTATACGCATTAGTTTTATACTGATTTGAGTAAGGTGATTTAAATAGTGGTTAATGGGTGTTTGGTGAGCAATAAAGATCATTAGTAACTTGCAAAAGGGTAATGACTTGGTAAAAAGGTATCAATAATTGAGTGATTCTACAAATGGATGAACTAGGGCAAAAAATCAGAGACATATTGCATTCCCCACCCAAATGCACCAAAAAGAGACTACAAGCCCTAATCCATTTGGCTGCAATCATCAAACGATCCAAGAATTTTTTTTTGATCGATTATTGAAATTTTTTGTCCTAAATATCTTGAGAGTAAGAACAGATTGAGAGAGTGAGATAGAGTGAGAGAGGGAGAGAAACATTACGTAGACACCGAAGCTGCGGCATGTAGGCGAGGGCGGCGGCGACCTGGCGGTGCAATGAGGTGAGCGCAGTGAGGGTTTCGAGCGAGAGAGAGAGAGAGAGAGAGAGAGAGAGAGAGAGAGAGAGTTTCGATCGAGAGAGAGAGAGAGAGCACAATGAGGGAGAGAGAGAGAGAGAGCACAGTGAGTGGGATCTTGAGAGAAAGGTTTCCCCCCAATTTGTTTTGTTTTAACCCGTTTCCCCCCAATTTGTTTCAACCCATTGTTAAGTGAGTCGGGCCGACCCATGTTCATCGGGTAAGTTCATCGACCCGGTTCATCATAGAGCCAAATCGTATATATATAAATGCTGAAGCAAAAGCCTTCCATTGAGGCAGTCCACATCTGTTTTCTCTCCAAAGTAAAAAAAAAATTGTCACACCCCGATTTTTGGACAACCAAATATTCAATCCAGAGCCTGTATCCAGACTAATATTCAATTACCAAAAATCACGAGAGCGACACCCTCCCATATGCTAACAGAAAATTTATTGAAAACAGTATTTAATGCTCCTTAAATAAGGACATGTGATCTTGTGTTTAAAGAAAAACTCTTTATTATTAAACATGTATTCCCAAACATCCATTTCATTGTAAAAGAAATAAAGTTCCATTACAAATATTATATCACTTTTCAATTTAAAAAAAAATATCATTTTCATAAATAAAATGTCTACATACAGAGTTCAGCGGAAATAAAAATAAATAAGAATAAAATCTATACATCCATTGGTCAGAGTAACTACAACGTTCCCAATACCCAATATACCATATTTATTACAATTATACATACTGACCCACAATGCCAGAAAATAAAATACAATCAAGTACAACAAAAATAAGTACAACTCCAATAATAAACAACACAACAACCATCTCTTCACCCAAACAGAAGCTCCAACGAAAATCTCCAAAAACTAAACCTGCACAAATACATTCGACTACGTTTCATATAGAAACGCCCCCGAATGTATAACACACTCGGGTCAGTCACATGACTGGTATGAGTTAAACAAAATAACAAGTCTTAGGGATCCAACTTGAACCCGTAGACAACAAATTACACTACAACACTCTTGGGCCAAGATAGGTAGTTCCACACACATATTTGGACAAAAGAGTAGTTTCCATTTATGTGGTGGCAAGTAGTTTCTTGCCCAAAAATCCAAAGCTACTACGAATTTCATACTTACCCATTACTTATGGTGAGCCAAACCTGTAATACGTTAGTGGGCCCACCATCCTGCAAATTGAATGATCATAAACCAAGCAAACAATTCTGTATACAAACCGTCCACATTCTAACTCAAACGTCGCATTCATTTTTTCACGCTTATCAGTCTTATGAAATAATCCATGTTCATTACTTATTAACTTTAAATTTATCTTTGCATTCCCTAGCTTCACCACTTGGCCACCCTCCATGGTACACCCACACATATATCCCATGTGTGCCCGGACATACTACCAACATCCACTCTGGTGCTAGTTTGGTTGGGGTATCAACCAAACCAGGTATACACACAGAAGGCCAGTCAATATGCCTAGACGTCTAACAAATAAGCCGAGCATAAGGCTTAGGCCAGCTTGATCACAAAGCCACTGGCAAAAAGGTACACTCAGCAAGTCGAGCTACCAAAAACAAAACATATCACACAACGGGGAGCGGTGAACACTAAAGAACTATGTTGCAATTATCACTTATCGTTCGTATTATCCCAATAATTGTAAATTTCACGTTTATTACATAGTTCCGTCTTATCATCCAATCACATCTCTAACTTTTAGATGTATTCCAATTTCTTACAATAAAGGGTTTTATCAATTAACCCATAACAATCTTCCCTCAAAATTTCCAATCAAATTACAAGATCTCTAATATACTATTCAACGTATCTAATTTACTCATTTTTATCAAAGTGACCACAAAATAAGGTCAGTTATTTCAGGTACAAATACCTCAACCAAATATTCAATATTAGCATACATAAAGCACCTAATAAGAAATCACATTCTCCAATTTTGCACGTTGAACTATATTGAAAACTGCTACTGTAATCTTAAATTTCTGCCCAAACGGTGCAGAATCAGGAAAAACTTAAAACACGAAAAGTGTGCAGAATCACATTTTACATAAGTCACGCGGACAGAATGTTCAAATTCAAAGCCATGATTTTCTAATAATTTTATGAAGTTTCTGCAACTGTTAAAATAGAATAAAAACGAATTTTCTTATTATTTATTCATTATCAAAATTATTTTCCTTTGTGCATTCATCAAGTTAACTATCCACATAATCTATCCTAATACACCGAGATCACATTCATAAAATCACAATAAGAAAAATGAATGTTTATATCAGTCCATAATAACAAATGGGGATCAACACACAATTTAAAACAAATCACCAAGTTAACAAGAACTAATAGGATTCCCTAGCGTATACATATATATATACATATGTGTATATATATATACCCAAAAACAAATCTTTAACTCACCTAGTTCGATCCAAAATTGACAACCACGAATGCTTCGGGATTCCCCACATGCCCACGAACCCGGAATCCTTCTCCTTTCTCCTCCCTTTTCTTCTTCTTCTTTTCTTTCTCTTCTCTCTCTTTCTCTCTCTCTCTCTCTCTCTCTCTCTCTCTCTCTCTCTCACACACACACACACACACGTCTGTTCTTTCTTTTGGGTGGCTAGGGTTTTTAATATAAGATATATGTACACTACACACACAACACATGTAAATAAAACACACAAAAATATATAAATCCCGTTTTTCTTCTTGTGGGCTCACAAAAGAGGCCTATATGAGCCCAGAATGCAGTACAAAGTGTTAAAATGAGTAGCCCCATGGGTACCCATGACCCCGGTACTAAGTTTTAATGTTAATTACATTATTTAACACATTCGCGGGCTTGTAAACACTATATAACAAAAATACATATCAACCCTTCATTTTATTTTTTTAACAAATATAAATTAATAAAATATAACTTCCAAACTAAACGCGCTCACTCATGATTTAATTTATATGTCCACCAAACACTTAAAATTTTCCAAACACATGTCTTACATAGGCACACTCATATAATATTACTAACTGAAAATAATAATTAAAATAATTATTTACATAGAAATTTTAGGGTTGTTACAAAAATCCTATGTGGCAATTTTTGCTTCATTCGGTCCAAATCTCATCTATTCTCTCTATGCTTCTTATTTTTTCCCTTCTTGTCATTATTTCTCTCTCTTTCAAGCCTTTCCATTTACTCTTCTAGAGTTTCACTAGTAATTAATTGTTGCATTTATACCAACCTCATCCATCAAAACCCTTCTCCTCCAAACTTCTCCTCCACCTCTCCAAGCGGCGATTGAAGTCCCTCACTGTAGTAACCCGTGTTTTCATGTTTAAATTGACGATTTAGACTTCGTGTGCGATTTTAGCGAAAATTGGTCACAGGGGTATTTTGGTCATTTCTTCAATTTTATAAGTCATGAACTAAAAATATATTTTTTGGGAAAAGTTGCGTGAGATTAAATGATTTGGTATTCGTGTTGGAAGTTAAGATTTTTCGAGTCATATTTAAAATTAAATCTAATATTTTCTCTTTTAATTTTAACAGTAGCAGAATTTTGTTTTCAGATTTTTGTTAGGAAAACGAATGAAACTTAAGGTTCTGCCCGCGTTGTCCCAAGCAAAACTCGATTCTGCACACTTTTCGTCTAATGCAATTTTCTCAGATTTTGCACCGTTTGGGCAGAAAATGAGGATTACAGTAGCAGAAAAAGTATATTAGAAATTCAATCTAATATTTTCTCTTTTAATTTTAACAGTAGCAGAATTTTGTTTTCAGATATTTGTTAGGAAAACGAATGAAATTTAAGGTTCTGCCCGCGTTGTCCCAAGTAAAACTCGATTCTGCACACTTTTTGTCTAATGCAATTTTCTCAGATTCTGCACCGTTTGGACAGAAAACGAGGATTTCAGTAGCAGTTTTTAGAATGCTATTAGTAATGTTTAAAATGATTAAGGCAATGAATTACGAATTTTCAATCCCCGTACGCGTATTATTTCTTTAATTCTGTGAATTCCTTTATGTTTAAAGTTTGATGACATTCATGTGGAGTCAGTTGTACATGCATGGTGAGTGTTGGTAGTGTGTAAAAGAGTAATGATAGTGTGGAAAAGAGTAATGATTGTGTGGAAAGAGTATGAGTTTGAGTGGTGGTTGTGGATGTGATTGTGGTTGGAGTTGAAAAAGAGGATGAGGGTGTCTTTGAAATGCGAAGGTGGCAAAAATGGACACTCCCTGACGCCCATGGAAGCGTTAAAGTGTGTGAAGCCGAACTTGGACACTCACTGGCACCCATAGAAGTGCTAAAGTGTGGCCTATAGACACTCCCTGAATGACTCGAGTCTGGATACCTGTGTGGGGGTTGCCCCGGTATTTGCATGGCGGTTAGGGTATTCAAAGTGTGAGGCATTGGACACTCCCTGGTACCCCGGACCAAAGTGTGAGGCAAACTGGACACTCCCTGGCGCCCCGTTGCTAAAGTGTGGCTATCTTAGTATTTCAAAGATACCAGGAGTAGGATAGAGGGTTGTTGGGTTTTGTCGAGAGAAAAGAGTCGGTTAGATGAGATGGTGCATTGTTCTCATACACGGTCACATATGTGTGAATTTATCTTTTAATTATTGTTGTGGTTGTTTTTCTAACAAGCTCTTTATCATAAATATAAACTTGTGGTATTTAAATGGAAATGGGAAAAAGGTAAATGGGCATGTTTTTACATTCAAAGCTATGTTTTTAATACTCACCAGCTTCTTGAAGCTGACGGCGTTGATGCGTCCTGGACATTCGTGTCCAGGCTTTGCAGGTAATAATCAGGATGAACCGTATGATTATGCTAATTGAGATCAGTTGCTGAGAAGAGATGTTACTTTTATATGCTTTAAGTTTATGTGCTCTAAGTTATGATTAGTTTTGTAATAAGGATGACTGTAATAGACTTTAAGTTATTGTCTTATTTCAAGGCGGTCTGTGCCTTAGTTAACCCCGTACCATAAGATGTAATAAGTTAGAAAAATTTTATAAGCCCTGATTGCTCTACTCTGATTAATGGTTTTATGTTGTTCGACGTTTGGGACGGAATCGATCCTTCAAACTGTCGCGACCTACGGGTCCATAAAGGAAATTAAATGCTTTCCATATTTATGCTACGTCGGGGCGTGACAGGATTTAGTGGTATCAGAGCCTGTCCCCAGCCGGAAATGTAGGACTATGTCAAGGTTAGATAGTCTACATCGCCTGGGAGGAGTCAGAGAAGGTTGAAAAAAAAAAAAAAAAATTTGTTATTTTATTAAACAAAACATGCTATTTTTGTTTTAAACATTATTTTAAGAAACTTATGAAGTTATTTACCAAATGCTTTTATCTCTAGATTTCGGGACGAAATCTCTATTAAGGAGGGTAGATTGTAGTAACCCGTGTTTTCATGTTTAAATTGACGATTTAGACTTCGTGTGCGATTTTAGCGAAAATTGGTCACAGGGGTATTTTGGTCATTTCTTCAATTTTATAAGTCATGAACTAAAAATATATTTTTTGGGAAAAGTTGCGTGAGATTAAATGATTTGGTATTCGTGTTGGAAGTTAAGATTTTTCGAGTCATATTTAAAATTAAATCTAATATTTTCTCTTTTAATTTTATCAGTAGCAGAATTTTGTTTTCAGATTTTTGTTAGGAAAACGAATGAAACTTAAGGTTCTGCCCGCGTAGTCCCAAGCAAAACTCGATTCTGCACACTTTTCGTCTAATGCAATTTTCTCAGATTTTGCACCGTTTGGGCAGAAAATGAGGATTACAGTAGCAGAAAAAGTATATTAGAAATTCAATCTAATATTTTCTCTTTTAATTTTAACAGTAGCAGAATTTTGTTTTCAGATATTTGTTAGGAAAACGAATGAAATTTAAGGTTCTGCCCGCGTTGTCCCAAGTAAAACTCGATTCTGCACACTTTTTGTCTAATGCAATTTTCTCAGATTCTGCACCGTTTGGACAGAAAATGAGGATTTCAGTAGCAGTTTTTAGAATGCTATTAGTAATGTTTAAAATGATTAAGGCAATGAATTACGAATTTTCAATCCCCGTACGCGTATTATTTCTTTAATTCTGTGAATTCCTTTATGTTTAAAGTTTGATGACATTCATGTGGAGTCAGTTGTACATGCATGGTGAGTGTTGGTAGTGTGTAAAAGAGTAATGATAGTGTGGAAAAGAGTAATGATTGTGTGGAAAGAGTATGAGTTTGAGTGGTGGTTGTGGATGTGATTGTGGTTGGAGTTGAAAAAGAGGATGAGGGTGTCTTTGAAATGCGAAGGTGGCAAAAATGGACACTCCCTGACGCCCATGGAAGCGTTAAAGTGTGTGAAGCCGAACTTGGACACTCACTGGCACCCATGGAAGTGCTAAAGTGTGGCCTATAGACACTCCCTGAATGACTCGAGTCTGGATACCTGTGTGGGGGTTGCCCCGGTATTTGCATGGCGGTTAGGGTATTCAAAGTGTGAGGCATTGGACACTCCCTGGTACCCCGGACCAAAGTGTGAGGCAAACTGGACACTCCCTGGCGCCCCGTTGCTAAAGTGTGGCTATCTTAGTATTTCAAAGATACCAGGAGTAGGATAGAGGGTTGTTGGGTTTTGTCGAGAGAAAAGAGTCGGTTAGATGAGATGGTGCATTGTTCTCATACACGGTCACATATGTGTGAATTTATCTTTTAATTATTGTTGTGGTTGTTTTTCTAACAAGCTCTTTATCATAAATATAAACTTGTGGTATTTAAATGGAAATGGGAAAAAGGTAAATGGGCATGTTTTTACATTCAAAGCTATGTTTTTAATACTCACCAGCTTCTTGAAGCTGACGGCGTTGATGCGTCCTGGACATTCGTGTCCAGGCTTTGCAGGTAATAATCAGGATGAACCGTATGATTATGCTAATTGAGATCAGTTGCTGAGAAGAGATGTTACTTTTATATGCTTTAAGTTTATGTGCTCTAAGTTATGATTAGTTTTGTAATAAGGATGACTGTAATAGACTTTAAGTTATTGTCTTATTTCAAGGCGGTCTGTGCCTTAGTTAACCCCGTACCATAAGATGTAATAAGTTAGAAAAATTTTATAAGCCCTGATTGCTCTACTCTGATTAATGGTTTTATGTTGTTCGACGTTTGGGACGGAATCGATCCTTCAAACTGTCGCGACCTACGGGTCCATAAAGGAAATTAAATGCTTTCCATATTTATGCTACGTCGGGGCGTGACAGGATTTAGAAAGTGTAATACCCCGTATTTTATTTTCGCGTTTTGATTTAAAAAAAAAATATACCATATTTAAAATTTATACAGTGTAATTTTACCTGTGTGTGTGTATCATTGCGTGAGCTCAACACACACAAGGGTATCTTGTGTACACATGGAAATCACTCAAGAAATTAGTGCAGTGTGTGCGTTAATTTTGTGTTGGAGTGCTTTGTGAGTGGAGTGCTTTGTGAGTGGAGTGTGTGGTGTTTGTGTTGGAGTGAGTGGGTTGTGTAGTGGTTATGGGGACCCATTAAAGGCTATTTATGTATACTAATTCCCCCCCCCCCATTTCACTATCTCTCATCTATCTCTCAGTCTCTCTGCAGCTCTCTCTCTCTCGGCAAGAACACACACACACACATATTTTGATCCACACACATATAGTTATATATATTCACACATATACATATATATTCAGAGAGTGGAGAAAGTGATCAACATTATTTTTAAGGTACGGGGTTGTGTACAATATGCTCTTAAATCTCTGGAGTATTTTCTTGTCATCCCTATTTGTACTCTCTTTGCATATGTTGTCTTTTCTTGGAATCCATGTCTTTTTTTGGTTAAATATTATTAAAATATTATTTTGGCTAAGTGCTATGGGACTAAAGGGTCATGAGTAAGGAGCACCTACCAACAGTCCAACAGGCCTCAGGGACCGAGGAATGGTGACGGGTGAGGTGAGGTGAGGTGACTCTTTGCTATGTGACCAAGAGGAACCTGGTATGATGCTCTTGTGGGTGAGCGGGTAAATGGTGTGAACGTGGTGGGTTGAGTGATTGATTTATTTTATTTGATCCGTTGTGGTTGTTCATTGTACTTTTGAGCCCTTATTATTCCTGTCATATTGTATACTTCCCCGTGTGTTATTTTAGATGCAGGTACCATTGGTAGCAGTCAAATTGGAGTACATTAGAGTACCGTGTGGGTTGGAGTTATTTGGGTCCTAGCCGTGTAAACGAATTAAATTGTAATTTTTGGACACTCAAGTGTAAATATTTTTGTTGTTTTAAAATACACTTGGCTATTTACAATTTTAATGTAAATATTTCTTTTATTTTTGGTAATGAAAATCGGGGCGTCACAAATGGTATCAGAGCCTGTACCCAGCCGGAAATGTAGGACTTAGTTCCACATCGCCTGGGGGAATCAATGAGGGTAGTACTATTTATTTGTACTATTTGGATTTTTTTGTCTATAAAAAAAAAATAAATAAATAAATAAATAAAAAAAAAATCTTTTGAAATTTCAAGTTGTTTGTCAAAATATTTATACTTTAATTTCGCGGACGAAATTCTTTTAAGGAGGGTAGAGTGTAATACCCCGTATTTTATTTTCGCGTTTTGATTTAAAAAAAAAATATACCATATTTAAAATTTATACAGTGTAATTTTACCTGTGTGTGTGTATCATTGCGTGAGCTCAACACACACAAGGGTATCTTGTGTACACATGGAAATCACTCAAGAAATTAGTGCAGTGTGTGCGTTAATTTTGTGTTGGAGTGCTTTGTGAGTGGAGTGCTTTGTGAGTGGAGTGTGTGGTGTTTGTGTTGGAGTGAGTGGGTTGTGTAGTGGTTATGGGGACCCATTAAAGGCTATTTATGTATACTAATTCCCCCCCCCCCCCCCCCCCCCCCCCATTTCACTATCTCTCATCTATCTCTCAGTCTCTCTGCAGCTCTCTCTCTCTCGGCAAGAACACACACACACACATATTTTGATCCACACACATATAGTTATATATATTCACACATATACATATATATTCAGAGAGTGGAGAAAGTGATCAACATTATTTTTAAGGTACGGGGTTGTGTACAATATGCTCTTAAATCTCTGGAGTATTTTCTTGTCATCCCTATTTGTACTCTCTTTGCATATGTTGTCTTTTCTTGGAATCCATGTCTTTTTTTGGTTAAATATTATTAAAATATTATTTTGGCTAAGTGCTATGGGACTAAAGGGTCATGAGTAAGGAGCACCTACCAACAGTCCAACAGGCCTCAGGGACCGAGGAATGGTGACGGGTGAGGTGAGGTGAGGTGACTCTTTGCTATGTGACCAAGAGGAACCTGGTATGATGCTCTTGTGGGTGAGCGGGTAAATGGTGTGAACGTGGTGGGTTGAGTGATTGATTTATTTTATTTGATCCGTTGTGGTTGTTCATTGTACTTTTGAGCCCTTATTATTCCTGTCATATTGTATACTTCCCCGTGTGTTATTTTAGATGCAGGTACCATTGGTAGCAGTCAAATTGGAGTACATTAGAGTACCGTGTGGGTTGGAGTTATTTGGGTCCTAGCCGTGTAAACGAATTAAATTGTAATTTTTGGACACTCAAGTGTAAATATTTTTGTTGTTTTAAAATACACTTGGCTATTTACAATTTTAATGTAAATATTTCTTTTATTTTTGGTAATGAAAATCGGGGCGTCACACTCACCCCAACTACTACTCTCGTGATGCCTCATCAGTTATCCCATGTAACACCCCAAGTGGCCCACTAGCCCAACAACTTGACCGGCCAGCCACATTGGCCCTTAAAATGCTTAAGCCCAAGTTATTAGTAGTAGCCCCCTTAGTTTTATATATATCATACTAACTTTTTATATTTATCCGATGTGAGACGAGATCTCATAATCTCCCTAACAAACAATGAATATTGCATATTCATGTGCCAATATAATAGATATTGTGCTCATTTAAACCCCCAAATCCCTAAATTTATATGCTTTTTGGAATTAATGTGGTTTAATGATGATGTCACTCAAATGTGTGTAATTATGTGCTTTTACATGTTTTGTATGTTTAAGTGAAAATAAAGTGAAATGATGCAATAAATGGAAGGAAATAAGTAGCTACCACACTGAATTATCTCTCATGTGTTATTTTAGTCAAAATCTCAATAGTAAAATTTCAGTAAATCAAACAAACACAAAAAAAAAAAAAAAGAGAACCAAACCAAAGGAAACAAACAACTGACAAGAAGAAAAAAAAACAAGTTGAAAGCGACATTTACGTAATATTTCTTCTCTTCCTTCTCTCTCTCTCTTTCCCTCCCTGCAGGACTGACACTGGTTTGAAAAAATGGACGAAGCGAAGAAAATTAGCAAAGCTCTCACTTTCGTCTCCTGTTCAGTGACGAATACAATGACGAAATTATCAATCGTTTGTCTACAAATTGAAACAGCCAGAGGTAGCCAAAGAGAAGAGCACAACACAACGAGAAAGACTCACACACAATCACATAGAGAGAAAAGCCTAGGGAGGTTACCATGTGAGCACTTCATAGTGTCCCTAGGAGTAGGAAACTTAAAGCTTTTCTTTTCTTTTTCTAGTTCTAGAAGTTGTAAAAATTTGCTCTTCTATAATTGATGATTTCATGTTCAAAAACATGTAACAAAACTTTGTGTACTATATTTCTTAACTTAGTTCTTAAATATTTGTTTTCTTGTAGGTCCTTTGCTAATTTGTAGTAGTAAAAAATTCCTATTAAAATTTTGATCTAATGTTTTTAGTATAGTTAGCAGTTGTAGATGCCCCCTAAAATAGTTTGAAACCCCAAATTTGCAGTTTTTATAATAACAAATTACATTCACTAGAAGACAGAATTTGCAAGTAAATGTCAAATTTCTTTGCTACATTATTGTTATAATCACCTACTAAAGCCCCAAGCGCACCATATCCATATCTCACTCCCAAATTAGATTAGGATATTTTTTTGACCTTGCTTGTGTTCTTGAAGTTCATCCACTGTGACCCCACAAGAATTCAAATTCAAAGGTTTAGTATTTTATTTTTGGTTCAGTATTTCAATTTATATTTTATTAGCTTAGTTGTACTAATCTTTGTTATTTTGCATAATCCAAGAATTCAATCCCAACTCATGTTAAGTGGAGAAAAAAAAATATTAATATTAGTTTTCACTATTACCTTGGTGTTATAACCTTAATCTTAATTAGACGGTGATTGCATACATCTATTTAATATTTCTTTAAAATTTATTTAGAAGACAGTTTTAATTCCAAAAATGGTAGGTTAAAACTTTTATTGGGGATATGCAATAAGAACTCAGAAACCACAACTTTTGTGCACTAATCTTAAATGGGAAAATTTATCTAGATGGGTTGTTTTTCCATTTTTGGCCAAAAATATCTATATAATTATAGTTAATGACTGTTTAACATATTTATAGACTATTGCTATATTGGACCTTTAAAGTACTTGAAATAAGAATTTAATTATGTGAATTGTCAAATTATGCATTTTGTCATAAAAAATACCTAGCATAGACAAACAATTTATTTAATAAAGTTTATATTTCAAGTATGTGTATATATATATATATATTTCTATCCATTAATGGACATGCAATTATGTAGTGGCAGAGTGGTGGGGACTGGGCGCCGAATAACCCACGTCCACGGCGAGTCACGGTTCAAACCTGGCTAATGCCCAATTGCCTCCTTATTTTTCTTTAAACCAAACGACGTCGTTTCATATCAAACCTGACACACTTAATATGACTTCAACAATTATAAATTTATTTTCAAATAAAGAATCACTTTGTTAGAAATGCCAAATTCTTTGCAAAAGCACAAAAGTTGTGTGATCTAGTATTGATTTGCATATTCCTAATTCCTTTAAATCATTTCTCCCAAGTTAATTAATGTTTCCTATTTTTAGACAACCTGGATAAAAGATTTGTATAATTTTCATCTTTCCCTATAATAAAATCCAAAAAGTTCATTTCATATAAATTTAGCTTTTATTTCTTTTTCTTCCTTTCCTTACTAGCATCTTAGTTAGTTTATTTTGTACTGTTAAAATTTTTACCGTAAACTACTAAAAAATAGCTTTTAATTAAGTTTTACTGCAAAAATATAAAACTAGTAGTTTAGGAAAAGCCCCAAAAATCCGTCATCTTTTATTTTCTTTAGGGACAAAATAGTTATTTTCTATCTTCATAAACCGTGCCCTGTGGGTTCGCCCTAGTCTTACCAGAACTTTATTACTTGTACGATCACTTACACTTGGGTATTGATAAGAAAATGCGTCAATAGGACGTCGTCAAGTTTTTGGCGCTATTGCCGGGAAACGGTTAAAACAAAAATTAATAAAAATAAAGTTAGGTCTAAAACTATTTCTCCCACTCTCTCTCTCTCTCTCTCTCTCTCTCTCTCTCTCTCTCTCTCTCTCTCTCTCTCTCTCTCTCTCTCTCTCTCTATATATATATATATATATATATCTATTCTAGCTTATAAGTAATCTAGTTTTTTAAAAAAAAATAATAGCATAAAAAAACTATAAATAATTTTTCTGTGATTAATATATATATATATATATTCATAAGTATGTACATGTCTATCTTCTAAAAAAAGACATTTATGTACATATATAAACCTATCTTATATAAAAAAAAAATAAAAAATAAAAAATTGTTTTTTTTACTTAGCTATAAATAACAATAATTATAATATTGTTAACACTTAGTTTTTCTTTTACTTTATATGTCCTTAGATATTACTGATGCTTTATATCAAGTACCACATAATTTTTAAATTTCTACTAATTCATCTAGTGTACAATTTTCTAGAATAATGGCTGAAATTAAAGGCATAGAAGGAATAGCTGATGATGCTCATAATGAACATGGGAAAATATACCACAACTTGATAGTGAACAGTGGTCTTTACGTGATCTATTTATCCCAGAATGAAACATCACTCCTTCTTGCATCACACTACCTAGATATACTGGAAACTTTAATTTTAGACATAAAACGCTACTATCCTTGCCAACGTACCACGGAATTAAGAAAGAATATGCTCATGCCATATTCGTGAATTTGAAGACTTTTGTGATACGTTTGCTGATCAAACTTGTCCTCTTGAGATTGTGTATCTTAAGCTTTTCCCTTTTTCTTTAAAAGATGAAGCTAATTTTTGGCTTTTATCTCTCCATCCTGAATCTATAACGACATGGCAAGATATGAATGAAGCATTTCTAAATGAATTCTATCAAAAAATTTAGCTACTAGCATAATGCAACAAATTAAATTTTTCACCCAAAAAGAGAAGGAAACATGCCCTGAAGGTTGGGAACGTTTTAAAGACCTCCCATTAACTTGCCCACATCGTGGATTGGAAAAGTGGCGTCTAATTAGTTTCTTGTATGAAGGACTAGATCCAGAGTTAAAAGAATTAATTGAAGCCATGTGTCAAGGGGAATTTTTTAAAAATAACGACGAAGTTGAATCATACATTGATTGGCTGAGCGATAATGTTTCCCAATGAAAAAAAAGAAGAAGAAATTACTAGGATAGAAAAGGCTAAAAGTTCACGGCAAGCACAATCAGAAGATGAATTAGTAATAAAAATTGAAGAATTAACTCATAAGCTAGAAGCTTTTAAATTAGAGAAAGCTAATACTCCTCTATCTAAACAGAAACTAAAACTCTGTATTACATGTCATATGATGGGGTACTCTACAAAAAATGCCTTAATATTCCTATTTATCAAAGATTTACACCCATGCAAAAAGTTCTATTATATAACTCAAGACTACATCTTCTTAAAAGAAAAATGAAATCTCGATGGACTGGTCCGTATATAGTAAAAAATATTTATCCTTATGGAACTGTCGAGATTGAGGACCCTAAAGATGGAAATACATATAAAGTTATTAGGCATAAATTAAACCCGTTCTTAGAAGGTTTTGAAGCTGAGTTTGAGTCCATTCCTTTGGAGGCCCTTGGCGATATCCTAGTGACGCGTTTTCTTATCAACACCCAAGTGTACGTGATCGTACGAGTAATAAAGTTCTGGTAAGATCAGGTCGAAATCACAGGGAACGGAAAATTAAATTTATAAAGATAGAAAATAACTATTTTGTTCCTAAAAAGAAAATAAAAGATGATGGATTTTTGGAGCTTTTCCTAAACTACAAGTTTTTATATTTTTGCAGTAAAACTTTATTAAAAGCTATTTTTTTTTACAGTTTATGGTAAAGATTTTAACAGTACAAAATAAATTAACTAATACACTAGTAAGAAAAGGAAGTAAAAGAAATAAAAGCTAAATTTACATTAGATGAACTTTTTGGATTTTATTATAGCGAATGATAGAAATAATATAAATATTTAATCTAAGTTATCTAAAAGCAGGGAATATGCAAACCAACACTAGATCACACAACTTTTGTGCATTTGTAAAGAATTTAGCATTTCTAAACAAAGTGATTCTTTATTTGAAAATAAACTTTTACCAATCGAGGTCATATAAAGTGTGTCAGGTTTGATATGAAACGATGTCGTTTGGTTTACAAAAAAATAAAAAGAGGCAATTGGACAGTAGCCAGGTTTGAACCGTGATTCGCCGCGAACGTGTATTATTTGGCTCCCAATCTCCACCACTCTACAATTTTTTGGGTAAACTTTGATGTATTAGCTTTCATTCGATCCGTTTTTAGAATCATTAGGATCCATATGCTATTTTTAGAAATTGTTGAAAAATCGGTTGACAGATTTGAACATAGTCTCTTTGTATTTGAATTTCAAAAAATCTACAATAGTTATCGATGATCCGCTTTTTGGGGATGATTCCTAACTCATGTATCTATATGCCGATATAAAATCGTGAGCATACGATCTCGTTAAGATCGTTTTCTAAGCGTTTGAAGTTGATACAACTATTCTGGAATTTTCTAAGTTTAACTACAATTATGATTATGAATACAAAATGGTCATACCTTGATCAATCAACAATAATTTATGAATAAATCTTAGTTTAGAAATCATCTAGGATAAATGGATGAGAGGTTAAAAGCCTAGATCAACTTGATTAACATGATTCATGAACTTCTATTATGTTTTTATATTCCTTTGTCAAATGATACCAAATTTCTAGAATAATAGAGTCTGGTTAAAACAATTTTTTAGAGACATTATGTTCATCAAATATCCATAGGATTATTTTTATCATAAACTACAATGAAATAGCTTTATTTTGACACCAAATAGAGCTTTATATGATATTTGTAGAATTAATTATGATTTTTACAAGAACAGTGGACAGTCCTGATCCACTATTCCCAAAACTCTTATTTCTCGAATATTTGTAGAATTAATTATGATTTTTACAAGAACAGTGGACAGTCCTGATCCACTATTCCCAAAACTCTTATTTCTCGAACTTTAAAAATGGTAATGGGGTTCTACTTTTTGGTAAAATTCCCTAAGACATGTATCTAACTCTCTGTAAAAGGATTTTAATCCAGCTCATGTTTAAGATCACTTTTGATAGGATCATTAGAGGTTACTGAATCTGGAAATTTGATTGATGACGTCTTCTTCTTGTTTATCATGCATATCATTTGTTTGCTTGTATTTTTGCAATTCTTGTGTATTCCTTGGTGTCTTAGTGCAGAGAATTAAACGCCATGGATCTGGAATTCGATTTGTGGGTTTGCCTCATCTATATGTGGCTTAGTGCCCATGTATCATGTATTATCTCTACCCTTTCTCTTAGAATTTTTCCCGGTTTACCACTTTGTTTCAACGACACGATTCCTTTAGGATAGTCTCCGTTTATGTGCTTATATGTTAGAGACATCTTATCTATGATTGTTGCATGATTGCATTACATCTTTCCTTTCTTTTGCTTTTTGTGACTCCGCTTGAGTCTATAATACCCTATATTTTCAGATGTATATATATACCCCTACCCCTAGTACCTTTCCTAACCTTTGGTGAGTTTGTGTTCCAATCGATAGGACCCTTTTCCTAATCGATTGCCATTAACCTAACCCCAATCGATTGGCATTTTGCCATCCTAACACCAATCGATTACTTTATGGTCCCAATCGATTAGGAGTAGCTGAACGTGGCCTCCAAGTTTGGGTTGTGTGGCTATGATTGTTTCCCCACCCCTATATAAACCCATCCCCTATACATATATATATGTTTGGTCTATGTGTGTATGGCACACACACAGAGAGAGAGACCCATGTATATATACTCATATATATCTATATATATCCTTATATATATACACACACACACTCTCGGGTTGTTGAGGAAAAGAAGATAGAAGAAAAGAAAAGAGAGTGAACAGAGAACAGAAAGAGGAAGAGAAACTAGAGAAGAAGAAAAGGAAGAGGAGAGAGAGAGAGAGAACTCACCATAGCCGCCACCATAGAGCTCAGGACGCCGCCACCGGAATGCCGGAGTAAGGTGAGTTCATTAACTCACTCAAGGAGGTGGTTTTGGGATGTTTGTATGCGTTTAATAATGTATATAAGAAGAAGAAAGAATCCCCAACATTTTTATATAAAACCACCAGTTTCTAATGAAGAAGACAGAGTCCAATCGATTGCCATTGGATCCAATCGATTGGATATATTCCCAATTGATTGCTATGGTTTCCAATCAATTGCTCTGCCAATCGATTGCCCTTTTCTCTAATTGATTGTCATCAGTTCCAATCGATTGCCTTAGTTGGTCAATCGATTGGGTAAGAGCAGAATATTGTTTATATGTTGTTATAGGTTATGAGTTAGTTATGATATACCCGAGTTGTTATTAGTTGTTAATTGTACCATGTATAATAGTGATATCTGGATATAAGAATGGTCAGTGCGATGTAAGTATGAATTACACTTGTATGAAGTTGATGTTCATATTATAAGTTGAACTGCTAAACTGCCATATGTTGTTATTGCTGAACTATATAGTAGATAGAACATGGATGCATGTTAATAACCAGTTAATGAGTAGATGTGATAAATACAGAGCATGTGGTAACTTTATATCTAGAGCATGGGCATTACACGACATGTGGTCAGCATGCATGGGATAGTATTATGAAGAGATAAGAGAAAATGATGAGAATTGGGATGTATACTTCAATGTAGAATATGAGATATATGTACTTTGGATCCATGGGATCAACAGTTGACGAGTCGGGTAGACGTGGGACAATTAGAGTTCCTAGTACGCCTCTCACTGTTGAAGACATCCAGTGATGCGTATACACTGTTGAAGACATCCAGTGTAAAATTAATGATTATGTCTGGCTAGTGCCCTAATGTTTTCTCACTGTGTAGACAACCAGTGAGGATATACACATCGTAGAAGATGTCCGATGTGCGGCTTCCATCATTTACAAATAGGTGGTGCCATGTAGATGACTGGTAATCCTATCAAGGTCGTCAGACCTACTGCCTAGTCGGGTGATTCCGATTGGTATTATGGAATCGACGTATGGATACAGATTAAGATTATTGTATCGACGTATGGATATAGATTGAGATTATTGTATCGACGTATGGATGTAAATTAGCATTATGGTATCAAAGTATGGATACGAGTGAAAACAAGAATATGGATATGATAGAATAGATGATGGTTCAGTCGTGGATGTCTTCATTTACTATGCTTCTTATGATTCCTCTTATCATTGATTTCATGAATAGTTTTATGAGACCTCTGCTGTGTCCTTGAGAGATGTCATTGATAAGAGATTAACCACATTTTAAGATGCTGAATAGTAACAGTTGAGGAGTGTGGTTGATGTACTCACTCAGCTTTGTATTCAAAGCTGATGGCTTTTATGCCCTGGACATTCCAATGTCTAGAGCTTTACAGGTCTTGAGGACAGAAGACTGATGTTCTGTCATACTTGGAACTGAAGGCTTGAAGACGAAGGAGTGCCGCTTTGTAATAGTTAGGTTATATTTCTGTTGTACTTATGTTAAATTATTGTTATAGGTTTCAGACTCTAAGTCAATTGTTGTAATAGATTTAGTATACTTTTATAATTGGTACTTGGGCATCTATTGCTTCCAAACCTTTTATATTTCCGCTATAGCCTTTGATTATGTAAATAAGATAATGTTCTATGAATAGCATCATCTCTATCGTTGTATTTTGTTGGTTTGAGTAGATGACAATGCGGTTTTCACCAGTCACGGGCGTACGGGACCAAAGAGGAACTTGTTTTGTCTATTTTTGCTACTCTGGGGCATGACAGAGTCAACCCAATGTAAGTCTTCTCGTTCCCTTTTGCATATCATGACATGTTTCCTTTATTTGCATCGGTCCCGGGCGGGACTAGCCACTGTGAGTATACCCCTCTCTTGTATTGCATGTGCATTCGATTGCTACTTGATTTAAGCTCTTGAAATAATTTTCATTAGATGTTCTTTTTTCCATGTATATACTATCTAGTATGTTTGAGGGAACAACACATATTATGAATTAACAAGAAGGATATTTGAATCAAGGCTTACCATTCTGTAGGGCGAGGAGGTGGTGCTTTAGTCCTACTCGGGCTCCTTCCCCTCTTGTACCAAGACCCCCAAACCTTGTTTCTGGTGATGAAGGGCGAGTAACCTTATTCAATATTGGGCAAGTCAAATTTGGTTTCCTAATTCCCGATAAAAATTAGGTGGCGACTCTTTGTCTCTAGGATCACGTGAGGAGTTCTAGTTCCTGAAGTGTGCTCCTTGGATCTATCCCGGGACACTGTCAAGGAATGACAGATCCCTCCCCCATAGTGTGCGCGTGGTCCACTCACTCAGCTTGTATACAAGCTGATGAATTTCAGGTCCTGGATAATCAAACGTCCAGATCTTGCAGAAGTAGACTACCCAGAAGAGGAGTAGGCCGAGGAAGGCTATGGCTTCGCGAGTTAGCTAGCGAAAGCTGAAGACTATTAGTTTACTACTTTTTGTTCTGTATTAAGGCACTATATGCCAAACTTATTATCCTAATGTAGCCGAGACCTTGTGTCTCACTTAGCATGACTAGCTTCTCCCAAGGGGGAGGCCAGGGTTCGACTCCTTTGGGAGTCACTCCCTTTGGGGAGTTGCCTTGCCATCTAGCAAAAAAATATATATATTATCCTAATGTAGGGCTTATGCCCAAGATGTTGATCTCTTTTCTTTATCTTTTCTATGGTTTTGTAATAATTAGGTTCAGGACTCTGATGTGAATGTTTAATATATAAGTATGCCTAGACTACCATGTTTATCACTACTGCTTGTTATTTATTGCTTTAGTTCCTTTTGTTGTGGACAACCATGAGGTATTCAACTTGCCACATACCTACAGACCCAAAAGAGAAAACCTTGATAAGTTCAAGAAGCTCAATGAAGAACCAAGAAGAACAAGTAAAAACTCACTTTTTATCAATTTATCAAATCTGTCTATTACAAAAGATAAGCAAGGATATATATAGGCTTGGAACAACCCTCCAACCATAGGAATAAATGTGTCACGCCCCAGAGTAAGCCAAAAATAGGGAAAATTAAAATTTTCCTTTATGGGTCCGTAGATACGTGACTGGTTGATTTGCCGTTCTATCCTTCTAACTCCGCACGACATTCATAAGGGAAATGCTAAAGTATAAACATAACTTAAACTTAACAGAATACAAATACAGTAGCGGAAATAGAGCAAGTTACAATGCATCAGTCTTAATACAAGAGGTCCATACTAAACATATTACATAAACTTAAACATAAGAACTACGGAGATAACTATCTTCAATCTCCAGCTTGGATAGATCCTTCTTAGCTCCTCAATACCGCATCCTGAGCTCACCTCTCTATTAACAAACTTGCATCACTCTGGACATAGGAATGCCTAGGGCGTAACATGTCGTCAGCTTTGGAACAAAGCTGAGTGAGAGCCCAACCACACAAAAATCAATAAATACAAATATCTCTCAACTCACGTTATTGTTCTGTATCTAAGGATACGGTTAATCTCTTATCAAAAGACGCATTCTTTCACGGGCATAGCAGAGGTCTCAACAAAGACATATAAACAAGTAAGCATGTAATCGCATTTCATCATAGAATACATTCTCCTTTCATCAACCTGCTCGTGTGTGCCAAAGTACGAACAATACTACTATCTTTTCGTTGGGATATCGAATCCATGACCTGAACAATGAACTCACAACACATATTCTGGGAACAATACATCCACAGGTCGAGAAAGAACAACACCCGACAATGAATCGCTCGATTACACACGTCACTGAGGTGTACAAATCAACTTTAATCGGGAGTCAAACAACTGCCATTACCTTACACGTTCATACATTTCATAGTTTAGTTCATTAATAACTTCCAATTATAACCGTCAGGATTTCGCTACACGTTCAACATTCCATTTCACCCCTTAATAAACTTTTTCGATCACTATTAACGCAATAATCGTGCCATACAATATACTTATAGCTTGGGTATGAACTCTCAATGGCCAACACACTATATTCATAACAACCGAAGTACCCACCGGCATTCACACTATCGCCCATTTGGCACTCAAACCATCGCCCAACTGGCACGTTGGCTGTCGCCCATCTGGCACATTAACTGTCGCCCAACTGGCACTCAAACTATCGCCCAACTGGCAATCAAACTGTCGCCCAACTGGAACATTGACTGTCGCCCAACTGGCATATTAACTGTCGCCCAACTGGCACTCAAACTATCGCCCAACTGGCAATCAAACTGTCGCCCAACTGGCACATTGACTGTCGCCCAACTGGCACATTAAATGTCGCCCAACTGGCACTCAAACTATCGCCCAACTGGCACTCAAACTGTCGCCCAATTGGTACTCAAATCAAATTCACTTCCCTTTCTCGATCACATTTCTCATTCAATCACATCTTGCTCTTCATGCAATGCATATTAACTCATGTCATGATATGCAAGTGTCCATTATCCATTACTCGTATACATCTCTACTTCTTTCATTTACTTCATTAACATGCCATGCGTTAACTACTCGGATTAGCAATCATCACAAAATGTGCATTTATCATCTCAACAACAGAAACATAATCATATAACCATGGATCACATAACAAGGATTTGATACCAGTATTCATATAGATAAAACCCTCAATATGTTCACGTACGAGATAGCACTACCAAAGGACAATTAATCATAGCGATACCGATTCCGGGGAACATATAGCATCGTAAACAACACATTACTATACAACACATCATTCAGATAGCTTATAAGTATCTTCAAGTAATCTTAATAGGATTAGAGTGAGGTTAGGAAACACGCCTCGAGTCACCGATCCTCGAAAAGCAGATAATCGTCAAGTTCTACAATAATAAATGGAAGAAACAGCAATAATGTATGAGTACAAGTACAGGGGCAAAATGGTAATTTTACCAAATGAGGTTATAAACCTCAAGGTAGTGATCTACGTGTAATTCTAAGTCCAACGCCATTGACTAGACTCAAATTGGAGTCCATCGCGTTTTACAGGGTAATATGTAGGGCTTTCTAGACTAGCGTAGGCCATAAAGACAAACTGTACTTTTGACCGAGTCGAAAAGTCTCGAGACTTAAGGAAAACGATCTAGGCATTATTCTAAGACTCTGGGAACTGACCGCGTATTTTTCGGAGTCCTGGATTAATTATTATGAATTATTAAAGATCATTCATTTACAGAAAATAGCCATGAAAGGACTTTTAATTAAATAATTATGCTTAAATATAGAAGCCAACACTTGGGAATATTTTTATTAGGTACTAGATATAAAAGCATGCTTCCAGTATTTATTCCATAATTTTTGGAGCTTATTTGGTATTTTTAATAATTAACATACTCATAAAATAGCTCCCTATTAATTATTAAAATACTAGACTATGATATTATAGCTTCATAATTTATATTATATAATAAATTAGTCCCAGAGACATTGCCCTAATTTTCTAGAATTTATAAACATCTATAGATATTAGTTTACTATTTAAATCTCATTTAAACTGGTATTTATTATTTATATTAATCATATAATAATAAACATATAATATAATAATATAATACTAATATACAAGATATTAAAAATATTGCATGATAATATTCTATAATATAAAGCACTACTAGTATAATTATAAGCTATTATAATTATTAAAACTACTTAAAACTATAAATAAGTAATTAATAATAATATAAATAATACTCAGGACCTGACGGGTCAAACCCGAACCGACCCGACCTCCACGGATTATCCATATACACTCTCATAGGAATCCAACTGGGTGTCCCACTGATAAGAACATGGCGGCTAGCACAAGGTGGAATGCGGACCCGAACCACGTGCCAATTGGTCCAGTTACAAGGGCGCGAGCAAAACGATTCAAGGACAATCTCAATGGGCTGGTTCAACAAATTTGGGTTGAGACTAATCTTTGTGGCCCAAAGGAGGATACTAGTGATCCACAAGGCTGGGTGTCCATGATTCAAGCTCTAGAATAAATTATAGGCTTGCATATGCCAACTTAGGAACTTTTCATATTTGTTAGTTTGTTTTTATTTTAGTTTGGGGTGAATTATATTGGGCCATAATATTTCGTAGGCTTATAGGGCCTAACCGTAAGCCTCAGCTATTTAAACAGTTTAGGGTTTATAATATTCAGTTTTGATCATTAATAATATTGTGAGAGTTTTCTCTTTGGTTCTTTGAAGAACTATTCGAACTATTCGAACTTATCAGATTTACTCTGTGGCGTTCATACCTGGACTTATCAATCGAGTTTTCCATCCTTGATTGTGGCGTCTTCATCCTTTATACGAAGGTTCGCATCTGTTATAGGTGTTGGGTTGCAGTTTCCATTTGAATCTGACAGTAGAACGGTCCGAGGCATTAATCGTGTTACGAGTTTCATCACATTGTTGGCGGGGTTCGTATCAGTTGGTATCAGAGCCAAGTTCTAGTCTCAGGTTTATCCTATCTTTTTCGTTTCTGTTCTTATTCGTTTCTTCTGGTTCTGTTCTTATTCATTTTTGTTTCTGTTTTTTTTTTCTTTTCGTTTTCTTATTCGTTCTCGTTTCTGAACCGTATAAAAAAAAGGTGTTCGATTACGATCTGGAATTTTGTGTTTAGGGTTTGCGAATCTGATCTGTGATTTTCTCTTGTTACTTCGTGTTTGTTCGTTCCTGTGATCATTGTTATTGTGGTCTTTTCCTTCTCAGGAATTAGGGTTTCTGAAACTGATACGTGAACTGTGAAGTCTCTCTGACTATTCAAAAAAAAAGAGGAAAAAAAAAGAAGAAGAGAAGAGAAGAGAAAAGATCGGTTAAAAGAGTACAAAAACTTGGCTTAAAATTTTATTTTTGTTTGACAATATTGGGGGTCTAAGGAGTCAAAATCTGATCTTACTCCATAGTGTGAAAAAAAAAATTTCCGAAAATTCCATTTTTTTGTGCTTTTGGAAACCTAGCCATCCGCGTTCGTTTTTAGCCGTGCTTTCAACTTTCAAATTTGATTGGTCTAGTTTGCGTGTGGATTGTTACTGAGAAATTCTAGTCATTGTTTGATCAGTTTCATAAGAACTAAGTGAGAATTACTACGAGTGGAAAAAGGCAGGAGTGGTGAGCACATAAGAGGGTAAAAGCCGACTTGATTTTTGAGTGTAAACACGAGTGAATCATATTCTTAAGTGAAACACGTGAGGGAGTCTAGTGAGGATCTGTTCTATTTCTAATCCATTCTTGCAGGGATTATGGCTCAAGATCAGGGAAGAGTCACAAATGAAGAGGCTCAACAGCCAGTTGTTACGAATCTACAAATGCAAGCTTTAGTGGGGGAAATGAGGCGGATGATGAGGGCAGAATTGGAACCGAAACATGAGAGATTGGATAGAGTTGAAGAGGGTACACCACAGAGGCAACAACAAAATGTTCATAATGTACAAAGAGGGGAGAGAGTTCTGGCATGAGAATTATTCTGTGTGCGCTTGTGTGCATTACCCAAGTGTAAGTAATCGTGCAAGTCGTAATCTGGTTAAGTCCAGGTCGATCCCACAGGGAAGGTGTTAAACTAATTACTTAGATTAATCTCAAACAAGAAAATAAAAATCAATATTTTAAAGGAATGCAGAACACAAAGTCCCACAATTTATCAACTACTAAAGATAAAGCAATTAAACTAAATTAATCTAATTACTAACTAATTAATTTAAGCGATGATTTAAAACGCATTTTTCTCACTAAAAGGAAATGTCGGGATCACACGAATCCACCTTGACCTAGCCATCTACCATGCAGTTACGTTGAAGCTCAATGGAGCACATTCTCTACAGTATTCCGTATTTCTCTTAGGATAAAGAATCTATAGTCCTTTCATGACCGGGACTATATCATCACAATTAAGTTTGAAATACACAAAAGCGGTTTAAAACAATAGTTTCAACTTGTGCCTACAATGGTGTTAGCATTGAGGGTGGTTTGCAAAATATATTGAAGAAAAATGCCTCAAGGCTATAAGTTTACAGACTATTTTGACAAACTGAGCGTTTGAGGACAATTTGATAACAAATCAGTAAAGCAGAAAGTCTAGGAATACTGCATAGAATGTCCTCAAGAATCAGAGAGTTCGATCGATCAACGCACTTTCGATCGATCGAATATCTTCATCTCTCGATCGATCGAACTGACTTCGATCGCTCGACTATATCTCTGTTTCGATCGATCGAACATATTCGATCGATCGAACACAAGAATTATTTTGCTGCATGGCAGAGGCTTGAGATCACGGTTTCATCGTGATCTCCCAACCTGGGGACTACTCAGACATGGTATGGAGTGTCTCAGATATGTTTTTAACGTAAAGTTCCATTAAAGGTGTGTTTGGTTGTGATTTTTGCATAAAATCTATAAAAATTAATTGTTTAACTCTAACTAACATGCAAGACTACGGGATAACAAGTTCTACTACTATAAACTAAGTGCAGAATGCAAACAAAGTAACCTGGAAACGAAAACTTGTAATGAACTAAGAGGAATCCAAACCAAACAATGTATTACTTGGATTAAAACCTACACAAAAAAAAAACAAAATAAAGCTCTCTACTCTCTATAAACTGATGAAAATAAAAGTGGGTGTCCTTATGGACGTATACAATACGAGTATATATACTGAAAACCTAATGCTAGGGTTAAAATTCCGCTTCTGCTGCATGCGCGTAAAATCTGATAAAAGCCATGTTCGATCGATCGAACATCTTTCGATCGATTGAACTTCTGGGGTCTTCGAGCGCTTGAGCTTCTTTCGATCGATCGAACCTTCGATCGATCGAATGATCTTCAATCGATCGAGGTTCACTTTTCATCCTTTACTTGTCTTCATTACAATTCAATACTCCCTTTTATCTTTCTCATCTAATTCTTCACACAGCAATAGTAATCTGCACAAACTACAGCTAAAACAAACAACTTATCATAGTTTAATCAAATTGTGTACAAACTAGCATTGTAATTCAAATTGCAGACAAATGAAGGAATTGTGAAATAATTTAGCACATTTTCTTCTTTTACCGCGGTTGTATTTTACAAATACCCCCGCTTGTCACAACCCCCCACTAGCGATTTGCTAGTCCCTAGCAATAGAGCGAAAATAAAACAAAGCTAAACTACGACTATAACAGAAAAACTAAAATAAACTAGACCCAAATTAACTAAATTAAAATAACAAAAAAAAACACTACCTAACTCACTTTCGCAGGAATTGCGGTTGTATTTAGCAAATGCAACAAGCCGTTAAACCCCTAGGTTTCCCCTAGTGGACGAGTGTTGTCTCGTGAGGGTTTACAGTGAATGTACCCACAAAATTCTCTGATTTTAAGCTCAAAACGATATAGAATAACTTTTAAACATTCCCTTTTGTTCAACTATTAATTTAGCTCTACAAAACATATCATCCTCATTCAAACCATGAAAGAAATACACATGTTCCTCATGTCACCAAGATAAAAATAACATATGCGTCACATCCATGTATCCGTGTGTGTGTAATTAACAGCTATACATCGAACTTTATTTAGAGTTGTTTAGACCATCATACTCTTAGAACTTGTAGTTTCAACTCAATCCTCACATAGTTATTACACTCAAAAATGAACATCCCACAGAAACTTGGCTAATAATGATCGCACATGGTATGAAAGCTTTGATAGGAGTGATTTTTCGGATACTAATGCTTTCATACTCGACTCTATAAAAGACAAACATTTAGAGTGTCTAGTCTCATGAAAGGAATACTACTTCCTAGAGGAGCGAAATACCGTGGATAACTCAAATTACACGTTCATGTTTAAACTAAGTTGTTGAGGATCATTAAGGCTTTGACTTTTCGGTTTTTTATTTAGTAGGGTAGAAATTAGAGGGGTAAGAAATTGCACATTTTTAGCATGTGGCTGTGTTCAGTAATTTCTTCACTTTATTCCAACCATCCTCTCCATACGTATAAATATACATATCATCATTTTTTTTTAACCTGGAATTTCTCCTTCCTCTTCTTTTCTTTTATGCAGCCCTTCCCACTACTACTCCCTCCCCATACTTCAATAATTTAATCACTTTGGGTGTGCAATGGGGTATATTGAGGTCAAAGTATACGATTAGGGATTTAGAATTTCACAATAGATTTGGAAGTATTTACTAGGTGTGGGGTTAAGAACAATGCATATTCGGAAATGTCGATATAGGTAAATGGAGAAGGCAAGGAGCAAATACGATGGCTTAAATCATTTTCTCAACTTCTTAATTTTTACACGTCAATGTTCATTGAGTTTAGTTGGTAAATCCTGAACGTTCTCCTCTACTAAGAAGCCAAAATGAAGAATTAGAGACTATTCAACGAATTTAATCGGTATATTCAAGAAAAACAATTCGAGTTTGATGTGATAATTCCCTCAGAATTGAAGATTGGATTCAAAAGCTCACTAAGGGTAACTAGTTTCCACTACTTCATTCTTTAAAGTACGAAAGTCGTATTAACTCTTATTTTAAGTTTTCTGCATAGCTATTAACACGTGCAAATGATTTGGATACAAGAATGATCAACATATGCATTCATCCTAGAGAAACTAGAAAAACGCATGAACTTAATTCATAAAAGGATGAGAATAAAATGGTTGTGTCATTGCTTGATAACAGCTAAATAGGAGTGAATATTCAAAATTATTCTACCAATTTAATTCAAAAACTTACTTAATTGTTTGAAAATTTTGCAATTTTGTTGAATTTGAAATTTTTGTTTAGTTCTAATGGAAATTGTATGACATACGCAATAGATAGAGTGGTCCAGATTGCTAAGAATTAATATGCACAGGTGATTATCTATCTACATCCCACCCCCAACTGAAAATCGCAATTTCCTCAGCAGTTGATTTTCAAAAAGAGATAGAGAGATATCACCTGATATGGCATTGTAAGAATAGCAAGTGTAACAACCTGTACAAAAAGCATATAAACTCCAAGCAGCAGAGATCAAAAGAATATAAAATATAGAGCATGGGATCCATACTTAAAATAGAACTAATCACTGGAAATATAATAAAGTGAAAGAACATAACAGTGATAATATGCGCCATACAAACTAAAATACAAAATATACAACCCATCCAACAAAAAAAACAAAATATCTCAACAGTATCCAAAAATATCCAACAACCAACCAACACATCCAAATCCAACCACAATGTCCAAAATGTCTAAACAACCCAATAACCAAAAACAACCAACAGCGTCGATCCAGCAGAAACTAGACATTATCGGCGACGTCCGATAATATCTCAATAAAAACATCGGGAGCATCCCCACCGCCACCCTCAGCGACAGTCGGTGCCGCCGGGTCACTCTTGATCATGGCAGCTGGAATAGATAAGGGTGTGTCAGCCACGACAGGAGGAGGTGGAAGTGGTATCTCCGTAGCAGGTGGTGCCGCCGATGATGATGGAGCTGCAGGATCAACCTGAGAAGATGGGGCTAAAGATGATGGTCTGGTGGTGGGTGGTGGAACTACAGGATCTGAGGTGGTAGGTGGTGGAATAGCAGAAGTGGTAGGTGGATCGCTGGGGGGTGGTGCAGAAGCTGCATAAACTGCCTGGTCGACTCCGATCTGGATCAAGATCGCCTCCAGCAGAGTCGTCATCTGATCTACCTTGCCCTCAAGTCTAATCTGGGCCTCTCTCCTCCAATAGTAACTCATGAATAGTCGGGAGAGGCACAGAAGAAGACTCTCCCTGGGCACGAGCATGAGATCTCTGTCTCAGCTCAAATCTCTCAACCTCCTCAATAGGATCCATCTCCTCCTCAGACTCATGCTCCTCAGCCTCTATGGGCGTCCCAGAAGCAGCACCCTCCGTATCAGTGCCTCCTCCTCTCCTCTTCTTCTCGCCAACCTTCGCCTTGCCTTTACCTCGCCTCTTTCTCTTCTGCGCATCAAACCGGCGGGAAGCAGTCTCGCCAAAACGACTGTGTGAATACCGCAGGTTTTCTTTTTATCCACAGCTTTTCTTTTAAAATTCTTTTTCAGAATTTTAAATTCAAAACAAATGAGTTGCCACTTAATTTTTAAAAGGAAAATTAAGAAACCACTTTTAAAGCAAACTGGTCTTTTTAAAAACCAGAGATTAACTAGGTCCGGGGATTATGGAATGAGAGAGGAAGGAGCCCGTCTGACTAAAACACCCTCTCTCATCCTATCTTACGATAGGCCTCTACTCAACATCCTTTTAATCAAATTTATTAATCTAAGCATGCCCTCAACTAATACATATATACATATACATCACAAAAACATGTCCAAAGGGTGTAAAATCGCAATTGATAAAATATCATTCAAAAAGTCATATAAGTCAAGTAGCAAGCGATATGATATGCAATAGGGAACAAAAGAACTTACCCGGGATCCAGCAGCGTTATTTAAACGTGCAATGCATACAAACAAAAGAAAATCCTAAGGAAGAGTCTCTAATCACATGTACACATAAGGCAAAACCTAGTCTAAGGTGTCGCGCATGAGGTTGAAAATCAATAAAATCAAGGAATGAAATAAACTAGAAGGGAGATGAGAAATGGTACCTCAAATGCGCTGCAAAATAAAGATTAGTCCACATGTTTCACATAATAATATGATGTCAAGTAATCAATCCTAATTCTCTAGCTTAGATCTAGCAAGCATGAGACCCAACTTTATTCAATAGCTAGTTCTAATCATGAGCAAATAAATGTACATGGATGGATGAATGTGAACAAGAATAAAACATGGATTTATTCACTAATTTGGGCCATTTAACTTCTAGATTTAAGCTAAGTTATCATTATTCAAAGTATGATTTGGGTCCTAAGACATTAGGAGTCCATTTGAGTTGAGATAAACAAGATTAGACAAAACAATAGCAGTTTTTCATGAATTACAGAGAGCAGACCAGATCTTAAAAAAATAGAAAAACCATGCTTCCAACGGTTGGATCTTAATGATTTTCGGATATGATATGCCTCTGTGAGTCTAGTTTATAACCCAAAAAGAAAATCAAGGTTTGAACGGTTAGATCTCCAGGAATATGAAAAACACTAGGCATTACTCAGGAATCTGCAACTCTCTGTCCAGAGATGTTGTACGATTTTTTTAAAATAGCAAAAAGATGAGAAACACTTAGATCGTTTTAGGGGGTCTCCCTAACACATTAAGATACCCAGAAAAAATTATTAGAGACCTCGGAAACTCCATTAAAACTCTGATTTATTAGTTTCAAAATAGATTTACTGTTCTAAAATGTTGGACAGAGAGTTGCATGTATTAAAAATCACTAGACCAAACAATCTTAGACATGATATCACCTTAAAACAAAAATTTCAGTGGTAGAGTATTGTGTTATTGACACTTTACCGTTGATTTCACTTGATTTCAACGGTTAGATTTTGAACTAAAAATCTTTGATCAAAATCAGTTTGTGAACTCACTATTTTCATTTATCAAGTTCAACTCTATTTGTTAACCCCAACTATTAAACCATGAAGTTGGACTTAAACTAAACCATTTTCTCCTACCATTTGATGGTCATTGGAGACTAAAGACCTTCATATTTGTGGATTTCAAAGGAAGTATGAATAGACTTCATGAAATCTCAAGATGAGGACTCTAAACCATGGAGATAGGCTTAGACTCAAAACCATTTTCTCCTACCATTTGATGGTTATTGGAGATGAAGACATGACTAATGCTCATAAGTTTCAAAGAGAATATGGAAATGATTTCATGAAATACCAAGTTTAGAGGATCCAAGTCATGAGTATGGACTTGGATTCATCTATTTGCTTATGAAATGAAGTGATAATCACATTTTGACTCTCATGTAAAGTATAAGCTTACATGGGATTCAAAGGATCATACTCAAGAAATTTCAAGGGAGATATTGAAGATCTCCAAGAATCTCAAGAGAGGAACATAAACCAAAAGAAATATAAGAAAGACTAAAGAATTAGAAACAAGAACTCCTAAGCTTACTAGACAAACTCTAAGATTTAATCAAGAAAAATTAAAAATGACTTGAAGATTAGAAGCTCAAAAAGAAAGAGAACACAACCGAAGATTAGAGGGTCACCTCCAAACTATCCTCTGAAATCGTTCTTTGAAGATCTTCCAAGCTCTTCTCTCTAGTTCTCTAAACTCTCTTTTTTTCTCTCAAAAATATGTTAGTGTAATGGTAGTGATTTCTTTTGTATTTTTTTGGTGTATCTCTTGTGTATATTCCTTGCCTATGTTCCAAGGAAGATCCTTCCTCTTTTTATAGACAAAAATTACCAAGTATTTTCAGTGAATTCGGAGTAAAAGACAGGTGTAAATCTCTCCTTTGGTGGTACAATACGTACTTCCTGAAATTAGACAGACTGCTGCCCAGGGCGACAGTCAGAATTCATTTGCGGCAGTCCGTGGGTGCCGCTGCGGCACTCTCTGACTGCCGCGCCGGCATTCCGTGACTGTCGCACGGCTCTCGGTGAGTGCCGCAGCAGATTGTTGATTGCCGGGTTTCCGTCAACCTTACTTTATCAGATTTTTGTTTTTATCCGCCTACACATACGTATTGTACGATAAAATGCAGACTTGAAAAGCAAACGACAGTCAGAAAATGTCGGCGGCACTCAGTGAGTGCCGGCCCGGCATTCACTGAATGTCGTTCGGCACTCAGCGAGTGCCACGCGGCATTCACTGAATGTCGCGGCAATCTGCCATGTGCCGTTTTTTGTTGAACTTCCTCTTTTAGGTCTTTTCTTTTCTCCTTTTTCTTCCAAAAAAATATTTTCGAAGATTTTTTCCAAAAATGGTGTTTTTTATACCTGAATTCTCCTAAACACCTGGTATTTTCTTCTTTCTGTGAAATTTTATCGCGTTTGGAGAATTTTCTGAAGAGCTTGGAATACTTCGATTCTTTCGGTCTTTATCATCATCGGACGTGGAGGTGACGCTCTCCTAAATTCGACGGTCGGTCAAAATTGGGGTGTCTACAGACTGCGAGACTGGGCAGTCACATCACCCGCCAACGGAAGTAGACCGGCCTGCTCAATAACCCGATGAATGGCCCAAGCACCCTTCAGGTGCTTCTTGGCCTGAATGTATCGAGTAGGGTGCCTCATGAAATCAATGTAAAGGCGAGGCAAACAGACAGGCTGCCGTGTCCCGATCACATATAACACCCGTGCATACCATGCTACAATCTTCTCCCGATAAGATGTCACTAAGAGGCAATTGCTGAGGGCGAGGTGCAGCATATGATAATTATCTGTGAGGTAGAAATCAAGAATAAGGGCCTCGCCATCCCAGCCCGGAAGAGCACCCCCAGTGATCTCTCTGATAATAATAGACGGGGAGAGCAGCGGTGTGTCGGGGCAATGTGGACAAACACAATTAGGTACCTCAGGTACCCCAAGAGCAGCAGAGACAGTGGCCGGACTAAAGATGATCTCCCGGCCACGGAAGAATGAGCAGAGTGTGAACGGAGCAACTGGATCCCTGATCATCGTCGCACATGCCTCCCTAATCCAGGATAGATTAACGTGCTTAGGCTGGGAGAGGAGCGTGTACCACTGTGGCATAGCGCGTATCCGGGCAAGATACCACAGAGTAGAAAGCCAGGCAGTCTCAAGAGGTCGCTCGAGCATGACCTTACGCGACTGGAAATATCTAGTGAACCATACCCGGTCTTCTTCGTTTCTGAACCCGTGATCGGGTATAGGGTCGGGTATGGTTAGGTCAAATGGCTTGAATTTGTGATACCCAGTGATAGGGTTCATTATTTAGCCCTGAAACATAAGAAACAAACAAAGGAACATTAAAATAGGGAAACCAGAAAAGAAAATGAAACTGTCACACTTCGATCGATCGAAGCATGTTCGATCGATCGAAAAGATCGCCGGTTCGATCGCTCAAGACTTGTTCGATCGATTGAAAGGATGCTGGGTTCGATCGCTCGAACCCAGTTTGATCGATCGAACACAGAGCGATCGAACACAGCGAAGTGGAAGTCTCAAGCATTGAGAACAGAAAAGGCCCGCAAACATAAAATACAACAAGACAACTAAGACAAAGAGTAAAATAACCAATGGGGGGCACCCCCATACGAATTTGAAATGGAAAGAACAACGAGGGGGTTCTCGGGGCTTAACCTCGAGAGACACGCCGAGTAGAGGATGTCAGTGATGCCAATGATGATCAGGGGGACCAGGTACTCCTCAATTGATGGGGTTGTAATTGAGGGAGTCCAAAAGTCGCTCGAGCCTCCTCTGTCTTCAATCGCTCGAGGAAGTGAAGGAGAGAGAGAGAGAGAGTGAAGCTGCTGAAGTGTATAGACGACACTTTGTTTAAATACAGGTCTCGATCGATCGAGCAATCTCGATCGATCGAACCTTCGATCGATTGAGGCCTGTTGAAGCGCTCGAGGTTCTGGTATGTTCGATCGATCGAGATTTCTTCGATCGATCGAACCTGAAAATTCTACAACTTGAATGCATTGAGAAAATATACACCCCCAACTAACCAACACTATTCTGGGCATACAGAATAGTGATAAAACAGTTCATTTACAAGAAATGCAAGCCAAAAACAACATCCTCATAGTAGAAATTTGCAAATTTATATAAATAAATCTTTCTAATAGCATCCACTTGCAATATTATTGCCCCCAACATGGTCTTTAAAACCTTATTGAAAAAGAAAAACTAAAATAAAGCTGAAATTAACAAAACTTTGCCTAAGAATACACTCCAATTACTGAAAGAAATATGAAATGACATAAAACAATTGAAGTCAAGCACTATTCTTCAAGCATGAAGTTTTCTTCCTCCACAACTTCTTTCTTTGCCGGAACTTCAAATGTAGAGTCTAAACTTGATGATTCCCTTTCCCAGAACAAACGGAAAGCAGCGAGGACGTCATCGAGCAAGTCCGAACTCTCTAAGGAATTGATTCCACCGACAATAGGGGAGCCGGATGGAGACAAGGATAACGGAGTGTAATTGCGCATCGGACGTTCCACTTGCAGCGGAGTACCCGGGGACCTTATGTATGGTCCAAATCCATAAAAGAGTTGATGTGGAAGGTACAACGGTGGAAATGGTGGATTCATAGTGATATTCCTGACAAAGGGAAACAAAAAAAAAAGGAAACGAAGAAAATAAATTAACTAGAGCAAAAGAAAGATCAAACAGGAAGAATTAAACAAAGCAACATGAAAAGAAAGATAAAGGAATGTGACCCAGAGTTAACCTCACTATTGGCCGGATATTCCCAAGTGCACTAGCAGGTAGGGGGCATTAAAGCCGAAACAACAAATAACTCACATGCACATAAATGTAGGGAACCACTTGGATGACCAGGAAGTCGTAAACATATGTGAATACAGCATTATGGCGTTCTGGCACCACATCCTGTAAGTCCTCTTCTTCCTATGGCTCCCACATTGAGTCATTTTTCCACTGTTCCATCAGAGCGTCATCGACTTCCCACACAGCATATCCTTCTGGTTCTCCCTCCTCTTCAGGGAGTTCTAAATGCTCAAATGGGTTGATCCGGAGGAGGGCAGGAACGTATGGGATGTATCCGTGGGTTAAGTCAATGACATCTTCGGCTCCTGGCCCTTGGTATGGAGATAAGCAGAATGCTATTTCATCAGCAGTCCACGGTGGGTTCTGATATTCTGAATCAGCCCATGACCCTATCGAGTGAACATCGTCATCTCTCATGTTGGACTGCCTGCAGGAGATAGAAATGGAATAGCAAATTACGATCAAGGTCACACTCAAAAAGATATAGATAAACAAAAGAACAAAACAAAATGAGAAACAATAAAAAGAAAAAGTACAACAACATGGTTAAAACGCACTTGAGCGTTCTAGGTTGAGGCATAGTCGGGCTCATCCAGTTGGATATGCTCGACCTCTGGTTGAAATCTTCTAAGAATGGTTTTACCCTTTGGCCATTGACTTTGAAACTTTCGTCGTTCTTAGAATTAAATAACTCAACGGCCCCATGTGGAAAGACAGATTTGACTGTGAAGGGTCCTATCCACCGAGATCGGAGTTTACCTGGGAAGAGATGAAGGCGCGAATCGTATAGTAAAACTTTCTGTCCAGGCTCAAAAAATTTTCAAAAAATTGTTCTATCATGGCGAGCCTTCAACCTTTCCTTATGAAGTTTAGCATTGTCATATGCATCTCGACGGATTTTCTCCAGTTCCGCCAACAGGAGTTTCCGGAGATGACCTCCTTCTTTAATGTCGAAGTTTAATGAGCGTGTCGCCCAATATGCTTTGTGCTCAATTTCAACGGGGAGGTGACATGCCTTACCATACACTAGCCTATATGGGGACATTCCCAGATTTGTCTTGTAGGCAGTACGGTACGCCCAAAGAGCATCAGTCAGTTTATAAGCACAGTCTTTTCTGTTGAAACTAACCGTCTTTTCTAATATATGCTTAATTTCACGGTTAGCCAACTCTGCCTGCCCGTTTATTTATGGGTGTAGGCTAGAGCGATCTTGTGATTCATCCCGTATTTCTTAAGTAGTGATTCCAAAGGCCTATTTCAAAAGTGTTTGCCTTGGTCACTTATTAGGGCTTTTGGGGTTCCGAAACGCGATAAGATATTTTTCTTAAGAAAGGACATTACCGTTTTGTGGTCATTGCGTCTCGTCGGTATCGCTTCTACCCATTTTGATATATGTTTCACAGCCAGGAGTATATATTCACAGTTATTAGATTTAGGAAATGGGCCCATGAAGTCTATGCCCCAACAATCGAATATTTCAATTATGATGATGGGAGTTAAGGGCATCGAATTCCTTTTCGAAAGTGTACCAAGCTTTTGACATCGTTGGCACGACTTACAAAAAGTATAGGCATCTTTGAACACGGTGGCCCAATAGAAGCCGCTGTGTAATACTTTGTGTGCGGTCTTTTGGGAGGCAAAATTGCCACCGCAGGCTTCAGAATGACAGGAGGCCAAAATTACAGTTATGTCCTCGTTCGGAATGCAACGCCTGATGGCCTGATCAGCACAATACTTAAATAAGTAAGGGTCATCAAAAAAGAAATGGCGTGCGAATGAAAGGAACCTTTTCTTGTCCTGATTTGACCAATGGCTCGGGGTTTCTCCTGTAACGAGGTAATTTATTATATTCGCGTACCAAGGCAAATTGGAGACAGCCATCAGTTGCTCGTCTGGGAATTCATCTTTTATAGGTACAGGCTCAGTGTTGTCAGTGAATGTCAACCGAGATAAATGATCGACGACCACATTCTCTACTCCCTTTGTATCCTTGATAGTGATATCAAATTCCTAGAGTAGGAGTATCCAGCGGATAAGCCTCTGTTTTGCGTCTTTCTTAGATAGCAGGTACTTGAGGGCCGAGTGGTCTGTAAAACAGACTATTGGGGACCCTATCAGATAAGACCTGAATTTGTCTAGAGCGAATACTATTGCCAGTAGCTCTTTCTCAGTAGTTGTATAATTCATTTGAGTTTCGGTAAGTGTTCGGCTGGCATAGTAAATTACATAAGGCTTGTTGTCCTTCCTCTGTCCTAGAACTGCACCAATGGCATAGTCGCTAGCATCGCACATTAACTCAAACGGCAAACTCCAATCGGGTACCTGTATTATTGGTGCGGAGGTAAGGTGTTCTTTTAGTGCATCAAAAGATATTTGACAATTTTTCGACCATTCGAAAGGTGCATCTTTGACTAGGAGTTGGCACAGTGGTCGGGAGATTGCACTAAAATTTTGGATAAAGCGTCGATAGAATCCAGCATGTCCCAGAAAAGATCGGATGTGTCTGACTGTACGAGGGACAGGTAGATTTGAAATTATATCGATTTTTGCTTTATCGACTTGGATACCCTTTTCAGAGGTAATGTGGCCGAGGACAATTCCCTTGGTCACCATGAAGTGACACTTTTCCCAGTTTAGTACTAAGTGTTTGTCCTCGCATCTCGCTAACACATTCTCAAGGTTTTCCAGACAGTTATCGAAACTATGGCCAAACACTGAGAAGTCGTCCATAAAGACCTCGAGTGTCTGTTCAACCATATCACTGAATATGCTTAACATGCACCGCTGAAAGGTAGCAGGTGCATTGCATAAGCCAAAGGGCATACGACGGTAGGCGGATGTACCGAATGGACAAGTAAAAGTCGTCTTCTCCTGATCTTCAGGAGCTATTTCAATTTGGTTATAACCACTATATCCGTCCAAGAAGCAATAAAATTTATGACCCGCCACTCTTTCTAGCATTTGATCCATGAATGGCAATGGAAAGTGGTCTTTCCGGGTCATAGTATTTAACTTTCGGTAATCAATACACATCCTCCATCCAGTGGGGATGCGTGTTGGTACTAACTCGCCCTCTTTGTTTGGGATAACTGTTATACCCGCCTTTTTGGGCACCACCTGGGTTGGACTAACCCAAGAGCTATCAGAGAAAGGATATATTATCCCAATGTCAAGAAGTTTTAAGACTTCCTTTTTCACGACTTCTTGCATATTAGGATTCAGAAGTCTTTGCATTTGTCGCAAAGGTTTAGCGTCTTCCTCCAGATATATTTTATGGGTGCAAATAGATGGGCTTATACCTTTTAGGTCGGCAATTGTCCACCCCAATGCTCCCTTGTGCTGTTTAAGCATTTGAATCAACTTATCCTCTTATTCAGAATTCAATGTAGATGAGATTATCACAGGATAAGTCTTTTCAGTCCCTAGAAAAGCGTATTTGAGCTCTTTTGGAAGCTCCTTTAATTCCAAATCAAGAAACTGAAAGTTCGAAGGCATAGTTAACTTCGTTTTCTGAGGCAAGGGTTCATATGGTGTGACCCACATGCATTCATCTTTATCTTCCTCTTTAGTTTCCATCATGAGACAGGCATGATTTAGGGCAGTGTCCAATGGGGTAGAATCGTTAGGTTGATAAGTAGCGTCGAATTGTGACACAACTACCTCCAAAGGATCTTTGTATTCTACAAGATTAACCTCGTCCTCGATGACGGTTTCAATGAAGTTAACTTCTTCTTCGTCCTCGTATTCTTTGGGTCAGGGATTTGAAAAAATCTTGACATTTAAAGTCATGTTCCCGAATACGATGGTCATGATACCGCTCCTTATTTTGATTGTGGCGTCAATGGTGTTGAGGAATGGACGTCCAAAAATCACCAGGATTTGTGAACATGGATTAGACACAGGTTCGGTGTCCAGAATCACAAAATCGACCGGAAAGATAAATGTATCTATCTGTACCAGAACATCTTCCAGTATTCCTCTAGGATATTTGACTGACCTATCTGCCAATTGCAATGCAACTCCGGTAGGTTTGAGTTTACCCAACCCTAGTTGTTTATATACTAAATATGGCAGCAAGTTTACGCTAGCTCCTAGATCAAGGAGTGCGTTGTCTATCCTTTGATTCCCAATTCGACACGAGACAGTAGGGGTGCTAGGGTCTTTAAGCTTTGGAGGCAACTCATTTTGAATGATTGTGCTTGCTTGACAAGCGACATAGGCATGTTTCTTTACACTTTGCCTCCTTTTGACCGTGCATAAGTCCTTTAGATACTTAGCGTAGGCTGGCACTTATTTGATTGCATCAAGGAGCGGGAGATTAATTTTAACTTGTTTGAACAACTCCAAGAACTCCTGATTCTTTGCCTCGTGTTGGGGCTTCTTGAGCCTTTGAGGGTAAGGTGCGGGGAAAGGGCATTTAGGTAATTCGTCTTTGATAGGCTCCTTTCCAGGCCGTCTCTCAACTTCTACTTCTTTAGGAGCATCCTCGTTTGATTCTACTGATTTGTCATTAGTGGACGACTCATCTTCTTGAGTAGATGGTTTGTTTTTAGTTACCACTTCTTCCTCTTCATACTCCTTGAGGGTAGAATGAGGCATGTTTTTCCCTATGACTTTGCCACTTCTCAAAGTTATCACAGCTTTTGCATGTTCATGATTAGGGGGACCATTGTTGTATCCCTTAGGGTTTTGAAGTGGTTGAGCAGGAAATGTTCCACTCGACCCCTCTTGACGTGCATCCATTCTCTCTAATGTCACGGACATTTTACTCATCATTTGAATTAACTGTTGTGTTAAATTTGCGTTAGAGAGTGGTTCTTCCTCTTGCACCTTTTTGTGAGGTGGCACATAAACATTTGGCTATTGATTATTAGAGGGTTGAGCTTGGTTGTAGTTATTAATTTGCTCTATGTTGATAGAATGGCTGGGACTGCCTATTGTATTGCCCTTGATATTGATTATTGTTATTGTAGGGCTGTGGTTGTTGATATTGGTTTTGAGTCCCAGCATTGTTTTTCCAATCAAACCCGGGGTGATTCCATCTATTGTTATTATTTTGTGAATTATAATTGTTGTAGGAATTCCCCGGCCCCCTATACCCTTGCATGGCATTCATTTCCATGGGGGGTTGTTCTTGAAAATACGGCACATTCGGAGAGTATTGAGTAGTGTGTCCCAGCATGTTGCATGTGTCGCATGGTTCTTCAGGCAAAAACTGCCTAGAACTCTCTCCTTTCATTCTCAATTCTTCCACTTTCTTTGCTAGTTCTTCATACTTATTCATCAGATGATCCTCACTTTTTAGTTGGTATAAACTTTTCTCTTCCACACAGGATATCTATGAGCGTGGGACATCATCTGAATTTGACCACTCATGGGCGTGCTCAGCTAATCACTCAAAATGAGCTTCAGCTTCTTCCGTGTTTTTGCGAAGAAATGGCCCTGAACTCATGGTCTCGACCAATTTCTTAGTTTCACCATTAAATCCTTCATAAAAGTAGCTAATGGTTCACCATTTCTCGTACCCGTGATGTGGGCATGAGAGTAGCAAATCCTTGAAACGTTCCCAAGTTTGGGTGAATGTTTCATTGCTCTTTTGTCTGTAAGAATTTATTTGTCGTTTAAGCTCAGTGGTCATGCGAGGTGGGAAGAATTTCTTCAGGAAAGCAGTGTTCATCTCATGCCAGGTGTAGATGGAGTTTGGCTTCAAGGTGAGTAACCACGCTTTTGCTTTATCCTTCAGAGTGAAAGGAAATAGCATTAGACGTGTCACGTCTACAGGACAATTCTGTGAGAAAGTTTTACAAACATCCTCAAAATCCTTGACATGTAGATACGCCTTCTCGCTCTCCATTCCATGAAAGGTAGGAAGGAGTTGAATCATTCCATTGCAAAATTGAAATTCGCCTGCATGAGGCGGAATGAGGATACAAGAAGGTGTAGGCGCATGTTCAGGTATCATGAGATCGCACAAAGGACGAAGTGAATCGTCGATTGGTACAACCACATTATCACCGTTTTCACTTTGATTATCAGCCATTGAATCGATCGGTGTAACTATGGGGTTAATAGAACTAGATGAATTAGATGAATAGAGTGGGTTTCTGTAAATTCCTTCGATGGAATTATCGGACATAAAGGGAAAGACCCTAAGTAGTTTTTAATCTAAAGAACGAAAGAAAAATAAAAACAGAAAGAGATAAGGATAGATTGAGGTAATCGAAGCGTTAGCTTGTCGCCTTCCCCGGCAACGGTGCTAAAAACTTGACACGAGAATTATTCTGTGTGCGCTTGTGTGCTATACCCAAGTGTAAGTAATCGTGCAAGTAGTAATCTGGTTAAGTCCAGGTCGATCCCACAGGGAAGGTGTTAAACTAATTACTTAGATTAATCTCAAACAAGAAAATAAAAATTAATATTTTAATGGAATGCAGAACACAAAGTCCCACAATTTATCAACTACTAAAGATAAAGCAATTAAACTAAATTAATCTAATTACTAACTAATTAATTTAAGCGATGATTTAAAACGTGTTTTTCTCACTAAAAGGAAATGTCGGGATCACACGAATCCACCTTGACCTAGCCATCTACCATGCAGTTACGTTGAAGCTCAATGGAGCACATTCTCTACAGTATTCCGTATTTCTCTTAGGATAAAGAATCTATAGTCCTTTCATGACCGGGACTATATTATCACAATTAAGTTTGAAATACACAAAAGCGGTTTAAAACAATAGTTTCAACTTGCACCTACAATGGTGTTAGCATTGAGGGTGGTTTGCAAAATATATTGAAGAAAAATGCCTCAAGGCTTTAAGTTTACAGACTGCTTTGACAAACTAAGCGTTTGGGGACAATTTGATAACAAATCAGTAAAGCAGAAAGTCTAGGAATACTGCATAGAATGTCCTCAAGAATCAGAGAGTTCGATCGATCGACGCGCTTTTGATCGATCGAATATCTTCATCTCTCGATCGATCGAACTGACTTCGATTGCTCAATTGTATCTCTGTTTCGATCAATCGAACATATTCGATCGATCGAACACATGAATTATTCTGCTGCATGGCAGAGGCTTGAGATCACGGTTTCATCGTGATCTCCCAACCTGGGGACTACTCAGACATGGTCTGGAGTGTCTCAGATGTGTTTTTAACGTAAAGTTCCATTAAAGGTGTGTTTGGTTGTGATTTTTGCATAAAATCTATGAAAATTAATTGTTTAACTCTAACTAACATGCAAGACTACGGGATAACAAGTTATACTACTATAAACTAAGTGCAGAATGCAAACAAAGTAACCTGGAAACGAAAACTTGTATTTAACTAGGAGGAATCCAAACCAAACAATGTATTACTTGGATTAAAACCTACAAAAAAAAAACAAAATGAAGCTCTCTACTCTCTATAAACTGATGAATATAAAAGTGGGCGTCCTTATGGACGTATACAATACGAGTATATATACTGAAAACCTAATGCTAGGGTTAAAATCCCGCTTCTGCTGCGTGCGCGTAAAATATGATAAAAGTCAAGTTCGATCAATCGAACATCTTTCGATCGATTGAACTTCTGGGGTCTTCGAGCGCTTGAGCTTCTTTCGATCGATCGAACCTTCGATTGATCGAATGATCTTCAATCGATCGAGGTTCACTTTTCATCCTTTACTTGTCTTCATTACAATTCAGCACTCCCTTTTATCTTTCTCATCCAATTCTTCACACAGCAACAGTAATCTGCACAAACTACAGCTAAAACAAATAACTTATCATAGTTTAATCAAATTGTGTACAAACTAGCATTGTAATTCAAATTACAGACAAATAAATGAATTGTGAAATAATTTAGCACATTTTCTTCTTTTAGCGCGGTTGTATTTTACAAATACCCCCGCTTGTCAAGTTCAACCAAGGAGAGTGAGAGTTGAAGATGAGGAGTATTTTGGGGAAGACTTTGATGAAGAAAATGATCGGGAGTCAATAGATAATCATAGGAGATATGGCGGTCGGGGTAAAGAAGTTAGGTTTAGAGAAGTTAGGAATCAGGAAGATAATAATTTGGGTAGTATTAAGATGAAGATTCCTTCGTTTCAAGGAAAGACTGATCCGGAAGCATATCTTGAATGGGAGAAGAAGGTGGAATTAGTATTCGATTGCCATAATTACTCCGAGATTAAGAAAGTAAAACTTGTTGCCATTGAATTTTCTGATTATGCTATTATTTGGTGGGATCAATTGGTACTAAATAGGAGGAGAAATAGGGAGCATCCAATAGAGACATGGGAGGAGATGAAAACTGTTATGAGGAAGCGGTCCATTCCAAGCTACTACTATCGGGAGTTGTATAACAGGTTGCAAAGTTTGAGGCAAGGTAATAGGAGTGTAGAAGAATATTATAAGGAGATGAAAGTTTCTATGATTCGAGCGAATGTAGAGGAAGATCGAGAAGCTACAATGGCTAGATTCTTAGGTGGGTTGAATCGGGAAATTGCCAATGCAGTGGAATTGCAACACTATGTTGAATTGGAGGATATGGTACACATGGCTATTAAAATTGAGAATCAACTCAAGAGGAGGGGCAACAGCACACGTCCAAGCCAAAATCCAAGCCAAAATTCCAATACATCCGCTTGGAAACCAAATAATTGGAAAAGAGATGAGAAGCAGCCTTTGGTGAAGCCAAAAACTGAGCAAAAACAAGAGGTGGCTAGCCTTGTAAATCAAGGTAAATCCGATTCGTCTACTTCTCGGAACCGTGATATTAAGTGTTTTAAGTGCCAAGGTAGGGGACACATAGCTAGCCAATGTCCGAACAAGAGAGTTATGGTGTTACGAGATAAAGGTGAGATTGAAACCGAAGATGAAGATGACAACGAATCTGTGCCACTATTGGAGGATGCCGATGATGAAGAGTACGCTGCCCAAGGGGATTTGTTAGTGGCAAGGAGAGCTCTAAATATGCAAGTTAAAGAAGATGATGAGGCGCAACGGGAGAACATTTTTCATACGAGATGTTATGTCAAAGATAAGGTGTTTAGTGTGATCATCGATGGGGGGAGTTGCACTAACGTTGCTAGCACAACTCTGGTGGAGAAATTAGGGCTGCCAACAATCAAGCATCCATGGCCTTATAAATCGCAATGGCTCAATGATAGTGGAGAAGTAAGGGTGACTAAACAAGTATTAGTTCCTTTTCGTATTGGGAAATATGAAGATAAAGTTTGAAGTGATGTGGTTCCGATGCAAGCTGGACACTTGTTGTTAGGGAGTCCATGGCAATTTGATCGACATGTTAAGCATGATGGTTTCACAAATAAATACTCATTCGTGCTTAATCAAAGGACAATCACCTTAGTGCCTTTGACACCGAAGCAAGTTTATGAAGATCAAGTGAGGTTGCAAAAGGAGAGTGATCAAAAGAAAGAGAGTGAACAAAAGAAAAAGAGTGAGAAAATTGAGAGAGAAAAAGAAAAGAAAAATGCAGCCATTGAGGGAAAATTAGAGGGAAATCAAAAGAATTTTTATGCAAAAGCGAGTGAGATCAAACGAGCATTGTTTTCAAATCAGCCTATGATTGTACTTTTGTACAAAGAGGCATTTTTAAACACTGACCCAATTGACTCATCTTTGCCTAGTTCTGTTGTTTCTCTTTTGCAGGAGTTTGGTGATGTCTTTCCTGAGGAGATTCCACATGGTTTACCCCCTATTCGAGGGATTGAACATCAAATTGATTTCGTGCCCAGTGCTACCATTCCAAACCGACCAGCCTATAGAAGCAATCCCGAGGAGACAAAGGAGCTACAAAAGCAGGTTAGTGAGTTGATGGAAAAGGGGTACGTAAGAGAAAGTATGAGTCCATGCGCCGTTCCGGTGATTTTGGTTTCTAAGAAGGATGGGACGTGGAAAATGTGCGTTGATTGCCGAGCCGTCAACAACATAACGGTAAAGTATCGACACCCTATTCCTCGCTTAGATGATATGTTAGATGAGTTGCATGGTCTTGTATATTTTCTAAGATTGATTTGAAAAGTGGGTATCATCAAATTAGAATGAAGGAAGGTGATGAATGGAAAACTACATTTAAAACCAAATATGGTTTGTATGAATGGTTAGTTATGCATTTTGGATTAACTAATGTTCCTAGTACTTTCATGAGACTGGTGAACCATGTTTTGCGTGCTTTCATTGGAAAATTTGTGGTTGTTTATTTTGATGATATCCTTATTTATAGCAAAAACTTGGAAGAGCATTTGAAGCATTTAAAACTTGTGTTAGATATACTTTGAAAGGAAGAGTTGTTTGCTAACCTAAAGAAGTGCACTTTTTGCACCGATAAGCTTGTGTTTCTTGGTTTTGTTGTGTGTGCACAAGGAATACAGGTTGATGAAGAAAAGATTCGTGCTATCCAAGAATGGCCAAGCCCATCTAATGTAAGTAATGTGCGAAGTTTTCATGGACTTGCTAGTTTTTACAGAAGGTTCGTGAAAGACTTCAGTAGTATAGCTGCACCAATAACCGAAATCATCAAGAAAAATGTTGGGTTCAAATGGGGGGAAGAGCAAGAGAAGGCATTTAAATTACTCAAGGAAAAATTAACTCATGTACCTTTACTTGATTTACCTAACTTTACAAAAACTTTTGAAATTGAATGTGATGCTTCAGGATTAGGTATTGGCGCCGTGCTTATGCAAGAAGGAAGACCAATTGCATATTTTAGTGAGAAGTTAAGTGGGGCTGCCTTAAACTATCCCACTTATGACAAAGAGATGTACGCATTGGTTCAAGCTTTGGAGACATGGCAGCATTACTTGTGGCCAAAAGAGTTCGTGATTCATACCGATCATGAGTCTTTAAAGCACCTTAAAGTCCAACATAAGCTAAACAAGAGACATGCACGATGGGTTGAATTCATTGAGACGTTTCCATACGTCATTCGATATAAACAAGGTAAGGAGAACATCGTTGCCGATGCACTTTCTCGAAGCTACATTCTAATCTCCACTCTGGATGCTAAGATTATTGGTTTTGACCATATTAAAGAATTGTATCATTTAGACCTAGATTTTAGTGAAGAGTTTGAATCTTGTGAAAAAATTTCCCATAATAAATTCTATAGGCATGAGGGGTTTTTATTTCGAGAAAATAAATTGTGCATTCCAAATTGTTCTGTGAGAGAGTTGATTGTGAGAGAGTCACATGGGGGAGGGTTAATGGGACATTTTGGGGTAGTTAAAACATTAGCCGTTTTCCAAGAACACTTCTATTGGCCACGCATGAAACAAGATGTTGAGAGGATTTGTGGTAGATGTGTCACATGTAGGCGAGCGAAATCTAGAGTACAATCCCATGGCTTATACACACCTCTTCCAATTCCTAGTAAATCATGGATTGATATTTCAATGGATTTTGTGTTAGGTTTACCTAGGACTAAACACTGTCGAGACTCAATTTTTGTGGTTGTGGATAGATTTTCCAAGATGGCACATTTTATTCCATGTCACAAAACTGATGATGCTTCACATGTTGCTGATTTGTTCTTTAAGGAGATTGTGAGATTACATGGTATGCCTAGAACCATTGTTTCAGATAGAGATGTTAAGTTCTTGAGTTACATTTGGAAGACCTTGTGGTGTAAGTTGGGGACTAAGTTATTATTTTCTACTACTTGTCATCCACAAACTGATGGTCAAACCGAAGTAGTAAATAGGACTTTATCTACTTTGTTAAGGGCTATTATTAAAAAGAACATCAAAACATGGGAAGAATGTTTACCACATGTTGAGTTTGCTTATAATCGTACCATCCATTCTGCTACTAAATTTTCACCCTTTGAAATTGTGTATGGTTTTAATCCTTTAACTCCTTTGGATTTATCTCCTTTACTTGTTACTGAGCGTGTTAATTTAGATGGCAAAAAGAAAGCAGATTTTGTTAAGCAGATTCATGAGAAAGCAAGGCTCAATATTGAGCGAAGAACGGAGCAATATGCAACGCAAGCTAACAAAGGGCGATGCAATATCATCTTTGAACCCGGAGATTGGGTTTGGGTACACATGCGAAAAGAAAGATTTCCTGCACAAAGGCGTTCTAAATTGCTTCCCCGAGGCGATGGTCCTTTTCAAGTTCTTGGGCGCATCAATGATAATGCCTACAAGCTAGAGTTGCCTGGTGAGTATAATGTTAGTACTACTTTCAATGTTTCTGATTTATCTCCTTTTGATGTAGGTGACGATTTGAGGACAAATCCTTTTCAAGAGGAGGGGAATGATAAGAACATAGCGGCTAGCACAAGGTAGAATGCGGACCCGAACCACGTGCCAATTGGTCCAGTTACAAGGGCGCGAGCAAAACGGTTCAAGGACAATCTCAATGGAATGGTTCAACAAATTTGGGTTGAGACTAATCTTTGTGGCCCAAAGGAGGATACTAGTGATCCACAAGGCTGGGTGTCCATGATTCAAGCTCTAGAATAAATTATAGGCTTGCATGCCAACTTAGGAACTTTTCATATTTGTTAGTTTGTTTTTATTTTAGTGTGGGGTGAATTATATTGGGCCATAATATTTCGTAGGCTTATAGGGCCCAACCGTAAGCCTCAGCTATTTAAATGGTTTAGGGTTTGTAATATTCAGTTTTGAGCATTAATAATATTGTGAGAGTTTTCTCTTTGGTTCTTTGAAGAACTATTCGAACTTATCAAATTTACTCTGTGGCGTTCATACCTGGACTTATCAATCGAGTTTTCCATCCTTGATTGTGGCGTCTTCATCCTTTATACCAAGGTTCGCATCTGTTATAGATGTTGGGTCGCGGTTTCCATTTGAATCTGACAATAGAACGGTCCGAGGCATTAATCGTGTTACGGGTTTCGTCACATTGTTGGCGGGGTTCGTATCACCCGCTGGGTCAAACCCTGATCCGAACCAGCTTAATATGGGTAAACCATATAAAGACACAAGCTAACCCAACTTGAAAATCTATTCGGGTTGACCCAAGCCCGACCCTGAAACCCTATTATACTAACAACCTGACCCAAACCGCTAACCCGAACCCTAACCAAACCCAAACCGAGCCTAATCCAAACCCTGACCCATCTATACACATAACCCAACCCGACCAAAAACCCAGTCCCCAACCCAGTGTCAAAACGACGCCGTTCAACTAAAACGGATCCACGGGTTTTTAAAACCCGATCCAAGCCCAAATCCTTCCCATTTTTAGACACAACACAACCCACCCATGACCCGACCCAAACCCGGTTGTTATAACCCGCTAACCTATTTTCTTCTCCGGTGAGACAAGGCCACCAAAAATCTGGGATCGCCGAAAAACTTCTCTCCCTCATATCTCACTCATCTCTAACCCAAAACACGTGAAATCAACGCCATTAGCTTCGTCTCGAGCTTAAGACGGGGTCTACTCGTTTTGGGGTCCTACCAAGTGATTATTGTTTTGGTCATTTAGGTGAATAATTGCATGCATGACCCAACAAACGATCCCCCCTTCCAAAGCTGATCATGGGGGGTCTATCTGTGTTCATTACGGTCAGAATGGTGTAACTTTGGCGTCATTTGGTTAAGATATGAAAAATCAAGCTTCTCAAGGTGCTATAATGGTCACCGAAAGTTGCAGAGAGCCCTAGGCTCTATTTGGCAGCTTGCATGTGGGTCCAGGGGGTTCCTATGTGACATGCAAAGGTGTAGAAAACTAAGGGGATATTTGGTTTACCTCAGGGGATATTAATCCTCTCTCACTTCTCCGATCTCTTCATTTCTCTCTCTCCTCTGCGTCTTTCTTCTTCACTCAGCTTCTCTGTCTGTGTGTGTGTGTGTGTGTATGTGTGTGTATGTGTATGTGTGTTGATGGGGATGACACAGGGACGATGTAGAGAGGGGGATTGAAGAGATTGTGGTGTGGTTGTGTACAAGCCGTGGGTGTGTGTGTGTATAGACCGAGAGTGTGAGGGTGGTGTGTGGTGTTCTCTTACAAAAGCTCTCGGATTTCTCTCTCTCTCTCTCTCTCTCTCTCTCTCTGTAAATATAATCTGTATGAGCAGATTGTATGGGGCTGAGAGTGATAAATGAGAGGGTGAGGGGTCATATACATAGAGGGGGATGGGAGGGAGGTTATCCCATTTGATGAGTGAATAACATGTGTTCATACATGTGTGTTTGTGTGTCAAAGGGTATATCAAGGGAAATTAATGAGGTGGTGGAGGTGTGGGTCCCACACTCAGGTAGGTACACCGGGATATGTGTGCACAAATATGAAAGTGAACACAGTTATAGGTGTAGATATGAACGGGGATGTGTTCGGACCTAAGTATGAGTCCCCCATGATTTTGGCCTTTCTCACTTTTTCCGTCGGATATAACGAATTCACACTCATTCACTCATGACCGAAGTCAATTCATTTCGTTGTGGTCATCACCACCGTCCCCTTTTCTCTGAGGAATTCAATGTCCCTTAAATATGGGCTAAATAATGGTGATTATCACTTGAGACCCTTTGATCCAAATAAGCACATAAGCAACTCAATATGTCAATATGGCAACTTCATCATTTTGACATGTTAATCAATAAATAGTCACATGCTTTTCTACTTAATCACAAATTAAGCATTTTAAGCATTTTAAGCATTTAATAACATTAAATATTCAATTCTGTGATTAGGACACTCACCTTACGAATAGGTCCGAATAAGCCTAGAAATTCCAATTTTTTTCGCAAAACTAGCTCCTAATGTATCCAATGATAATCCTACATATATATCACATATATGTATCATCCCTTAAAATGAGTCATAGAAAAATGTTACCAAAACTGAAAAAGAAAGATATAAAATTAATCCTCTCACCTCCACAGGTCCAAATATAACTTCGGTTCACGAAAAGGAAATTAAACAACGAAGTTACAACGACGGAACGACAACGGAACCCACTTTCCTTTTCTTTAGTGTCGAAGATCTCTCTGGATCTCTTTTTTTCCTTTTCTATCTTTTTTTTTTAAATAAGAGGATGAGTGTGGACACGCGGAATCGGACCACTTCTCTCTTGTTTGAGATTGTTTTGAAATTGATTTGAATCAAGGAAAGAAAACGAAAGGGTCTGTTGAAAACAGATACAGAGTCGCCACTTGGTCTTTAAGGAACCAAGAAACCTAATTTTGACTCACCCAAGCGGATAAGGGCACCGGCCCTTCATAACCAAAGAACTTGGTTCGGGGTTTTGGTACGAGAGAGGAAGGAGCCTTTGTCGCGACTAAAACACCCTCTACTCGCCCCGTCTTTCGACGGGCCTCAATTAGCATCCAAATAATCATCTTATACTATGTATGGTTCGACAAATAATACTATGATAGTATATTACATCACATAAGGAGATTTGAAATGGAAGATCTAAAGATAAGATATCATTCATAAGATCTAAGCCAAATATCACACAATGCAAAGTGAAAGATCACACAAATAAACCTAGGAAGAATCGTCTAATCATGTATCAGATAATAAAGTTTTCCTAATCTAAAGGGACATGAATTGTTCTTGAAACAAATAAATCAAAGAAAGTAAAATATGCTTAGCAAACTAGTATGATGCATGTTATTCTTTGATAAAAGAAGACCTCTCAATCCCCGGGACGGATGAGAAAGGATGATTAGATCAAGGGGAAGCATGAACGGGTGATCGAGTTCATTCCTTATAATCTCCTTAGATTAAGAGTTACAAAAACCCCAAATCTTGCATGAATGCAATGTATGTATCTAAAATGTGCAAAGGTTGTAGTGTGTTTTGTGTACATGGATTTCTAGAATGACTTAGAAGTCTAAAATGTGTATGAATTAATGAATGAAATTAACATGGGATGTGTACAAATGTAGTATGAACTACTTCCTAAGATATGAACTAATTTGGAATGCATATGAGCATCAAATCAAAGAATGAAAGTTGAAATGTACTTGCTGTGAATAGTGGACAGAACAGTAGCGTGATCTTTTGGAATTTGAAAAGAGGGGTTAGGAATGGTTTCAATGCATGATTTTATATGGAGATGTTCCTTATTGTGTCTAGAACACAACCCAAAAGGCCAATCTTGAATAGCTATCACAGATTGATAGAAATTATATAAACAATAGAGGTCACTCAGAAACAGAGTTTGTACTGTCGACTGAAATGTTAGAAAATCTTAGAAAATGAAAAAGAATGATCTAGAGGCCCATTTTATACAGAAAGTTCCCTAAGACATTGAATTTTAAGGGGAAAATAAGTTAGGACCACCCCTTTTGGAAAAGTTTTCTGGAAAAGAGGTCGTAAGTTGACCTAGCTGCTGTGACAGCAAAAACAGAATGTTTGGAAGGAATGTTTGGGTCCAAATGGACCATTTTCAAGTACTTCCAAGTCAAGCCAAAAATCATGGGTGTTCTATAGTGAGTTAGAAAGACTTTCCAAGTGGTCTTGCATTCATACATTGAGTATTGAACTCAAAATAATTCCTTGAAGTTAAATGACTCACTGTTTTGAGGGTTTTGAGAAAAACAAGGTTTATTTCTTGAAATCAAAATGAGGGGTTTAAGAGGGGGGTTTTGAAATGAGGGTTTTGAAAGTATACTTCCAGATCTTGGATGAATATTCTAACCACTTGGAATATCAATTCCTAACTTATTTCAAGAACTTCCCAAGTATTTGCAAACCATGGTTTTATTTGGAAATCAAACTCAAGAATCTATGGGAGTATAATACATGAGAGGATAGATGATACATGATATGATATAGCATGCTAAAAGTGGTAAAGAACATGTGCATGGGATATGGGTTCATCTAGATACAAGAGAGTGTTGCATCAAAGTGTGAAAGCCAAAAAGTAAAATGCTGTGAATAGTGGACAGACTGTATGCATTACTTTGTAACATTATAATGGGAGGTCAAACGTGCCTAGAAAAATGTGATAAAAATCAGAGACCATCCTTATTGTGTCTAGAAAATAACCCAAAAAGCCAAACATCAATAACTATCACAGATTAAAAGAAATAAATCAGAATGTACACATGACTCAGAAACAAAAGCTGCACTGTTGACTGATTTTGTATGATTTTTCATAAATCAAAGAAAAAGGTTTATGATGACCCATTATATACCAAAAGTTTCCTAAGACACCCAAGTTTTATAAAAAAAATAGAAAAGATATATGTACAGTGACGAAAATATCCAGAATAAGTGCAAGAAGTTGGGTGAACATTCTGTGAGAACAGAGGCAGATTATGAATATGAACTTCTCACATCCAAAACAAATACTTTCACATTTCTATAATTGATGGGAAAAATTGGGGACAAACTATGATGTCTTAGGAAGATTTTCCAAGTGGTTTCATCATCATAACTCAAGTATTTAATTCAAAACAAATCTTTGAATCTGAACAGCTCACTGTTTTGGATCATTCTTGAAGAAAATGGATTTGGGTTTGAAATAGAGTTTGAGTTCTTGATTGGGGGTTTTGAAATAGATGTTCAAAGCATGAACTTAAACTCTTGAGATGACCATGTGACCACTTAGAACCTCATCCAACCTTGAATCATCAAAGAACTCCCAATATTATTGGAGAGATTCATTTTTATTTTGGACAACTTCAATACATTTCAAGAACATCTTGGAAGTATTGAGGTTATGATCATCATCTATCAAACATGTTTTTGAGGTCAAGAGCTACTATCCATAAGGATTCACTCACCCCAAACTTCATGTCATCACTTAGATGATGATGAACTAGTAAGTAAATAAAGAAAATAAAAAGAAATGAGATTAAGAAGAGATGAACATAATATGAAAAAGCAAGTAAATAACAATCAATAGATGATAATCAATATGATTTTGGACTTGTAGCTTGGTGTTTCACTCATAGATTTTGACATTTGGACATGGAAGTAGCTTCCTAACTCAAGAATGCTCAAGAATGGTGATTGGGTATATTGATGATGAAGTATATAGAAAAATGGTGGAGGAAAACAAGATTAGAACTCACTTTGATTGGAAAAAATGGAAGAAGAAGACTACTTCTTCTCTTTCTCTCTCTATATTTCCCTAGAGTTTCTTCCTAAGCTTTCTCTAAGCTTCCATGTCTCTCCCCTAAATGGAAGTAAATGACTTCTTTTATAGGCAAAGGAGGGGTGGTAAATGGAGTTTTAAAAAGTTTAAAATGGTCTCCCATTGGTCGAAAATAAGCTGGGAACCAAAACTACGTCGTTTTGATTTCTAATATATCAAATTGGGACCCCAAAAGAAATTACAAAAACTCACTGTTCTGGAGGGGAGTGCCGCGGCGGCACTGGGCCAGTGCCGCGGCGGCACTGCTCCTCCCTTCGTCCAGATAATGCTGTTTAGGCCCCCTGATGTTCCGGTATTCGCGAAAAGGCCCTATTTCGTCCGAAATTCACAGAAAATGCATACGAACTCCAAATTGAGGTTGTGATATACCGTTGGAAAGGTAATGGAGTCTAGTTTATATAAAAAATAGTTCAGAGATAGGTCACTTTGAAAAGTTTTGCGGTATTTGCGATAAAAGCCAATTTGATCGCCTTTTTCGCCTTTGGAAATTTATAATAAATTCGTTTTAAATCAAGAAATTATGTGCGATATACCGTTGGAAAGCTATTGACCTCTAGTATCCATGAAAAATATTTGAAAATTATTTTGGCACCCCGGTTCCAAAGTCAAATTCTGGTCAAACTGGTCAAACCTGGGATTCCCGGGAAGTTTTGGAAACCTCCGGGAGTTCCCAGGAGCTGATGTTTTCGCTCGATTTTCTTTTGGAACTTATTTTAACACATTTCTCATGATTTAAAATGATTCTGGTGAATTTGGAAGATTTTGGTCAAACTTGGTCAAACCTGGTCAAACCTGGTCAAACCTTGGTCAAATCGGTCAACGGGGACTTTCTGGGAACTTCCGGGACTTCCGGGGGTCTCTGGGAGCCAACGATTTCATCCGATTTTTCTTTTAAAACTCATTTGAATAGTTTTCTTACGACGTAGTATGTTTCCAGAACTTTGGGTCCAAATCTGGGAGTTTTATGGCTTTCAGGGGCATTTTGGTCATTCTGAGCATTTTGAGAAATAGAATCAACTTCCAGGAGTCCTTTTGAGTCCTTTTTCGATCACTGTGAACCACCAAGCTATGGGTCTCCTAAATCTGATAGCCGACAAAATGGGGTGTCTACAATGAGAATGAGAGATGTTAGAATACATCTTAATATATGTTAACTCTACATTATTCACACTTACACGCCCCACAAATTTCTTAAGTCTTATTATGAAATCCCTTGAATATTATATTAACTACTCCAATATCTAAATGGTTATATGTCTATGTCACGTATGGGTCCCAAAGTGGTCCCAAATATTTTATGAAGTTGCTAATTAACCTACTAGTTATGAATCATGTCCTTATTCGCTCTCACATGAGTACCCAAACTGGTACCATAAAGGTCACAATTAACAATAATACATTAAAAACACTTTAACAAATATTCAATTAAGCACATAAATACAACTAAATGCAATTTATTTAAGCTGGGCCTCCCATGGGTCCCACTTTCATATATGTCCCACCTCTAGTGGAACTTTCAACAGTGTCTCCTTCCGACCACTTATCTGTTAGGGATGTATACTAAAAGTCATGCTTTATGTAGTTAATTTATTATTTTAATAAAATTAGTTATTCTATTTTTATGAGAATCTGTGTGGGCAATATTTGTATTATATTATTTATTTAATATTATGCATGTGTGTCTCTCATTCTACATAGTAGGTGGTTTGGTGTGTAGAGTTCGGCTTACACACGGAAGATCAGACCACCAGATATTGTAGAATGTAAGATTTTGGTTTACAGTCTTAGATGGGATTGGACACACCATCGGTAGGACTGCAGCATGGTGTTGTAGTAGGTTTGTCTTGACTGCGGGAAACGGTACAGTTTCAACTCATTATGCTGGTACACTTTGTGTATTAAACAGGACCAACTTGGGGTAATTATCTTTATACTGACTTATAAGATAATTAATACCTCATGGCTATTATGAGTGCTTATGCTCTAAATCCTAAGTTAGTTTATAGACACGTACATTTGATATTTACACTTTGATCCCCAAAAGGGTGAGATCCTTAAATGGGTCAATATCTCATTAGATTGGGTGGCAATATTAATTGTATAGTGGATATTAATTAATGATGGAATCCATGTCTCAATTTTGGGATTGATGATATCCCCTTGAGAAAGCTTATAAGTTTTGATTATGTCAAACCCTGCAGGTGGATTTTGTACCCGACATATCAGATAAGTTAAGTAGAGGATCTCAAGGAATTTTAAGAGATTAATTAAATATGATTGTCAGTAATTATATTTAATTAATGGATATCTGTAATCTTAACATGGGGAGATAACAAGCATTTAATAACATGGAGCTCGAAATTTATATTTGAGATAAGGGTAGGAGTGCAATTATAATTCTTTAGTGGTATGAATTATAATTTATGAAAATAGGAATCTGATTCAGTTCGAATTAGGGTTTCCTAATTCCATAAGGAAGCCTATTCCTTATTGACTTCTTATGGTCCCTATCGTAGCCTATATATATGCTGCCTTGGCTCTTCTCTCAGGTAGCATGATTTCACATTCTAAGCTTCCCTTGACCTCCTAGCTTTCTTCTAGAAGGGTTTCCACCAAACCCTAGTCTCTATAAGCATTCAAGAGACATAGGAGTGAAGATCACTAGCGTCGGACAACGCTCACTTAAAGAACTTCGGACTGCTCGATACTGATCGAAAGTTGCTGAATTTTTTACACGACGTTCCTGACGTCGAGACGGAGCTGCTGTAAAAAATTCAAGTGAATCGGAGATCGTTTAGTCCTCCTGACGAACATATCTTTGTCGAATTAATGTGATCGAGATTGAATCGTCACAGCAATCAAAGAGAGTGTTATAACTGGGAATAGAAAATAGATCGTAAAGAGGGAAGAGCAGAAAACATAAAGGATTTCGAAAGAGCCCACAATCAGTTCGATATTCTGGCAGCAAAGGAATACGGTAGAAGATCGTGAGCTGTTATCGAGCCCGTGTTCTCGATTCGTCTACTACAGTAATCCATTTTTGCAGTTCAAGGTAACTCTAGTTCCGCCCTTGTAGAGTTATTGTAGCGCTCACGTAAATTTTTTGCAGTACCAACTTATACGCACTGTCAACGAATTCTGGGAACGCAGTTTCCTAACATTATCATATCGGTGTGACTGAAACTCACCCAAATCATTACATGCAATTATTTATATTAATTAATGCATGTCAAAAATAAATATTAACACCGTTTTTTAGGTACGGGTATTACATCTCTCCCTCCTTTTTAGAAAGTTTGTTCCCAAACTTTTCTTGTCTCAAGTACTAATTACATGTAAATATTTCCCCTTGAACCTTCAATGGTCCATATTCAACTCACGGTTTAAATTTGACTTTCAACACTATTTCACGCAAAAAAGAATGCATTGCTCTCATTGGTTAATGCTGACTACAATCTCAATTGGTAGTCTACTGATTCTCAATTTCTTTAACATTTCCAATGATCCTAGTTCTTCAAACCATACCATTCTCTAGAGATAAACCTTCTAGAAATATTTTTCTCCCCATAGTAGTCATTTCTCCACTAGATATCAGCGGGTGATAAAACGTCTCACAAAAAGTTCAATTCCACTTTTATTGCTTCTTGCAAGATTCCAAAACTTCTTCATAATTGACTACTTCTTTTTAAAATGACAAGTGCTAGTACTACATAATTGCGTAATTCTTTTCATATATAGGTCATTTAATCTCAGCAAATCTCCAATTTCAATCAATACCACAATCTGATTGGGTGACCTTGTCCACAATTATTTATATAACACCACCTAATTCTTGTTGACTGTGGCAATTTCATCCTGAAATTTAGTACGATAAACATTCAACTCAGATTGTCAATAACATCAATCACAATAACCCCATGAATCTTCATTGTTTCTGCCCTAATACCACACATTGCAAAGAATGCTTTATATTTCCTATCTGAAGGCAGCTTTCTCAATATCTTAGTTGAAACTTTGACATGATAGTACTTAAATGCCAAATCAATTTCCAAGAAGACTTGTTCCCTAGTAACTAATTACTAGGTCATCATATGCGATGAAATGCAATTAATAATGTCACGACCCGGCATAGCCAAAATAGGAAAAATTAAAACATTTTCTTTTTGGTCCCGTGGATACGTGACAAGTTGATTATCGCATGATTGTGCATGACAAGATAGAACCGAATCAGAAACAATGAAGAAAGTAGTAATATTAAACATGGTAGTCTAGGCATATTATATATTAAACATCAACATCAGAGTAGTAAATCTCATTATTACAGTACCATAGAAGGGGAAGGAAAAGAGAGTAACATCTTAGGCATAAGCCCTACATCAGGATAATAACGTTGGCACATGGTGCCTCAATACTAAACAAGATATAAATAAGATACTAGTCTTCAGCTTCCACTAGCTAACTTGCAAACCCGTAGCCTTCCTCGATGTACTCCTCGTTCGGGTACTCTGCCTCTACAAGATCTGGACGTTTAATTGTCCAGGACATGAAAGCCTCGAGTTTTAATGTAAGCTGAGTGAGTAAACCTACTACACTTGAACAGGCTCAGAAGACATTGTTAAAATCTGTTAAGAGAGAGTAGATCGTTCCTTTTTTACTTTTAAAAACATCAATGTCAGGTCTTGCTCCTCTCAATCTCAATGTATTACGTTAGCCTGGAAAACTCCAACGACGATACTCGAACTTGGAAACTCAACTGACACTAACCAACTGGCCTCTTTAGATTATTGGTCCAATTGACACTGATTTGACAATCCGCATTGAACCATCGGTCCAATCTTTCACAGATTCAACTTAATTTGGATCTCAGATTCAACTTAATTTGGATCTCTGATCCAACATTTGGACCACAAGCCCAATATTTCACAACTTGACTCTTTTCATGCATCCGACACGAGTGCCATTGGCCTTAATAGCGTCACCTTATGGCCGTTAGGTTGCCCTATTATCATCGTCGACTTACGGCCTCCTCTTGATGCCTTACGACCTATGGTAACCCTATCTTATTCATTCAGCCGTGCTTAATTTGTCATCATCACCTTACAGCCTCATATTGACATCTTCGCCTTACGGCCTATTGACCACCTCACAATTGATCACAACAATACCAACAAGGTACTACTACCACACTCACCACTATTGGTATCCACAACAATGGTACCGACATAGTATAACTATACTTGTAAGAGTCGCCCATATAACACGGTGACATCCTCAACAACACAACAGGACTCATAACTCTTTCCCGAATGAATCATGGAAACTAGATCGACGGGTGCGATCGTCTCATTTAAATCCTCATTATCGCAACTTACGCATCATCATCTAATGCGCGTGGTACAAGTTGTTTATGCCTATCATTCTTGGATTATCATACTTAAGTATGTCTCATGTTATTCTCGGAGGCTGCGCATCTCGTACGTATATGTCTACTAGTTTAACTCATCACCCATTACTAAAGAAACATGTTCTTTGCTAAACAAGCAGGCTCGAGCGCTCGCCTTTGTAAATTATGGGATTCCTTTCCCTTTCCATTATGTAAGTAGTCCATTTATAAAGTACCACTCAAATAACAAAAGTACAACTTCCACATAACACATGCAAGCATGTAAATATAGTACAGCATCAAAGTACAACTATCATAGCTCATAGTTCAATCAACATGCCATGGATCCTCATAAAATAAACATGCAACAAACTAATCTTTTATATACTACAGAACTCGAGCGATCACGCCTCTTGAACGCTCTGGCTAGCCTGTTCGTTGGGCTCGAGCGCTCGGGTTTGACAGCTTACTAGCAGTTTTGTTATTTTATAATAGAATTTCATTTTATACTCAATGCATGTCACATGCAACGTCATAGATCATGAATTTACTACAGAAAACATTATTTAAGAGTGGGTAAGAGTACTCACAAGAATCTAGATGAACTAGATGATGAAATATGTAGTTGTGTGTGTGTATATGCTTGATCAAGCTCCAAATGCAACTTCAATGGTGATAGATCCTCCAAACTCCTTCTTCTTCACTTTGATCCTCCAAGTCTCATAGTAGTTGCAATAGATGTTTTGTGTGTGTGGATCATGAAATTGAAACAATGCAAGTGATGTTTATGTATGAAAATGTGTATGGGTGTTTATGAACTCTCAATATATCTCTCTCTCAAAGACACTCTCTAGAAACAGAGTTTATAAACATAACAAATGCTAGAATGTATAGGGTATTTATAGAGTTTTCAAGGCCCAGGGGTAAAATGGTCATTTCATATGTTTTTAATGTTCTTAGCTCGAGTGCTCACACTAGGCTCGAGGGCTCTCGGCTCGAGTGCTCCCATGAGCTTGAGCACTCAAGGATCCTGGTTCAGTAATCCTTCTAATGCTCCAAGGATCAAAGGATCAAGTATAATGACATCCATACTAGCCATCATCAAAACTCATTCATAAATGATCATAACTTTCATATATGGATATGGAAATACGAAAATACATCCATATATCAATAAATACAGATAAAAAGGCTGGTACTACAAGTAATGTCGCACACCTAATTACTAACGTATTATATACTCAAATCCCATTATGTACTTCAATATTTTTTTTGAATTCATTCCCTTGAGTTATCTTCACTCGAAGTACGTACTTGACTTTGAGATTCTGATATAGTGTACTCTAGAGTAGAGCTCAATCACTTTCCTTTCATTGATTTATCACAAATTCCTAAAATGGAAACCCAAATCGAACTTTAAGTCAATTTTTGCTCATCTATTATAATAATGTTGGTTGATCTCAATTTATTATCATCATTCCTTTCCCAATTTCCCGAACAAATTTTAGTTTCTAACAAATTTTGAATCTTGACTCAAATCCTTTCTGAATAGTCAACGTGCACACCAAACCCCTGTTGATCTCTAATTCGAGCAGCAACAACCATTTTGTCTTCACCTGATTAATGTAAAATTCCAAACTCTAACCATCATGAGTTCCAACTGTCCTTCATACCATATAATATTCAATTTTTGTTGTATAACTAAATATTCCAAGTTACAACAATTAATATAAACTTGCAGCTCGTAAGAAAATTATTGCCAAATGCTCAATAAAAAAGAATATCATGGATTCTAAATCTTGTGCCAGATAATTCATTTTATGAAATTTCAACCATGTGTAGCATAAATTATTGTTGCATCAACATATAACCCAATCTCAACACAAACCTTTGCAATAATAATAACAATATCATCATAGATCGATTTTTTTCTTTAATATTGAGAACTTTACTGTAATCGATATAAGTTTCACATGTGTCCTCGCACAGAAAAGAAATCTTCACTATATTTTTAATAATACCCGATCAATCCCATAACATCAAATTGATGTCACATTCATAAGTCCCGATTAATTGATTTCCAACAACACCCACGAAATCTCTATCCTTTTTAATCACATTGTAGGCATTAAAATTTTGATAATTTTAATAATAACTAATTGATTGATTAATAATTAATTTAGTTAATTATTAATTTTGATCCAAATTAAGATATTAAATTATCTCAAATGTTGGTCCCATAAAATACAAGTGGACCAATTTATTTATGACATGTGTCATATACATCATATGAAGCCATACAAATAATGGTCTCTGAAATGGTGACACACGTCAGAATCTCAAGGGAGATGATGGGCACCATGGTGGACCAAGTCTCAAAGATGATCCCTTGCAAGTTTTAGATGGGCCAATCACAAGATCAAGAGCTAAGAAGATCAAGGAAGCAATGCAAGGAATGGTACAATCCACTTGGGCTAAAATTGCAAATATTTCAAGTAAGACCTCAACATTCAAGATAGGCTTAGAAGAGGAACCAGCTTTAATCCATGTGATACAAGCCACTTAGGCTTGTGGGTCTATTTTATTTATGTTCTTTAGTTTTGGGCTTGTGGGCCTATTCTATTCAATAAGTGGACATCTATTTAACTTAAGTTTAAATTGTTATGTTTTGGGCTAGAGTATCTCCAGCCCATGTCTTTTATTTTGGATGAAGGCCCTTTGGGCCCTAGGGTTTCTTCAAGAGTATAAAACACTCTTGTAGCAGTTTTTTATCATGATGTTGAATGTGAATGACGATTATTCTTCTTAGAGAATTTCAATTTACTCTTCTTGTTCTTGATTGAACAATCAGAATTTATAAAATGCATTCCCTTTGTGGCGTTCACACCAAATCTGGGTTCTTGAAACAGGATTTCAACGAATCTAAATCATCTTTGTGGCTTGATTATTGGCTTTCTTGGGTTATTTACAATCTGATCGTGGGTTCAAGGAATATCAATTCTATGGGTTCACATCATTTATATCAAAGCCAGTTTCCAAATCAGGTCTGATTTATCCATTTCATTTTGTGTTTTGTTATTTTCGTGTTCTTATTTCATCTCGTGTTTCTGTTCAATTTGTGTTCTGTTCTTTTCGTGTTCTTGTTTTAGTTCATGTTCTAGGGTTCCCTAATCTGATTTGTGAATCCTTCTTCATTATCGTTTAAAAAATAATAATGATAATAACATATGCGGATCTTCGCATTCTCAATTCAAGTATCCTTTCCTTGTTGATTGAAATCATATCAGAACTTCTTTTTCGGAAATTACGAATCATTGTTGCTAAGTTGTGATCGAATCTGTCACAAAAAAAGGAATAAAAAATAGAGAGAGAGAGAGAGAGAGAGAGAGAGAGAGAGAGAGAGAAAGAGAAGAGATCGGGTCCGGGAGCAAAAAAAAAAGGTACCAAAACTCGTCTTAAAATTTTTTGTTCATTTTGCATTATTCATATAATGTGAAAAAAAAATTCGAAAATTTTTTTTGGTATTTGTGTTGTTTGAAACTTAGTCTTCCATGATCGTTGTGCTCTTGCGTCTGAAATCTGAATTCCTTAGGAGAAACTTTGTGATCGTTGTCCTTATCGTACATTTTTTTGAGATCCGTGTAATTTTTTTAATTCTTTACTTGTTTCTTGAATCTATTGCTGGATGGAATAAAACAAGGTTGTGTCTTATTTAGTTCAATTAGATCTTGAATGAATTTGAAAGAGAACATTTTAGGTAAAAGGCAAGAGTGTGTCAGAATGATTTCGGAAAAAAGCCAATTAGAGTGAAACACAAGTGGAGTGACAATTTTTAAGTGTAAACACGTAAGGGAGTGTATGAGGTTTAACCACTAACATTATGTTTTACAGCGCATTCAAAATGTCTCAAAAAAGTGACTCAAAGGGGGAACAGATAACACATCTTTTATGTTGCAAGCCATGTAACGACAATTCGAATGTTTAATTTGGTGTTAGGGGAGGTGAGGGATAGGATGGATCAGCAAGATGTAGTGATTCAAAATCTGCAACGTGGGCGAGATGGTAGGAGACATGAGCCTAGAGTTGAAAATGAGTATGAGAACGAAGAAGAGGATGAGGAAGAGGAAGATGTAGCATCTAAATTTGGAAGGGAAAGAATGGGTAGACTTAGAGGAGATAGGCGTGGAAGAGGACCTAGGGGGAATCCAAGTGGTCGAGATGGGGTAAATAGGAACCTTGGGAGCATCAAAATGAAAATACCATCTTTCTAAGAGAAGAATGAACCTGAAGTGTATTTCGAGTGGGAGAAGAAAATAGAGCTGATTTTTTATTGTCACAATTACTCAGAGGAGAAAAAGGTGAAGCTAGCAATAATTGAGTTCACTGACTATGCAAGTGGGATCAATTAGTGACCAATAGGAGGAGGACTCATGAGAGACCTATAGAAACATGGGGTAAGTTGAAAGCTCTCATGAGGAGGAGATTTGTACCTAGCCACTACTATACAGACCTCTACCAAAAATTACAAAAACTTTCGCAAGGGACCAGAAGTGTGGAGGAATACTATAAGGAGATGGAGGTGGCTATGATTCGGGCCAATGTAAACGAGGATTGGAGGCCATAATGGCCAGATTTCCAAGTGGTTTGAATAGGACATAGCCAATGTAGTTGAGTTACAGCATTATGTTAAAATAGAAGACATGGTACACATGGCTAAGAAAGTGGAAAGGCAGTTAAAGAGAAAGGGGGCAACAAGGTATACTTCAGTTCTAGCACTCCTTGGAAACCAAAGTGGGATAGAAATGACCGAGCTGAAGTAAAGGGAAAAACCGAACCACCTAAAGGAAAAGATGAGGGGACTAGCAAGAACAAACTTAAGGCTGATTTTCAACCTTCAAGGAATAGAGACATTAAAAGTTTTAAATGTTTGGGTATTGGGCACATAGCGTCTCAATGTCCCAACAAGAGAGTGATGGTTATGCTTGACAATGGAGAGGTGATGACTGAGAGTAAGGATGAAAATGATGGGTTGCCCGATACTAGTGACGATGATGGAGTGGAATACCCCATCGAAGGTGAGTCTTTTGTTACCAGACGTGCTCTCAATACGCAAGTTAAGGTAGATGAAATGGAGCAGCAGAGAGAGAACATATTTCATACTAGATGTTATGTAAACAACAAGGTGTGTAGTATGATAATAGATAGAAGTTGCACCAATGTAGCTAGTTCCACCCTAGTTGAGAAGTTGAGCTTACCTTTACTAAAACATCCTAGACCTTACAAGTTGCAGTGATTGAATGATTGTGGGGAGGTCAAGGTCAATAGGCAGGTTTTGGCGACTTTTACTATTGGGAGATATAGAGATGAGGTGCTTTGTGATGTAGTTCCTATGTATGCTAGCCACATTTTGTTGGGGAGACCGTGGCAGTTTGATAGAAGGTGAACCATGATGGGTTTAAAAATATGTACAGCTTTGTGAAGGATGGAAAAACAATCAAGCTTGCTCCTTTAACCCCAAAACAAGTCTATAAAGACCAACTAAAGTTGAAAAGTGAGATTGACCAAAAAAGAAAGGGTGAGGCCGAAAATAAAAATGAGAGTGAGGCTGAAATTTCAAGAAAAAGAGAGTGAAAAAAATTTTAGAGAGGTGACTGAAAATAAAGAAAATAGAGTGGAGCCACGAGAGAAAAAGAAAGAGAGCCTGCAGAGAGAAAAGAAAAGACAAAATTGAGTTTTTTATGCAAAACATAGTGAGGTTAAGAGGGCCTTTTAGCATATCAGCCTATGATTCTTCTTGTTTACAAAGAATCTTATCTTAATCTTGATGAAACTAACAAATCTCTTCCTAGTTTGGTTGTTTCTTTATTGCAGGAGTTCGAGAAAATATTTCTAGAGGAGATGTCGAGTGGGTTACTGCCCATTAGAGGCATTGAGCATCAAATTGATTTGGTACCTGGAGACGTTATTCCTAACTGACCAGCCTATAGGAGCCATCCAGATGAGACAAAGGAGCTTCAAAGGCAAGTTGATGATTTGATGAGCAAGGGGTACGTGAGAGAGAGCATGAGTCCATGTGCAGTACCAGTGCTTCTAGTGCCAAAGAAGGATAGGACTTGGAGGATGTGCGTTGATTGCAGAGCGGTCAATAATATCACGGTAAAGTATCGTCATCCCATTCCTAGATTAGATGATATGCTTGATGAATTGCATGGCTCTTGTATATGCAGTAAAATAGATCTTAAAAGTGGTTACCACCAAACCAGAATGAAAGAGAGAGATAAATGGAAAACTGCTTTTAAGACAAAATATGGACTTTATGAATGATTGGTTATGCCATTTGGACTTACAAATGCGCCTAGTACTTTCATGAGATTAATGAACCATGTTTTACGAGCGACCATAGGCAAGTTTGTAGTCGTGTACTTTGATGATATCCTAGAGTATAGCAAGAACTTAAATGAACATATTGAACATTTGAGATATGTGTTTGATGTGTTGAAATGTGAAAAGTTGAATGCTAATTTTAAGAAATGCACCTTTTGCATGGAAAAAGTTGTTTTTCTTGGATATGTTGTTAGTACAAAAGGCATTGAGGTGGATGAAGACAAAGTCAAAGCCATCAAGGAGTGGCCTACGCCTAAAGGTATCACTGAGGTAAGAAGCTTTCATGGTTTAGCTAGTTTTTATAGGCATTTTGTTAAGGATTTTAGCACCATTGCTGCACCACTCACTGAAATAATAAAAAAGAATGTTGGATTTCATTGGAGAATTAATCAAGAGACTGCATTTGCTACTATTAAAGATAGGCTTTGTTCTGCACCTATGCTAGCATTACCTGACTTTAACAAAACTTTTGAGATTGAATTTGATGCTTCAGGAATAGGGATGGAGCCATTTTGATGCAGGATAGGCAGCCTATAACCTTCTTCAGTGAAAAGCTAAGTGGGACGGCCCTAAATTACCCCACCTATGACAAAGAACTTTATGCTCTTGTTCGTGCTCTAGAGACATGGCAGCACTACCTTTGGCCTAAGGAGTTTGTGATCCACACCGATCATGAATCATTGAAGCATCCCAAGGGACAAGGTAAATTAAATAAGAGACATGTTAGATATATGGAATACATCGAGACTTTTCCTTATGTCATCCGTTACAAGCAAGGTAAGGAAAACATTGTTGATGATGCTTTATCACGAAGGCATGTTCTTCTTACTTCTATGAGTGCTAAAATGTTTGGGTTTGAATATGTGAAAGATATGTATGCCGATGACACTAATTTTTCTGAGGGGTATTGGGCATGTGATAAAGCGGCATTTGGTAAGTTTTTCAAACATGATGGTTATTTATTTAAAGAAAGCAAATTGTGTGTGCCAAATTGTTTAATATGTGAATTGTTTGTGCGAGAGGCACATGGTGGGGGATTAATGGGACACTTTCGTATTAGGAAAACCTTAGAAATTTTACATGAACATCTCTTTCAGCCTAGGATGAGAAGAGATGTCACTCGGATATGTGATAGATGCATTACATGTAGAAAGGCCAAATCTAAGGTTTTACCACATGAGTTGTATACACCCTTACCCGTCTCTAGTGAGCCATGGGTAGACATTTCTATGGACCTTATTTTGGGGTTGCCTAGGACAAAGAGGGGTAGAGATTCTATTTTTGTGGTAGTGGACCAAATTTAGTAAAATAGCACATTTCATTCCATGCCATAAAACAGATGAAATAGTTCGACTCCATGGTGTACCTAGGAGTATTGTTTCTGATGGGGATGTCAAGTTCCTTATCTACTTTTGAAAGGTTTTATGGGAAAAGTTAGGTACCAAACTTTTATTTTCCACTATTTGTCATCCACAGACTGACGGACAGACTGAAGTAGTCAACAGGACCTTGACTCAACTCCTATGCACTGTCATTCAAAAGAATTTAAAGACCTGGGAGGATTGTTTGCCATTCATAGAGTTTGCATAGAATAGGACTATGCACACAACTACTTCTTTTTCTCCTTTCGAAATTTTTTAATGGTTTTAATCCACTCCTTTAGATTTGATGCCTTTATCTATTGATGACAGGAGTAGTTTGGATGGACACAAGAAGGCTGAATTGGTGAAGTCAATTCATGATAAGGTACGACTTCAAATTGCATAGAAAAATGAAAAGTTTGCTTCCCAAGCCAACAAAGGGTGAAAGCGTGTTATCTTTGAACCTGAAAATTGGATCTGGGTTCACATGCGCAAAAAAAGATTCCCTGCCCATAGAATAACTAAATTGCATCCTCGAGGAGATAGCCCTTTTCAAATACTTGAGAAAATTGTTGATAATGCTTATAAAGTGGATCTTCCAGGTGAGTATAATGTCTCGGCTACTTTCAATGTTTCTGATCTTTCCCATTTGATGCAGGTGACGATTTGAGGATGAATCCTTTTGTTGAGAGGGGGAATGATGGGCACCATGGTGGACCGAGTCTCAAAGATGATCCCTTGCAAGTTCCAGATGGGCCAATCACAAGATCAAGAGCTAAGAAGATCAAGGGCTAAGAAGATCAAGGAAGCAATGCAAGGATTGGTGCAATCCACATGGGCTAAATTTGCAAATGTTTCAAGCAAGACCTCAACATTCAAGATGGGTTAAAATAAGAATAACCAGCTTTAATCCATGTGATATAAGTCACTTAGGCTTGTGAGTGTATTTTATTTATGTTCTTTAGTTTTGGGCATGTGGGACTATTTTATTCAATAAGTGGACATCTATTTAATTTAAGTTTAAACAATTTTGGGCTTGAGCATCTCCAACCCATGTCTTTTATTTTGGATAAAAGCCTTTTGGGCCCTAAGGTTTCTTAGAGAGTATAAAACTCTTGTAGCAGTTGTTATCATCATGTTGAATGTGAATGAAGCTTATTCTTCCTAGAGAATTTTAGTTTTCTCTTCTTGTTCTTGATTGAACAATCCCAACTTATCAAAGGCATTCCCTTTGTGGCGTTCACACCAAATCTGGGTTCTTAAAATAGGATTTCAACGGATCTTTGTGGCTTGATTATTGGCTTTCTTGGGTTATTTACAATCTGAACATGGGTTCAAGGAACATCAATTCCACGGGTTCACACAGGAGAACTTCAAATCAACGGTTCATATGTGGTGAGTTTCAAATTAAAACTCTATGCCCTAAGCCTATAAATAGAGGTCTCCATTTAGGTAGAAGGGACTATGGAGCCTTTCAACAAGCTGAGATTTCTCCTTAAAATTGAGAGCTCCCTCTTACATCCAAATCATCCAAGTCTTTCAGAAGAACAAGCATAAAGTTTGTTGTTCTTCATGTTCAAATCAAGCCTGTTTAATCCGTTCTTCAAGAAGTTAAAGAATGACTAATCGTTTGCTTGTTCGAGATCAAGCCCCGGCCCTCGTTCAAGCTTCCCTTCAATTGTGAAGATTTGAAGGATATATCTATGGTTTAAGAATAATCTTTAGAAGCCCTTGAATCGTGAATAATCAAGGAGATCGAATCAAAGGGCTTCTAAGGCTTATTCTTAAACCATATATACATCCTTCAAATCTTCACAATTGACCAATATGCGTCGCCTGCTAAACAAGTAGGAGAACAAACTGCTATCTCAACATCCGTTGGTGCGTTATCTGTCCAACAACCCCATGACATGATAACAAATACAATAAGAGCAAAATACGGAGGCACTCCTCAAAGTAATCTCATATATTCAAAGCCTTACACAAAAAGGATTGACGACATGAGGATGCTGGTGGGGTACCAACCTCCTAAGTTCCAACAGTTCGATGGAAAGGGCAACCCTAAACAACATGTCGCCCAATTTGTTGAAACTTGCAACAACACTAGAACTGAAAGGGATCTTCTCGTCAAGCAGTTTGTCTGCACTCTTAAAGGGAATGCTTTTGATTGGTGTATTGACTTGGAGTCACAATCAATTGATAGTTGGCAACAAATGGAACGAGAATTCCTAAATTTCTTTTACAGCACTCGTCGCACGGTCAGCATGATCGAGATCACTAGTACAAAGTAGTGGAAAGATGAAACAGTGGTGGACTTTATCAACCGATGGCGGTCACTTAGTCTAGACTGTAAAGACGGACTGACTGAAGTGTCTGCCGTCGAGATGTGTATGCAAGGTATGCACTGGGGCATCCTTTATATTCTTCAAGGTATAAAATCACGTACCTTTGAAGAATTGGCGACACATGCACATGATATGGAAATTAGCATTGCAAATCATGGTGGAAAAAATCCTCCATTATGGAACAATGTAAGGATATGAAAGAAGTGAAGAAGAGTGACAAGTTGGGCAAGATTGCAGCAAAGGGTCTATGGGGGTGACTATTGTTCCCGTAAAGATCCCCTCAAAGGATAAAATGGAATCAGTAAAGAAACAAGACCAACCCCAAAGCAACGATCAACACTCAAATAGTTGCAGGAAAAGCAGTACCCTTTTCCAGATGTTGTCGTGTCAGGCATATCGGAATACTTGTTTGAGAAAAAGGTGGTTCAACTCCCAAAATATTACAAATATCATCGCATTGTCAGTCATCCCATTGAAACGTGTTTTATTCTTAAAGAGGCTATCATGAATTTGGCTAAAGAAGGAAAAATTATGTCGAACACTGAAGAAATAGCAACGTCAAATCATGTTGTCGTCGTTTCTCAGCCTCCAAAAGATGCGCATGCACAATTTTCTCAAAATCGATCATCATCCTCCACATCGGGGGCATGTGTCAAGTCAATCCAGTTTGGCTCTTTTAAGCTACAAATTCAACTGTTACCAGAATGCCAGTTGGACTGTCCCGTCTTTCATAAAGAACCATCGAAAGAAGAAGATGAAGGATGGGCCCTTGGTATTTGGAAAAAGTCACAAAAGCAATGAGTACTCTTACAACCCACTATCAATGTTAATAGAGTGCTTCAAAAGAGCAACACCTTTTGGTGCCCCAAGAAGAATAACAAGAAGCAATGGGTAAAATGTAAGATACATGTTGATGATGTGTTACAACAACCGCCAAGTTTGGCTACTTTGTGGGAATATTTTCCTAAGGGGTATTTCAATGATAACCTAGTTGTAGCAACTTACGCGATTTTTGATCAAGAAGCCGGTACTGATGATGATTCCAAAAATGAGCAAATAAAAACTTCTAGTATTGACGTTATGCATGCAAATGAATAAGTTGAAGTGTCAAAGATGCTTCAAAGTTTACCAGCAAAGTTTAGCCTTCACGAGGCTTAACAATTTCCACAACATGTGCGGTTTGCGCTAGTTCAAGTGCAACAAGAGCCAAACAAACATATTGCAGTTATTAGTAAACTTGGCGACAACAACGTTAGTTCGAGCACTTGTGCGTCTTGCTATGCAACAATTACTTTCATCGATGAGGACTTGCAATTAGGGTCAAAACTTCATAATCTACCACTTTTTATTTCAAATTTCATAAGAGAACAAAAGGTTAATTGCATTCTCATTGATGGGGGATCAGCCATACATATTATGCAAAAATTCATCATGAAACGCCTTGGTATAACGATTGACGAACTATCTTCTAGTCGTCTTATCATACTAGGATTTAACCAAGAAGGCTAATGAGCAATTGGAATTATTCATGTAGCTCTCACAATTGGAGAACTAAAGGCAGAAACATTATTTTACATGGTCGATGCGAAGACATCATATAACTTCTTGTTGGGTCGACCTTGAACCCATTGGAACGGAATCATCCCATCGACTCTTCATCAGTGCTTGAAGTTCTATAAAAGGTGGTATAAAGACATTGATAGGAGATATGAAGCCATTCACTGAGGCTGAAGCTTACTTTGTTGATGCAAAGTTTTATACTAATACTGACACTGACGCATCATCAGAGGCTCTTTCCGTAAAAACTTTTTCAACAGGAAGTGGTGAGCATAAAAAGATAAACATGTAGAATTTTCTCTCACTGATGCTCTGGCAGGCGATAGTGACAATCTTTCAAAGGTTGTTCTACCTCAAGATCTGGAATCATCGTCGAGTGTCAAGACCTCATCACCAATTTTCAAGTATGTTCCATTGTCTTGTCACAAAAAAAGGAGAGTCACCTTTCATTGAATTCTCTAAGGATGAGAAGGCAGAAAGAAAATCTCCCATAGGAGCAAAGCCAGAAGACATTCAGTTTCTAAAATAAAATCTAACTATCCCGCTTACCCAGGTTGAACGAGATGATTTGTTGAACACTCCTCTAAAAGGGTTTGTTAAACTAACTGGAATAGCGAAAGAACATAGGTCACTCCCTGATAAAAGAACAGTTGAAGGGTTTGATCCAAAAGTATATAAGTTGATGGCAAAGTCGGGATATGATTTCTCAAATCCTACACCCCTTGGAGTCATTAACCCTCAGTCTACGGGAGAGAAGGTGCATGGTCTTACTAAAACCCAAAATAAGCTGAGGCAACAAGGACACATGATTACTCTGCCCAAAACTGGTCTAGGATTTACTCCTAAGGAACCTATTTGTATTTCAGTCAGAGGGAAAAGCAAGAAAGCAAATGTCCAATACATTACTATAGAATAAATTGATGATGAGAAAAACTCACAACGTATTTCTCGTGCTTCAGTGTTTGACCGCATTGGAACATCATCTTTACGTACTTCCATCTTCAATAGGTTGGTTGATCGTGTACCAAATGAAAATCATTCATTCCCTCATGCGAGCGAGACTAATGTCTCACACGTCTGCTTTTAATAGACTAGGTACTTCCAATCAAAAAGAGGAAAATCAAACCCCTCAATTATGGAATTCAATCTTCTCTCGGATGACCAAAACAAATTGCTTTCTTACTAGAAGACATAACAGTGATGCTCCCGAAGGAATTAAAATCGCAGAAAAGGAAGATACTAAAACTTGAAGTTTGATTCCCTCTCACATGAAGCGCACTACCAAGCTAGATGTAAGTGTAGATGATGTGTTGAAAGCTAAATGGAGAACTATTATGTAGACAAACCAAGATGATCTTGGGAACCAAGAAGCTAACAATGAAGAAGTAGCTTATACATCATCTTATCATATTACATTCGAAGAGGCACATGATGACGACTCCATCGGGGATGATGTTAATGAAGCACCCTCAACACTCGAAGACGGGGGGCAACCTATTGTCGACGAACTCAATGATAGAAGAACCTAAACTAATCTTAGTTAGCTCGCTCTTGGAGCCTTTAGAGGAGGAAAAGTACTTTGAATTGTTGTCTAAATATAAGGATGTGTTTGCTTGGACATACAAGGAAATACCAGGTCTAGACCCCAAAATTTCAATACATAACCTTGCAATCAAACATGGAGCACGCCCAATTAAACAAGCTCAATGGCTCTTTAGACGAGAGTTTGTTCCAAAAATAGAAGAAGAAGTCAATAAGTTGATTGAAGCAAGGTTTATTCGAGACGTAAAGTACCCTACTTGGATCTCAAGTATTGTCCCGATGAAAATGAAGAATGGACAGATATGCATTTGTGTCGACTTTTGTAACCTAAACAATGCTTGACCTAAAGATGAATTTCCTATTCCCATTGTTGAACTGACAGTCAATGCAACTACAGGACATGAAGCTCTTTTCTTCATAGATGGTTTTTCAGGTTATAATCAAATACGGATGACCCCTATAGATGAAGAGTTGACTGCTTTTTAGACCCCAAAAGGCATTTATTGTTACAAAGTTATGTCGTTTGGTCTTAAGAATGCAGGGGCTACTTACCAACGCGCAATGCAAAAGATCTTTGACATTGTACTCAATGAAAATGTGAAGTGCTATGTTAACAACTTGGTAGTCAAAAGAAAGAATAGGGAGGACCATCTTCATTATCTATGTAAGGTATTTAATTGGTTGAGAAAATATCAACTTAAAATGAATCCTCTTAAGTGTACTTTCGGTGTTACTTCAAGAAAATTCTTAGGCTACATTGTCCGACATCGTGGCATCGAAGTTGATCCAGCCAAAATTGATGATATTCAAAAGATCGATGTCACCACCGAAGAATTTGCATGAATTTCTTACATGTCAACTCGCTTTTATTCGTAGATTCATTTCAAATTTAGTCGGTCGATAGCCAACCTTTCAATCAGCTTATGAAGAAAGATGTACATTTCATATGGTATCAAGCTTGTCAGAACGCTTTAGATAACACAAAGATGTATCTGATTAATCCCCCAGTGTTAGGAGCTCCCATAATAGGAAAGCCACTTGTACTTTACGTTGCTGCACAAGAAGAATCACTTGGGGCTTCCCTTGCACAAGAATGAAGAGCATAAAGAAAAAAGCATTGTACTACTTAAGTCGTCGCTTGACTATGACAGAGCTAAAGTATTCTCTTATTGAAAAGACATGTCTAGCATAGTTCTTCGCATTATAGAAGTTAAGACATTACTTTTTAGCTCACACAGTTCACTTAGTTGCAAGAGTCGATCCTATAAAGTGCGTCATGTCCAAACCTATTCTTTCAGGACGACTTACATGATGGTCAATCATATTTAATGAATTTGAAATCGTTTACGTCCCTCGAAAGGCCGTCAAAGGACAAGTTATAGCAGACTTCTTGGCTGATCACCCAATCCCAGTTGATTGGGAAATTTCAGAAGATTTTCCTGATGAACATGTACTATTCATTAATATACTTCCTCCACGGATGATGTTTTTCAATGGGGCAGCCGGGGCAGGCATAGTCTTGGTTTCACCGCAAAGACAAAATTTTCCATACACTTTTATGCTAGGTGAAAAGCGATCTAACAATGTTGCAGAGTATCAAGCTTTAATCACTGGCCATGAAATGGCAGCAGAAATGTAAATTCCTGACTTGGAGATTTATAGTGATTCAAAGTTGGTTATCGATCAACTTCTCAAAGACTACGACGTTAGAAAAGATGACCTAGTGCCATACTTTCAATTCACTTCCCATCTTTTGGAAAAGTTTGACAGTGTCATGTTGGAACATGTTCCTAGAAAGGATAATCGACTAGCAGAAGCCTTGGCAGCATTTGGCTACAACTCTAGCATTATTGGAAAAGATCAACATCTCTATATGCCAACGGTGGGTATTACCCCACTTGCTTGATTGCACCTTAGAGGAGGTCAACTGGATTTCAGTTTTAGCCATTAAAGCAGATGATTGGCAGAGACCTCTCATTGACTACTTGGAGCATGGAAAACTTATAGAGGACTTACGTCACAAGACTGAGATAAAATGGCGAGCTATATGGTTCATATACTACCTTGTTTCATCGTTCCTTTGAAGGACTATTTTTGCATTGCCTTAGGGAAGTTGGAAGTAACTCACGCTATGGAAGAAGTGCACTCTAGAGTATGTGGGGCCGATCAGTCAGGACCAAAACTTCACTTTCGGGTGAAAAAATGGGTTAGTATTGGCCTACTATGGTTAAAGATTGCATGGAATATGCAAAAAGATGTCAAGCTTATCAGTTTTATGCAAACTTTATCCATCAACCTCCAGAACCCTTACACCCTACTGTAGCTTCTTGGCCATTTGAAGCATGGGGACTTGATGTAGTTGGACCTCTAATCAAATCATCTACAAGTCACTTGTACATTTGGTGGCAACTGACTATTCTCAAATTGCGTTGAAGATGTCCCGCTGAGAGAAGTGAAGAAGGAAACTATCGTGGATTTCATCAAGACTAATTTCATCTTTCGATATGGTGTCCCCAGATACATCATTACTAAAAATGGCAAACCCTTCTACAATTCTCTCATGTATAAGTTATGTGAGAAGTTCAGTTTCAAACAACGAAACTCTTCTATGTACAATGCTCCAGCCAACGGTCTTGCAGAGGCATTCAACAAAACTTTGTGCAACTTGCTTAAGAAAGTGTCAGCTAAGTCTAAGAAGGACTCGCATGAGAGAATTGGCGAGGCATTATGGGCGTATCGCACAACTTATAGAACATCTACATAAGGCACTCCATATACACTTGTTTACGGTGTTGAGGCCATTTTGCCACTAGAGCAACAGATCCCTTCATTGAGGATTGCATTACAAGAAGGCCTAACAAATGAGGATAGATGCATGTTTACGTCTTAAAGAATTAGAAGCATTGGATGAAATGAGACTCGAAGCGCAGCGAATAATGGAATGCTATCAAACCCGACTCTCAAAATCTTTTAACAAGAGAGTACGACATCGGTCCTTTCAAGTTGGAGACTTAGTATTGGCAGTTAGAAGACCCATTATACTTAGTCATCGCACTGGCAACAAGTTTACATCGAAGTGGGATTGTCCCTATGTCGTACGTGAAGTGTACACCAGTGGAGCTTACAAAATCATTGATGAAGATGGACTACGTGTAAGTCCAATCAATGGCAAGTTGATTTGTTGGGTTTTTCTCTGTAGTTGTTCGATGAAAGTACTGAAAGAAATAAGTTTGAGAATGTACTATTATGGAATGTGCTGATGAATGGGTGTAAACTGGGAGATCTTCGAAAGGCTATGGAGCTGTACTAGACTCTGCCACAGAGAAATTCCGAGTCTTGGAATTGTTTGATTAATGGATTAATGAGAAATGGTGAAGTGGAGAGAGCACAGAGGTTTTTGAGTCAATGGAAGAGAAAATTGTGGTTTGTTGGACCACAATGATTAATGGTTTATCACATAAAGGAAACCATGAAAAGACAATTTCGATGTTTTATCCCAAAAGTGAAACAAGTTACCAAACAAATTTTTCTGTTTTTGTGTTGTTTTTTCCCAAAAAAAAAAAAAAAAAAAAGGAAGTTACTAAACGCATTTTTCTGTTTTGTTTTTTAAAAATGAAATGGTTAACAAACGGCACCTAAATGATAAATAAGCTATAAGCGGGAAAAGCACCTCCAGACCAGCTTCTAATAAGTTTGATTTTTGGGCCTATAAGTTGAAAAAAACTTTAAGTTCCTAAATTACACGCCATACCAAACATTCCATTTTAGCCTCTTCTAAGCTATAAGCTATATTTTACTAACTTACAAGCTATAACAAACCGGGTTTTAATTGCAAGGAACCTGTTAAAATATTTGGCAAAAATACTACATTTACAAACAATCCAAAACCTAAAAGTACAGCACAAATAACACCCACACCCCATTGGCAACAGCAAAGGCACTTTGATGCGGCAGAGCACACATTTCATCCCAAGTGTCTACCAAAACCATGTTTCTTCATAACATACAGGTAACATATCCAAACCAAAAAAAAAAAAAAAAAGGCAAGGCATGATGTCGATAAACCATCTTAGTCCATAAAAGGTTCACATTACAATCCAGAAGCAGCTACGTAGCATAGCATATGTACAAGAAGTGCAACACTAGGTTTTCATGAAATTATAAAACAAGCAAACCAGTCTGAGATTGAGATTTTAAGGTAAGATCAGCAAAAGAACATAGAGTTGCACACATTATCGTGCAACCTGGGGAGTTCAGGAACGGGAGGGCCTCCAACAGAAGAAAGACCTCCATGGCTAGAGGACGTTTCTGACATGTCATCAAACTTCATGAACATTGAAACCAACGTTGCCGCCAAGTGAGCATATCGAACTGGAGAAACTGGACAAAGCACAATGCCAATTTTTAGGCTCATAATCTATCTCAATCTATTAGAACCTAACACATTTATACCAACTCCTCGTGTAAGGAAAACGTGCAAGGAAAACCGTCTACACATTACTAGTATACAGCATATGTTCATTCTTCTTTCTTTTTTTCTTTTCTAAGTTTTCTATTTTTAGGTATAGAGAATAAGATTTTAGAAAATAGGGAAAGAGTGTGGTCTCCGTTTGATGGGTCCATTTTCCAGTACTGTTCTGCCCTGAATTCAAGATAAAACAGATTGAAATGGTAAAAGTCTCAGGAGTGTCCATTTAGTACGTCTTCACAGTAAATAGAAATTGAACCAAGGAATGTTGTGAATTAGTTGAATAGAGTGGATGTATATTACACAATAGTGACTCTAATCGAAAGGGTTAGTCATTCCCCTCAAATCTGGATAAACTGTGTCAGTAAACATATCTAGAAATGGCAAGGAACTGGAGCAATAAAGAGATGCACATAGATGAAGAAACAAAACAGAGGAGTTAGAAGAGAGTTTGTGTAGTTCTAGCTTCTTATCATCAGTGCTGCCAATTTACTTAATATACACTGGTATTTGTGAGAGTTAAGAGGTTTGACAAATTTCTGAATATCAAATTGGATCTCTCTCCACGGTGGACATAGGCATTTAGTCTAACCACTTAAATCTGTGCCGTTTTGTGTTTGCTTTTACTTGTTTTACAACGTGTTATCAACACGAACCTATATTAACTGAGTTGATAACATCAAAGAGGGAAAAAAAATTATTTTGTTGATTATAATAATTATATTCATTCTTATTTAAATTCAAAAATTGACTAACGAAATAATTGATATATGTCATGAAACAATATTATATAAAACCTCCTGGACGGGCAATAATGAAAATCCCCAGAAGGGGTAGTCAAACCTTTTTTAGAATGCAAGTAAAAAGCTCGGTAATAGAAAAACCCAATGTCTTAAAACTCGCTAGGCGCTAGTCGGGCGGTGGAGGGGGGCCTAGCGCCTAGGGACCAAGTCGGGCACCTAGGCGGAAAAATTATTTTAAAGCAAAATTAACAATATAGAGACAATTCTACAAGTTTAATTTATAAACAAGTTCTGAATATAAATATATAAAAAAAAAACAATAAATAAATAAATAAATAATTTTAACACACATTATATACAGAGTCATTGATACACACAGACACTGATATAAACAAGTTTTGAAATTAAAAAAATAATAATAAAAAAATTAACACATTTAATTTATAAACAAGTTTTATATATATATATATTTATATATATATGAAAATTACGCCTAGGACCCCCCGCCTAGTAAATTAGGCGATTTTACAAACGCCTAGGAGAAACTCTGAGCGGTGGGGGGCCACCTAGCCCGAGTTTCATAACACTACCTGAACAGGCGGTAGGAAAATCTCATAAAGTAGTGAACAAACCTCCAGAAAAGGCATTAATAAAAATAATAATAATAATAATAAAAACAAAAACAAAAAAAAAAAAAAAAAAAAACACTCCTGAAGAGGCGGAAGGAAAATCTCATGAAGAGGTAGTGGGCAAACCTCCTGAAGAGGCACTAAAAAAACCCTTGAAGAGGTAGTGGACAAGACTCTTGACGGGGGTAGTAAATAATCTCCTGAAGAGGCACTAAAAAACACTCTTGAAGAGGTAGTGGGCAAGTCTCTTCACAGGGTAGTAAATAATCTCCTCCTGAAGAGTTAATTACAGAGGAGATTATGAAGAATCATCCTGAAGTGGGATTTTTACAACATGTTTGAAAAGTAAGTGGACAAACGTGTTAAAGAGACATTAGGAAAATCCTCATGAAGGGGTAATACTGTAATAGACAAAGTCTCCAGAAGAGGTAGTAAATAATCCACTTATGAAGAGTTAATTTCCTGAAGACATTATGAAGAATCATCCCGAATGATAATACCTCCTGAAGAGAAAATTTCACAACATACTACGCATAACTTCCTAAATAGAAGCCCCCTGAAAAGTAGTATTTGCGAAGAGTATAAATTTAACTTTAAATATTATTTGTTAAGTACCCAAGAAGGATAAGTAACATGTCATTTAGAAGAAACATACTCTCTCCGTCCCATATTTAGAGTCCTAAATTCCATTTTGGGATATCCCAAAAATATGTCCACCTTCAAAAAGTCCATGCATATTTTATACTACTTTCGAATTTTACCCTCACTACTCCCAACAAGTTAAGGTGAAAGGTCTTTCGTAAGGGGTAATTTTGGAAAAAAGTGTTTTCTTATTAAGCAATGAAAAGATGATGTTCACATAATAAGTTGGTTCCAAAAGATGAAATCTAAATATAGGACGGAGGGAGTATTAAACATTATATTCTGACTTCCATTTATGTTTCGATAATTATTTATTTCTTTTACTTGATTCTGTAAGTGTTGTTTTTATTCTATCATACATAGTTATATTTATAGCAATATAGAAAGTTAGTAATTCATAGATTTCAAAATAAACGATGAAAATATTTGTCTAGTTGATAGCTACACACAATCCTTCGAGACATGATATTTCTAGAACATAACATTAACTTAAACTAATATGAACACAATATTGGACAATGCAAATCTAATCAAAAGTTCTAGAAAAGCTAACATAATGTTATCAAGTGGAACGAAAATTAATATAAGAAACGCATAACATTTACCAAATCTAGAAGAAACTTGCACAATTTTAAAGGCATCCGTCCGAATGGATACCATACGGAGATCATTAATGAGCGTAACATGGAATACCTTCGAAAAACTTCTATTGTTTCAAACAAGTAACATATATTGTAGAAACTTATTGCTATCCCTTTGAGGTTGTACCAAACGACCACAAGTACAATTGAATAGAACATCGTCATAAATGAGAAGTTATCATACCCAGACCTTTAAAGTTTGACAAAGTGTTGAATCATTAAAAATTCCCACAAACACCCCTTAGCGAATCAAAAGATTCTTTTGCCGCATCCTCTTACGCCAAATTGATTATTAGGCCATCCCTCACAAAAGCAAACTTTGAATCCTAGTCTTTTTAGAATGCACTCAAGGGGATATGTGGACCAATTCATCCACCATGCGGACCATTTTACTGCTATATAGTTTTAACAGAAATTGATACTTCAACTAGATGGCCACACGTTTGTTTATTTTCATCTCGCAATGCTGCATATGCTAGACTTCTGGCCCAAATAATCCAATTTCGAGTACAATTTTCTGCTACCATGTCAAGACTATACGTCTTGATAACACTGGTGAGTTCACATCTAAACCATTTTATGACTATTGTATGTCAATTGAGATTTAAGTTGAACATCCTGCTGCTCACAAGCACATACCAAAATGATTCATCTGAATCTTTTATAGTAAATTGTTATTGTGAGAGTTGACAGGTTGCACAAATTCCTTAATACTTAATAGTAAATTGGTTCTCCCTCTCTACAGCGGACGTACGCAACTAGTCGAATCACTAAATCTGTGTCCTTTTGTGATTGTTTTTACTTACTAGTTTTATAACAAGTAAAGAACCATTCTTGGATCTTCCTCATTGACCTATGTATGAAATCCAAGCCAACATACTTACTGACCACAAAAGTACAACACAATCACCGCTAGATCAATTAGCACATATCCAACCTGATAGAAACAGTTTCTAAGGGAATGCTTTGTCGACTACGTAAAAAATAACATGACGAATACATCAACAAGTGTTTTCTTTTTGTAATGTACATGATATGAAATATGTACGTTGATGTTCGTGAAGGCACTGGTGGCATATCATGTTTCTTTTGTTTTGCTTTACAAGGAAGCTCTATTGTTTCTTAAAAGTGGAAGCACGAACTTAGATTTTTGCATACATAGCTAATTGTACATTGTGATTTAATCCCTGTGCTTATGACTTCCTGTGGAATCCTAAAATATCCCTTGGAGATAATATCCCTTGGGATAAGATTTCAATCAACTAGGAATTAATTGTGATTTGATCTTGTGATTTGATTTTTGATCTTCTTTCCTTTTTTTCTTCTTTCCTTTCTTTTCTTTTCTTTCCTTAACTTATAATCAAGTCTGTGTATATATATTGCTACATAGAATGAATGAAATCATCAGAAAATAGAGTTTTCTTCTCTATAATTCCATATGGTATCAGAGTCAAATCTGTACCTTTCATAATCTGAATGGTGCAATACGGAATGGCCACCAAAGAAACAACCTCTACCTCAGACAACCAAGAGGCTATCTCTTCCAACATCAATGGCGGATCGGAAGGCCTGGTTATGCCTATCACCAGGCATAAGTTAACCGAGAAAAATTACCTGTAGTGGTCCCATTCAGTTATGCTATTCATCTGTGGGAAAGGAAAAGACGACTACCTCACCGGGGCAGCCATCACTCCATCAACAGAAGATCCAAAATACAAGGCATGGAAATCTGAAAATAGCATGGTGATGTCATGGTTAATCAATTCCATGACCAAAGAAATAGGAGAGGACTTCAAGTACTACAAGACAACCAAGGAAATTTGGGATGCAGCAAGGGAAACCTACTCAGATAACAAAAATACCTCTGCATTATTTGAGGTAAAAGGTATCCCGAGTGATCTCCGACAAGGTGATCTTACTGTCACTCAATATTCAATACTCTGAATAGGTATTGGCAGCAACTAGATCTCTTTGATGATGCTAAACCTGGCTGTCCAGAATGTAGTCTTTAAGTATAAAAAGATTGTTGAGAAAGAAAGAATCTTTAAATTCTTTTTGGTCTTAACAAAAATCTGGATGAAGTAAGAGGAAGAATCCTTGGTATTAAACCTCTTCCTTCAATCAGAGAAGCTTTTTCTGAGGTTAGAAGAGAGTAAAGCTGGAAGAAGGTTATGATGGTAAACCAAGTCCCATCAATCCCGAATGAAGGCTCAGCCCTTGCAATCTGCGGCACTAACCTCCCTCTTGACAATAATCAGCCAAAGAAAGGAGGAAGACCATGGTGTGACCACTGCAGACGACCTGGACACACCAAGGACATCTGCTGGAAGTTGCACGGAAATCAACGGACTGGAAACCAAGAATTCCCACTGAAAGTCGTGGCTTCATGTCCAGAGGAAGCACAACCTGAACCTAAGACCTCATTGTTCAGCAAAGAGCAAATTGAACTGCTTCAAAAATTAATCAGCCAACAACCATCATCACCTTTGCTTCCCACAGGCGTTGGATCAATCGCTCAACAAGGTAATTTTTCAGTGGCTATGAGCACTCAAATGGAGAAAAACAGCCATTGGATTGTAGACTCCGGTGCATCTGATCATATGGTAATGCTACTCTATTTCACACCTATAGTCCATGTTCTGGAGATTTTACGGTTCGAATTGCTGATGGGTCATTGTCTAAGGTGGCTGGAATAGGATCTGTTGCTATTACAGATGACCTAATTCTAAAATTTGTTCTCTTTGTTCCCAATTTGACTTGCAACATGTTGTCCATTAGCAAACTCACCAAGGATTTGAATTGTGTTACTAATTTTTTCTTAAATCATTGTGAATTTCAAGAGTTGGAATCGGGGAGGATGATTGGCAATGCTAAGGAGTGTGCAGGGCTCTATCTCCTTAAAGGTCCTAATAATCCTAAAGAACAAGCTCAAGTTGCAAGTAGCATGTCTTCCCCTGTGTTTTCACACTTATCCAATAACAATAATGCAATCATGTTGTGGCACTATAGATTAGGTCACCCCAATTTCCAATATTTGATAAGATTGTTTCCCACATTATTTGTTAATACCAAAACCGAGTGTTTCCAATGTGAAGTGTGTCAATTATCCAAACAAGTGAGAAACAATTATCCAATTCAAGGATACAAAACATCTCATCCCTTCGCTATAATTCATAGTGATATATGGGGACCCTCTAGAGTTAAAAATATCACAGGAGCTCGGTGGTTTGTGTCTTTCATTGATGACCATACTAGGGTAACCTGGATATACTTAATAAAAGAAAAATCAGAGGCTGGTCCTATATTCAAAAGCTTCCATACCATGATCCAAACACAATTTCAGACAAAAATAAAGGTGTTTAGGTCTGATAATGCCAGAGAATATTTCAATTCCATACTTGGCGAATATCTAATGAGTCATGGGATAGTGCATCAAAGTTCTTGTGATGACACACCTCAACAAAATGGGGTGGCAGAAAGGAAAAACAAACACCTTCTTGAAGTAGCCAGATCCATTATGTTCACTACAAATGACCCTAAACATTATTGGGGAGAGGTTATTGGGGAGAGGCAGTCCTCACAGCCACATACCTCATTAATAGGTTGCCATCTAGAGTCCTCAAATTCCAAACACCTTTGCCAAGCCCTTCTCCTTTCCTACCCTGATACCAGAATCATCTCATCCCTACCCCTAAAAGTATTTAGGTGTACAGCATTTGTACATATCCATCAACAACACCAAAGCAAACTTGACCCAAAGGCCATTAAATGTTTCTTTCTTAGCTACTCACCCACTAAAAAAGGTTACAAATGTTACTCACCTCTCACTAGAAGATCCTACACATCTATGGATGTAACAGTTTTTGAGAATCAATCCTATTACCCAAAAACTCACATTCAGGGGGAGAACTTACAAGAATGTTATTTTGGTTTGACACCTCCATTTCACAAGAAACCGAAACTCACACCTTCATTCCACCAAAAACCGAAACTCACACCTTCATTCCACCAGAAACTAAGTTAAACACCATCACCGAAACAGCTTTGCCGAATAACCAAGACCCTCTCACTCCAATCTGCACTCAACCTGCAACTAATAACGAGCTACGTGTTTGTGTTTATTCAAGGAGGAAAAGACCCCAAGAGGAGATAGGGGATCGCACACTTCCCGAGCAAAACCATGAATTCAATCTAGTCCAGGCAGCCATTGGAGAAGAAATTAGTGCTCTAAAAAGAATGGTACTTGGGAACTCACAAACTTGCCAGAAGGGAAACAACCAGTGGGATGCAAGTGGATTTTCACCGTCAAATATAAACCAGATGGGAGTGTAGATCGCTACAAAGCTAGACTCGTTGCTAAAGGATTTACTCAGACCTACGGCATCGACTACCAAGAGACTTTTGCTCCGGTTGCCAAGCTTAATACTGTTCGGGTTTTGTTATCCTTAGCAGCTAACCTAGATTGGCCCCTTCATCAATTAGATATCAAAAATGCTTTCCTCAACAGTGACTTAGAAGATGAAGTGTACATGGAAATTCCACCAGGTTTTGAGACAAGAAGCAATGTTAACAAAGTCTGCAAGCTTCGAAAGTCTCTGTATGGACTCAAGCAATCTCCTAGAGCGTGGTTTGACAGGTTCACAAAGGCAATCCAAAAGCACGGGTATTCTCAAGGGCAAGCTGATCATACCTTGTTCACCAAATTCTCTTCTAATGGGAAAGTTGCTATTCTCATCGTATATGCTGATGATATTATTGTGACAGGGGATTATACTGAAGAAATGGGCTACTTAAAGGAAGTTATTGCTAGAGAATTTGAGAGCAAAGACCTAGGAACTCTGAAATATTTCCTAGGCATGGAGGTTGCTCGTTCGAAAAAAGGTATTGTGGTTTCACAACGAAAGTATGTCTTGGACTTACTAAAAGAAACTGGAACGTTAGGATGCAAGCCTGCAGACACTCCGACAGAATCAACTTACAAAATTGGCTTAAAAAAGGATAGTCCTCCGGTTGACACGGTGAGATATCAACGGCTTGTAGGAAAACTCATTTACCTCTCCCATACAAGGCCAGACATCGGTTTTCCTGTTAGTATTGTAAGTCAATTTATGAACAAACCCAATGAAGAACATCTTGAAGCTGTTAATCAGATTCTTCGATACTTGAAAATGACTCCTGGTAAAGGAATATTCTTTCAAAAGGGAATGAATAAGGACATTGAAGTCTATTCAAATGCAGATTGGGCATGATCTGTTACAGACCGAAGATCAACTGCTGGGTATTGCACCTATGTATGGGGAATTTGGTAACTTGGCGTAGCAAGAAGCAGTATGTTGTTGCAAGGAGTAGTGCCGAGGCAGAGTATAGGGCCTTAGCTCAGAGTATATGTGAAGGGATGTGGTTGAGAAGATTGCTTGATGAATTACGAATTTCAACAAAAGATTCAATGAAGATGTTTTGTGATAATTTGGCTGCGATCAGTATTGCTAAAAATCTGGTTCATCATGATAGAATTAAGCATGTGGAGCTAGACTGTCATTTCATCAAAGAAAAAGCTGAAGAAGGGATATTAAACTTGATTTATATTCCAACACATCTTCAAGTGGCTGATATTCTAACTAAAGCTCTTCCAAGAATAAAGTTTGAAGAATTGACTTCCAAGCTGGGAATGATTGACATCTATTCCCCAGCTTGAGGGGGAGTGTGGAATCCTAAAATATCCCTTGGAGATAATATCCCTTGGGATAAGATTTCAATCAACTAGGAATTAATTGTGATTTGATCTTGTGATTTGATTTTTGATCTTCTTTCCCTTTTTTCTTCTTTCCTTTCTTTTCTTTTCTTTCCTTAACTTATAATCAAGTCTGTGTATGTATATTGCTACATAGAATGAATGAAATCATCAAAAAATAGAGTTTTCCTCTCTATAATTCCATACTTCCACATGTCCTTAAGCTTCTAGGTGCAAGTTTTGCATAAGTTTGGAGATGCTTGTCGCTACATGTTCATATTTCTTTTTGTTCATTCCAATTGCACCAATTCAGGTATTCTCGTTTCATTTCCTATGTATTACTTTCGGTAAGGTACTTCGTTTTACTTTTACGTTTTTCGAATGCACATCGAGGACAATGTACCTTAAGTTCGGGGATGTCACGTGCACTTGTCACTGCTATTACCGAAATCATCTAATGAAGTTGAAATTACTAAAACTTTTTGTTGACAGTGTCATCATGGGAATAAGATTTTAGTTGCAAACTATGCTCTCACGTTCACATCTAGGTTTCAAATTGCTAAACACATGATTGCTTGATAGGTAGTGGAAGTTTCAAGTTTGTTCGATTGTTTTTGAACGATAATTGCTTTCACTTGAAATGTTGCACGAGCACACTAGATCATGTTACGTGGAGTATAAAATTTGGAGTCGATGAAGTAATTCTTTAATTTCTTTTAAGAAGTTAGCGGATCTATCAAAATGAATCAACCATAGCATATATATAGTTATTGCCAAAAGAAAATAGAGAAAAGAAAAAGAAGCAATGAAAAAAAAAAAAAGAGAGATAACGAGCGGACTCGTGTATCAAACCATGTTTGAATGCTTAGCCCCTCCGACTCAAGCCATTAAATTCCTGGGGGTGCTTTTTCACCTGGTGCTCTAGAACTGTCTAGTTTGGGAGTTACCCATCCAAAACTCGTTACAAGGGTCGAAGAGGCTAAGGACTCACAACAACACGCGGTTAACGCATAGTATTATTATAGTAAATAAATGCCTTGGTTGGTTTAGTTTAATAGAAATGCAAGCATTTTGAAGGGTATTAAAGGTGTATGATTTGCAAGGTTATTTAAGGCGCAACGGCCTCCTGGAGCCCCCGCAAGGCGCACGCCCGAGAGAAGCGAGGCACACTTTTGAACAAATGTCACGTGATAATTTGACACATGGTAATTGCAATTAGAGAATTAGAAGAATAAACCTAATTTGTTATTAATTTACTACAATTTGTTCCATTTTCTTAATTTATTACGAACAAAATTAGCTAAGCTAAGAAATTTAGTAATTTATTATATTATACATTTCAATTTCATTATAGCTTAAGCCATGTCTAACTTATAAAATCTATTTTTTTGTGTTTTTGGGTGGGAAAAAATTAAGAAATTACAGCACAAGAGTACAATACAAAATAAAAAATAAATAAAAAGGGGAAAAAAACTGTGGGGGGGTGGGGTGTAGACTGATTTTTAGGGCTGCGATTGGGGAGGAGGCAGAAGGAAGGAGGAGAAAAAGGTACCTTAAAGAAAGAAAAAAAAAACATAAAAAGGTACTTTAAAGAAAGAAAGGAAAAAAATAAATAAATAAATATAACCCCATACCTTCTAGGGCTGCGACTGGACTGCTGCTCTGCTTTCTTCTTCTTCTTCTTCATTTTTTTTTTTTGGCTATACTGTCGGGTTATAATTGTTTTTTTTAAACCAAAAAAAGGGTTTATAAGTGTGTTTTTGCCTCAATTGAACGAGGCCTCAGACCTCGTGCGCCTCACGCCTCCTGGAAAAGCCCTAAAAGGCGCGCCTCCTTTGAAGGGGCTGCGTCTAGCCTTAGGCGAGGCTCTAGCCTCGCACTCGCCTGCGCCTAGGGCGCGTCTTTCACTACAAAGACGATTTGATTTTCGAATTATAAGCTACCCGTGCATGTTTTGGATCACTAAACACAGATTGAAATTGGGTGAAGCGTTGCCAAATCAATTGCGAGCGCATGGATTTAAAATGGAAATTACTTGATAGTGAAGATGGGTTTGAATTTGTAAACATAGAGATGAACGGGAGAGCATTGGGTTGGATTAGGGTAATATTCTGATAATGACATTTCTCGCTTCTTGATTTAGTCTAAAATCTAAGCCGAGCGTGTTTTCGAAATAGTCTTATGTCATGTACGTGCACCTATGATATTAGAGTTGCATACATAAGACGTGCACATTCTGATAATAACATTTCTCGCTTCTTGATTTAGTCTAAAATCTAAGCCGAGCGTGTTTTCGAAATAGTCTTATGTCATGTACGTGCGCCTATGACATTAGAGTTGCATACATAAGAGGTGCACCTATGAACGTGCACCTCATCTTTTGACTTTGCTCGAGGACTAGCAAAGTGTAAGTTTGGGAGTGTGATAGGTGCTTAAAAATCATTCAATTAAGCCCCTAAAAAAGTGCCTTTGTTATGACTTGTAGCTTCGTATCTAGTACTTTTAAAAAATAATTGCATCTTGTAGATTTGGAGCAAATTAGGTGCAAAATTGAAAATGCAGCAGCTGGGAGAGGAAAATGCAGCAGACAGTAAGCATTTTGATCGATCGAGAAGTTGGTTCGATCGATCGAAATCCTAAAGTCCTGTTTGGCTTTCAAGACTTCTATCCAATGTTTTCTCAACCCAAAAGGATTGTGTTTGGCTGCAAGAACACCCAGCAAAACTGCAAATATAGAGAGATACAAGAAAGAGCTCCAAAAGTCAAAAAACACTTTATGCTTTTAGGCCAACTTGCAAGAGAGAGAGAGAGAGATAGAAGGGGTCAAGTCAAGCCAAAAAGGAGCCTTACAAGGGGATTTTCAGCAGATTTTAGTCCTTGGAAAGAGAGGAGGACGCTTCCCAAAGACACTAGGATAGAGATAGATACATTTTGTAATAGGAAGTAAGTTTCACATAGTTACACGCACTAATCTCTACACATTTTCTCTCGCTAGTTCTCTAAGGGTTTGGAGTTTCTCAAGGAAGAAGAAGAGGATTCAAAGCTCCTTCAAGCCAAGGGTCTTCTCCTCCATCCAAAGGCTCTCCATGGCCATGGAGAGCTAAACCTTCATCTAGGGTATTGAAAACACCCTAGTCTAGGGTGTGAAAGGGAGTAATATTTCTTTTGAGTTCTTGTTCTTTATAGTTTGAAGTATATAATCTAAGGGGGAAGTTGCTTTATGTAACTTTGGTTGTAAACTTGATATTCTTGCATATGTGAATGACCTTTCTTGTCTTAGAACTCTCATTTTATAAGCTTGGCCTCTTATCCATGTTTCATTTCTGTGATTTCTTCCATGAGGATTACATATACATGTGCTTAAGGGATGTGGTGGTGTTATAATGCATGGTGCATGCCTAGAGAAAATGATTTGTACTATCATTTAGTTTACTTAGTGTAGGGTGGACAAGTTAGACTAATCAAAGATGGGCCATTGTGTAGATTAACAAATCCACTTATCTCCTTGTTAAGATGGTTAAGCTTATAGCTTGATTGTTTAGTCAAACTATCTAGAATACTTCTTTAATAGGAATATCATTCCCGTTTGCACGCTTGGTAGTGGTAGATTCAACACTCTAGGTCTCAACATCATTCAAAAACATGTTCATTCTCATCTCAAGTATCACTAGTTTCAATTACATTGTTGTTTTTAAGTTTAAAATAGCATCATAACAATCAACCATTCATACCTTTCTTATCAACTTCAAAGATATAATTCAGAATTCTTACGTCTTCACTCCGAATCCATGTGGACTCGACACCCTACTTATCAATATCTATATAATTTTAATAGGGTTAAATTCATCTTGATTGCCGACATGATCAATTAGGAATAAGTATCTTTTAGAAATATTATCTTTAGGAAGGTTTAACTTTTAAGAATTTTTCCTTGATTAGGAGGCTTCTATTTCACTATAAATAAGGTGCCAAACTTGAACTTATTGTATTTGACAGTTTATAATGATTAACAAAATTGACATTTAGCTTTTGAGAGCTTAAGGTCTTCGTGGATTGCAAGAGATCTTGGTTGATTCCAAGAGTTCATCTTTTTCTTGGTAGATTCCAAGAGTTTCAAATCTTTATTGTTCATCATCAAATTCACTAGTGTCTCAATTTCGTGGAGTGTCGTGCATCAAATTTGGTATTAGAGCGTGTTCAAAGAGAGAATAGAGAGAAAGAGAAGGCTTAACCTAATTAGGTTAGCCCACACTTATATATCAATCATATAATCACGAAAATTACAGAAATACCCTTAATACTAATACTTAGATTCTAACACTCCTCCTCAAGCTAGAGCATAGATATCTATCATGCCCAGCTTGTTACAAAGATCATAGAACAGTCCTCTATTTAGTGCCTTGGTAAGAATATCTCCTAGTTGCTCACTAGACCTAACAAAAGAAGTAACAATTTCCTTTCTCATAAACATACCTCTGATAAAATGGCAATCAACTTCAATATGTTTGGTCCTCTCATAAAACACTGGATTACTCGCAATGTACATAGCTGCTTGATTATCACAATACATCTTCATAGGTTTACTACTTGGAAATCCCATCTCTTGCAGAATAGTCTTCACCCATAACAACTCACACGCAATATGAGTCATAGCTCTATACTCAGCCTCTGCACTTGATCTTACAACTACATTTTGCTTTTTGCTCTTCCAACTGACGAGATTTCCACCAACGAACACACAAAACCCTGATGATACTAAACGTCTATCAAGACTGTCTCCTGCCCAACTGGCATCTGAGAAACCAACTATCTCCAAATTATCTGAAGGCTTCAACACTAAGCCTTTACCAGGGGCACCTTTCAAATACCTCAATATACGACACACTGCCTCCCAATGTGATAACTTGGGACTCTGCATAAACTGACTAACAACTCCAGCAGAAAAGGTGATATCAGGTCGAGTTACGGTTAAATAAATCAACTTACCCACAAGTCTTCTATACCTTCCAGCATCATTGAAGTCTTCTCCATCATCTTTACTAAACTTAATATTTGAGTCCATCGAAGTGTCGACAGGTTTTGAACCCATCAATCCTGTTTCATCTAGAAAGTCAAGGACATACTTTCTTTGGGATAAGAAAATTCCTTCCTTAGACCTTGCTACCTCAATACCCAAAAAATAACGCAGTAGCCCCAAAACCTTCATATGAACATACTTACTTAAATGAGACTTCAGTAACTGTAAACCTTCACTGTCACTGCCAGTAATCACTATATCATCCACATAAACTGCTAGAACTATCGTAACTTTCTCACAGTGTCTCACAAAAACTAAATGATCAGAACTAGTTCTTTTCAACCCATATGAACTAGCTACTTGGCTAAACTTGTCAAACCAAGCCCTTAAAGACTGTTTAAGGCCATAAATGGCTTTCTTCAACCTACATACTTTATGTCACTCCCCCTGAGCAACATACCCAGGAGGTTGCTCTATATGCACTTCCTCGTGTAGGTCACCATGAAGAAAGACATTCTTTATGTCAAGTTGATATAAAGGCCATCCCTGAGTAACAGCAACAGACAATAAAATACGAACAGAATTGAGACGAGCTACAGGGGAAAAGGTTTCAAAGTAATCCACACCAAAAGTCTGAGTGTACCCTTTAGCCACCAAACGAGCTTTCAACCGTTCAACAGTACCATCCGGATGATACTTAACCACATAAACCCAACAACCTCCTACAACATGTTTCCCAGAAGGAACATCAATTAACTCCCACATACCATTTTTGGACATAGCCAACATCTCATCATCCATAGCACTCTTCCAGAGAAACCAATGCATGAGTATGAGACTAAGGAACAGAGACTGAAGATAAAGCACTAACAAAGGAGCGAAGTGGAGACGGTAAATGAGAATATGAAACAACCTGAACAATAGGATGGTGAGTGCAAGAACGAGAACCTTTTCGAAGAGCAATGGGTAGATCATGAGATTGGGGAACCTCAGCCGAAGTGGATGAAGATGGAGGTGGAGCTGGCGGGTCATGAATACTAGATGGCTTGTCACGACGACGATACACCTGCAAGGGAGGAGAACTAGGAGGAGGAGGAATGGGTAAGGGAATAGTGGACAATGGAGCAAGAACATCAACATCTAAGGAAGCACCGGAGGACGAAAAAAAATGTAGTACCTTAAAAGAAGGTGACATCCGCAGTAACCACATAACGACGACTCTGAGGATTCCAGCATTTATAACCTTTTTGAGTGCGTGAATATCCCACAAATACACATTTGGTGGCCCGAGGATCCAATTTATCATGACCAGGAGTAAGAACATAAACAAATGCAACACAACCAAACACACGTGGTGGTAAGGCAAACAATGATCTATCTAGATAGAGAACAGAATGAGGAATGCCACCACTAAGAACAGATGAAGGCATGCGATTAATAAGATAACAGGCAGTGAGTATAGCATCCCCCCAAAATTATTTAGGAACATGCATGTGCAAAATTAGGGGTGTAAATCGGTCGGTCGGTCGGTTTTTTTTTGGTTTTTTTGGTGTATAAAAACCGACCAATAGGGGTGTAAAGCGGTCGGTCGGTCGGTTTTTTAGGGGTTCGGTCGGTTTTGCGGTCGGTTTTAGCTTGTACATGTATTTAGAAAACCGACCAATCGGTTTTCGGTTTGGTCGGTTTGCGGTCGGTTTGCGGTCCGCGGTTTTTTCTTACACCCCTATGCAACATAATTGTTCGGGCAACCTCAAGAAGGTGTCTATTTTTCCGTTCAACTACATCATTCTGTTGTGGAGTATAACCACAAGAGGATTGATGAATTATCCCCTGAGAATCACAATAGGACTGAAGAGGTCCTTTAACATATCCCAAAGCATTATCATATTGTAAAATACGAATAGTGCAATTTATGAAATAATTGAAAAATAGAAGAAATATCTTAACGTTCTTTCATTAAAAATAACCATGTCATCCTCGAACAATCATCCATAAAAGACACAAAATAAGAAAAACCTAACAGACTCTTATGTCTAAACGGACCCCAAACGTCAGAATGAACCAACTCAAAAGGAGTGGCCCGACGATTATTTTTACGTAAAGGAAAAGACACCCTATGATGCTTACCTAACTGGCAAGCCTCACACTCTAAACTATACATAGACTTAAAGGACGAAAAAACCAACTTCAAGGACTGTAGTGAAGGATGACCCAGACGGCAGTGCCATTGATGTGGTGAAACAGCTGGATATAAAGCCGTCGATTTATTCGTTGTTGAATGTTGTTCCAGGTAATAAAGACCATCACGCTCACGACCTCCACCAATCATCTTCTTCGAGTTGAGGTCCTGAAAAACACAATGAGAGGGATAAAATGTTACAGAACAATTTAAAGATTCAGTAAGTTGACTGACCGATAGGAGATTAAAGGGAAATTGAGGAATATAATTTACATATGACAATGAAAGAGCTGAGGTGGGAGAAACAGGACCATGACCAATAATAGGACAAGATCGTCCATCAGCTAAAACAACAGAAGGCTGTGTAGGTGGACTAAGCAATTGTGTAAATACATTGGACTTACCAATCATATGTGTCGAAGCTCCTGAGTCGATGACCCATGGTGAAGGAGCAGATGAAGAAAAACACGCAATATTACCTGACTGTGCAAAACCAGCAGTACTAGACAAGGATTGTTGTTGCTGTTGTTGGATTAAGGCATTGTATTCCTTTCGAGAGAGAGTGATAGACTCATTTGAAGATGCTACGGCAGGTGGAGTAGGAGTACGAACTTCCTGTTGAGACCCAGAAGCATTGTCAGAAGAGTACAGGGCTGGATTAGGTGAGGTCTCCCACGGCTTACCATAGATAGCATAACATCTATCCACAGTATGATTGTCACCCCGTAGTGTGTGCAATAAAGAGAACCACCGCCTCAACCACAACCACGTCCCGGAGGACCTCCTCGTCCTTGATTACCATTAAACATAGGACCGGGGTATTGCCAAAGCCACGACCGCAATTATTACCAGGAAAATTGCCACGACCACGAAAGGCCCCTCTATATCCCGTAGATGTAACAAGTGCAGAATTTTCTTTCCCAACAGGCTTAGAAGAGGCGGAGGAGGAAGACTCTGTAGTAACGCGGAGCACACGAGAATACACATTGCTCAAGGATGGAATACTACCATCACCGGCCAAAATCTGTGACTTAACAAACTGAAGATTCGAATGTAACCCAGATAAGAACTTGGAGACATAAAATTCCTCTCGTTGCTTCTTGATAACGTCAACATCATTAGTGATAGGATGATATTGATTCAACTCATCCATGAGTCCCTTAAATGTACTGTAGTATTCACTAACCGGCTTATCACCCTGTTGAAACAGAAACAAATTTTGATATACCTCATAAACGCGAGAAACATTCTTTTCCATGGAAAACGTCTCATGAACAGACTCCCAAATCTCTCTGGCTGAGGACAAGAACATGACACTCGAACACACAGTAGGTTCCATACTATTCCACAACCAGGACATAACCACATAATTCTCAAACACCCAATTCTTCATAATCTTACTATCCTTAGCAGAAGTAACAGACTCGATATATTTCAACTTCTTTCTAGCCCCTAATGCGACTTTTATAGCTTGAGCCCACAACAAGTAATTGGACTCATTCAACTTAGTAGTGATAATTTGCATACTCACAACATCGGACGAAGAAATAGAACCTTTCTTGTCAGCCATATCAACCAAAAACAGGAGCCTTATTCCCAATAACAAAGGAAAAATACTAACAACGAACAAGAAGCAACATCAACACCAATAAACTCAAACGGAACTAACCAATTAGGTCCATAAAGGGCCGAGACAACACGAACAAAGAAACCACCAATCAAAATTGCCTACTCGAGCTCCGATGTATGTGAATATAATCCCTTGGACGGTTGGAATTCAAGAAAGTGAAGAATTCAGATCATGAACAGTGCTCGATGAATAGTTATTGCATGAACAGTGTTGCGTGAACAGTAACTGCATGAATAATGTCGCGTGAACATTAACTGCGTCAACAGTGCCACATGAACAGTGCTACGTGAACAGTGCTGCGTGAACAGTGCTGCGTGAATAGTGCTGCGTATATGGTGGTGGTGGTGTGTGGTGCAGAGAAGCCTATTCAGGTGGCTCTGATACCATGTTCAAAGACAGAATAGAGAGAAAGAGAAGGCTAAACCTAATTAGGTTAGCCCACACTTATACATCAATCATATAATCACGAAAATTACAGAAATACCCTTAATACTAATACTTATATTCTAACAGAGCGCACTGCGATTCAGAACAAAGTGCCCAAGAGCGATTCAGTACCAACCAAACTAGCCCCAAACTACTGTTATTAATTTATTGTCATGTACGAACAGCCCCTACTCCTTCACGGCCTCGCAACTAGCAGCCCCACCATTCTGCACCAACCAGTTGGAAACCTCACCTCTTTCCCACAACCAAACAGTCCCTACCACCAAACAGCCCCTAATCATCCAATCGCACAACCCCACGACCAGAACCCTAGCTACCGACAAGCCAAATTAGCAAAACCAAATCGTGTAACCTAAACATCAGATTCAGAACCCTAACCTCACAATAACCAGGTCACAAACCAGAAACCCCATGACCAACCCTAGTTCGAACCAGGAATACTTCAGATAGCAGCCATATTTCGAACCAGAAACTCTCTCACAACCTTTACAAATTAGAAACTCCAACCAAGCGAATCCATAGCCCTCACGCACCGAAACCACAAAAAAATCAAACCCCATCACCCTCTTCCAGTCACAGTTCGCGACCTACCCCCATCACCGGGCAAACCCCAACTAGATTGAAGCCTTCCATTTTCATCACATGGAACTATGCCATCAGCCACCAAGAGTGCACCGGACATATTCTCCTAGGGTTTTATACAAACTCAATACCCCACAAATTGAGTGTTGTGTCTTTGAATAACATAAAAGCCCATTGGTTATTGTCCCAGCTCAGTTGTTTTAAAACTAGTCTACTGATCGGTCCAAGCCAGATCCAGCCCATATGTTTCTCAGGACCATATCCAAATCTATATCCCTAACCCAAAACCTAATCCCCAAGTCCAAAACAACCCCCCAATAGCCTAAGTCCTCTGTTAAAGCCTACCAGTTACTACGGCCTTTCTTTTTGTTTTAATTTGTTCCCAAAAAAAAATGAGAGAGAGAGAGAAAAAAAAAGAGAGAGCGAGAGAGAGTGTGTGTGTGTGTGTGTGTGTGTGTGTGTTTAAACAACAACAAAAAACAAAGTGCGGGAATTTCATTTCTTCATTTGTTACAGTGTACCAGTTACCAGAGATTTCACAATCTTGTTTCAAACCTCCGGAGGTCATACCGCACAACATCGGCTCAGTGGTTCGTCCACACTCTTCACTTTTGAGGTACACGCGTTCCATTGAAATTTTTATTAGTACTTGTAGGAAGATATGGAAATAATCCCAAGTTTTATTGTAATCCAATTAATTATGGATGATTTTATTTTATTTGATGGAAATCTAAATGCCACGACATGATTTATGGGATAGATGCGATGTAAAGATGTGATTTATCTCCACCCTATACATATGGGTATGAGTCTTGTAATCAAAGTACCAAGTGAGATAACACAAAATGTAGTCTATTGGGGCTTTTGGGTGGGGATGTAGGTCACCGAACCACGGTATTTCCTCTGTGTTCCTTCAATTTTTCTACAATCTATGTTTTTCAACTGTACTTAGTTTACGGACCAAACCACGGTAGGTCAATAGACCAAACCACGGAATTTCCTTTGTGTTCCTTTACTTTTTCTGTATCTATGTTTTTCAACTGTACTTAGTTTACTTTGACGAGTCACTTAATTTTGCACATAAAGGTCCTTCTTCCAATCGTCCTAAGCATATCTCGATATTCTTTGTCCTACACCTTTTTCTTGCCCTGCCCATGTCTCTCTAGTTCCTTTCTTACCGCCGTCTGGTGCCCAGATATAGATTGTAAACTTATTATGGACGAAAGATTTCCCATAAGATTTCAGAGACCCATAGGGTATAGTCTAGGACAATCTCTACCTTTTGCATCACTAAACGTTGTTTAATACCAATCCGATTCCGAACGGCTCACGTATACTTCGAAACTATCCAGTGTGACATTTTGCTTGTTTATGTGGGTGTGCGTCATGTTCTTCTCGGTCGTTGACAAAAGTAGATGACAATTCCTACTGCTTTCAATCTAACAATAAAATCATTTGCCGAAATCTGCAAAGCCTAAGGTCACATTTCAGGTTCGTTGTAAACCAAGCTCCCTGACTTCTATAAATGACATGGAGGAGCAGCTATAGGTTGTAAACATATCATCAATGAAAGATTTCCCACAAGATTTCAGAGACCAATCTGAATGGCTAGGACGATCACTCTACCATTTGCATCACCATACGTTGTTTAGTACCAATCTGAATGGCTGACCTATACTTCGAAACTATCCAGTGTGACATTTTGCTTGTTAATGTGGGTGTGAGTCATCTTCTTCTCGGTCGTTGACAAAAGTAGAGGATAATTCCCACTGCTTTCGATGTAACGATAAAATCATTTTGCTGAAATCTGCAAAGCCTAAGGTCACATTTCAGGTTCGTTGTAAATCAAGCCCCCCGAAACACATGACATGGCAGAACTCATTAATGAAATGTCTTACCCAGCTTGAGCAGACAAGTGCAAAATTTGAGCAGACAAAAACTCAAATTGAGCAAACAAACACTACAGTGTGAACCCATCAAAGTGTCTCTTCAACGCGTCATGACTCATGAGTACACCAGACCCACCCCACCACTTGCAGTCGTTAAGTTGTCAATAGATCGTCAATTTGTCATGAGTAGCACTGGCAATTCTAGCCCACACTGGCGAGCCCGCCCGAAAAAGACCAAAGTTCATTAGTACGGGCTTAGCAGGTTTCACCCGCGGGCTGCAATGGGTTTGCTTAAGTAATTAATCGGGCTTTGATGGGCCCATAATGAGCAGCCAGCGAACAACCCTCAACTTTCACCTTTATCTTTCCGTTCTCACTCTTCAGCAAATCATAGGAGCAACTCATTCTCTCTCTCTCTCTCTCTGCATCATCAAGAATTCAAGATCAAAAGCAACAAGATCTGGGCATTTTGGATCAGAAGGAAAAGCAAAAACCCATTAGAAATCACACTACCAACAAGATCTGTGAATTAAAAACTCATTAGAAACAGATTCTCTTGACCATCTAGCACCTCTCTCTCTCTCTCTCTCTCTCTCTCTCTCTCTCTCTCTCTCTCTCTCTCGATCGACGCTGCTCTCTGTCCTACATGCAGACTTGTGTTCTGCAAGGTAATTTTTTTTTATTATTCATTTTCAAGGCAGATTTTTTCCCTAGAATATCCTCTTGGGTTTTTGTTTCTATGGGTTTATTTATATAGGTTTTTGTTTGTCTACTTTCTACTCTGTTTTGAAAAAAAAAAAATTTGGTTTCATTGGGTTGAACTGGGCTCTGTTTGGTTGATTTCATTTGCAATTGTCTTGGTTTTTGCTATAGAAACTATGACGTCATATATGTTATTTCATATTCACAGTAAAAAAATCATTCTGTACCAAATTTTGTGATCATAGTTCATGGGTGTTTGGGTGCTTATGTTTCTGATCTGTTTGTCGTGGCAGTATATTTATGGGGATGCAGTTTTATGATCTGGGTTGAAAATCCCATCCCCCCACCCAAAATAAACACAGGCCATGAATCATAACTTGACCCACCCTGATGAAAACCCGCCCCGGGCTCACCCGACCACAAATAGACCCGATCCAAGCCCGAACCGACCCAAACCCGCCCATTTGCCAGGCCTAATGAGGAGGCACCCAAGGAGAAATAGGACGATTTGCCACCTATTGGCAATGTTTCATATGATCTTCCTATCATCCCAACTCCTCCGACCTCTCCCTCCCCCACCCCCCCCCCCCCCCCACCCAAACCCCAAATTGCATTTTTCCAATTGCTATCAAAGCTTTTGTTTGCCAGGTACCACTTCCAATGAGTTATACCAATCTGTTTCGACTGAATTATTGAATTTATAAGCACCATATATAAAAAGCTGATAAGCCAGACCTTTGAGGAGAGTAGCTACACCTTGTATTATACAAGATACCTGAATGAAACTCAAACTAAGACACCACTCTCAAAGGTGCACCATGTTGCACAGCAGTTAAAAAAAATGGAAACCCATAGCTAGACTGACATTGGTCTAACTTCTATTTTTCATCATGTTTATTTCAAAACATCTAACTTCTATTGATAATAAAGGTAAGCACCAAGGACCAACACTTGGGCTATATTTGGTTAATGGACTTAGTGAGGAAAAAGAGAAGAAACACCGAGGAAAACACATTTCTTTATTTAGTTAAAGAGGAAGAAAGCGAGAAATATAGGACAGAAAAGTAACAGTGAAAAATAATTCAAAATTTTGAAATTATTATCTTCTTTGAAAATTTCAAACTTTTAACGTTATTCAAAGATAGGGAAAAGTTTTCCTTGTTTGGTTTCTTTCATTTTTCTTTTCCTTCTCTAAATCCATAAACCAAACCAACCAAAGCAAACAGAGCCTTATTGTTAAGTATACAAACAGACTGGGATTACCTATGGATATAGCAGTAGTGCTTCTCTGGTACCTACAGAACGCAGAAAAAGCTCTAGCAGTTATTGCATTTACAAACATCAGTCGACGGGAGAAAACCTTGATCAACATGAACTTACACATAGGATAGAGAATGAATAAGCTCTTGCAGATCATCAGTGGAAAAACCAATCTCATCAAACAGAACATGGTAATGAGTTGGCCTTGTTGTCCCCTGAATGAATAAAAAAGAAACGGCAGTTGGACATTTCGGTTAATGTTGTGATGGTGAACAAGAATACAACAATAAGTTGAGAAATTGCAAGTCCCATGCCCATATTTAAGGGAAATGGCTGTGAGCAACAACTCTTACTGAAAGCATATTAGGGATGGAGAAAAGTGCTATCTTTCAAGATGAGATCATCACCATCCACGATGATGGAGCAGAATCCCTGAAAGGGGATAGCTATCATCCTAGGGACGAATTCTTTAGAACAAGAAATGCTCCTTGATTTACAAGGAAAATTAGACACAACTCACTGATTTGACTAATAACAATACGATTGAATACCTTGGAAAGGTTTACAACCCCATACTTATAATGTCTAGAAATTATAACTCTACTAAGAAGAGGAAACAAATCTTCCAGAGTCCAACTACGAAAAAAAAAAAATTAGCAAAATTATGAATAACGGAAGGAAAAAAAAAAATCAAGTTAGAGCTCAAATTTGAAAAACTATAGAATCATAATTGAAATTTGCCACCAGCAGCATGAAAACAGACATTCCTATAGAAAGTAATTGCACAACCAATTTTTTCCAAAATTGGAAAATGAGCTTTTTGGGACCGAAACAAAGGAAATTGGCCGAAAAGCACCGTACCTCACGGCAAAGTCATGACTTTTGATCATGGGTTTGCTTTAACCAGGAATTGACACTTATTTGACCTGTTTCTAACGTTTGATCCGAATCCACCAAAACTTGAGAATACCCACCAAAACAATTTGCTTCTTCCATCAACACTCTATCGAATGGTGGCTATGAGCCTTATGAACAAACCACCTTGATGAAAGAATAATTTAGGAATTAGAAGAAGTATTTAATTTTCTTGGACTTTTGACGATCCAAACGCTGTGCTTCATGAACTCCACTGCTATGTCCTCTACATCAAGCCACTCCTCAGTCACAATTGTTACAACCAACTCTAATAGCCTAGATTTTCAGAGCTGGCAACCACAATTTCCATACATTATATAAAGCAAAAATCTCAATCAAGCTTAATCAACAACTCACAATCATCCCCGCATGTGCGCACATATAGAAATCATTATTGTGTGGGTGACAAATTTGGCTGTCAATCACAGTTCCTGCACGTAGCCACAGGTCCACAACAGAGAAATTGCATAAAAAATAAGAGAAAATAAACAATTTTGATTTACACAATTTAAACTGATTATTTCTACAACGAGTTCATGAAGATGCTAACCAGGAGGAACATTATCCGGAGATCCCGCTTGGAAGAACTTTGTGTGATGATTTTTTTGAGCCACGATGACTGTAAATTTGGGAGACCAATTCTCATCTAAGAACTTACACGCCTGCAAACATACGAAGTACAAACAGAATTAATAACTGTAACTACTTTTATAAAAAACACACAGAGTTTGTCAGTATGCTGTTAGAGGGGACCTCAATGATTTGATCCAGCTCGATATTCAAAACTTGATTGAACTGGGACTCGCTCACTCCATCCCTAAGTTCAAGAGCACCATTAAGTTTAGGGGATAAGTAATCATAACTTCCTGCTCAATTCAAATGCTATGAATTATCAGACAGTGGTTAAAGATTAGAAAAACAAACAATACATAACCTGAAGGAATGAGCTACCGTTAAGCTTAAGGGATAAAAGTTTTTCATGCTCAACTCACATGCTTTGAATTATCAGACAATAAAACATTGTGTTAAACTAACAGGTAAACCCATGAAACAATTACTATAATTGTGAGGCAAAGTTTCGAAAACCCAACCACCACGAATATTAACACAGTCCCTCAAGCTTTAGATAGAATTCGCAATCCGTTTTCCTCTACATTCTTCGATACATGGATGGCTTAGCGATTTCAGTCAGTAAGCACATTTTGACTCATTTGGTCAGCATGTTGCTCGCCCTATATTTTCTACCAGCAAAATGAGACAATTTGATAACCTAAGACCCCCTTATATATGTTTTATAAAGAGTTTTTGAAAACAGGAACATCTTAATGGGAAGCTAATTCACTAGATTGGAAACAGTTCTAATTGAAGCTTGAAATTCTTAAATTATATATCAAATGTCTAAGTCCACTGAATCAGATATTCTTTGTAAACAAGGATACTGTAATCTCCAAGAATGGGCACAACTATGTTTGTACAAAATACACAAACCTACACAAAACTCATTTTCCCATGAAACTTGTAAAAATATTAGCAGATGCAGGATAGGACCGTTCCACCCAAAAGAATAGCAATTTCATAAAACTACATTTCAAAATATGTATAAAAGAATTGTGGAAAAGGAATAAATTTTATTATACACATTCCACAATATATATACACACAAGGTTTAGAGGTAAAAAAGAAAAAGAAATAACGCCTAATAAATGAGAAATAAGCCGCTGGTCAACATGACCTAAAATAGACTTAAATAGAAAACAGTAAGAACATATATTCCCTAAATATTTCCTAATTCCAACACTCCCCCCTCGAGCTGGGGCGAATATATCGACGAGCCCTAGCTTGCGAAGAGATGACTGGAGAAGACCAGGACCAATAGACTTAGTGAACATATAAGCGGCTTGTTCACGTGAGGCAACAAAGCTCGGTGAAATAACTTCTCACTGAACTTTTTCACGAACAAAATGAATATCAACTTCAATGTGCTTCGTTCTCTCATGAAGGACAGAATCAGATGATAACATGATAGCCGATTTATTATCACAGAATAGAGTAGATGAGTCCCTCATTGGGAACCCAAACTCATCAAGAAGAGAACGAAGCCAAAGCAACTCACATGTCCCCTGAGCCATGGCACGATACTCAGCTTTAGTGGAAGAATGGGAGACATCTGTCTATTTCCTGCTTTTCCAAGATATTAAGTGATTACCATGAAAAATGCACAAACCAGAGGTAGAACGTCTATCAATTTTCGAGCCCGCATAATCAGCATCAGTGTAAAAGGGAAAGACCTGACTGTATTCCTGTTTTAAAGAACAAACCAAGACTAGGACAGGTCTTAAGATATCGAATAATATGGAACACAGCATCCAAATGAGAAGTCCGAGGTGAGTGCATAAACGGACTCACAACACTGGTCTTGTTTTAACATCTGTTCTTGTATTCGTCAAATAGATGAGACGAACCACAAGACGCTGATATACCGAGGGATCAGGTAATAACTCCCCCAACTCAGTGGATAACTTTAGGTTTGGATCCATAGGAGAATAGGTCGGTCTACACCCAAGTATACCAATATCTGAAGAAGATCCAGAGCATACTTTCACTGGGATAAGTGGATATCTTGGCATGAGCGAGCTACTTCAATACCGAGAAAATAACGAAGATGACCCAAATCCTTAATATCAAACGACATACCAAGATCACATTTCACTCGAGCGATGCCAGATGCATCATCAACAGTAATAATAATATCATGAACGTATACTGAGATAATAATACGCCTCGCATGAGACTAGAGTCGGACACACTTTCTAAGAACACTCCCCCTAAGCCCAAAAACCCGGTAGAGGATCCATATAAATGGTCTCAGATAAATCACCATTAAGGAAAGCATTTTTAACATCTAGTTGAAGAAGTGGCCAAGAATAAGAAGCAGCTAACAAAGCCAGAAGACGAACTGTAGTTAACTTGGTCACAGGAGCAAAAGTGGCACCAAAATCCTTACCAGAAACTTGAGTAAAACCCTTAGCAACCAATCGAGCCTTAAAACGATCGATAGTCCTATCCGCCAAATATTTCAGGGTAAAAACCCATTTGCAGCCAACCGTGCGCTCACCTGCCAGAAGAGCAACAAGCTCCCACGTTTGATTTCCCTGAATAGTATCCATTTCCGCTTTCATACCAGCCACCCACTTAGGATTCTGGAGGGCCTCATGAACAGAATGAGGAATGGAGACCGAATCAACTTGACTAATAAATGACTGATAAGAAGCAAACAAATCCTGATAAAAGATATACTTGGAAATTGGATGGTTAGTACTATCAGAAAGAAGAAAGCGAGCAGGGTGGCGACAGACACGATTGGGGTAACGGGGCGAGACAATTTCAGGAGCAATATCAGAAGGTAAAGGAGGAGATGAGATACCTAAATCCGGAGAAGAATCTGGCAGGGGAGCAGACGAGCGTGGACAGCGAGAGTAAACCTGAGATGGATAGCTTTAGATAACTGGAGGCAGATGTAGCCCTAAAGGCAGAGATTCACTGGCGTACTCAAGGATGGGAACGGGACGTGGTAGAGCAGCATTATCGTCCTCAACAGACTCCACATATACTTGCCTTGGAGAGGAAGAACCTAAAAAGAAAAGAAGAGTTTCTAGAAAGGTAACATCCAAAAAGACATGGATGAGTGGCGGGATCATAACACCAATATCCTTTACACATGGATGAATACCCCAAAAAGACACAACGAACCACCTTATTATCAAGTTTGGTACGAGTAAGATTCCTATTTTGGACAAAAGTACAACCAAAGACCCGTGGCAAAATAGGAAAGAGAGTACTATCACGCTTAAGCATGTGAAGAGGTGTCTTGCCCTGCTCGACTGGGAGTACGATTAATAAGGTAAGTGGCAGTGAGAACAGCCATATGCAAAAAATATTTAGGAACGCCCATACCACATAAGAGACATCTAACCACAGACATGATATGACGGTTTATACATTCCGCCACGCCATTCTGTTCTGGAGTATAATGACATGTAAGTTGTTGGAGAATCCCATCTTTAAATGGCAGATCTAAACTCATCTGTTATATACTCCTCACCATTATCAAACTGAATATTACCCACAACAATATGATATTGGATTTTGATCATTTGCAGAAAATTTCTAAAATGAGTGAAGACTTCAGATTTTCCCTTCATTAGATAAACCCAAGTGCAACGAGTGTAATCATCAATAATTGTGACATAATAACGGTGTTGAGAGAGGGCAGTGACAGGTGAAGGCCCCCACACATCAGAATGGATAAGATAAAGGGCACTAGATGCTCGGTGCATGCGAGGAATATAGGTAGTGCGAGTATGTTTTGACAGTTCACACACCACACATTTAAAATTAGAATCCTAGCAAGCTTTAGTTAAAGAAGAAATAACCAACACAATTACTAAAAATTTGCATGTCCTAGACGAGCATGCCACAACTTTAGTGTTTGAAGAGAAAACACATACTCCCTCCGTTCCAAAATAAGTGTCCACTTTCCTTTTGCACGCAGTTTAAGAAAACAATAACTTGTGGTGGATGTTTGTTCACCTTCTGTGGTGGCACATTATCAACCACACATTTTTGTCCAAAATAGAAAGTGGACACTTATTTTGGAACATTCAAAAAAGGAAAAGTGGACACTTATTTTGGAACGGAGGGAGCAATTATTTGAGGCTGGCAAAACATTATTTAAGACTGGCAAAACAGAAGCTTGGAGACTAGAGGATGACACTTTAGAAGATGAGGGATCACCAAAGTAGTAGAGACCGTCTCGCTCATACCCCCTGCCAAAAATCTTCTTCGAAGTCAGATCCTGCAAATAACAACAGTTGGGTAGGAAAACGGCACAATTATGACTGTTAGCAAGAGGATTAACAAAAAGAAGCTTATAGGCAAAGTTTGTGATGTAACCTAGGGTGGATGGAAAGGCCGGATGGCAAGGCCTCTGGGTGTCATAGCCCAAGACAATTATGACTATTTCCAACTCCTTCCCTCGTGGCCGGATGGCAAGGCCTCTGGGTGTTATACCCAGAGGTCTCAAGTTCGAATCTCAAGGGGGTTGCCACAGGTGATTCACCCGGACGCCCTGGCCTCGTGGGATTAGTCGAGGTGCGCGCAAGCTGGCCTGAACACCCACAGTTACCAAACAAAAAAAACTCTAGGGTTTCCATCTATTATTTTTGTGTGTGAATTTTAATGTTAGACATTAACAATATTTACTTTTATTTTGTTATTGTTAGATTATAAGGGCATTTTTGTAATCCTCGTTAATAATATATATATATATATATTTGTTGGCTAACCTATTAGGTTAAGCCTTCACTTTCTCTCAACTCTCTTTTGTAACATGGTATCAGAGCCACCTGAATAGGGCTCTCTGCACCTTCACACCCACCACGATCCGTCACCATCTCCATCCAATCACCACTACCACACGCCGCAAAACCCAACAGATAACAAATAACAACCACCCCTGACCTGCGCATCTTTCCTGCCCTCGCCGAGCCTCACCGCAACACCCACCAACCATCCAGCCCACGCCGCAACATCCCAGCCCCATCCAGACCCAAACCGAAGCCACCAGACCCTACATGCCTTGATCGCAGCCCATCTAACCCTCGCCGCACCACCAGCACACTTACTAATTCAAATTGAAGCCCATCAAACCCTGCATGCCTTGATTGCAGCCCCATCTAACCCTCGCCGCACCACCAGCACACTTCCTAAACCAAACCGAAGCCCATCAGATCCTGCATGACGTGATTCAGCCTTTTTAATCCTTTATACAATCCACACATCACCCAGATTTGATCAGTATTTCTCTTGTTTGGACAGTTTTGATTGGTGATTCTCTTACTCGTACTGTTTCGGTCCTATATGGACCTTATTGGTTAATTAATGGTATGAATTCTTGTTGATGTTCGTCTATGTATGTGTTATTGTGCTAATATTAGACTCCTATTCATAAACTAGTCTAAACATGGATTTCAGTTCCACAAAAAGTGTTATAGACATTGTAAGCACACAAATTATCACAACCAAATTGAATGGGTCCAACTACTTGTTGTGGGCTCAAGCTATGAAAGTTGCTATAGGTGCTCGAAACAAGCTAAAATAAATTTTGTCTGGACCTCCCTCGAAGGATGCTAAAGACTATGAGGATTGGGTTTCTGAAAATTATACTGTTATGTCTTGGTTGTGGAATAGTATGGAACCGTCTATTTCATCTAGTGTCATGTTTTTGTCTTCAGCCAAGGATATTTGGGAGTCTATTCATAAGATGTTCTCCATGGAAAACAATGTATCTCGAGTCTATGATTTTTATCAGAATTTATTTCTTCTTCACCAGAATGAGAAGTCGATTAGTGAGTACTACAGTATATTCATGGGGCTTAATGGATGAGTTAACACAGTACCATCCGGTTATCAATGATGTTGAAGTAATGAAGAAACAACGTAAAGAATTTTATGTCTCTAAATTCCTTGCTGGGTTACATCCTAATCTTCAGTCCGTCAAGTCACAAATCTTAGCAGGAGATGGTAACATACCTTCGTTGAGAAATGTGTATTCTCGCATCCTTCGCGTGACTACTGAGTCTTCCTCTGTTTCTGAGTCCTCTACAAAAGATAATTCTGCACTAGTCACATATTTAGGCAATCAAGGGGCCTTTTGTGGTCCATACTAATAATCGAGGTCATGGTGGTTGTGGCTTCAGTAATTACCAGTCAGGCTTTAATAGTAATCGAGGGCGAGAGGGACCTCCCGGTCGTGGTCGTGGTTTTGATAGAGGACGTGGGAGAAATGGCTCTCTTTATTGTACCCATTGTGAGGGTGACAATCACACACATTAATCGATGTTATGATCTCCATGGTAAGCCCTGGGAGAATCTGCCTAATCTAGCTTTGTTCACCTCTAATAATTCCTCTGCACCTCACCAGGAAGTTAGTGCTCCTACACCACATGTCGTTGCATCTTCTAGTGAGTCTATCACTCTTTCTCGGGAGGAGTATAATGCCTTACTTCAGCAACAACAGCAGCTTTCCGTGTCTGAGTCAGCCGGCTTAGCTCATTCAGGTAACATTGCATGTTTCTTTTCTTCTGCTCCTTCCCCGTGGGTTATCGACTCAAGAGCTTCTGCCCATATGACTGGTAAGTCCAATAGTTTTTCAAAGTTAACTCTTTCACCCACAAAGTCCTCAACTCCCAACACTTCTCTTACTTTATCTTTTGTCAATTATATTCCTCAATTTCCATTTAATCTCTTGTCGGTCAGTCAACTTACTAAATCACTTAATTATTCTGTAACCTTTTACCCTGATTGTTGTGTCTTTCAGGATCTCAACTCGAAGAAATGATTGGTGGAGGTCGTGAGCAGAATGGTCTTTACTACCTTGAACAACGTCCCTCAACTAATAAACCGGTGGCTTTGCAAACAGCTGTCTCACCGCATCAATGGCATTGTCGTCTGGGTCATCCTTCGTTGCAGTCCTTGAAGCTGATTTTTCCGTCTTTTAAGTATGTGTCTGTGTTAGAATGTGAGGCTTGTCAGTTAGGCAAGCACCATAGGGTATCTTTTCCTTTACGTCAAAATAATCACCGGTCCACTCCTTTTGAGCTGGTTCATTCCGACGTTTGGGGTCCGTCTGGACATAAAAGTCTGTTAGGTTTTTCTTGCTTCATTTCTTTTGTGGATGATTGTTCAAGGATGTCATGGATATTTTTAATAAAAGATCGTTCTGAAATTCCTTCAGTTTTTCTATTATTTCATAGTGAGATTGTGACTCAATTTGGTTGTGCCATTCGAACTTTACAATATGATAATGCTTTGGAATATGTCAAAGGACCACTTCAATCATGTTGCGATTCTCATGGGATTATACATCAGTCTTCTTGTGGTTATACTCCTCAACAGAATGGAGTTGCCGAACATAAGAATAGATATCTTCTAGAGGTAAATCGTATGCCCAGTTCTGTTCTTAATGGTGGCATTCCTCATTCTACCTTATATCCTGATAAAACATTGTTCGCTTTGCCTCCTCGTGTGCTTAGTTGTGTTGCATTTGCTCATGTTTTTACTCCAGGTCAGGATAAATTAGATCCTCGTGCTACAAAGTATATCTTTGTAGGGTATTCCCGTACTCAGAAAGGATACAAGTGCTGGAATCCTCAGAGTCGTCGTTATATGGTTAGTGCTGATGTTACATTCTTTGAAGGTACACCTTTTTTCCCGTCATCTGGAACCTCGTTAGATGTTAACGTCCTTACTCCGGTTTCCTCTATTCCTCTGCCCGTTCCTCCTACTTCTGGGTCTCTTACTTCCGGGTCTTTGCCATTACAGGTGTGCCGTCGCCGTGAAAAGCCACCAAGGACTGAGACTTTTCTGTTCCACCTTTTGTATCATTAACTTTGAGTGAGATCCCACAGTCTGTTGATATGCATATTGCGCTTCATAAAGGTACTCGTTCTTGTACTCAGCACCCTATTGATCAGGTTGTCTCTTTCTCTCATTTGTCTCCTACACTTTGCTCCTTTGTGTGTGCTTTATCCTCTGTTTCTGTCCCTAAGTCTCATACTCAGGCATTAACTTCACCGGGATGGAAGAGTGTTATGGATGAAGAAATGTCAACATTGACCAACAATGGTACCTAGGAGTTAGCTGATCTTCCTTCTGGGAAGCATGTTGTGGGTTGTCATTGGGTGTATGTGGTTAAGACCCTGATGGTACTGTCGAACAGTTGAAAGCTCGGTTGGTTGCAAAAGGATATACCCAAACCTTCGGTGTTGATTATTTTTAAACTTTCTCTCTTGTTGCTCGTCTTAGTTCCGTTAGAGTGCTATTGTCTGTTGCTGTTACTCAAAGATGGCCTCTTTACCAACTAGATATCAAGAATGCATTTCTTCATGGTGATCTTCAAGAAGAGGGAGGTTTACATGGAGTAACCTCCTGGGTATGTTGCTCAAGGGGAGTCACATAAGGTGTGTCGATTGAAGAAAGCTATCTACGGGCTTAAACAATCCCCAAGGGCCTGGTTTGACAAGTTTAGTCAAGTAGCTAGCGTTTATGGGTTAAAGAGGACGAGTTCTGATCACTCAGTGGGATTCTCATATGCTAGTTGGGTAGGAGATCATCTAGATAGACGATCACAGGATTCAGTGTATTTGTTGATGGTAATCTTGTTACGTGGAAGAGTAAAAAGTAAAATGTAGTGGCAAGGTCGAGTGCTGAAGCTGAGTATAGAGCTATGGCTCATACTGCATGTGAGATGTTGTGGGTAGTATCTAATCTACAAGAGATGTGGTTCTCAAGTGATAAGCCTATGAATATGTATTGTGATAATCAAGCTGCCATGTAAATTGCCAATAATCCAGTGTTTCATGAGAGGACCAAACTTCGAAGTCAATTGTCATTTTATTAGAGATATGGTCGTGAGGAAACAAATTGTTACGTGGTTTGTTAGAACAAATAGTCAGTTAGGAGATATTTTCACTAAGGCTCTGAATAAGGGACCTTTCAATGATCTTTGTAACAAGCTAGGCATGATAGATATCCATGCTCTAACTTGAGGGGGAGTGTTAGAGTATAAGGGCATTTTTGAAATCCTTGTTAATAATAATATATATATATATATATATATTTGTTGGCTAACCTATTAGGTTAAGCCTTCACTTTCTCTCAACTCTCTTTTGTAAGAGTTATGTTTATTTTGGTTTCCTAATTTAACCTTAAGATGTGAGGGGTGTCCACATCATTTAATTTGTCACAAAAGTCACATGCTTAAGTGGGGGCCAGCCAAGGTGAATGAAGAGATCTATATACGTTTGTGTTTTTTGGGAAGCAAGAGAGATTGGATTTGTTTTACAGAAAAAAAAAACATCTAGTTGCTCCAAGCTTCTCTGCTGCACCTTCCTCCCCACTGCTGCTGCTCTTCTTCTTCGCTAGGTCTGTCCATTTCTTCTTCTTCTTCTTCTTCTTCTTCTTCACATCTGTTTTGAGTTTCGTTCTCCCTCCTTTTTTTCTCTGCTTCAACCCACTGTTATTCCCTTCTTCTTCCTTTAATTATTGCTGATTCCTCTTCTTCTTAATACCTGATTCTACTTCTCCTTCCTTCTCTATATCTCTTCCCTACAATTTTCCTTTTTCCTTCTCTTCTTTCACTGCCTCAATCTGCTCCCCCTGCTTCTTTAGTTTATAAGGTGACATTATTTTGAATTTTCTCGTGTAAGTGACTGTTTTGGGTGTTAATGAAAGCTGTGGTTTTTTTGAGTTGCATTAATAGTTCGCTGGGCTGATTTTCTTACATCTTTATTATTAATTTTTGCAAGCTAATTAGTGGGTTTGTTGTCTTGCCTTATTTAAAGTTCTCCATTTTATTCTTTTACAAACCTAGGATTGCATCAGTTTGGAACATAATAAACAGAGGAAAGAGTGATGTCTGGGGACAAGCGTGCATCACCCTGACTACGGATGGGAATGGACGACCCATCGGCTATACGAACACACGGATCAATGGAAGTAAAAAGAGACGTAAAAATAAAATGCTCACCAGTCATGTTGTTACTCGCACCAGAATCCAAGTGGCGTGGTCTGAGTCGTCTAACTTACCATGAAGAGCTGTTGGAATACCTACAGCAATAGCGGCCACGGGCCAGAAGATGAGGGGGAAGCACCATCTGTTATTGTATCAGCAATGAAACTAGCAAGGACAAACAATCGAGGAGAAACCCGAAAAAACACACGGCCCCGGAAGGGAGTAATACGATCAACAGGAAAGCCGAAAACTCGACTGAGAAAGATGAGGGCAACTGTGCAGTCGGACAAACAACTATACATCTTACTGATTTAGTAGCAACGAGTACGACAAGCACGGCCGAAAACTCTGCGGAAACAGGAGCAACAGGAAACTCAGTCACGGGTCGAAAACTCAGTGAAAGACAGGGGCAACCAGAAACTTGGTCACCCAGACTAAAGATGGAGAGCACAATACGGGCTCTTAGCACATCACGAACATACCCTTACAAGGGCACAGGAGCAGCGAGAGGCTGCAACACCAAGACGAGGGCATGGGAGGCTGCGTCGCACAAGGGGGAAGGCCTTAGGGGCTGCAGCACAGAGAGGGTGGTGATGGGGTCGCCAAGGGGTGGGTGAGGGGCTGCGGCGAGGCTTTGGTGATGGGTGAGGGGCTGCAGCAAGGCTGTGGTGGTGGTGGTGGTGGTGGTGGGAAGGCTGCAGCGCAGCAAGGGCCAAGGGGGGTGGTGGGTTGCATGTGGCTCTGATATCAAACAGAATTGTGGAAAACGGATAAATTTTATTATACACCTCCCACAATATATATACACAAAGTTTAGAAGTAAAAAAGGAAAACAAATAACTCCTAATAAATGAGAAGCAGCTGGTCAACATGACCTAAAATAGACTAAATAGAAAACAGTAAGAACATATATTCCCTAAATATTTCCTAATTCCAACATGTATAGACATCACAGATCCCTCAAAATTTCTTCTATTTCTCTCCACCTATATAGACCAAAGAAAAAAAGAGGGCTGTTCCATGTTTGTTTTAATGCCATTATTCATAAGCCAAAGTTCTCAAGCACTAATATATTTACATCTGACTATTCTGACTTATAGTTCTGTTAGTCACTTAATAACTAGGTTGGAAAGAAGGCTACTGGAATGTCAATTGGGAATCAGATTTCAGTGCAATTCAAGGTATTTTAGCATTAAAGGAAACTGTTTTACCAAAACAGCATCCTCACTAGAGCATGCAAGAGAGATCATTCATCGATGATGTTAATTGTTCCACCACATTATTAGGACCGAGGGAAGCTGTCGTGTTGGATAGAGAACGACAGATTAATGATCTTATGTTGTTTTACCAAAACAGCATCCTCACTAGAGCATGCAAGAGAGATCATTCATCGATGATGTTAATTGTTCCACCACATTATTAGGACCGAGGGAAGCTGTCGTGTTGGATAGAGAACGACAGATTAATGATCTTATGCAGTTTTGCAGCTTGAGTTTAAAAGCAAAGTCTTAGGACTGACTTGTCAGGGGTTTGTCAAAGGGATGTAATGTATTGGGCTTTTTACCCCAAATTCCATGAAAATAAAGTTGCACCAAGCAACAAGATTTCACTTTTCAACCCAGGAAACTTGCCTTTATTACAACACACAGTTAACTAGTGAAATGTCATACGGTTGTTAGTTACAATAGACCCTTCACTTCCTTTATTCAGACAAGTCATTTTTTTTTTATTGCATTGTTCTAGTGAGAAGCTCATATAACCGATCTGCATTAATTCCCCTGCTTCATCATGATTACACCAGAACACTTAAGATTCGTACTAAATATTGGAACATACCTGAAAATAACTATCTGTGCGGGTTTTCTTTGCCCTGAACTTGTATAGAACTCCAACAATAACTCCCTGAAATAAAATGGAACGTTAACTGAGAATTTCACACAAGAGGAATACGCCAGTTAACATCATCGGAAAGAAAAACACGTTGCCATACAAGGAAGCATCTTCTGTTGAAATTCAAAAATGAAGCAAAATTGCCCACCTGACTATGCCAGTATCAGTATTGTCTGGACCTGGCTTAAAAAGAGAATCTATCATTTCTACCTTCGGTGACTGCGATTGAACGGATGCTCTGTACCGAGAAATCAGTGGCCACTGCCTAGAGCCAACAACCTAAAAGAACAAAATGCAGCAAAAAAAAAATTTTTAAATAGATAAACAGAATATATATATATATGTACATATGAATAAATAATTAAACGGAGTCAAATGTGATACTCAAAACAATTCAACTTTGAGAAGAAGTGAACAGACATGCAAAGGAGTTAACTACACTTTGCACCCACTTAGTTGGATGAGTATAACTTACTGCAGCAATGGATGGCACATCAGAGTGACCAGGCGAGCCGTGTGACACATCCATCCCAAAAATCATGGTAGGTTTGCCAGAAACCACAGGGATATTTAGCGAAGGCTCAACAGATAACATCGAATTTAGACCACCAAGCTACAGTAAAGAAGTGACAAAAATGAACGAGAAAGATCAATAAGTGTTAGTTTATTTAAAATCCCAAAGAACAAAAGCAAAGCCAAGCAAAGGGGTTACCTTAGCATTAATCTTCAACAGGACATTGTTTAGATACTGCTCGTTAACTCTGGTAGGGCAAAGGCACTGATTAAAAATTCCAATATCTGCAAGATTCTTCTTTTTCCAAGGACCTTAAAGAGTAAATCATCAATCAAATAAGTGATCAGACGACATACGTGATAGGAGTAGAGGTATACTATAGGTTTGAGAGAGAGAGAGATGTGAGAAACTTCAGACGTGTATATAATACGTACACCCGTTCGTCATTTATATGAACTAGAAAATATGGAATAGAATAGTATTGTCCCTACTAGAATATTCTCCTTAAGCTAATATCCAGTAAATATCAAACGTAGTAATAGTTGCAAAAACTCAATAAGAAATGCAACAGTCAGATAAAAGATTAAATATAAGTAGCCAACCATATAAGTCAGAGTTCTTCCTATCCGGAAAAAGACACAGAATAAAGTGCGGTGGTCCATTGGGCAATTGCGGCCTCATTTGTTCAAACATCTTTTCCACCCGAACAGGAGGTGGCGCCCGTCTAAACTGTGGATTCTCATCAAAAACCTGTGCTGGCGGATCTATGAACTGGAAGGAGGGGGAAAAAAAATTGGAGATTAATGTAAGGTGCTACATTCAGGCTCCTTTTGGTTTGTGGATTTAGAGAAGGAAAGGAAAAGTATTTTCCTACCATTTTCCCTAGTATTATCCTACGTAGTTCAATAATATTAGATATAATAAATGCTCAAAATATAATAGGAACTCAAGAAAAGAGCAAGAGAAGTGATAAATCCAAGTTCTTAATTTTATTTTCACTGTTTTTTTTTACCTCCAACTTTTCTCATAGTTCTCCTTATTAACCAAACAAAAAATCGTTTTCCTCAGTGTTTTCTTTTCCTTTCAGCCAGTAAATCCTTGAACCAAACAGAGCCTTAGTAATGCAATTTACAGGAATACTGGTGAAACTCACAATTCCTTTCATTTCTCCAAATTTTGCCAAATCTCTGCACAGATTGTACACATCGCAGCGAGCAGAGAAGTTTACTACAACCCAGTTTTCAATTTTCGTCGGTTCTGCGAATTTCTGCTCACGCACAGGACTCAACTCAGAAATCAGAACCACTGGCATGAAGACATAAACACGTAGTGAAGTAAACATATCACCTTATTGTTAAAGCTCCACCTCCCATTTCGAGGAAAAAGATCCTCTCCATTTCCCGCCTTCAACTGAATGAAAACAGCCATTAATGAGAGCTTTAGAGGCTAGAGCTGTGAAACTTTTGCACCTCCAAAAAAAAGGGGAGAAGGAATATACCAGAGGAAGAAGTTGGAACAGAATTTAACATAGAGCAAATTCAGAATAGGTGAGCAACAAATAAAATTACCCTTGGGGCTGGCAGAACTCGGCCTTCCACTTGCGTAAAGTTAGAATGGATCGTAATACCACAAGATCGTAGCATTGAATCAGCACCGTAGTTGTTGCTTTTCATGGTCTGCAAGGATGCTGGTTAGAAGCACTAGTGGGATACATTAAGACGAAGCCGTATAGTAAGATCCCTTCTGGGATAGCTTTTTTGGGGCCAACAACCACTTATAGCTGTGACCGTTTGGATTAGCTCTTCACAATTTTTTAAAAAATATGTTACTTTTTTTAAGCAAAAAGACAGTTTTTTAATAAAGCTTCAACTTGTGTCTTTTTCTGAAGAAAAAAAAAAACTCTTATTCCAAAAAGTGAGTATTTTAAAGCTAACCCCAACGGCCACTAAGAAGAATCAAACCTACATCAGTTAAGATCTTGATCTTTTCTTGGGGTTTTTGTCTTGATTTTTCCACCAGTGATGATCTTTGAAGAACGGTTAGAGCCTTTGTATAGCGTTGTAGCGAAACCAACGAACAAAGCTAGACAAGATGTAAAGAAGCTTACTCTCCATACAATAATCACGGGAACTGAAAGGACCATAGCTGTATGATCATATCATATTTGGGCTCTGTTTGGTTTATAGATTTATAGTGAGATAAAAGAAAAGAAAGCATTGAGGAAAACATTTTTCTTTGGTTGGTTAATAAGGATAACAACTAGGAAATGGAAGAAAAATAAAATGTGGTGAACAACAAATCAAGAATTTCAAATTTTGCGAGCCACTTCCCTTCCTCTTTTCTTGAATTCAATTTGTGCTTCAAAAGCATGGAGGAAAATGCAAGGGAAGACACTAGGGTAACTGATTGCCTTATCATTTTTTTTCCACCTTTTTTTTTTCCCTTCCTCTAAAATCTCCAAGTCAAACAGAGCCTCCAAAAAAAAGGAAAAATAATTCCCATCACCTCCACAGGGAAGTAAGTTGGCCGTTTTGGTTTCCCAACATTAATACACGGCAAATCTGCAGAGTACCGTAATTCAATGTGTCGATAGTTCACAAAGTAGTCATAAACTGTTAGATCAACAGTTTGGGCTTCATCTCCATCGTTTAATCCCCTTGATTTTAGAGAGAACCTACGAAATGAAAGGTAAGCCATCATTAACTACCTATTACAAATAGGAGAAACAAGCAATGAACTACACAAACTGAAGCAATGAAAGAATACATACAAAAAGGTAAGCCATCATTAACTACCTATTACAAATAGGAGAAACAAGCAATGAACTACACAAACTGAAGCAATGAAAGAATGCATACAAAAACTAGTTGGAAAAAAGAATATACACTGTTATACAAATATACAAGTAGTATATAACCAGATGAAAGTTACATAAAAAGTCTTCAAAACTCACATCTGTTCATTGCAAGGGCTGTCACTCAGGCCAATGATTCTGTACTCTGCATTAGAGGGCTGCACCTTTATCCTCAAATTTTTTAGAGTTCGTTTAGCCTGTTGATAAGAACAAATGCTGCCTGTTGGCCCAAAATTTTGATATAATGAAATAACATGCCGCAAATTGAGTATGTCTCACCTTTGCCCAATCAACCTGAAAGGGATCTCTCACATTTTGGTTGGCAATGATGAAATCAATGAGCGGCCCTGGCTGTACAATTGTCGTGGTAGACCCATCTGCACATGATCATAAATGAGCGATAAAAAAATTGAATTCGTTTAACAAGAGACGTTTAAACATCGAGCAGAGTTTGTTGGCTTACCCATATTTAAAGATAAGCCAGCTTGGGTGGCTCTAAAACTGGAGTGAAACCCTCTGCATGCAAGGACACCACCTCCTAATTCTGTGAAGTTCATTGGGTTGTCGTGAAAAAAAGACTGACGGACAAGTAGGCAACCCCTGTGAAGAGGATACTCAATTATAGATACGCTATATAGTACTGGCAGAGGTAGAAAACAACCATAACAAACACGTATAAACTCACTGTTTTGCTGCATGTTGTCTTAAAATGATGTCCAAGACTCTCAGGGCTTCTTGAGAATTCTCGGTCTCTTGACCACGTAAAGCACTTGCAATAGCCTGAACAGGAATTTTGGCCGCAAAGCTGATCTCTACTTTAAACGTTTTAGATTGGGACCCCCGTCTTAGCCGTTTCCTATCACTCTCATTGGGACTTCCATTGCCACCGGGGCTGCCACTCCCATTGGTCCTGTTTAATATTCAAAATGAAAAATGAGACCACTTCGTGTTAAGAAAATTATAAAATATAAAATATAAAAAGTAAACTTAATATGGTGTTTTTTGAATGACAACTTCAGAGTGCATTCTCATCAACTCTATTTACAATATTCTCTTCATTTTCTCCTTATTTTAAAGATGCTTCTTCAATAAAAATAATTTACTTTTTTGTAGAAAGCAAGTCTTACTCGCCTCCATCTTTAACTTTGGGATTTTCTTATGAGGACACGGATTGGGGGATTACGGAACCCAATGTTCCTCAACTTCTATAGCAAAACAACTCTCACTCTATCATGGTTCTCTCTCCATTTCTACCCTTCTTCGTTTTTCTCTCTCGTATGAGTCATGGAGTACATAAATACTGATATATGCATTACGGAAAAAAAAAAGTTACTTCTGTTCCAAATGCAGCATTACCTCTTTGATGAAAAAGAATCAAGCACAACAGTGAATTCAAGTTTGTTCCTTGGGAGGGCACCAACAGTGAATAAGCTCTTCTCACCATCATACGCAAAATCTTTGTTTCCAATCTCGGAAGTATATGTCTCTTGCACTTTGTCAATTACTTTTCTCCCAATTCCCTTCGCATCAACAGGGCGGCCATCTTCATAGAAAAGGGAAACCTGTTCTAACAAACAGCAAATCCTTAGAAATTCGACAGACCCCATGAGAAACACTATTCTGCCAGAAAATAAAGAGAAAACTTACACTGTAATGAAAAAAGTGGCCACCCGAACTAGTAGTAACACCAACTTTGAAATGATTAGTGATTAGTGTTATTTTTTGTCCTTTAGACCCAGTACCACGCCTAGGCATCGGAACACGCTTTGGCTTTGACGCTTTTTTAATCACCTCGTGATTGTGCTCTTCTGGTTCAACTTCGACAGGATCCACGAATGGAGAAATTTCAGGTGGTGGCGGTGGCAAAACCTCTGTCAACTTGGAAGGCTCCATTTCCTATACTTAAATCAGAAAATTAAAATGAAATTTTTTTCTACTTTCCAAGAAGAAAAAACAAATATACAAACAAGTAAATTAAAATCTCATCACGCCATAAAATGTGAGTTACGTTGTACGAATGCGTATATCTAGGACCAGAAAATGTTCCAAAGCAGTAGTTTAGACAATCCAGAGCTATGGGCCTATTCGCTATTGTGATCAAATAACAACCAAAGCCTAGTTCTGAGATCTTCGAAGCAAGACCAACTACAACGTTTTCGAGAAAAATGTATTTTCTTTTTTGCAGACAAAAGGCTAGGGAAAATGCAGAAAAATGTGAACTTCAAAAAACTAAGTTGTTTCATGAAAACTACCTTTTTGTGATTTTCCATTTGATAGGCTTGTTTGATAACTAAATTTCTATAGACAGAATAAACAACACCAATAAAGCACTGAACACGAAGAAGAAAAGTTGTCAAAGCCACCAAAACGTTAACCATGCGGGTGGGACTACAAATATAGCAGCAGTATCTTATCTTATGGAGGGAGATCCATGAAGCGTATTTCAAGTGATGATATGAAACACAAAATGAAACTCTAAAAATTGGACTCCCAACGCAAAGAGGATAAAACTGTAATTTCGTTAAAAGGTAGTGCTTTCTCTTTTCTTTTTCTTTAATAATAATTGGAAATTTAGTGAAAGTCCCCCATTTTAGATTAATTAAGTTAAAAGAAAACCCGTTTTTTTTTTTTATTATTTTGGCCAAAAACTGCATGACTAGTAAACCTTAATTTGTAAGTCCCCATGTTTTAAAAGTTATGTGAAATTTCACATAATTTTGTGAAATTTCACATAAATTTTTATGTGAAATTTCACATCACATCACTAGTTCAATTTTTAACAAAAGTTGTGTGAAATTTCACATAACTTTTTAAGTATCACATCACTAGTTCAACTTTCAACAAAATTTTATGCGAAATTTCACATAACTTTTATAACATGTGTACTTTACACTAAAATAAAAATAAAATAAAATAACGGGGTTAAACCTAATACTAAAAATTCTATTTAGAGTACTTTTGACTAAAATTCCCAATAATAATCTTCTACACTGTGTTTGGATTGAGAGAATTAGAGAGAAGAGAATAGCACCTCATTGAGAGAAGAGAAAGTATGATTGTTTGAATGGAGAGAAAGAAGACAAGAAAAACAAAAGGTTTTCTTGTTTGTTTAGCTCATAATACAAGAGAAAGAATTTAAAACCAATTTACTCTTTTACCCTCTATAAAATAATGGTATTAATAAATTAGAACAATATTAAACATTGAAATACATTGGTCATTTTATCAACATTATATTATGGATCTCTTCTCTTCTCTCGCCAGTCTCGAGATTTGGAGAGAACCAATTTGTTCTTTTTCTCCTCAAGTAGTGACAATGTTCTAAATATCGCTAGGCGGTAGGCGGGCGGTGGAGGGGGCCTAGCGCCTAGGAGCATAGGCGGGGACTAGGCGGAAAATATATTTTTAAAACAAAATTAATAATATAGAGACAACAAAACTCACATTATCAACAAACTAATTCATATCATTAAACCGACGGAAACTTTTCGCCGGTATCGTAGTTGACCGAAACGAAACCCACCCCACCCCCCACCAGGAATCACGAAATTCCAGTGCTGCTTCGCAGGAAATGAAGTCTCGTTCCGGTGGGGTGTGTGTGTTTCGTCCCCATTGTTTCCAAGGAAACAAGAGTAAACATGCTCAGAGAGAGAGAGAGAGAGAGAGAGAGAGAGAGACCCCATCCCATGTGAAAACAACTGAAAAGTAAGTGGGTGTTTCAAATTTCAATCAATTTTCGAATCAATCAAAAAATGCATAAATGAAAATTTGGGGAAAACCAGAGAGACAGAGAGAGATTGATTCTCTGAAAAAAAAATTTATTGAAATTGATTTTGAGGATAAATCACTTACCTGGTGTCCGATCTGGACTAGGGTTACCCCTTGCACTCAGTCACTCTTCTTCTTCTTCTTGGGCTTCTCGCCTAGGGTTCCTGCCTATGATAAGTTGCTGGCTGGTCTCTCCGGTAGTAGTGACCAAACGACGCAGCTTTAAATGCATTTAATTGTTTGAATTTTTCACATTTTTCTGTTTATCACTTACACAACACATGTTACATATATTTAAAGGTGGTGTGTCGTTTAGTGTGCTATTTGATATGTATCTTTATCATTTTTGATAAAAAAAAATACAATAATGCTACATCCATACAACATTCCACACAAATTTTCACACAAAGCAATCTTGTCACTTGATTTCAGTTGGCCCCATGTGGGGAACACATGGATCCCACACAGGACTCACCAAAATTAAGGGATAGGATTGCTTTGTGTGGAATTTTGTGTGAAATATTATGTGGATGTAGCATTACTCAAAAAAATACTCCTCATGATGAAAAGTTAAAAAGAAAATACTTTTGCTCACCCAAAAAACAACAATGCTACACCCATTTTTGGGTGTGTAGACTCTTCAGTACAAGAACCTTTTTAACCAAAACCAAGGTTATGTATTTTGGTGTACTTTCTAGAGTATATGTAGCATAGTTTACCAATATTCACTCAAGTATCTCATTGGCCAATGCAATGGGACCAAGATTAAACATATGCATCCCATTGGCCAATGCAATGGGACACAGGATTAAATATACGCATCATATATTTAATCATGAGTCCCACTGCATTGGTCAATAAGATGCTTGAGTGAACATTAGTGAACCATCTTTTAGGTGAGCAAAACTGCTCTCAAGTTAAAAATGTTCGAATTTCAATCCTTTATTTATATTTTTAGCTATTTTTAACTCCTTTTAACATATACCCTTCATAGAAGTATATAACTCTTTAATTAATTATATCTTTTATTATTTGGGTTATTTATTTATATTAAACTATTCTAGTTTATAAGAACAGAAAGAAGCTGCTGCTGCAGCATGAGAGAAATTCTGCTCAAATATTATTTCACCGGTCAAAGTTACTCCTATCACTATAGATATAATTTCATGTGTTAGGGTACATTTATCCAAATTGATAACATTCTTTTCTTTTCTTTTCACTCATAAAATTTAAGAACAAAACAGAGGTTAAATTGAACATTTCCACATTCCACTCCAGAGAAAAACTTGATTTTAGGCAGTAGCACTAAATCAAGTATTGCCTTACTAGCAATGTTTTGAATACCGGACCGTTCGTCGAACTGAAAAATTTGCTGGGTCATAGGTTAGAAGTTCATCCGTCGAGTGAACCGTAATCAACCTGTGATGTCACAATTATGTAATGTTTAATTATTTATATTTATACATAAGTTTCAATTAGTAAATATGAACAAAAAAATACAAAAATACACAAAAACTCAATTTATATTTTCACACTTTCTTATCATAAGTATAAATTATTAAGAGATTCATAGTATCAAAAAAATATAGGGAAAAAAAAATCTTTTGTAGGCATAAAAACAGTTTTGAGCTGTTTTGATCGAAAAACGGCTTTGAACGGTTTCCACTGGTTCTGAGCGGTTTTTGTGCCACTAACGGTTACCAAGTCAAATCGAATCGGAAAACCGACCGGACGACGGACGAACTGGCCATTCCAGGCCGGTTTTTAAAGCCATGCTCACTAGTTAATTTCAGTTTGAGCAATGTTATGAACACACACAAATACACACCCTACTCACGTCACTTTGGTGAATCCCATACTAATAATGGACCCCGCAGTCTCTTTCTCTCTTCCCATTAGTCCACCTTAGGGTATGGACTTGGGTGTGTCCCAAACTTTACCCTTTCAATTTTATTTTTAGTTTTCTCATTTCAAAAAGAGATAATTAGTGTTAATTCCTTAGTTCTGGACTTAAGTGTCTAAAGGACCTTAAAAATTTATAGTTTTGTGAAAAGTCCTTGCTTAAATACACTTTTGTGAATTTGTGAATTTCACAAAACTACTTTTGTTAAATTCGTAGTTTTTTGAAATTTTAAAATATAAGTGCAATGTACATATATAAGTGCAGAGCTTTTCACTAAAGTGATTTTTTTGTTGAACCTATGCCTATAGAAGAATTGTTGCTGCAGAAACTAAAAGGAACAATTTTACCAATAGCAGTAGCCTTTGACGTTTTTCTTGGGATGAGTCGCGGACTTAGTCGCTCTCTTTAAGACGCTTCGCGGCTCTGCCCAAGTTGTGCAAGCAGTTCGGATGAAGGCCACGACGTCCCCAGGATAAAGCAGCCCAGAAATCGCCTCTGTCTCGAAAATCCTTGCACGGAGGAAGATCGGAAAACCCACACCCTTTCAGAAATTGTTGCTCAGAAACTGTATATAGAAACTGTGTATAAAATGATTTCTGTAACTCTTTTTCTCTTTGTAAAACTGTCTGTTTTTTTTTATGAGAGCAGTTGCATATATATAAAGAATATATTCTGAACGTTGGGAAAGTTAACGTTGCAGAACGTGGAGAGAACTCTGGGAACGTTGGAGAAAAAATCTGGGGTGAGGAGTTGTTGGGGAGACTTGGTCTCCAACTGAAAATAAAACTCTTTAAAAAAAAATTATTTTCCAAATAAAATTTGTATAAAAAGATATATAGGACCAAACCCAAACCCAAACCCAAGCCCAAGCCCAGCCCGGCCCGGAACGGAGCGGGGCGGGGCGGCAGCGGCGGCACGCGCGCGCGTGTGTGTGTTTTGTGGTAAACCCAATTGGGCATAGGTCCTCCCCCTTCACAAAACTTGGTACCCCCAAGGGGCCCAACCCTTACTCCAACCTCCACTTATATATGTCATTCCCACTTCCTCTAATTTTCCTATGTGGGACAAGCAAAATATCATTTGGGTTAGTTTGTGAATAAGACAAAACTCAAAACCAAATTTCAAAGTTTTTCCCTCAACCTTTCCCTCCAATTTTAAATATACACTTTTTCAACAATCCCCCACTTGTATTTTAAAAATTGATTTAAGATCATTGAGCAGCGTATCATAAGACTGTGCATAAGTAAAGGTGTTTTTCAACTTGAACCTTTACGTAGTGATAGTGCTTCCGATTATACTAGAGTAACCGTAGTTTTGAACTCTATCTCAGACAACACCACACACACAGTCTTATTAGGGTGAAGTTCAAAAACTAGCACTTTACGGCCGTGTGCTTATATCCCAGTATAGCGAATGATCTAGAGAATTTGCCCAAAATTTCATAGGAAGCGGCCTCACTTCCACATTCGCCTAGGTGAGTCTAACAAGGATACTCCTGTAGCTAGGTATCCCACTCCAAATGGAGTTTAGATCTCATTAAGAGTTATAAATAACTCAACCTTCTGTCCTTCAGGATGTCATGCTTCGTAGGGATGGACTTGGAGTATTACCCCCATATATAGATATTAGCATGATTCTACTCATATCACTTCATGACTTGTTATTACCCTTTGAACCTATTTCTTGGGATCTCCAGTCTACAGGTTGGGTTACTATCACAAGTGACTCAACTATCTAAGGGATTTAGTCCCATCCCTTTCGAGGTTTTACAAACCTTCTCTCGTGCTAGTCCTTTCGTCAAAGGATCAGCCAAGTTCTCCTCAGACCGTACATAATCCACTATTACTGCTCCAGAAGAGAGAAACTCTCTAATAGTGCTGTGCTTGCGATGTATTTGTCGCTTCTTGCTATTATAGTAATGGTTCTCAACTTTTGCAATAGTCGCGGTACTATCACAGTGGATTAGGACAGCTGGTATCGGTCTCTCCCATAAAGGGGTATCTGATAGCAGATTTCTCAGCCAACCTGCCTCCTCACTAGCTGTAGCTAGTGCTATTATCTCTGACTCCATAGTGGACTGAGCCAATATAGTCTGTTTCTTAGACTTCCATGAAACTGCGCCTCCAGCAATACAAAAAATGTATCCACTAGTGGCCTTGGAGTCATCTGATAGGGTATTCCAATCAGCATCGCTATATCCTTCGAGGACAGCGGGAAACTTCTGATAGTGTAATTTTAGGTTCATCGTCCTTTTTAGGTAACGCATGACCCTTTCAATAGCATGCCAATGCTCCATACTAGGTCTACTAGTAAACCTACATAGTACTCCAACAGCATAAGCTATATCTGGCCTAGTGCAATCAGTAGCATAACGGAGGCTACCAATGATGCTCGCATACTCAGTTTGTTTAACACTGTCACCAGTGTTCTTGAACAATTTTACACTAGGGTCATATGGAGTACATGCTGGTTTACAGTTAAAGTAATTGTATTTCTTTAGAATCTTCTCAATGTAATGAGATTGATCTAAAGAAAGTCCCTTTTCTGACCTAGTAATATTAATTCCAAGAATTACACTAGCTTCTCCTATATCTTTCATATTAAAGTTGGCACATAAGAAAGATTTAACTTCATTAATGACATGAATATTTGATCCAAAAATAAGTAAGTCATCCACATATAAGCAAATAATAGTGCAAGTATTGTTTTCAAATTTGTAATAAATACACTTGTCACTTTCATTTATTTTAAAACCATTTGAGATGACTAAACTATCAAATTTATCATGCCATTGTTTAGGAGCTTGTTTCAAACCATAAAGAGATTTATCCAATTTGTAAACTTTATTTTCTTGACCAAAAATAATAAAACCTTCAGGTTGGTCCATATAAATTTCTTCTTCTAATTCACCATTTTAAAAAGCTGTTTTAACATCCATTTGGTGTACTACTAAATCATGAATAGCAGCTAAAGCAAATAGTACACGAATAGAAGTAATTCTTGTGACAGGTGAATAAGTATCAAAGAAATCAATATTTTCTCTTTGTCTATAACCTTTAGCTACAAGACGTGCCTTATATTTATCTATCGTGCCATCGGGTTTCAATTTCTTTTTAAGAATCCATTTGCAACCTATTGTCTTACAACCAGGTGGAAGATCTACTAAGTGCCAAGTCTTATTTGATTCCAATGATTCCATTTCATCATTTATAGCTTCTTGCCATAAATCAGCATCTATAGAAGTCAAGGCTTCTTGGAGGGTGTTAGGATCCTCCTCTAAGTTGTAGGTATAAAAGTCGGTCCCAAAATCTTTCGCGATTCGGGCTCTTTTACTTTTTCTAGGTTCTAGTTCATATTCATTTGGTTCTACTAATCTAGGCATATCATATGATGTTGAACCCCCACTATTTTTAAGTTTAAAAGGAAATTTATTTTCGAAAAAATCAACATCACTTGATTAAATTATAACATGATTCTTTAAGTCATAAAATCTGTAAGCTTTACTATTAATAGCATAACCAATAAAAACACATTCATAAGCTCTACTAGCTAATTTGGACCTTTTAGGGTCTGGAATTCTAACATATGCCAAACAACCCCATGTTCTAAAATAATCCACATTTGGTTTTCTTCTTTTCCAAATTTCATAAGGGGAAATATTAGTTTTAGAGTTAGGAACTTTATTTAATACATGGCAAACAGTTAATAATATTTCCCCCCACCAATGAGAAGCTGCCCCTGAATTTAATAAAATAGCAACTACTAATTCAGTAAAAGTCCTATTTTTTCTTTCAGCTTTTCCATTCATTTTAGGGGAATAAGGGGCAGTTTTCTCATGAATGATTCCATGAATTTTATATAAAGCAATAAATTCATCAGAATCATATTCATGACCTCTGTCACTACGAAATCTTTTAATTTTCCTATTAAATTGATTTTCAATCTCATTTAGGAAAATTTTGAACATGTCAATAGCTTCACTTTTATTTTTCATAAGATAAACAAATGAATAATTTGAACTATCATCAATAAAAGTAATAAAATACCTTTTTCCATTTCTAGTTAAAATTCCTTCATATTCACAAATATCTGAATGAATTAATTCAAGAGGTTCAGATTCCCTAGTGACAGATTTATGTGGTGTTTTAGTGATTTTTGCTTGGCTACAAAATTCACATTTTTCAAATTCATTTAAAGACAATTGTGGAATATATCCTAGACTACTCATATTTTTCACAAGCCTTTTATTCACATGACATAATCTAGCATGCCAAATATTAAAAGAACACAACATGTAAGCAGAAGAAGAAACTTTATTAAAATCAACATTTAATTTAAACATGCTCTCAATTGCATAACCCTTTCCAACAAACACTCCACTCTTAGTCAAAGTAAAAAGATCAGCCCCAATAGTTTGAGTAAATCCAGCCTTGTTGAGAAGATAGCCTGAAATAAGATTTTTCCTCATTTCTGGAGTGTGCAAGACATCCTTGAAGATGACAGTCTTTCCAGAAGTAAACTTCAATTCAACCTCTCCAATACCAGCAACAGTAGTGGTGTGGGAATCACCCAACAGCACTTTCTTGTCCTTAGCTTCAGAATAAGATTTGAACATATCACGGTCATAGCAAACATGGCGAGAGGCGCCAGTGTCTACCCACCACCCCTCGGATCCACCAATAATATTGACCTCGGAAATCATAGCAACAAACTGCTCTTCGGCAAGATTTGCTTGGGGAGCAACTCGTCGTTGATTCCTACAGTTTCGAGCCATATGACCTGGTTTACCACAATTGTAGCAAACAAACAGTCCAGCTTCATTTATTCCTGAGGGGGGTATGTTCCTATTCTGATTTGGCTTCGGATCCTGATTCTTGTTGTTGTTGCGGTTCTTGTTCTGATTTCGATTTTGAAACTTCATGGTTTTTGCAGGTGGTTTCAGAACAACAGAGGTTTTGTTTTTAGAAAAATTTTGAGGTTTCTTGTTGTTGGAAACAACAAGAACCTGTTCTTTTAAATCTTATTTTCTTGCCTCCTCCTCAATACGAAGGCGAGTAATCAAACTTTCCAATGAAAATTCTTTGGTTTTGTGTCTCAAAATATTTTTGAAATCTTTCCAACTTGGGGGAAGCTTGTCAATAATGACAGCAACTTGAAACTGATCATTTAAATCCATACCCTCAGAAATTATCTCATGAGCAATTTGTTGCAGCTCATGGGATTGAGCTTCAACAGATTTGTCATCCGTCATTTGGTATTTCAAATAACGGCTGACTGCAAATTTCTTTGCTCCAGCTTCTTCAGTGTCATATTTTTTTCTGAAGGGCATCCCAAACTTTTTTTTGCAGAATCACAGTTTGCATAATAGTCATAAAGACTGTCAGAGAGTCCATTCAAAATATAGTTTTTGCAAAGAAAATTGTTTTCATTCCATATGTCAGACTCTCTGATTTGAGCAACAGTGGGATTTTCAGAAACAGTGGGTTTTTCAGAAAGACAAACAGATTGCAATTTTTTTGTAGTTAAGAAAAACATCATTTTCATCCTCCACCGTTTAAAGTGAAGGCCCTCAAATTTGAAAGGTTTGTTGAGGTCATGGGTAACAGAGATCATTGAAGATTCCATGGCAGATGTAAAAACGTCTTAAAATTGTTGCTGCAGAAACTAAAAGGAACAATTTTACCAATAGCAGTAGCCTTTGACGTTTTTTCTTGGGATGAGTCGCGGACTTAGTCGCTCTCTTTAAGACGCTTCGCGGCTCTGCCCAAGTTGTGCAAGCAGTTCGGATGAAGGCCACGACGTCCCCAGGATAAAGCAGCCCAGAAATCGCCTCTGTCTCGAAAATCCTTGCACGGAGGAAGATCGGAAAACCCACACCCTTTCAGAAATTGTTGCTCAGAAACTGTATATAGAAACTGTGTATAAAATGATTTCTGTAACTCTTTTTCTCTTTGTAAAACTGTCTGTTTTTTTTATGAGAGCAGTTGCATATATATATATATAAAGAATATATTCTGAACGTTGGGAAAGTTAACGTTGCAGAACGTGGAGAGAACTCTGGGAACGTTGGAGAAAAAATCTGGAGTAAAAAACGTGGAGGAGTTGTTGGGGAGACTTGGTCTCCAACTGAAAATAAAACTCTGTAAAAAAAAATTATTTTCCAAATAAATTTTGTATAAAAAGATATATAGGACCAAACCCAATCCCAAGCCCCGCCCGGAACGGAGCGGAGCGGGGGCGGCGCGCGTGTGTGTTTTGTGGTAAACCCAATTGGGCCTAGGTCCTCCCCCTTCACAAAACTTGGTACCCCCAAGGGGCCCAACCCTTACTCCAACCTCCACTTATATATGTCCTTCCCACTTCCTCTAATTTTCCTATGTGGGACAAGCAAAAATATCATTTGGGTTAGTTTGTGAATAAGACAAAACTCAAAACCAAATTTCAAAGTTTTTCCCTCAACCTTTCCCTCCAATTTTAAATATACACTTTTTCAACAAGAATCATAAATTGTTTTTATCACTAACTAGCCGTTATAAAATTACTTATTCATTCTTAAATTTATAATGATAGATCATTGATAAATTCAACAAATTTAATATATTACTAAATTTAATGTCTTCAAAAAAATTAATATAATTTAATTCTGGTTATAGGAATGTCTTCATAAAAATAAAGATGTCACTTTACAACCAATTTAAAAAAAAAAAGAAAAAAAAAAGAAGAAGCGAAAACGGGATATTAGTAGGAAGCACGGGGAGCAAGTTGGAGATAATCGGAACTATACTCAATGTAATTAGTGTCACAAAATAATAAAGGATAGCAGTGTGTCACGTTTAAAGCAACACTTTGACAACTTCATTTGTTGTACAACAATTTGAGTGTAGTCGATGAGATTATGAGAGGTTTAAGACTAATTATGAGGTATGTTTTTGTGCTTACATGAGTTGGATTGTATATTACCATCATATCTATAAGACATATAATATTTATCTTTGTGAATGCCCGGAGCCTGGACTGGTACCCGCTCGACACTCTACAGCCGATTGGATGCAAATTTATTAGATGAATAACCATATGTATTTTAGAGATGTCTTATTACCTCCTTATGTACTTATATGTAACTTTTCTTTTCTATGAAACGCTTTCTGTATTCTATGAACTGTTTGATTGTAGATTGATGACTAAATCATCATGTATTTCTAATTTATTCTATATTATTTATATAATTACATACATATACCTCTCAAAGGATCAATTAATTAATTATTAGCTTTTTATGTGCAGACAGTTAAGATTAAAAGTCTTGTTTTCACAAGTTTCTTAGTATTTTCAATTTTTCTTGTGTTTTCACATGTTTCGGAAACGGAAACAATGAAATCAAAACGTTTCAGTTTCCTGGCTCACTAAAACAATAGACCGAATAGAAATTTAATCATTGCCTCTAATACTCTCTCTCTCTCTCTCTTTGGGATTTAAACTCATACTCCTTATCAAAGGTAACTCCAAATAAAACTTAACCGATCAAAGTTTTCATCTTTTTAAAATATACCATTGATTTAATTTAATATCATTTTACTAAAATAATAATTTCACCTGACATTTAAAAAAAAATTAGAAAAGACCTGCCTAGTATCACTCATTTTCTCAAACATTTGGTGGTCAGTCTATGGAAGAATGTTCTAGTGCATTGCATAACTTATACTCCCTCTGTTCCAAAATAAGTGTCCACTTTTCCTTTTTTGGAAGTTCCAAAATAAGTGTCCACTTTCTATTTTGGACAAAAATGTGTGGTTGATAATGTGCCACCCCAAAAGGTGAATAAACATCCACCACGAGCTATTGTTTTCTTAGAGCTTGTAAATATCTAGATATTTCCTCGAAATATTCAAGATAATTGATGATAACCGTTACATCGAAATGATCTAATCCGTCCATTGTATTATTAGTTCCCTATAAAAAATGAGAGGCTCTCATTTGGTCAAACCACCCAATAGTTGTAAAGCATTTGAGATCAATACAATACTCTTTCTCCCAACTCTCCATCTCCTTTTTACTTTGAGTGTTAGCAAGGCTTAATTTTCTTACAATAGTGGCGGTGAGTCTATGTGCCGCACGGGAAGGTGTTAAAAACTTCAAAGCTCGTGACACTATCTCCTAGGCAATTTCTACTAACGCTAGGGAAAATCACAACGTCCAGGCTCCACCTAGCGCCTAGGCGACTACCTAGGCCGATTTTTAGAACACTGCGTAGTGAAAGTGATTCTCTTCTCTCCTATTCTCTCAATCCAAACGAAGTGCTAAGTACATATATATATACATATATGTTAGTAAAAAAATGAGATTTGAACAAACAAAATATCAGTTCTGAGCATCAAGTAAAAACCCAGTTTACATAGACAGTAGCAAGAAAGAGAGACAAAAAAACCCCAGTTTACATAGACAGTAGTAAGAAATAGAGACAAGGGTTGACAAGCTAAACATGTAGTCAGAGCACCAACATCAAAGATAGAACCAAGAGATAAAATCGTTTTTATATGATTTCTTTTTCTTTTTTAAACTCAACAACCTACTCATCATGTGTGTGTGTGTGTGTGTGTGTGTGTGTGTGTGTGAGTGAGTGAGTGAGTGTGTGTATGTGTGTGTGTGTGTGTGTGTGTGTGTGTGAGAGAGAGAGAGAGAGAGAGAGAGAGAGAGAGAGAGAGAGAGAGAGCAATTATTGGTAGATTTCAAGGTGTAAAGCAAAAATAGAAGAAGAAGAACAAGAAGATATGGATTTGAAGCTCTGAGAGAGTGAGAGAGAGAGAGAGACAGAGAAAGGGGGGGGGGGGGGGGGGGGGTTACATTTCAAACTGAAAACACTACAAAACAACAAAACCTTTTAAAACCCTAAATGAGTGTGAGAGAGAAGCATGCAGTTGAGAAAGAGAGTAAGTTCTACTCATACCTGGTTAACTACACTTGAGTTTCTGAGTAAACCCCTAGTTCTGAAACCTTCAAATTCCTTAGCAAAACAGAGACAATGACAAAAAAAGGAAATGAACTCTATGCTTGAAACCCACTTCTCTTCACTTTCTCATCTAAATTTCTTCATCAAATTCAATTCTTAAATGAAGGTAAGGAGTGATGAGTGTAAAAGTAGCAGCAATATAGAGGAGACTTTATTTATTAGTGACAGTGACGGGAGATAGCTCGGTTGATGGGAAAATTCTATGATGTCCTAGAATCTAGGGTAAAACACATTTTGGTATGAATATATTTTTGCTCACTTCAAAATTGATTACATTTGTTCACTCTCTTCTCCATAGTCTAACGCTCTAAAATTAAATAAGAATTAATTAATACTCTCTCAGTCCCATTTTATGTGTCTCTTTTTCCTTTTGGATGTCCCAAAATTATTTTTCCACTTTCCTAATTTAGAATACAAATTTTACTTAGGGTATGTTTGATAACCCAATTAAGTGCTGAAAATGAAAAGATTCAGCACTTATTCTTTTTCAGTGCGTTTGATAATATACCACTTAATTGAAAAAGTAGCCAAAAAATCACTGAAAATTTTAAAGTGAAAATTTTCTACTGAAAATAATTACTGAATGCATTCTATTTCAGTAGTTGAAGTACTATTTTTAGTATTACAAATTCAATCACTTACAATTTTTAGTACTTAAAATCCAGCACTTAATTTTCAGTTTTATCAAACTACAATTACTTGCAATCAACACCAAAACAAAACAAAAAAAAATGCAATGAGTATGGGCGATTGTGGAAAGTAGGTATAGATTCTTTTTTTTTTCTTAGGGTGTGGAAAGTAGGCGATTATGGGTGATTGTTGGATTCCCCAATTGAGACACATAAAATGGGACATAGGGAGTAGTATAAAGTACTGGGCCTACCACATTATCCAATAAAAAATAAGAGTGAGCAAAACTACACTCTTTGGTACCTTGGATATGCTTTGGATTCTAAATTTACAAACTCTGACAATTATTAATGGAGTAAAAAAAAAAAGCAAAAAGATTCACGTGACTCAAACTAATTAAGATTTAAAAACACTTTAGTGTTGTCTTGTAGCCTTTACAAAAGTTTTATTTAGGCCCTCCTTGTGTTTCATTATGTTTTATTTTTTTAAAGCCGTTAACAATCATCCTTAATTGAAAAAAGTTTGTAAATTCAAGGTCCAAAGTGTTGTAATCGAAATTGTAGAGCCCAAGTAAAACTTTGCTACAAGAACAGGTTGCTAAGTGTTTTTTAGCCTAGAATGTATCAAATATCTTAGTGGTTGTTTTATTTGTAAAATAGCAGTTTTGAAAAGTAAATTGTTTTTTCTTTAAAGTGAGTTGGTTTTCAAAATTGTCAAAATATTGTAACTTGTTTTATAAATTCCTTAGTTGCTCAAAAACTTGACATGACTGAAAAGTTGTGTACTCTTGTGCTACACCCAAGTGTAGTGATCGTGCAAGTAATACTGGATAAGTCAAGGTTGAACCCAAAGGAAGGGATTTTTCAGTCGTGTACTCTTGTGCTACACCCAAGTATAGGTGATCGTGCAAGTAATACTGGATAAGTCAAGGTCGAACCCAAAGGAAGGAATAGGGAGAATGTCTACTAAGTTACAACCTAAAGAAAATGAAAAGATGAATGTAGGAGTGGAGGTTCTAACATATCCTAATTAATTAAATTATATTAAATATTAAATAAAGCATAAAGAAGCATAGTAATGAAACAGATAAATTGAAGGTATTGGGAACATGTGAATCCACATTGATCCTAACTATCTATCATGCATATCCATTAACGTTCTATGGAGTTCATTCCTCTTCAGCATTCCGTATTTTTCTAATGATAAAGATTCAATAGCCTTTACATTAACCATGTTATGATGGTCATGATTAATGTGTAACATCATCTACGAGTGTTGCAAAATACAGTGAGGCAGTTTAAAACAATGGTTAAGACTCGCACTCTAAATGATGTTAGCATTCAAAGTGGTTTACAAAATTCATTAAAAAAAAATAGCGTTAAGGCTTTAAGTTTTAAAAACTATTGTGACAAACTGAACTTACCTGGTCAATTTGATGATAGATTTCTAAAACATAAAGTCCTGGAATGCATCAAAGAATCATCTCAAGATTTAACAGTTTCAATCAATTGATTCGTTTTCAATCGATTGAACTGCTTCATCTCTCAATCGATTGAAATGTCTTCAATCGATTGACTTGGGGCCTGGTTCAATCGATCGAACATATGTTTTCTACAGAATGCAGGACAAAGACTGAGAATCAACATTTAATCACATATTCTTAACTTCTAAACTATAGGAACATGAACAAACTAATGTAGAAATAGCAAACTAGAGCAATAATAGCATCTAAATTAATAAATAATGAAATAACAAGGACTGGAAAAGAAAAACCTGGAATTAATCTGAAAATAACTTGAAATCATCATAAATCTCGTTCATGGAATGAAAGAAGTGGAATAAATACATTAAATTAACATAATCTACTCTTAAGCTACACTAAAACTAACCTTAAATATGTTATTTTTCGTATTCTGGAGCGTATCCTTTCGTCTACTAGCATAACAGGTTATTTATAGGGTTTCTGTAGGCTATACGCAACTTTCTATAAAGGTCACTTTCAATCGATTGAATTTGAAGTGGTTTCAATCGATAGAAAGTGTGTTCAATCGATTGAACTGCTCTGCTTTTGACAGCTCTGCGCACCGATGGAAGAATGACCATATCTCTTCACTTAGACCTTGAATTGACCTCCGGTTTGCGGCCACACGGCCATAGCTCATAAAAATACATTTTAAATTTTTTGGGAAATCTTCAAATTATGAGGTCTTCAATATCAAAAATGATATTTTCTCAACTGCTTCTATTGTTCTTTTCACCAGAATCACTTTCATTTAGCTCCACGTCATTTACTTACATTCTAATACCTGTAAAACAATGCATAAACATAGGCTTTATCATTAATACAATAAAAGGAATATTTTATTATAATGCCCTAAGTCTAGGGACTTTGGGATAAAAGTATACATAAAAGACCATGTAACATGCTATGATTATGTATTTTTCACCTTTAATCACTCCTATCAATTGCTCGAATCGAAATGGGGTAACACATGCTCCGTGAGGTGTATTTTCTTGCATATAAGACACGTTAGGTTAGAGGTTGTTTGCGCCTATATACTTAGGGCCTGTTTGTGAATTCTTAAATATAATCGGGTTCTATCCAAATCTAATTTCTTTTATTTGATTTTTATGAGCACCAATATTATTTTGGCATGATAGAGAACCTATTTCATGAGATTTATCAGACTAGACACATACCCCAATGCAAGAAAAATGGGCACCAAGATTATGTTGCTTGGTCTGTCTATAATATGCCTAGGCACCACATAACTAGACCAGATCTCGTTATAGGTTGACTAAGTGTCAGGGCAGAGATCAGTCGGGTTGGTTGGAAAGTTAAAGGAAAGAAGCTAAGTCCTTTTTTGGAAGAGAAGGGAAGAAATTGAGGGGGAAGTCGCACTATATAAGTATAAACACCCCATTTTGGTTCATTTGTTTACGCAAGGAACCCCCGCCTCAAGAACAACCCGATGACTGGACTCAGAATTGTTGGTTATATGAAGCAGAATTCCATGAAGCACTGTGATTTCTTAGACACGTTAGAATAACCTCTAGGAAAACCTTGTTACATTGGAAACTCAATTAGAAACAAAACCCCAAGTTAGGATAACCTTTCTACATGAAATGCCAAAATCACACTTAACCAAGTAAAATCCAACCTCGGGGTGGGATCCCAAGATATCCCTTTACAAAAAAATAATTATAAAATATCTTCAAACAATGCCACAAGTCCTCATTTGGACGAAAATCAATTAGGAGAATTTTCGTGCCAAAATAGCATTTCTACACTTCTCTAGTTAGCTCCTTTTTAGAGTCAGCCTCACCTTTTTTTTTAATCACAACTCAAAATCTAAAAATTATTTTGAATGAAAACAAAAACATTTCAAACTAGACTTCTATACATTTCCAACATTATATTGCACGCCTTTTAAATGTCTGAGGTGAGAGAACGAAGCCCGCAAAGACAGAGGAGAAAACATAACTTTCCAGAAGGAGTGCCACTTGTTGGAAAAACAGGTTTAAATGGAAAGTTTAAACGCGCAGCGGAAAAATCAAGTTATGAAACTTTATTGGCATGCCCGGATCTACTACTCGTCAATTCTACAGATGCGCACAAGAGGGGACACGAGTTATACCTTAGTGTCTTGAACCCAATTCTGATCTTCAACTTCCAGCAGCCTCCACTAGATGATCTTCACCCTTATGACTCCTGCGGATGCCTGCCAGAAAGACTAGGGTTGGTGGGAACCCTAATAGAGAGGATAGAGAAGGTTTTGGGGCTCCAAAACAGTTTCTGCAGCTTCTGACGTTCAAAACGACGAACAACCTTTTCCAGAACGCAGCTGCCCTATTTATAGATTCCCAGAACCGACCTAGACTTCGAGCGATCGAAGTGCCTTCGATCGATCGAACATTCGATCGATCGAACCATCTTCGATCGATCGAACCTTCAGACTTCAATCGATCGAGACATCTTCGATCGATCGAACCTGTCTGGACATCATCCTCAAGCATCTTTCCAAGCATCCTAGCGGAGCTAAGAGTGGGACCTCCTAGGCTCTTTATTGTTGGCTCAGACCAGTTTGTTAATTACCATGACCAAACTCTTTGATCAGCAAACTAACTAACTGGTCAGTTAAAGTTTACTCCACTATAAAACGATAACTGAACTCCAACGCAAAAGAACATATCCGAAGCGATAACTAGACTTGTATGGTGTACTAATGTCCCTCTACCGTCAGCATTCGTAATCATATTCAGGTAATCGGATAACTGTTACTATCAACCTGAATCATGATTACTTCTTGTATTCCTTGAGTCCCATTCACCTCTCATGATTACCAAACATGTTGATAACTCTTATCAACAAGACTGCAGTACTCAGTAATCGACTTGGTGACATTCTCAAGGGAATGCTTACTCTGATACAGAGGGTAGATTCTATCTTGACAATGCATGTTCACAACCCTATGAACATGACATACCCAAGATACCCAGGTGTTGATCTTTTATAGACCTCACTGATTGGTAAATCAAAGCAGTCATATCCACAGTCTGTGTTCATAATCGTCTCAAGATTGAGAACACGTACCTTATACAAGTTATGAGTTCCTATTGACTGTTTGACAGCCTTAAGCGTCAATAGGAAACTCAGGTCCGTCAATGCACTATAAGCACTAGCATATCAACTAAGAGCTACACTCTAGTGATTGAGATTAATCACTCCATCCAATGGTAGTTAATTATGCTACAGTGTAGACTTGATGAGGTATCCAGTCTCATCATCCACTGTGACACATTCTAAGTATTAAAGAATAGTAATTCGTATCTCACTTGTGTGCATCTCATACACACACGAATTACTTACTATAATACTTAAGGATTAACAATCATCTCATGAAAAGAACATACACAATAAAATGTAAAGCTGATATCCATATATTAAAATGTCAATGTCTCATACAGAAAGTAATGGTTTGAGGGCACAAACCCAACAAACTCCCACTTGCACTCATAACCATTCAGAACTACATCTAAGACCTAGACTATCTAGATGACGATCAAAGACCTTCTGTGGCAAGGCCTTTGTAAACGGATCAGCAAGATTGTCAGCTGTGGCAATCTTGGTGACAGTCACATCTCCACGTTGAACAATATCTCGGATAAGATGATATTTCCGCTCTACGTGCTTTCCCTTTCCGTGGTTCCTTGGCTCCTTGGACTGAGCCACTGCCCCACTATTATCACAATAAAGCGTAATAGGCGACAGCGACGCTGGTACCACCTCGAGTTCCATAAGGAACTTCTTGAGCCAAACAGCTTCCTTTGCGGCTTCACAAGCAGCCACATACTCAGCTTCTGTAGTTGAGTCTGCAATGCATTTCTGCTTAATGCTCCTCCAACTGACAGCACCACCTCCCAAGGTAAAGAGATGACCGGACGTCGACTTCCTCGAATCTTTATCTGACATAAAGTCTGAGTCAGTGTATCCCACTGGAATTAACTCACTACCACCGTACATAAGCATGTAATCTTTAGTTCTTCTCAAGTACTTAAGAATGTGCTTAACGGCTGTCCAGTGCTCTGGACCCGGATTCGACTGATATCTGCTAACCATGCCAACGGCAAAGCAGATATCTGGTCTAGTGCATAACATCGCATACATGAGACTTCCCACTGCAGAAGCATAGGGAACTCCTGTCATGCGATTCCTCTCCTCCTGTGTCTTTGGACACTGGTCCTTGGAGAACGCTAAACCATGCCTGAAAGGTAACAAACCTTTCTTCGAATTATCCATTGAAAACCTAGTTAGCACCTTATCGATATAACCAGCTTGAGATAATCCCATTATCTTTCGCTTGCGATCCCGAAAGAGCTTTATCCCAAGAATATAGCTCGCCTCTCCTAGATCCTTCATATCGAAAGTACTAGCTAGCCAAACCTTGACCGTTGACAATGCCGCTACATCATTTCCAATGAGTAGAATGTCGTCAACGTAAAGCACAAGAAAAGCCACCACTTTCCCTTCACTCTTCTTGTATACACAAGGTTCATCCAGATTCTGTATGAAACCAAACGATTTGACCGCTTGGTCAAATCGTATGTTCCAACTTCTGGATGCCTGCTTAAGCCCATAAATGGACTTTTGCAACTTGCATACCAAGTTACCTTTCCGACCAGCTATGAACCCTTCTGGTTGTTGCATATAGATGTCCTCCTCAAGATTGCCATTCAAGAATGCAGTCTTGACGTCCATCTGCCAGATCTCAAAATCTAGGCATGCAGCAACGGATAAGAGTATTCTGATGGACTTGAGCATGGCCACCGGCGAGAAGGTTTCCTCATAGTCAATGCCCTCCCTCTGAGTATAACCTTTCGCAACAAGCCTTGCCTTAAAGGTCTCAACCTTTCCATCAGATCCTCTTTTCCTCTTGTAGACCCACTTACAGCCAATGGGTTTAATATTGGCTGGAAGTTCTACAAGATCCCAGACCTGATTAGAATCCATAGATTCCAATTCAGCCTTCATAGCTTTAACCCAATGAGCTGAATCAACATCAGCCATTACCTCTTCGTATGTGGTAGGATCAGATTCAGATTCTATGGAGACAGCTTCAAAAACTTCTCCTAAGAACATGTATCTATCAGGCTGGCTGATAATCCTCCCACTACGACGAGGTACTGGTGCGGAAATAGGTGAAGAAGTGGTGTTTTCCTGATTTACATCGTTATTAACTACGGGTTGGATTGAGGGCTCTCCTTCTATCTCTCTAAGATCTATCCTTCCCTTAGGTTTATGGTTCATGATATAATCATCCTCCAAGAAAATAGCATTCGTACTGACGAACACCTTCTGTTCTCTTGGATCATAAAAATACCATCCATAAGTACCCTTTGGATACCCCACGAAGTAACATACTTCCGATCTAGAATCCAACTTGCTCATCTTTCCTTTTAGCACATGTGCCGGACATCCCCATATCCGGAGATGTTGCAAAGAAGGCTTGCGCCCAATCCACATCTCTCGTGGTGTCCTGGGAACAGATTTGCTTGGTACTAGATTTAGTATGTAAGCAGCGGTTTCCAAAGCATAACCCCAAAGAAATAAAGGTAACTCAGAATAACTCATCATTGACCTAGTCATGTCTAAAAGAGTCCGATTTCTTCTCTCCGCTACACCATTTTGCTGAGGCGTGCCAGGTGCAGTCAACTGTGACAGAATCCCATTCTGTACGAGGTGATCAATAAATTCATTAGAGAGGTACTCGCCACCTCGATCAGATCGAATGGCCTTGATATGTGTGCCCAATTGCTTCTCCACTTCAGCCCTAAACTCTTTGAACTTTTCAAAGGCTTCAGACTTGTGCTGCATTAGGTACACATATCCATACCTAGAGTGGTCATCAGTAAATGTTATGAAATACTCATAACCACCCCTTGCTCTAATATTTATTGGTCCACACACATCAGTATGAACTAATTCCAACAATGCATTGGTTCTATTGCCCTTTGCAGGAAAGGGCCTTTTGGTCATCTTACCCTCTAAACAAGACTCGCAGACTTCTATTGGTTCGAGAACCAAATCGCCTAAGACCCCTTCTTTGACTAGTCTGCCAATCCTATTTAGATTGATATGACCAAGCCTCATATGCCAAAGCTTTGTTGGATTAGTGGAAGGTCTCTTTCTTTTAGATGGTACAGTTACCACTGAGTTATTAAGTTCCATACAAGAATCTTTAGAAATATTGGGAGTAATCACATATAAACCATTTGATTTAACACCAGAACATATAAAAGAACCATTTCTTTTAATCACAACTTCAGTTCCAAAATGAAAAGAATAACCATTATTCGATAAATTTGAAACTGAAATTAAATTACGTCTCATTGAAGGGACGTAAAGTACATCTGATAAAATCAAAACTTTATTGTTTAGAAATTCTAAAACTACGACTCCTATAGCAACAGCAGAAACGGTTGCGCTAGAACCTAGAGTAAGTACGATTTCCCCATCACTGCACCTCCTGGTTGATCTGAACCCCTGCAATGAATTACAGATATGGTTAGTCGCACCAGAATCAATGCACCAAGTGTTTGAAGTATCCGTTATAAAACTTACTTCAATCACATGTGATTCAATCATACCTTGAACTCTTGTAGCTAAGAATTCTGGACAGTTCCTCTTCCAGTGGCCCTTCTCACCGCATTGGAAACACTTTCCTTTGCCTTGGCCACCCACCTTCCCTTTGCCCTTACCTTTTCCCTTAGATTTTGCAATCTTAGGGACCGGTCCAACACTTGAACCTCCAGTGCTAGCCTTCTTCTTCCCTTTCTTTCCTTTCGGCACAGATCGGGAAGAGGAAGCGCTTTTCTCAACGTTTAAAACGCTGCCCCCAGGTTTGATCACCCCTTCCGCTGCCAATAAAGAGCTCATCAATTCGCTCATTGAAAAATCCATTTTATTCATATTATAATTCAGTTTAAATTGAGCGAATGATGGCGACAGCGTATTGAGGATCATATCAACTTGGGTCTGTGCATCGATGTTAGCACCTAGGGTCTCCAGCTCGTTTAAATAACCAATCATTTTCAAAACATGTTCTTTGACTGGAGTCCCTTCCGACATCTTAGCACTCATTATCTTCTGCATAGCTACCTGTCTGGCAGGCCTGCCATGTTCCCCAAACATCTTTTTCAGGGATTCGATAATGTCACTGGCGGAATTATTCGACTGGTACTGGTGTTGTAACACATTAGCCATAGAAGCCAATATGTAACAACGAGCCATCCCATTCGACTTTTTCCATTTATCGAACTCGCGTCTAGCAGCAGCCGAAGCATTTGCAGCGGGTTCTTCGGGGCATGGGGTGGTGAGGACATATATGTGATCCTCCGCAGTTAATACGATGTCAAGGTTACGTTTCCATTCAGTGTAGTTGTTTCCAGTTAATTTGTTTTGAGTGAGTATGGTGGCAAGTGGACTAAATGCAGATCCAGACATTATGATTTACTGAAAAAATCAAAACAAAATAAATATGGATATCAGAATTTGACAGTTTGAAATAAAAGAATCCTTTTAAAACTCTTATTTTGAAACAAAGTCGCCGGAATATCGAAACGAAAGAATAAAGCCTCCGTGTGGTGGTCAATGTTCGATCTTTCAATTTATCATAACTTATCCGCTATGCAACTCTTGCAAAACAAGTTATGACTTCCGAACCTATTTGATCTCTAAGTTTCTGAATAATGCCCCGTGTGGGATCCCTTATCCATAGCTTAGCTAGTGTGTACCATTAACTAGGATCCAATCACAACCGTCTCAAGTAGCGCCTCCGTGTGGTGGTCACCCTCTAACACGTCTGATTGATCCTTATCAAAAGAAGTTCACATCTAGTAACCAATGAGTAATGCATCCTCCGTATGGAATGATCACCCCTGGCGAGGTGACACAGAATGCATCACTCATCTTACAGTGAACCGTTAATGGAAGATCGTGGGTGTAATTAATAAGACCCTCTCCCACTAGATTTAGTAAAAAAGGATTTTGCTTTTTGAGAAAATCTGTTTCTACACACTTCCCATAAACATCTAATGTTTACTAATGTGTTGAAAACGGTTTTTGAATTTTATTTTAGAAAACTTGTTTTGCGTGCATGCAACAATGTATTATACGCCAATCACAAACAAAGCACATAAAACAAAAAACTAAAATGAAATAAAAGACATCCAAACGATGCCCCTATCTCCCATGGCTCTATCTCCATAGAACCTGCTTTTGGTTTGATCGCCTCCAGCTCCATCTTCATGGACAACGGCTCCTTGCTCCATCTTCATGGATATTCTAATTCTATTACATTGAACCTATGCCTCTTTTGAAGCTTACAATTTATCTAGAAATAGAAATAGCAACAACAAAAATAAAAGGCTAGGGAAACCGGTGCGACTTTCCTTTTCGTAGGATTGAAGTCGCAGCGCCCTTTACATATGCCTTAAAACCAAACCAAACTTAAAACAACACACCAATCTAAAAACATTCAAATACAAAATTAAATGCTCTTGGCGCCATGGGAGATAGCGACTAACTTTTGCTGCAAAAGGTTAGTTGAACACACATCCACGCATATATATAACAAAATATAACTATTGGAACCCTTAATTGATTCACACAGTATATAAACTCTTTACATACTGAATTAGAACTCAAAACAGCATCTAACTTCTCTGTCATAGTTCGATCGATCGAAGACCGTTCGATCGCTCGAACCTTCGATCGATTGAACACTGTTCAATCGCTTGAACATTCTATTTCACATAATGATTAAAATTTTTTGCAGAATATTTTAAAATTAAAGTTTTTAATTTCAAAACTCTTTAATATTGTGAAACAAAGATCCTGACAAAGAGTCTGTCTCGATCGATCGAACTCTATTCGATCGCTCGAACAACAGAAGGTTTCGATCGATCGAAACCTGTTCGATCGCTCGAGTACAGAGCGTTCGATCGATCGAACATTCTTCGATCGATCGAACCCATCTTGCATCCAATGCAATCACAGATTTGTATACTGCTGCGATAACACTGCAGAAACAGATCTGTGACGATGCAGTTTCGAAAGCAGTTCTAAAATCAACATGCAAATCAAAATAGTGTTCCAAAAAACGCATCTATAGATCCAAACGAGCGTGGCTCTGATACCAATTGTTGGAAAAACAGGTTTAAATGGAAAGTTTAAACGCGCAGCGGAAAAATCAAGTTATGAAACTTTATTGGCATGCCCGGATCTACTACTCGTCAATTCTACAGATGCGCACAAGAGGGGACACGAGTTATACCTTAGTGTCTTGAACCCAATTCTGATCTTCAACTTCCAGCAGCCTCCACTAGATGATCTTCACCCTTATGACTCCTGCGGATGCCTGCCAGAAAGACTAGGGTTGGTGGGAACCCTAATAGAGAGGATAGAGAAGGTTTTGGGGCTCCAAAACAGTTTCTGCAGCTTCTGACGTTCAAAACGACGAACAACCTTTTCCAGAACGCAGCTGCCCTATTTATAGATTCCCAGAACCGACCTAGACTTCGAGCGATCGAAGTGCCTTCGATCGATCGAACATTCGATCGATCGAACCATCTTCGATCGATCGAACCTTCAGACTTCAATCGATCGAGACATCTTCGATCGATCGAACCTGTCTGGACATCATCCTCAAGCATCTTTCCAAGCATCCTAGCGGAGCTAAGAGTGGGACCTCCTAGGCTCTTTATTGTTGGCTCAGACCAGTTTGTTAATTACCATGACCAAACTCTTTGATCAGCAAACTAACTAACTGGTCAGTTAAAGTTTACTCCACTATAAAACGATAACTGAACTCCAACGCAAAAGAACATATCCGAAGCGATAACTAGACTTGTATGGTGTACTAATGTCCCTCTACCGTCAGCATTCGTAATCATATTCAGGTAATCGGATAACTGTTACTGTCAACCTGAATCATGATTACTTCTTGTATTCCTTGAGTCCCATTCACCTCTCATGATTACCAAACATGTTGATAACTCTTATCAACAAGACTGCAGTACTCAGTAATCGACTTGGTGACATTCTCAAGGGAATGCTTACTCTGATACAGAGGGTAGATTCTATCTTGACAATGCATGTTCACAACCCTATGAACATGACATACCCAAGATACCCAGGTGTTGATCTTTTATAGACCTCACTGATTGGTAAATCAAAGCAGTCATATCCACAGTCTGTGTTCATAATCGTCTCAAGATTGAGAACACGTACCTTATACAAGTTATGAGTTCCTATTGACTGTTTGACAGCCTTAAGCGTCAATAGGAAACTCAGGTCCGTCAATGCACTATAAGCACTAGCATATCAACTAAGAGCTACACTCTAGTGATTGAGATTAATCACTCCATCCAATGGTAGTTAATTATGCTACAGTGTAGACTTGATGAGGTATCCAGTCTCATCATCCACTGTGACACATTCTAAGTATTAAAGAATAGTAATTCGTATCTCACTTGTGTGCATCTCATACACACACGAATTACTTACTATAATACTTAAGGATTAACAATCATCTCATGAAAAGAACATACACAATAAAATGTAAAGCTGATATCCATATATTAAAATGTCAATGTCTCATACAGAAAGTAATGGTTTGAGGGCACAAACCCAACACCACTATGGTACTCATGTGGCACTCTAGACTTCCGCGGCCCAAATCTTGAGTGCCAAAGATGTCCTAGATGCATTCTCAACCCTTGATTTGGCCTCAATCTACGTGAACAAACACAAAAATGCCCAAAAATGTATTTTTTTCTGTCCCACATCGAAATTTTACAAGCTTCCCAGCCCAAACCTCACATTATGATAGAGGCGCTCACCCCTTCATTCCTTGCACCTGAAAATTTTAAGAACTAGAGAGTGCTGGAAAACTCCTCAGAGAGAGTTCATGTCACACCCCGGAGAAGCAAAAATAGAGAAAATAAATTTCTTTTTGGTCCCGTAGGCCCGTGACTAGTGAATAACCGCATTGTCATCCACTTAAACCATAAAACACAACGACAGGGATGATGTTATTCATAGAACATATCTTATTTAACATAATTAGAGGCTATAGCGGAAACTCACAGGTAACAGGCTACTAAAACTATTACAACAGCTGGCTTATATTATAAAGCTTCCAACGAATACAACAGAAGTACAACAAATATATAATCTATTACATAACATCACATCTTCATATTTAAGCCTTCAGCTCCAAGTCTGGTAGAACATATGTCTTTCGTCCTCGATACTTGCAAAGCTCTAGACATTGGAATGTCCAGAGCATAAACGCCATCAACTTTGAATACAAAGCTGAGTGAGTACATCAACTAACACTCCTCATCCGTAATTGTTCAGCATCTTAAAATGCAGTTAATCTCTTATCAATGATGTCACTCACGGACATAACAGATGTCTCATTAAACTATACAATAAAGATAACAAGAATCATCATAAAATAATGACAAAGATAATGGTATAACATCTCATCACGTTATTCACCAAATCCATGCATGTAACCCATGCATCCACCCCATGCATCTATCTTTATGTTGGGATGCTGAATCCATGACTGAATCACCATCTCATCACATCCGTACTTATATTCATATTCATATTCATTTCCATCTCCGTATCCATACGTTGATACAATAATACTAATTTGTATCCATTCCTTGATACCACATAACTTAGCTAGTAGGCCACATCGGTCGTCTACACGGTGGTTCAATGTCACACGATCCATTGCCAAGTTACCGATCGTCTACATGTTACATGTTGGGTTGTGCCCTCAAACCATTACTTTATGTATGAGACATTGACATTTTAATATATGGATATCAGCTTTATATTTCATTGTGTATGTTTCTTTCATGAGATGATTGTTAATCATTAAGTATCATAGTAAGAAATTCGTGTGTGTATGAGATGCATACAAACAAGATACGAATTATTATTCATTGATACTTAGAACTTGTCATAATGGATGATGAGACTGGATATCTCATCAGGTATACACTGTAGCATGATTAACTACCATTGGATGGAGTGATGAATCTCAATCACTAGAGTTTAACTCTTAGTTAATATGCTAGTGCTTATAGTGCATTGACGGACCTGAGCTTTCTATTGACACTTAAGACTATCAATGGTCGATAGGAACTCATAACTTGTTATAACACCCGCTCCCGCGGTTTATATTTATTATTTCTTTAGCATGCATAATCATGAGTTAATGATAATTAGTGTTATGTGACACATAATGGAAGTGGGTTTAACCCACTAAGTTGTTTTTGGGTGTCCAGTTAGGAACCCAAATTTGGCCAGTGTGGCAGTCCCAAGTTGGGATATGTGTTGATGGGTCCTAGTTGAGATGAGACAGTAATATGTGGAACACCCTATGTGCCTATATGTTTATTAAGGCTTAAATGATTTATTGTTTTATTGTTCATAATTTCGTGTTATTAGGTGATGACCACTTTTGGGGTAAATTAGGGGTACCTTTGTGAGCACGAATTGAACACGTTTCATAATTAGTAGGTTAATTAGCAACTTCATTTAATTATATGGGACCACTTATGGGACCCATGCGAGACATAGACAAACACCCATTTAGATTTGGGATAGTTTTAATATAGTTTAAAACTTAACAGGGGTATAATTGCAAAACTAGCAAACCAGTGGGGGTTTCATAATAAAATAGCAAAACCCATATAATCAAGACACACAAGGAGATGACTAATCATCTCCATTTAGTTCATAACTAGGAATACAAAAGAGGTATAGGAGATTGACGGGTTACGACGGTGACGTTCTCGACGACGGTTGACGAGCCGAACAACGTCGGTTTTTAAAATAGGCTATATATTCGGACTCCTGGAGGTGAGTCCAATCTATTGGTACTAATTTTATTGAGTTCTGTGATAGTTTTTCTGCGACCCATTTTAGGGTTTAAGCTCATAACTTATAATTTATATATATATAGGATTGTGCCTGATTCTCAGTAGGGCTTTAATTTCATAATTAGGAGCGAAACCCAAGAGGTGAGTGATGTTAATTTTGATATTTGAATGATTTCATGTTGGGTTCAATTGTAATACCAAATCATGCCTAATTAGCTTAACCTAGTTTACTTAGTTATAATTGGGCAAAATTCACGTGGCTAAATTAGGCCCAATTTATTTGTGAAAGCACGGTGTAATGATTAAATGAGCATGTTGAGTTGCCTATTTGGGTCAATGAAAATTGCTAGTTCTATACCACCATGAGGTAATCTTTGTGGTGACGACCACGGCCGCCAGAGGCCTATGGGACCGCATGAGTGAGGGCGTGGGTCATGACTAGTCACGTGGGCTTGGGGAGTGGAGCCGCGGGCTAGCCGGCAGTGGTGGGAGTGAACTAGTAATTGCCAGAGACTATAGTTATTTGTAATATATTGAATTGAGCATGTTTGTTACCCACGATCATGATTAGCATTATTCACTAAGCATATAGCTTATATTTTGTAGTGGTTATTGAATAATCATCGTAGGTGATCGCGGCGAGGAATTGGGGAAGTGAGCTGGGAAGTGGCTGGCTAGTGTATGGGTTTTGGGGGTTGTTGTAACCTTGTTAATAGTTACTTGCTTTTTATTTTAAAGCTTGCAATATAGTTGTAATTAATCGGTTTTAATCTGGATTGTAGTACGAGTCATATTTTGGTTGGTTTAAGACTTATGTAATATTTCTAGTCAAGCATTACATTTTAGTTGGGCCATTATCTCATGTAGTAATCTGCTTGTATAATTTGGACACTTGCTTTATAAGAGTGGTAAGTATTCTAGGTGTTGGGTGCGGTTGATTGTAAATGGTTATTTTTAGTATTTTTATTTAAAGTGTTTAAGAACTCTTGCTTGAACTTAGAAGCTCATGTTTGTGACTTTGGTTTTATTCTAAGTGGTTTAAAGCACTAGTGTTGATTTTAACGGGTGATTTGGTATTATTATATGAAAATTTACTACTTGCTAAAAACAGGGTTTTTGGCCGATTGCAGAAACGGGATTTTGCCCTTTGTTAGTTGAGCTTCTTTGGTTTAAGCTTATTTTAAACTTATTTTGAAACTTTAATCACTAGTGTAAGGCCTTGGTGGCGTGCCACGTATCTTAGGATCATCTGGTTGGTTCTGGGGCGTGACACTTGTATAAGGTATGTGTTCTTAATCTTGAAACGATTATGAACACAGATTGTGGATATGACTGCTTTGACTTACCAATCAGTGAGGTCTATAGAAGATAAACACCTGAGTATCTTAGGTATGTCATGTTCATAGGATTGTCAAGATAGATTCTACTCTCTGATTCAGAGTAATCATTCCCTTGAGAATGTCACCAAGTTGATTACTGAGAACTGTAGTCTTGTTAATAAGTAGTTATCGACATGTTTGGTAATCATGAGAGGTGAATAGAATTCAAGAAATACAAGAAGTAATCATGATCCAGGTTGACAGTAATAGTTATTCGACTACCTGAATATGATTACGAATGCTGATGGTTGACGACATCCTATTGACGCGTTTTCTTATCAACACCCAAGTGTAGGTGATCGTACAAGTAATAAAGTTCTGGAAGACTAGGTCGAACCCACAGGGAATAGAAAATAAAGTTATAAAGATAGACAGTAACTATTTTGTCCCTAAAAAGAAAATAAAAGATGATGGATTTATGGGGCTTTTACTAAACTACTACTCCGTAGTTTTTATATTCTTGTAATAAAACTAATTAAAAGCTATTATTTTCTAAGTAGTTTACGGTAAAGATTTTAACAGTGCAAAATAATTTAACTAAGATACTAGTAAGAAAAGGAAGAAAAAAAAAGCTAGATTTTCATGAAATGACTTTTTAGATTTTATTATAGCGAAAGATGGAAACAATACAAATATTTAATCTAAGTTATCTAAAACAGAGAATGTTAATTAACTTTGGAGAAATAATTTAAAGGAATTGGGAATATTAAATAACTGGGAAGAAATTATTTAAAGGAATTGGGAGTATGCAAATCAACACTAGATTACACAACTTTTGTGCTTTTGAAAAGGATTTGGCATTTAAGACCGCTGAGTCATTCTTTATTTGAAAATAAACTTTTACTAGTCGAGGTCGTATCAAGTGTGTCAGGTTTGATATGAAACGACATCGTTAAGTTTAAAGAAAAATAAAGAGGCAATTGGGCAGTAGCCATCCGAACCGTGACCCGCCGCGGACGTGGGTTATTCGGCGCCCAGTCCCCACCACTCTGCCACTACACAATTGTCTGTCCGTTAGTGGATAGAAATATATATAAACATACTTAAAATATAAATTTTGTCAAATGAATTGTTTGAGATGGCGCCAATTGAGATGTTAGATTTGAAGAATCAAGTTCAGGAACTTGAAGTTAGGTTTTGATCGCCCGAGTACGTCACCTTGGGAAGCACTATCCTATTTGTGAAGAAGAAGGATGGAACACTTCAACTCTGTATAAACTATTGAGAGTTGAACAAGGTTATGATCAAGAATAGATATTCACTTCCTCAGATAGATGATCTATTTGATCAGCTACAGGGATCGATGATCTTTTCAAAGGTTGATCTATGTTCAGGATATCATCAGTTACGAGTTAACTGGAGTATGTGTCGAAGACTACATTTAGGACACGATACGAGCACTACGAGTTTCTAGTTATGCCTCTCGGATTGACTAACACGCTAGCAGTATTCATGGACTTGATGAATAGAGTATTCAGGGACTTGATGAATAGAGTATTCAGACCATATCTGGATCAATTCATTATAGTTTTCATCAACGATATTTTGATCTATTCCAAGATAGAAGAGGATCACAGTGAGCACTTACAGATTGCTTTATAGACACTTTAAGAAAGTAAGTTGTATACAAAGTTCTACAAGTGCGAATTCTGGCTACAGGAGGTCAAATTTCAGGGATATGTTATATCTCAAGATGGTATCTCTGTGGATTCATCTAAGATCAATGTAGTCTTAAGCTGGAACATACCAACTAACGCGACAAAGGTTAGAAGTTTTCTTGGTCTAGCAGAATATTAGCGAAGATTCATAGAAGTATTCTCTTTGATTGCAGGGCCCTTGACAAATTTGACTAGAAAGGAGATAAAGTATGAGTGGACAGATAAACATGAAAATGCATTCCACGAATTGAAGGAAAGCTTGACTTATGCACTAGTACTTGCGATACCCAAGAGTGGATAACGGTACATAATTTATAGTAATGCGTCATACTAAGGACTTGGTTATGTGCTTATGCAAGAAGGGAACATGATTACATATGGATTAAGACAACTAAAGCCACACGAGAAGAACTATCTTGCACACGAATTGGAGTTGGTAGCAATAATGTTCGCATTGAAGATATGGAGACATTATCTCTATGGAGAAAAGTTCGATTTGTTTTCTGATCATAAGAGCTTGAAATATATGTTCTTTCAGAAGGAGTTGAACATGTGACAACGAAGATGGATGAAATTACTCAAGGATTATGACTTTTCATTATAATACCATCCGAGTAAAGCAAATGTCATAGCAAATGCTTTGAGTCGTCAACCTTGACTAGTAATCGCTATGTTACTAATTTGAGAATGGCAAGCATTGGAGGTTTTAGTCGAATTCGATCTTCAGCTAGTGGAGTCCATCGAAGGACAACATCTTGGATGTCTTATGGTATAGCCAACTCTGATCAGTGGTATTATAGAGGCTCAGCAAACAGTGGAGGATTTGAAGCTATGGTTCGCTAAGATGTCAGCGAAGGAACCGGATGTATAGAGTATTGGTACAGACGGGGCCTTATGATGTAAAGGTAGACTACGTGTACCTGGCGAAGAAAATCTCCAGAAAGAAATATTAGATGAAGCATACAAATCATGAATGACTGTTCACCCTAGAGGTACAAAGATGTACAAGGAGTTGAAGAAGAACTTCTGGTGGGAAGGAATGAAGAGAGAAGTAGCTGAGTATGTAGCTCAATGTCTTACTTATAAGCAAGTAAAGGCATAACATCAGAGACCACCTAGACTTCTCTACAGCCATTACCAATTCCCCAATGGAAATGGTAACATGTAATAATGAATTTCGTGGTAGGATTGTCAAAGTCACAGCAGAACCATGACACTATTTGGGTAATCGTGGATCGACTTGCTAAGACTGTGCATTTTATCGCCTACAGTATAACGTACCCAGTAGAACGATTGAGCCAGATGTATATTCAACAGGTCGTGCGACTACATGGCATGCCCGTTTTGATGGTGTCAGATCGAGATTCACGTTTTACTATAGAATTCTAGAATAGTCTTCAAATAGCAATGGGAACAACACTAAACTTAAGTTTAGCCTTTCATCCACAGACCGATGGGCAGACTGAATGAGTCAATCAAGTGATGAAGGATATACTACGCACTTGCGTCATTGATTTTGAGAGTTCTTGGGAGATGGACCTACCACTGATCGAGTTTGCCTACAACAATAGCTACCATACGAGCATAGGAATGGCGCCGTTTGAAGATTTATACGGAAGACCTCGCCAATTGCTGTTTTATTGGGCTAAAGTCAGAGATACTCAACTTTTTGGGCCAGAAATAGTACGAGAAACTAGGGAGAAGATTCAAGTCGTACGTGAGAGGATGAAGATAGCTCAGACCCAATACAAGAGCTATGCCGACTGTAACACCCTGTATTTCTGTTTCATTAATAAATAAATACTGCATTTCAATTCCATGAGTATTTGATTTCATTTCTCTTTGTAATATTTATTTGGGGGTCAAACTGTAATTTTCTTAAATATAGAAAATACTTTCTATGGTTTCAAAAATCAATATTTATATTTTTGTATAAACCCGGGATTTAATTCCTACATTAATATAATTTTCTGTATTTTATTTTACCCGAAAAATACCAGTTTATGTTTTAAATCTGCGTCTATACCGCGTCTTGGGCGAGGGAGCACGTGAGCTCAACCTCACCGGGCGATATCCGCCTATTGCTTGGAGCCCAAATTTCTCTAGTTATATATATGTATCAGTGTCTCTCTCTCTCAATCTCACAGTCTCTCATCTCTCAACTCTTTCAAATCTCTCAACTCTCTCAAGAACACACACACATAACACACATACAGATTATATATATACATATATTCAGTCACATACATACATAGTTATATATATATATATATATATATCTCAAGATCAAATCAAGAACGGAGAAGTAGAGATTAAACGACGGAATCGACGGCGGAAACTTCGGCGGAAGACTCTCAGTCTCAATTCTCTGTATAATTGCCCTCTGTGAGTAATTTAAACTCACTCGCTATGTTTATATATGTATATTTCAGTTCATATATGTGTGTATATATGTATATATATAGATACACCATGGGAGCTTAAAATGGAGTTTTATAAAAGTTAACCAAAATCAATTCTGTAAATTGGGAATGAAAGATCTTAGTCCCAATAAGCTGTGGTTCGAATCCTACGCAATAATTCATCCGTATCGCGACGTACCGTTAATTTAAAGTTTTGACACCCTTACTTTAATCGCAAATAGCTAGAGATACAATCTGTATTAGTTAAAATTGATTGCATATTCGTAATCTACGTGGAAAACCGAAGAGATCCATATACTGCACGACATGTTTGAAACAGAATCTGAAAATGGGTAAAAACACAGTTTGAAATTGAAAACAGGGGAAAAACGAGGAAGATGATGAAACTGCAAGAACTCGCGCGCGCGACCCGCTCGCGCGAGGATCGCTCCCGCGGCCCGCTCGCGCAGACCATTCCCCCCCTTCGCGCGCGCGACACCCGCTGCCCATTCGCTTGCGCGGACCGCTCGCGCGACCTGTTCTGCCCCTTCGCGCGCGCGATCCGCTCGCGCGACCCATTCTCCCCCTTCACGCGCGCAACCCGCTCGCGCGACCAGGCAGTTTGAGCAGTTTCTGCATTTTTTTATGTGAGGGACTGTTTGGAAAAGGTTTTGAAAGTTTTTAAAGAATTGTTTGACAAATATAATGTTTAAAGGCTCACTGTTAGAAATTAAACTTATTAGAACGTTTAAGACCGAGATTTATGTTGAACGAATATTTAACTTTGAGATTAATAATTGTTGTTACAAACTGTGGACATTGACATACATATTAGGGTCGAGGTTGTGTCAACATGCATGTGTGTGAGAAAGCGTGAAAAGGGTAAAGTGTGGCGGTCTGGTGTGCGACTTAGATATCGATCGGATAGTATTCCTGGTATCTAAGGCGTGCGTTTTCGGATATTGATCGGATAGTATTCCTGATATCCGAAGCGATGGTGATAGTGTTGTGTACGACTTAGATATCGATCGGATAGTATTCCTGGTATCTAAGGCGCGCGTTTCGGATATTGAGCGGATAGTATTCCTGATATTCGGAGCGATGGTTTATTGAGATCGGCCCAGATATCGATCGGATATTATTCCTGGTATCTGAGGGGATAGAGTGGTGTGTGACTTGGATATCAATCGGATATTATTCCTGGTATCCAAGGCGACGATGTGTTGTACGATCTAGGTACTGAGCGGTTATTACTCCTGGTATCTGAGGTGATGTGTTAGTTGAATTGAGCTATTGAAAGAAAAGAATTGGTAAGATAAGATGTTACATGATTCATGTGCGATTACGTATTTATTGTTTATTATATTCCCCCGTGACTTTTGTTGAAGTTGGAACCCTGAATCTATTGTTCTATCAGTTCATATTGTACAGTTTTTCATATGCTTATATATACATTGCGAGCACTTGTTTATTTTGCTCACCAGCTTGCATAAGCTGACGACGTTGATGCGTCCTGGACTGTATGTCCAGATTTTCAGGGTCATGAGCAGCCAGGGTATTTCGACTATGCTAGTTAGAGGCAGGAAAACTTTCCAGGAGGCTGCTTTATATTTCCTATGTCTTTTAAATTTGGGTTGTAATAAACTAGTTTAAGACTTTTGCATAAGGCATTTTGTGCCTAAGTTTATGACTGCTGTAATAGTTAGTAAGTTTTAATTTCAGAACTTATATGTATTAGTATCCTTTCTTTTAGAAATGCTGTTAAGTTATTTTGTTGCAGGGACAATTGGTCATACTCACTTGTCACGACCTACGAGTCCATAAAGGAAATTAAATGCTTTCCTGTATTATGCTACGTCGGGGCGTGACACCGACAATCGATGCAAAGACTTAGAGTTCGCAGTTGGAGATCACATGTTGCTCAAAGTTCCACCTATTCGAGGGATTGCTCGTTTTGGTCAGAAGAGAGACAAGCTGTCACCGCGATTCATCGGACCATTCAAGATTCTGCAACGTGTTGGGAAGGTTGCTTATCGACTTGCATTGCCACTGAAGATGTCTAGAGTGAACAACGTCTTCCATATCAATATGCTGAAGAAGTGTGCTCATAACCCAGCACATGAGATCAACTTCGAGGATATTGAAGTCAACGACAATGTTACGTTCAACGAAGGGCTGGTGCGGATCCTAGACCATGGGATCAAGAAGCTCAAGAATAAGGAGATCCTATTTGTAAAGATCCAGTAGAAGCATCATGATAAAGGAGAAGCTTCATGGGAGCTAGAGTCAGAGATGCGCGAGAAGTTTCCATTTTTGTTTTAAATCTGCTTGCTTTCGATTTCGAGGACGAAATCTTTTAAATAGTAGTGAATGATGTAATACCCTATTTTTGGAGAGTATATTAATGAATGAGACGTTATACTAAGACCTATATACTTGTATGACCTTTACTTTCCTTTGGTTAATTTTGTGTCCCAATCGATTGGCATTTTATCCCAATCAATTGCCACTTTTTAGATACCAATCAATTGCTATCTTTCCCAATCGATTGTCATGCTACCGACCTGAATCCATTACATGGCACTATCACAATCGATTACCCTTCATTTCAATCGATTGCCTTGAAATATCTATAACCAATCGATTGCCTCTGATCCTAATCGATTGCCATCTATACAGATAAATTTTCAACTTTACTTCATGGTTTGACATGTGGCACTCTTAAGTTCTATATATACACTATGCTTAGACTAATTTGATTTAGAGAGAGATTGCATACATATATATATACATACCTCCATACACATACATATATATATACATAAACACACACACACACACACATATGCACACATACACAAAAACTATTGGGCAGCAAGGAGGAAAAGAAAAGAAAGAAGAAAAGAAGAGAAGGAAGAAGAAGCAAAAAGAGAAGAGAGACAAAGGATAAAGAGACAGAGAAGAGAAAGAGAAGGAGGAGAGAGAAATCTTGAGGATTCCATAGCCAAACACACCCCACACTCAACTAGGTGAGTTCTAACTCACTTGGTTCCTTTTATATGAATGTTTATGAGCTTTATAGAAGTTTGGATGTAACAAACATGTCTTTAAGACATTTATATATGCTGGACTAACCTTCTGCTGGAGAAGATGATGTCCCAATTGATTGGACTTTTTCCAATCGATTGCCATCATTTAGGACCCAATCAGTTGGATAGTTTTCCAATCGATTGCCATTATTTATAACCCAATCAATTGCCAAAGTTAGCAATCGATTGACATTTTTTTGGATCTAATCGATTGCCTTATTCCTCAATCGATTGTTATAATTTTTATCCCAATCAATTGGACCCTTGTCCCAATCGATTTGCAGTGGCAAAACATGGACTAGTTCTTTTGTTTATTATATAAGGAGTTCGATCGTTCGATTCTCGATTTGGACTTTTATTATGCGACTATTGGGATAATCAGGGATAATTTGATACTAAAGATAAGTAGGAGGGTGAATAATGGATTAATGTTATAACGTTCATTATGACATTCACGTTTGAGTTCAATATCCATTTGCAAATCACTCAGCGTAGTCAGGCCACATGGAAATGTCATGTAGTCGCTAGTAGTGTAAATTCTAAGTAGGTTTGATAAGTTCTGGGATTCAGACGGGAATGAACATTGGTCAATCATATGTCCTTAAAAGCGGTGGACCGAGCATATGTCCTTAAGAGCGGTGGACCGGACCAATTAGCTCCCAAATAATTGGCAATCCAATCATATGTCCTTAAGAGTGGTGGACTGATCATATGTCCTTAAGAGTGGTGGACTGATCATATGTCCTTAAAAGCGGTGAACCGAGATTACTGGTAGGCGTTTTTAGAGTCGTGATAATAGAAGCTCCAACGATTGCATGGAAACAAGATTTGGAAACGATTGCTTGTGGCACTTGTAATTTTCATGTGAGGTGGGAACCACCTAACCTAGAAATCAAATCCACGCCGCCCCACCCCAATCAGGGACCCAATGTTAGGAACCTTTGGGAATCACTCCCTTCGGAGAGTTTGCCCTGTAAAGCTTGATGGATTGTGGGTCTGTGGCCCCTCTTATGTGTGTGCGTGGTGTCTGTGAGTGTTTTTCCATTAGCAAAAAAAAAAAGTTTGTGTTAGATTTGCGGATCCAGAAAGTAGAAAATAGAAACATGTGTTAAGGGCCTATTGGGGGTGGTTTACATTTTGCGATGGTAGTTGCGATAGCGATATCTTTTATTATAATAGATTTTGATTTAGGTAATATGTTGTGAAAATGGTTATGATGAAAGAATAAATTATATAAATGTTTGGTTACATAAAAGTAAAAATGGCTTTGAATATCCAAAAGACAATTGTGCCCATATGATAATATTAAAATACGTAATTAGTTTATTTTGTTAATATATTATTAAAAGTTAACAGCTATTCAAATAGTTAATTAATACATATTTAATAAATAGGAGTCTTATAGGGATAAGTTTGGAATTTGATAAATTTATAAGATTCTTATTGTAATTTTCTTTTTCTTTTTTTTTTTTAATAAGACCCTAATTGTAATTAAAAGTGGGTTAAACATTGCATTTTACAAAAAGTTGGCCGGTTGTCCAAAGTGGACAAGCTCTGCAGAATTTAATGATATTTTGTCATGTAGCTCTGGCCAGGAACACAAATAGACAGAGAAAGGAGGGGTAGGATGGACATTTCACTAAGAGCATTTAGCCTGTCAAAGTGCTTTGAGCAGTCCTCCCGCTTTGCATAATTGCTTTGGGATCATGGATGAAGCTCGATAGCTACTACATTTACGTTTGCGTTTGGCATGTCCAAACACCTTCCCTTTTGCAATGGCCACTGCAATTGAGCTTTTGGGGCACCAATCGTGGTGCCCAAACGGGCACTTACTGGAGAGTGTTTTTGTTCACCTAAAATTTGCTCACCCAAGCATAGGTAAATACTAAATATTTGGAGTCCACCATTTTCATGGGCAAAATAGGGATAATTTTTTTTATTATTTTAAAAAAAGGATGAAAAGTGGTAGATCCCACATGGTCACCCAATGAAGTGCTTGGGTGAGTAAATTTTAGGTGATGAAAAATGCTCTCGTGTTACTCTTCATCTTATTTATGATTTCTTTCTATGATTAGTTTGTACAGAGAAGAGAAAGGATAGGGCTTTAGAATAAATTTAGTTGTTGTTGTTGTTGTTATTAATTAATATTATTATTATTATTATTGTTCCTATTATATTGCAATTTTTGGTCAAAATCACTCAAAATAAGATAGTACAAGCAAAAATCTAAAGTTTTTTACATTAGCTAAGGCCATTCAATACTTTTTTGCTACTAATTTCTAACTTTTTTTTTTTTCTCATTTTTCCTTCATTTTTACCATTTGAGAGTTCATGTCATCATTAATTTTTTTTTAAATTTTAATATATGTTATAACTTCCAATTTTTAAACACTTTTTTTTTCATATAATTTATATTTTTAGAATCCTGAAATCGAAATCTTTAAATAAAATCCATATGAATATGCATTTTAGATATATATATATATATGTATATAATATTTTAGTTGGTTATTGAACGATTTTTTTTCTATTATTTGTTTTCATACAATTAATTGTCTGTTTGAAAAATAACATCTTTAGATAACCATAACTTTATCATTTTTTGGCCTTTTTGGCCCCTTTTTTCTTTTTTTTTTTTTTTTTTTTTTTTAAGATTTACGCATTAGACTTGAATATTGTGCAAAGACAGATAATTTGGAGCCTTGTCATAAATTTTTTTTTCTATTTGAATATATAATGTTATCTATGTTTATAAACCGATAGTTTGAATTAACGTACCATCACTTTATCATTCTTCAGCTGTGATCTTTTTTTTTTCATGTAATTATTAGAGATCTATGCACTTGACTTTAAAATTGTGCAAAAACGGGTAAGTTGGAGCCTCATGTGAAACTTTTATCTATATGAATTAAACGATCATATCTTTATCATTTATTTTTTACCTTTTGCTTTTGTTTTGGTTATATTTTATTTATTTATTTATTTATTTTTTAATGTATTTTTGGCAAGATCTACACACCTACGGATGTCAATTTTATAAAAGAATTATATTTTTGTTAGATTCATGAATATATGTGTGTGTGTGTGTGTGTGTGTGTTTTTTTTTTTTTTTCACATTTTTAGCTTAATTTAATTAATTTATTTATTTTCTCCCATAATTTTCATAGTCAATGGTGATCTCTTTTGATAGATCTTGTTTTTCTAATTTCATAATATCAAAGTTAGATAAAATGGACTGGTCGATCAAAAGTGATGATAATTTGAAGTTTTTTAGGCATAAAATTATATTTTTGACCAAAATAGGTGCAAATGACCAAATGGTTAAATATAACACAAGTGGGTTTTATATAGGGTGTGTTTGGGTCTAAGGACCTTTGGCTGAAACCCCTTTTTCATATGCCATACACAATGGGAGATATTGCTCTCCCGCCGCATAAACCCCCACCCCATGAGACTCCCCGCAATCACCTGCATGTAGAATGAAAGCTCTTACCATTAAGTCATCCATTGGTCTTAATAAATAGTTATTGAGACCAATGCCTTAATAACATATTTAGAGAAATATGTTGAAGTGTGTCACCTTTAATCTAAGCAGCAGGGGGCAGCATATGGAGAAAGAGGAAGGACAACCATGACAGGATGAGAATCTGCAATAGCAGGAAGAGGAGAAGAAGAAAGGAAGGGGACAATAACCAGTCGAAGAAAGAATGAAGAGAAAAGAAGACAAAACAACGAGAAAAAGAGGTAGAAACATAAAGAAGAAGACAAGAAGACAAAGAATAAGAAGAAAAGGAAACAGATAAGACATGCAAATGTAAGGATCCATGTGTTTTTCTCTCCTTTTTTCCTTTTGCTTTTCCTGCCCCTTTTTCTCCTCTACTTGGGAACCCTTTTCAGCTTATCCTTTTCTATACAAGGCTGGTTCACTGTAAGAAATGGGAGGTATAAAGAATGTATTGATTTGTATTTGCTTCTTTGTGGCTGGCACCAGTAATAGCCTTATCATCTTCCTTTTCTCTTTCATTTCTCTTTTAATTTCTCTACTATTTTAATGTGGTCTTTACAATTAGTATCAGAGCAAGCTTTCGATCACCATGGGAGAGTACCCACAACCTTCAAACCTCCTTTGGAAGAATGAGCTTCAATCAGTGAAAGCCTAATTCGAATCACAAATGCAATTGAAGCAATCTAAAATTCTGGAAGGGCTTGGAGCATTGATAGAAGGGAAAATCGAACAAATGAAGAGAGGGATAGAAGAGACCCATGAGGGTTTTCGGTTCAATCTTCAGCAGACGATCACTGCGGAGATCCACTGAGGAATGATCCAATTTCATAACTATTCGGCACCGAACTTGCCCTCATCTGGTAATCCTGGAACCCTAGAATCTCCTCAATCTACCCCACTTCCTGTTAGTGACCCAATCCTATTCACACCATTACCACTTCATTCCAACCTCAATCCCCCATCAACACCATTACATTCTCTACAACAAAGCCCTCCTACAGTGTCCCAACCGATCCAACTGCCTCCACCCACAACCATGGACCCAACCCTCTCTACCACACTTCCTCCACAACCACCAGTCCAAACCACATCTCCACCACCACCACCACCACCACCACAACTTCAGCTCCCTCCTCCAATTATAGAAACACAGTCCCTTCCTCCACCACTACCTCTGTTCACAAAAATAATTTCCAACCAAACCACTGCTCCTTCTAAATCCAGTCTGAAGACTGATTTCTCAATTTTCAGTCATGGAAGCCCCTTAGATGGGAGTTTTAGGAATGATGAGTTCTTCAAATACTACCATATTCCATTTAAGAAGAAGAAGAAGAAGAAGAAGAAGAAATTGAAGTGGACCTTAAGAAGATTTGGGGGAAAGAAGCTGAAATCAGAGAATGTAACGATCACCCACCAGATTTTAAGCTCCTTTTCTATATAAGGGCTAGTTCACTGTAAGAAATGGGAGGAATGAAGAATGTATTGATTTGTATTTGCTTCTTTGTGGTTAGCACCAGTGATAGCCTTATCATCTTCCTTTTCTCTTTCATTTCTCTTTCAATTTCTCTACTATTTTAGTATGGTCTTTACAGCGAAGAAGAAGAGCAGCAACTAATTTAAGAGAGGAGAAGGTGCAACAAAGGAGCTGATGCAACTAGGGTTCCAAAATCTGAAAAAGTCCCGATCTCCTCTTAGGTAGCGTGATATATAGAGATTGCTATTCCTACTTAAGCGTGTCATGTACTCTGCATGTGACTACTTAGGTGATGGTACAAACCCCATGTCTAAGTTTCTAAACAAACTATAAAACTAACATAAGCAAATTAAAACTACCACCGAGTCTAAAGTTAAATTAAAATACTGCACAAAAATGATTAACTACGCCTTAAGTTACATCACCTTGTCATTACAATTTTAATTTGTATGTGTTCAGAAGTTAGTGGAAAGAAAATAACGAACAAAGAGAATTTTCCTTTCTATTTGTTTAGAAGTTTTTTTAGGATAAAAATTGAGGTATTAAAAAAATAATAAATAAATCCCGCCCCTGGTTTAGTAATTATAGTGAAACTTGTGATGTTGAGTATTATTTGCCCCCAAGACTTCAAGGTTCCTATGGGATCAGCTAAACAAAGCCTAAGGCCTGTCCATTCAGCATGTCAGATAATTATTTCAGGATAAATTTGTCACTTCAGTCATAGAAGTCATAGACTCATATATACATATAGGAAGAGGCTTTTAAGTGAACTGGATAGAGTGAACATATCCAGTGAACTGGATTTTAAGCCTGAAAGAACTCGTGGGCTACCCCGTTGACTAGCGCTAGCCCACGGGTTCTTTTAGGCTTAAAATCCAATTCATTGGGTAAATTCACTGTATCCAGTCACTTAAGAGCCTCTCTCTCTCTCTCTCTATATATATATATATATATATTCATTATACACTTGTATGTCATGCCATGAAATTTCAAAAAATCACACTTCCACATTTGAAAATTTAAGCTCATAGATAGAGTAGCTTCTTTCACACTTTTCTTGAATTCAACATGATCTACTCCAAATAACTAAGCAACAAAAAATCACTACAAAAGATGCATCGCCTTTAAGATAGAGACACTAATATATATATATATATATATATAAAAGACATTATTAGAAAAAGGTGTAAATCATGTATGTAGATGTATAACTATCATTCACGAGCAACTACCACCACTTGTTTTCCGACATTGCGGCCGGAGAAAAGCCCGACGAGAGCTGCAGGGCCACTTTCAAGGCCCTCAGCTATGTCTTCCACGTATGCAATCTTCCCTTCTTTAATGTAAGGGAGAACCATATCCAGAAACTGGGGATAGAGGTGGTAGTGATCAAAAACCAAGAAACCTTCCATTCGAATGCGTTTTGAGATAAGACAAAACAAGTTGTGCACACCTTCAGGCTTATCGAGGTTGTACTGTGAGATCATCCCACACACAGCTATGCGACCGTGGAGTCTCATGTTGGTCAATACAACATCGAGCATCTTTCCTCCAACATTCTCGAAGTATATATCTATTCCATCGGGAAAGTACCTGGAAAATAAAAATCAGGTAGGTAGGCATATCGATCTTGACATCAGGAAAAACTGAAACAATACTAGCGAACACATCTAGGCCTTGTTTGGAAATGCTTAAAACGTGATTGGGTTCTGTCAGTCTTACGTTTGTCTGTCTTGCACGAAAAATCGCTACTATGTTGACTTGATAAAAAATCGGCTCTTGGGGTATTTTGAAGCCATAGTCCAGAAAGTAACTACACAAATATTGAACTATTTAGAAAAAGGGTGGATGCATTGGTAAGCTGTAGCCCCCCGCAACATAAAAATTAGGATAATTTTCCTTTATTACATGTAATATGCTAATTCAATCATAGTCAGCCCACCCTAAAATTTATCACAGCACCTTTGATCAACTCATATTATCTTCAACCCCAAAATTTGTATAAATAGAACCAAAAAGTTTATCCTCGGGGTGACTACCCCCAGACCCCTGTACACGCTCGTTACAGTAAGCACATGCATCCAATCCTAGCGCTCCCAAAATAAAAATCATGGATCCGCCCTTTATTTAGAAATTGTTCTTTTGTAAGCAACAGAAATGGTTCTTGTATTACTTACACAGCCTCTTAGCTATAGCAGCATAAACAGCTTTCTCTTAGTAAAAATGGTTGTTGAGAAACGGTAATAGAAGGAGAACTTGAAGAAATATATCAAAATCCATTAAGCCTGATTAGCAGGGGATATCCTTTATCAAGAAGTATATCCAAATGAGCACCAATTCTATCGGCAGTTAAAATCAGGATTTTGCAGCGTCTTATTCCTATTATAGTATTATAAATTTCTATGGAAGTGAAAATTAATACCGACCTTTTCAAGGCCGGCCACATCCAAGTCTTGCTCTTCTTTATAATTAAAAGCCTCATCAAACCCAAACTTGCTCTTCAACAGATCAACCTATAGGTAAGCAACCGATAAAAGAAAGTACCAGCAAACACATACAAACAAATAAGTGAGGTTGTCCGCTGGTGGAGTTATTTTGGTCCAACAAAAACATTATAGAAGGGTTAATTGCATATCAGTCATCTTTATGTCCAGTGTCCACTAATTAAAAGTCAATCTATTGTTTTTTCAAAATTGAAAGGATGTTAACTTGAAGTCACAAAATTATTTACACGTCATCTTTTGATGTGTACATAAATACTGCAAAAAAAAATTGCATGCCATTGGACCGGGAAGATTGATTTAACAATGGGGAAATATGATCTTTTACCATTCTGGTTCAAGAAGAGACCACTCACTGGTAATTTGAAATGATTCGACATAGTGAACATGTTTATAAGGGCACTGACCTTTTCTTTGCTTCCACCACTTCCAACAACATAGCAGCCAAACAACTTTGCAAACTGCCCAACAAGCTGACCAACAGCTCCGGCTGCCGCCGAAATGAAGACCTTATCTCCTTTCTTAGGAGTGCAAATTTCATAAAAACCCACATACGCAGTCATACCATGCATACCTACAAAAACCAAACAAGCAATATCTGAACAGAATGGTTTGAGCTAGCTACTGACTGAACAGTAATAATGTGCCATCACGCAGGTTTTCAAGAATGAATCTATCAGCCACCTACGTGAACAGTAAAATGAACATGTCGTGACTAAATTTACTTGGTCTTGGAACTAGACAAGACAGACTGCTCCCATGTTCAAAATATATTTTCTTATGCACAGTCTGATACCTTAATAACACGTCCAACTAAAGCAGGCAACTAGGATGCAAACTATTTAGTTTACCTCAAGAGGTCGATTGCTTTCTATAATCAGCACATCCATCCAATTCTCCCTGGATACGATCATATGTGCATACATATACTATGATAAAGAATCCGTCAAGAATGAATCTATCAGCCTCCTAGACAGGAAATGATAACATAAACGTGAACAGTAAAATGAACATGTCATGACTAGATTTACTTGGTCCTGGAACTAGACAAGACAGACTGCTCCCATGTTCAAAATATATTTTCTTATGCACAGTCTGATACCTTAATAACACGTCCAACTAAAGCAGGCAACTAGGATGCAAACTATTTAGTTTACCTCAAGAGGTCGATTGCTTTCTATAATCGGCACATCCATCCAATTCTCCCTGATACGATCATATGTGCATACATGTACTATGATAAAGAATTCGTCCAACCCTAAGCCCATTGGACAAGGATACTAGGCAAACTCCAGATGTATACAAGCACTCCACAAGCCACAACATCGCCGAAAGAGTGGACTCGAACTTGCAACCTCGAGGTATTAAACCATGAAGCCTTCCCACTGTAAGAGAATGTAAGAGGAATATTTCTTGCATATTATTCTCTCTTAGGAGTTAGGAGGCACATATATATATATAGCATTTACAAGAGATTATTAAAGGAAAACAAGACCTCAAATCGAGCCTATAATTATGCTAATTAACAATATACAGTCAATCACAATCTGTACAGAAATTAAAATAAATCAGTTGTAAATCTGAGTCAAGATGGCAGTGGTTTAACACTCCCCCACAAACTTGGCTGTCCTGGAGAGACAACGTTGGATCTTAGTAGAGTGAAGCGGTGTTTGTGAAGACCTTTTGTGAAGATGTAAGCTAGTTGATCTGGTGAAGGAACAAACTGGACACAATGAGTGCCCGAAAGAGTCCGCTATGTGATGAAGTGATAATCCGGTTTAATATGTTTGGTTCGAGCACGGGAGACAGGGTTGGAGGCCATGTATGTGGTACTGAGATTATCACATAGCAGGGTAATGGTGGTAGGAGGTGGAAATTGAAGTTCTATAAGAAGATGAGAAATCCAAGTGGATTCGGCACAGATATGGGCAAGACAACGGTATTCTGCTTCGCCACTTGAGCGGGAGACAGTTGTTTCTTGGCAGTCCAAGTGATGAGGTTGAAACCCAAGAAAACACAGAAACTAGTGGTGGATCGGCGTGAATTGGGACAGCCTGTCCAATCAGCATTTGAGTAAGCTATGAGGGTAAAGGGTGTGGGGGAGCGGCGAAACAGGAGGCCAAACTCAAGAGATCCTTTGAGATAGTGAAGAATCAGTATGGCTGCAGTAAGAAGGGGGGAACGAGGTTGACTCATAAATTGTGCAACATGGTGGACTGCATAGGCTATATTAGGTCGGGTAAATGTGAGGTATTGTAGGGAACCAACCAGTTGGCGATACTCAGTGGCATCTGGGAGTAGATCGCCAGTATAAGCAGAAAGTTGGGTTTTGGCACAGAATGATGTGGTGTAGGGCTTACAATCTGTCATAAAGAAGCAATCTAGGGAGAAGTTGCTTCAAAACCCAGAAAGTAGGAAAGAGGACCGAGGTCACTAAGTTCAAATTATTTGCCAAGTTTAGTGATAAAAGAGGTCACTAATGAAGGTTGATTACCAATCAGAATAATGTCATTAACATAGAGTAGAAGCATTTCTTCAGAACCCGAATGGTAGATGAAGAGGGAGTGATCGACACGACTCTTGAGTAAAACCAAATTGGAAGAGAAAACTGCTAAGGCACTGAAACCATGCCCGTGGAGCCTGTTTGAGACCATAAATGGCTTTCTGCAAGAGACAAACATGATAAGGACGGGCTGAGTCTGCAAATCCTGGAGGTTGGCTCATATAAACTATTTCATCAAAGATGCCATGTAGAAAAGCTCAAGTTGGCGAGTGGACCATCCCATGGATACAACAATACTTAGCACTGTATAGATAGTAGTTGGCTTGATGACAGGACTGAAAGTTTCATCAAGTCAATCCTAACCTGTTGGTGAAAACCTTTGGCAACCAGACGTGCTTTGTAGCGTTCAATGGACCCATCTTCTTGGCATTTGATTTTGAAAATCCACTTGCAACCAATCACATGTTGTTTAGGATCAAGAGGAACTAGAACCCAAGTAGAATTTTTTAGTAATGCATTACACTCATTGGCCATGGCCTGACGCCATTCAGAGACGCGGGCAGCTTGTGTATAGCATGTGGGTTCAAAGTGGGTGAGGGAAATTGGGCCAAGAGAGATTTAGGAAGTGGATACCTGACAGTACCATCAGTCCAAACAGGGGGTTTGCGAGAACCATCTTGCGCGAGTAACCATTTGGTGTCGGGTGTCTGAAGGGTTAGGGACAAAGGAGGGAATAGGAAGTGAATTAGTATCAGTAGGGGGAGAAGGCACAGTGTGTGAGGGTGGGCGATGCTAATAATGAAAGGGGTGGGGTTCCATATGGGTTAGGGCAGGGGGTTTGCTAGGTGGAGGAGCGGGGGATGGAGGTAAAGCAAGAGCTGGAGGGAGTACAGAACAGAAATCCAGGATGATTGTTTTGAGGATTGGTTGCTACTGGAAAAGGGGAAGGTTTGCTCTTCAAATTAAACATGGCGAGAGATGTAGATACATCCATTTTTACAATCCAGACAGCAGTACCCTTTGTGCTGTAAGTTGTAACCTAAAAACATACTTTCCATAGTTCTAGGCAAAGGTTTGTTAGTGATGTAAGCACCTAAATGAGGATAACAAGCACAACCAAAACACACTCAAGTCAGAGTATGAGGGTGAATGGCCATAGAGGCGAGAAAAGGGAGAGGATCATTTCAGGAGAAGAGAGGGGAGACGATTTATGAGATGGACAGTGGCGGAAACCGCTTCAGGCTAGTGACGAAGAGGAACATAACTGGTCAGGAGAAGAGTGCGAGCCATGTCGGCGATGTGGCGATGTTTTCTTTCTACAAGACCATTTTGTTCAAGAGTGTGAGGGCATGAGAAACGATGGTGAATGTCAAGAGAAGAGCAGAGATCTTTGAAGGGATCACTATCATATTCACCACCACCACCACTTTGGAATTGTTTGAGTTTGGCGGAAATTGAGTATAGACGTAGGTGACAGTTCTGAAAATGTGCAATTACTTCAGATTTTCTTTTCATAAAGAAGATCCATGTATAACGAGTGTAATCATGCGTGAAAAGCACATAATATTTAAAACCAAAGGCAAAAAGAACAGGAGATTGTCACACATCAGAATGAACTAAATGAAATGATGGATTTACCCAATGCACATCCATGACAAAAAGAAAATTTATTTTTAAAAGTAGGAGACAAGTGTTTATTTGAGCCTAAGTATATGAGATAACTTTGGTGGAGGGATGACCAAGTCGTTGATTAGAGAGATGAGGAGCTATGAGAAGTATGAAGAGCCTGAAACGAGATGGAAGGGCAGGTAGCTTATAGAAACCATCCTTACATAGGCCCTGATAGAGAAGAGACCCATTCGTGAGATCAAAGATATAAAAATGATTGGCATCAAAGGCACAAAGAACATGATTATCAAGACATAGATATTATTAAGAAGGAAGTGGAACCAAGAGGAAGTACCATGTTACCCGTATAGGTGATAGGAAGTTGATCACCATTAACAAGTTGAACGGTGTCGGGGCCAATGTAGAGTGCGCGTTGTTGGAGAAGCGCATGATTGCCTATCATGTGGATGGAGGCACCAGTGTTGAGATACCAACTAGCATCATAAGAAGGCAAGGATGGATAGGTCGGAGAGAAACCAGAGTGATTGGCCTGTGAAGATGGGGCAATCTGGAGTCCAGCAAATGCAGAATTCAACGACCGAGGTACCGAGGGCCAAGTAAATGTAGGTAATCAAGAGCAGTATTGAGCAGAGTGTCCATAGCCAAAATAAAGTTGACACTGGGCCATGGGGAGTTGTAGATGCCTAGAACCAAGGATACCGGGGTTGGAGTTCCAATTGTTGCCGTATTAACGCCCATTGTTCTTCCGTCCTTTGTGACGGTAATTGTTCCGAGCAGTAGAACTGTGGGATGGTGTATGTCGAGAGGAGTAGAACTGTGGGATGGTGAAAGGGATCGGTTTAAGGCTAATACCATGTAAGAGAATGTACGAGAAATATTTCTTGTATATTATTCTCTCTTAGGAGGCACATAAATAGAGCATTTACAAGAGATTATAAAAGGAAAACAAGACCTAAAATCGAGCCTATAATTATGCTAATTAACAATATACAGTCAATCACAATCTGTACAGAAATTAATATAAATCAGTTGTAAATCTGAGTCAAGATGGTAGTGGTTTAACACCCACTAACCTCGTGGAGTTACCAGTCACATTTAGTTTCACTCTTAGCCGAATGGCCAGAGTACATCACCTAGACTTAGGCTTAGTTTGGCCCCCATGTGGCTTTTTAAAAGGAGCTTATGAAATTTATTACTAAGTTCTTTGATAATTTTATACAAGTGACACACTGCTCTTCAAAAGACATCATGAAACCAAAAAGCAACCTTGGGCTTTTAAAAGCTCCATTCTAGAGCTTTTAAAAGCTCCCTCCAAAATAGCCCTAAGTTCAATTTTTGCAAAGCTCGTAAACTAGTTACCAAATGAATTAACATTAAATTGTGCTTTAAAAAAGGAGAAGCACCACGTGGGGGCCAAACTAAGCCTTAATCTACAGCACGGTGCAATGAGCTAGACTAAGTTCCTATTGAGGAAGACTTGAGGTTGGCCCCTTATTGACGTTGAGCTACACTCAACCTCGGTACCTCCTCTAGTGAGATTGACTCACTTTAACCTTGTTTCCTTTAGAGAAAGATAGAATCTTCTAGTGTCTTGGTAGACACATGGAATTACAGTCATGATCATCGCTCTCATACTAGGCATGTGCTAAATCACCTGCACTCCTAAGCTTGTCATGTGCACGCTACTGTTCATTTGCACCCGTCCCGCCAAAAAAAAGATTGATAAGTTAAAATAAGCGAAAATAAACAGAAAGCCCTTTTGTAGTTTATTGTTCTTCATGTTTTCTTCTATGAGAAGTAATAACAGGATAATATATTAGGATTGTAATAGCTTTTTTTTTTTTTTTTTTTTTTTTTTTGTGGGGTGGGGGGTGGGTTAAAAACCCTTGCTCAATACATCTTCTGATAGATACATGGATCCATACATCTCGATCGGAAAAGAATCAAGAGACAAAGAAAGAATCCAGACAACCCCCTAACAAAAGAAAATAAAAAAAGAAAAAGAAGGAATGAAAACTATTAAAAGCACTTCTTGCAATCTGAAGTTAATAGATAAAATGGACTTACCGAGAATTCCTGTATAGTAGGAAAGAGGCACATCTGTATGTTGAATTTTAAACAATGTCCCTGGTTCTGTAATGAAACTATACTCTTCCCATCCAGTACGGCCCCAAACCAAGTCACCTTTCTTGAAGCTTGGGTGCCCAGTATCCAAAACTTTAGCCACTCCGAATCCGGTTATAGGCTGCATTACATCAGTAGCAAAAGTCAGTTGTACGAAACTCATGATTTCATAAGAGCATACTTAAATCTTAAGTACCATAGTTGGAAGCAGTAACTAAACTTTTAGTTGACGCTCTGCCTGGGAATCAAAGCACAGCCCGTCAACTTATTATGGTTTGGGTTGATACATTATAATTAGAGGGTTAGACATGGGGGGCGCGGCATGAAAACCCATTTAATTATATGGTTTTTGATGGCCTCAACCTATACCCATTTACAACCACCTACGAGCTATAAATATATGCCCAGAATCAGCCCTCTCTCTCTCTCTCTCTCTCTCGTGCTATGTTACATGGACTCTCCTACTAACCCCAAGTACCCGATCCCCGTGTCTGACACCCGTACCCAATTCTGACACTCGGATCCTTCACAAGTGATGTTGAAAAGGTAAGTAGAAGCTCAAAATTGTGGGCAAAGAGGTTTCTAACTATTGATATTAAGAAACATAGTATGTTTATACATACAGAAGGTGTCCGCATACCCGAATCCAACATTTAGACACATGTCCCCGGATCCCAAGATTTGGATTCAGAGGAGGTCCGACACCTAGATACACACCCACACCCGACACTCATACCCGAGTCTAGGTAACATAGCTCTCGTATAAAGATGCTATATCGAGACTCGAGTCGCCTTTCTTTCTCTATGCATTCTTCATCTCTCTAAACCCTAGTTCCTAAGGCAGACGCTCTTTCTCTCTTCGGAAAAGCAAGATCTGAACAAGCTAGATCGAGACCCTTCTCGCTTTCCCTCCTTTCGCAGACCCTAGTTCTTGCTACGATCTTGTCTTTGATTCACAAACTTTGGGATTTGGTGAGGCCAGGGTTCATCAGTACTTGGTAACCAAAGTTTTGTTTCTATGTTTCTGCGTTCCCCAATTTATTATTGCTTAGGTCCGTCTTACTAAAGCAGCCAAACATCATTGGAATAGGAAGTCAAAGATCATACAAACATGAGAGAACTGTGATAATGATAGTTAATATGTGCACGGACAATTTTGTGAAAGTTGCCTTTTCATTCTTTTTTTAATTGTTTGTCGTACTTCAACTTTCCATGAATATTTCCTACCGTATTATTATTGAGAATTCAATTTTTTTTTTTTTCAATTTTACTTGTGAGAAGATATGAATCTGGATTGTATTGTTGGACACTGTCACACTATCATGAAATTCATTGATCACAGTTATTTTTTCCCCTTTGTATGTGCAATGTGTAATTTTTCTTGCCACTCTGATCATGCTATCAAATGTCTTGAGCTGTAGTGATAACTCTTAAACCAATGTAGAACAATTTTGTTTTTCAAGTGTACATTGGGAGCTTAATGTGATTGTAAAATTTGGTAACCTCTAATTTTCTCAAAATTTCATTTTCGGTTTTCTTTTTGGGTAGAGCTGACAGATTGTTGACGGTGATTGTTCTCTTAGTCTATATTAATGTTTATGATTTTAGTTTGATATATGATAAAATTACAAGATATAGAGAATCTGATGGTGTACTTGTTAAAGAAGATATACTCATTGAGACATGATATTGTTGAGTGATTATGCGTGCAAGTATACGTGGGTCATATGGTACCACGAGGGTGGTGGGAGTTTAAATTAATTAGTTAGTTCTTGTTAAAGTGCGAGTTTGAATTCAAACACCCAGTTTTACTGGGCGTGGGTGGTCCGGGTCGCGTCAATGGGTCGGAGCTGGGTTACTGGGCATGGCCCAACTCATCATCAGCCAAGTAAAATTGCAGGCAACCCATCTTATCCCAAGCCACCGAAACCCACCAATTACCAGGCCTAGTTGATTCCAACAACAACATACCCTATAAAATATCCCTAACACAGACCATGGTTTCTACCATTGGCAGTTTGTGGCTTGAAAAGGCTAATTTAGATTCAATAATGATAGGAATTGCCTGAGGTCACATGTGAGATGGGAATATATGTCACTGCTGTTTTACTCTTTTTTGATCGACGTGTGCTGGGAACCCCTCCAAGTCCGGGCCACAAAGGAGCCGACCCTACAAGGTGAGCCCCTTTATGGGTGACAATCACAAACCCACAAGCCACCACTATCGGGTAAGACATGACTCATACCAGCAAAATATGGCCATCATTTCAATAGTCATGTTGAAATTTGAGAAGCTCGAGACTTCGGTGTGGTTCAGATATTCTGCCTCCTCACCACCTAGACTCGTTTCAATGTGAATTTTTTTAAAAAAAATTACAAAATTAAAAAAATATACATATATATATATATATATTGAGGAAATTGGACCTGTCTAGAATCTAAAATTGTGCAGTTCAATCATAACAGGTCTCTTCGGCACCATGCCCTGAAAAGTATAATTCTTACACCTCTAGACTCTAGTCATAAAATGAGACCCCTAAAAACTACGAGTCCCCTGAAAATAGTTCTTTCACCTCAAAAAATAGTTTTTATTCTCTCTCTAGTAAAAGTTATGAGCCCCCTTGATGAAATATTTCCCTATCTTCTCAAACTATGCATTATTATCAAAGGGAGCACGAGTAATGCGGTAATTATTTGGCATTGTTGCAACCATTCAGAATTCTTAAGATAAAGAGAAGCTGACAAAATATAGTAACTGGGAAGACAACCAATGATGAATAGACAGTAAGCATTCGATTATTTCAGAATATGCAACTTTTTTTTTTATAAAATTTAAGAATACTCATATTTATTGAGAATTTAGTTGGAATCATATGCAACTTTTGGGATCATAAACATGTTGCACAATATAATAATATTATGGATAAACACTACCAATTCGTTTGGATTGAGAGAGTGGAGAGAAGAGAAGAGAAACTTATCAAGAGAAGAGAAAGTTGAGTTTTCTCTATCATGTTTGGATAGACAATAGAGGAGAAAAGAGAAACATAACTTTCTCTCGTTTGATTAACTTTCATAAGACAATAAAAAGAAAGAAAATACTTATAACCCATTTACTTTTTCATCTTTTATTAACGATATATGTTAGATGAAATAATAATATATTAGGGCGTATTGGTCTTTTATACATTATTTAATTAAATTTCTCTTTTTTTTTTTCTTTGGAATCTCTCCGACTTAGAGAGAAACAAAATTGGGCTCTTTTCTCTTCACTTTCTCCCTCCATTTCTCTTCTTTTCTCTCCCCTCTTAAATTACCAAATGAGATAACTGGAGAGAAAGTGGTCCCTTTCTCTTCTATTCTCTTCGCTTCTTTCAATCCAAACGAAGTGTACATACTCCGTATTTGGGAATAAACTCAGAATTTCTTTACATTTTCTTTTGACAAAGGAGAGATACCCCCAATATTTAATTGCTTATCTAAGGGCTTCTATTTTATATATATTAAAAAAAAGAAGTGCTTCTATTAGATTAAAATAGTGATTAAATAAGGTATTAGGATTAAAATAGTGATAGAGTTGACTGACTAAGAGCATCTACAATGGGACGATAACTTAGAATAACTTATGTGGTATAAGATAGTGGAAAGCTTGCAATGGTGTAGACACAACTGTGGTATAGGATAGTGAAACTTAGCTGAACTTATAAGTTTATGGTATTATAAGTTTATGGTATGGCTAAGTTTTTGCTAAGTTTGGCAAAGGTGCCATCCCACACCACACGGCACATGGTATGCCGTGGGTTACACCACTCATCACCACACGGCACACTATGCCGTGCACTTCCCAAAGCGTGTGCGTTTGGAGCATGCTCGTTTTTTTTTTTTTTGGCAATTAAGGAATTTTCGTGGGTGTATCTCATATTCACTTACTAACAGCCCCTAAGCAAGCCCATGCCATGGCACTGGCTGTGTCGTTTTGTCCTCTCACGGCACTGAGAGTGCCGTTTGGCGTTCTCACAGCTTTCCCTGTGCTGTGTGCCCAGCTACACCACTGAACCTGTACCACATCTTAAGCTTAAATCCATACCAGCAGTGCTATGATTAAAAAGTGTATTTTACCAAAGGGAGGAGGAAGCGAATAGTTTTGACTTACAGAACCAGGAATGAAAGAGGGAACGTAGCTCCCTTCCTCAAACTTTCTCATTCGAACCCGCATGTATGGATCGCATGACAAGTAGAGATTTTTTTAGCAGAATGGCCTTTTCGGAGCCTTCTTCTGGAACCTTGAGACTAATAGTCTCATCGCTTCTCACAAACATGTCTGATTCTTTGGGGAAACCACTCACGTAGTCCCTGAAAATGATCTGCTTGTTTCTCACTTCCCCTCTCTCACCCATTATCCCCTCTCTCTCTCTCTCTGTAGTCTCTCTACAACCCAATTCAGCGTCCACCAATTTCTATCCACAATGTGTGCAAAATTCCTCCTAATATAAATTCTGAGAGAGACAAATGACGTGGCTATTGAGAAGTTATTAAGTGAAATCGTCACGTCACGTCAGGTTAGTATGTGGTGTAACTATTTAATCTCAATCACCCACTTGTTCCCTCTTTTTAGAGAGACAATGACAAGTGGTTAGTGTAATTTTAAATTTTAAATCTGACAATCACTTCTCATGATGCCCTGGAGGGAGGGGGCAAGTGAATGATTGAGATTAAATGATCACTTCATGTTAGCATGCTAACGTGGCGTGACAGGCTTACTTAATAATTTCTCATATTTGGGTGTGTGTAAACACTAGAATGCGTAGAATTTTTTACCCAAATCACTGTTTGGTCATATTTTTCTAATCAATCACATTTTCAACTTATATCTCAAACTCGTCACTTTTTAAAATCGTCACTTGAAGTAACAATTTCATAAAAAAAAATTCAAAAATTACTCGCGACTTGCATTAGCGAGTTATATAAGTCGCTACTTGAAGTCACGACTTCAATATAAAGAAATCACTACTTGAAGTAACGTTTTACATAAATTGCTACTAGAAGTAGCGATTTGAAGTGACATGACCAGACGTCTCTTAGATCCTTCATAACTCTTAGTAACTTCTCTCCTCTCTATCTCTCTCCGATCTACGAAGGACTAGGGTTTCTCTCTCTCTCTTTGTCTCTCTCTTTCTCTCTTTGCGATCAGCTCCTTAGTGGCCTAAATCTTGATGGAAAAAAACCGGTTTAAATTAAAAGTTTAAACGCGCAGCGGAAAAGTCAAGTTATAAAAACTTATTGGTAGCCTAGGATCTACTACCCGTCAATTCCATAGATGCGTACTAACAAGATGGAAAAGAAATATACCTCAGGTCTTGAACCCAATTCTGAAAACTTCTTTCTCCTTGATGGTGCAGCAACTTTCACTAGGCTGTCTTCACTCGTATGACTCCTGCGAATGCCTACCGGAAGGAATAGGGTTGGTGGGAACCCTAATAGGGAGGATAGGGAAGGTTTTAGGGATACCTAAATAGTTTATGCAGTTTCTACGTATAATAAACGACGATTACAAACATTCAGTACGCAGCTGTCCTATTTATAGATTCCCAGAACCGACCTAACCTTTGAGCGATCGAAGTGTATTCGATCGAACGAACCTTCGATCGATCGAACAACCCTCGAGCGATCGAACCTGCCTAGACTTCAATCGATCGAAACTCCTTCGATCGATCGAACCTCCCTTGATATGATCCTCATGTGCTCTTCCAAGTTACCTAGCGGAGCTAAGAGTGGGACCTCCTAGGCTCTTTATTGTTGGCTCAGACCAGTTTGTTAATTACCGTGACCAAACTCTTTGATCAGCAAACTAACTAACTGGTCAGTTAACGTTTACTCCACTATAAAACAATAATTGAACTCCAATGCAAAAGAACATATTCGAAGCGATAACTAGACTTGTATGTTGTACTAATGTCCCTCTACCTTCAACATTCGTAATCATATTCAGGTAGTCGGATAACTGTTACTGTCAACCTGAATCATGATTACTTCTTGTATTCCTTGAGTCCCATTCACCTCTCATGATTACCAAACATGTTGATAACTCTTATCAACAAGACTACAATACTCAGTAATCGACTTGGTGACATTCTCAAGGGAATGCTTACTCTGAAACAGAGGGTAGATTCTCTCTTGACAATATATGTTCACAACCCTATGAACATGACATACCCAAGATACCCAGGTGTTGATCTTCTATAGACCTCACTGATTGGTAAGTCAAAGCATCCATATCCACAGTCTGTGTTCATAATCGTCACAAGATTTAGAACACATACCTTATACAAGTTATGAGTTTCTATTAACTGTTTGACATCATTAAGTGTCAATAGGAAAGCTTAGGTTCGTCAATACACTATAAGCACTAGCATATTAACTAAGAGTGACACTCTAGTGATTGCGATTAATCACTCCATCCAATGGTAGTTAATTATGCTACAGTATATACCTAATGAGATATCCAGTCTCATCATCCACTGTGACAAACTTTAAGTATCAAAGGATGTCAATTCATATCTCACTTGTATGTATCTCATACACACACAAATTATCTACTATGATACTTAAGGATAGAAAATCATCTCATGAAAGAAACATACATAATGAAATGTAAAACTGATATCCATATATTAAAATGCTAATGTCATACATAAAGTAATGGTTTGAGGGCATAAGCCCAACAAACTCCCACTTGCACTCACAACCATACAGGACTACATTTGAGACCTAGACTATCTAGATGACGATCAAAGACCTTCTGTGGCAAGGCCTTTGTAAACGGATCAGCAAGATTGTCGATGGTGGCAATCTTGGTGACAGTCATATCTCCACGTTGAACAATATCTCGGATTAGATGATATTTCCGCTCTACGTGCTTTCCCTTTCTGTGGTTCCTTGGCTCCTTAGATTGAGCCACTGCCCCACTATTATCACAATAAAGCGTAATAGGCGACAGCGACGCTGGTACCACCTCGAGCTCCATAAGGAACTTCTTGAGCCAAACTGCTTTCTTTGCGGCTTTACAAGCAGCCACATACTCAGCTTCTGTAGTTGAGCCTGCAATGCATTTCTGCTTAATGTTCCTCCAACTAACAACACCAGCTTCCAAGGTAAAGAGATGACTGGACGTCAACTTCCTCGAATCTTTATCTGACATAAAGTCCGAGTCAGTGTATCCTATTGGAATTAACTCACTACCACCGTACATATGCATGTAATCTTTAGTCCTTCTCAAGTACTTAAGAATGTGCTTAACGGCTGTCCAATGCTCTGGACCTGGATTCGACTGATACCTGGTAACCATGCCAATGGCAAAACAGATATCTGGTCTAGTGCATAACATCGTATGCATGAGACTTCCCACCACCGAGGCGTAGGGAATTCCTGACATGTGATTCCTCTCCTCCTGTGTCTTAGGACACTGTTCCTTAGAGAACGCTAAACCATGCTTGAAAGGTAACAAACCTTTCTTCGAATTATCCATTGAAAACCTAGTCAGCACCTTATCGATATAACCAGCTTGAGATAATCCTATTATCTTTCGCTTGCGATCCCGAAAGAGCTTTATCCCAAGAATATATCTCGCCTCTCCTAGATCCTTCATATCGAATGTACTAGCTAGCCAAACCTTGACCATTGACAATGCCACTACAACATTCCCAATGAGTAGAATGTCATAAATGTAAAGCACAAGAAAAGCCACCACTTTTCCTTCACACTTCTTGTATACACAAGGTTCATCCAGATTCTGTATGAAACCAAACGACTTGACGGCTCGGTCAAATCGGATGTTCCAACTCCTGGATGCCTGCTTAAGCCCATAAATGGATTTTTACAACTTGTATACCAAGTTACCTTTCCGACCAGCTATGAACCCTTCTGGTTGCTGCATATAGATGTCCTCCTCAAGATTACCATTCAAGAATACAGTCTTGACGTCCATCTGCCAGATCTCATAATCTAGGCATACATCAATTGATAAGAGTATTCTGATGGACTTGAGCATGGCTACCTGCGAGAAGGTTTCCTCATAGTCAATGCCCTCCCTCTGAGTATAACCTTTCGCTACAAGTCTAGCCTTAAAAGTCTCAACCTTTCTATCAGATCCTCTTTTCCTCTTGTAGACCCACTTGCAGCCAATGGGTTTAATATTGGCTGGAAGTTCTACAAGATCCCAGACCTGATTAGAATCCATAGATTCCAATTCAGCCTTCATAGCTTTAACCCAATGAATTGAATCAACATCAGCCATTGCCTCTTCGTATGTAGCAGGATCAGATTCAGATTCTATGGAGACAACTTCAAAAACTTCTCCTAAGAACATGTATCTATCAGGCTGACTGATAATCCTCCCACTACGACGAGGTACTAGCATGGAAATGGGTGAAGAAGTGGTGTTTTCTTGATTTACATCGTCATTAACTGCGGATTGGACTGAGGGCTCTCCTTCTATCTCTCTAAGATCTATCCTTCCCTTAGGTTTATGGTTCATGAAATAATCATCTTCCAAGAAAATAACATTTGTACTACCAAACACTTTATGTTCTCTTGGATCATAAAAATACCATCCATAAGTACCCTTTGGATACCCTACGAAGTAACATACTTCTGATCTAGAGTCCAACTTGCTCATCTTTCCTTTCAGCACATGTGTCGGACACCCCCATATCCGGAGATGTTGTAAAGAAGGCTTGCGCCCAATCCACATCTCTCGAGGTGTCCTGGGAACAGATTTGCTTGGTACTAGATTTAGTATGTATGTAGCAGTTTCCAAAGCATAACCCCAAAGGAATAATGGCAACTCAGAATAACTCATCATCGATCTAGTTATGTCTAAAAGAGTCTGATTCCTTCTCTCCACTACACCGTTCTTCGTACCATGTGCAATCAACTATGGCAGAATCCCATTCTGTACGAGGTGATCAATAAACTCATTAGAGAGGTGCTTGCCACCTCGATCAGATCAAATGGTCTTGATATGTGTGCCCAATTGTTTCTCCACTTCAACCCTAAATTCTTTGAATTTTTCAAAGGCTTCAGACTGATGCTGCATTAGGTACACATATCCATACCTAGAGTGGTCGTCAGTAAATGTTATAAAATACTCATAACCACTCCTTGCTCTAATATGTATTGGTCCACACACATCAGTATGAACTAATTCCAACAATGCATTGGTTCTATTGCCCTTTGCAGGAAAGGGCCTTTTGGTCATCTTACCCTCTAAATAAGACTCGCAGACTTTCATTGGTTCGAGAACCAAATTGCCTAAGACCCCTTCTTTGACTAGTCTGCCAATCCTATTTAAATTGATATGGCCAAGCCTCATATGCCAAAGCCTTATTGGATTAGTGGAAGGTCCCTTTCTTTTTGATGGTACAGTTACCACTGAGTTATTAAGTTCCATACAAGAGTCTTTAGAAATATTGGGAGTAATCACATACAAACCATTTGATTTAACACCAGAACATATAAAAGAACTATTTCTTTTAATCACAACTTCGGTTCCAAAATGAAAGGAATAACCATTATTCGATAAATTAGAAACTGAAATTAAATTATATCTCATTGAAGGGACGTAAAGTACATCTGATAAAATCAAAACTTTATTGTCTAGAAATTCTAAAGCTACGACTCTTATAGCAACCGCAGAAACAGTTGCGCTAGAACCTAGAGTAAGTACAATTTTCCCATCACTGCACCTCCTGGTTGATCTGAACCCCTGTAATGAATTACAGATATGGTTAGTCGCACCAGAATCAATGCACCAAGTGTTTGAAGTATCTGTTATAAAACTTACTTCAATCACATGTGATTCAATCATACCTTGAACTCTTGTAGCTAAGAATTTCAGACAGTTCCTCTTCCAGTGGCCCTGCTCACCACATTGGAAACACTTTCCTTTGCCTTGGCCACCCACCTTTCCCTTACCTTACCTTTTTCCTTACCTTTTTCCTTAAATTTTGCAATCTTAGGGACCGGTCCAACACTTGAACCACCAGTGCTAGCCTTCTTCTTCCCTTTCTTTCCTTTCGGTGTAGATCGGGAAAAAGAAGCACTTTTCTCAACGTTCAAAACGTTGACCCCAGGCTTGATCACCCCTTCCGCTGCGAGTAAAGAACTCATTAATTCGCTCATTGAGAAATTCATTTGATTCATATTATAATTAAGTTTGAATTGGGCGAATGAAGGCGACAGCGAATTAAGGATCATATCAACTTGGGTTTGTGCATTGATGTTGGCACCTAGGGTCTCTAGCTCATTTAAATAACCAATCATTTTAAAACATGTTCCTTAACTGAAGTCCCTTCAGACATCTTTGCATTCATTATCTTCTGTATGGCTACCTGTCTGGTAGGCCTATCGTGCTCCCCAAACATCTTTTTCAGGGATGTGATAATGACGTCACTGGCAGAATCGTTCGATTGGAAGTGGTGTTGCAGCACGCTAGCCATTGAGGCTAGAATGTAGCAACGAACCATTCCATTCGACTTCTTCCATTTTTCAAACTCGCGTCTGGCAGTTGCCGAAGCATTTGCCGCGGGTTCTTCAGGGCTTGGGGTGGTGAGGACATATATGTGATCCTCCGCGTTAACACGATGTCAAGGTTACGTTTCCATTCAGTGTAGTTGTTTCCAGTTAACTTGTTTTGAGTGAGTATGGTAGCAAGTGGACTAAATGCAGATCCAGACATTATGATTACTGAAAAACAAACAAACAAAATAAATATGGATATCAGAATTTGACAATTTGAAATAAAAGAATCCTTAAAAAACTCTTATTTTAAAAAAAAGTCGTCGGAATATCGAAACGAAAGAATAAAGCCTCCGTGTGGTGGTCAATGTTTGATCTTTCAATTAATCATGACTTGTCCGCTATGCAACTCCTGCAAAACAAGTTATGACTCTCGAACCTTTTTGATCTCTAAGTTTCTGAATAATGCCCCGTGTGGGATCCCTTATCCATAGTTTAGCTAGTGTGTACCATTAACTAAGATCCAATCACAACTGTCTCAAGTAGCGCCTCCGTGTGGTGGTCACCCTCTAACACGTCTGATTGATCCTATCAAAGGAAGTTCACATCTAGTAATCAATGAGTAATGCACCCTCTGTATGGAATGATCACCCCTGGCGAGGTGACACAGAATGCACCACTCATCTTACAGTGGACCGTTAATGGAAGATCATGGGTGTTATTAATAAGACCCTCTCCCACTAGATTTAGTAAATAAGGATTTTGCTTTTGTGAAAAAATTGTTTCCACACATTACCCATAAACATCCAATGTTTACTAATGCATTGAACTGGTTTTTGAATTTTATTTTAGAAAACTTGTTTTACGTACATGCAAGTAGTAACAATGTAAAACGTCAATCACAAACCAAGCACATAAAACAAAAAACTAAAATGAAACGAAGGCATTCATATGCCTCTATCTCCCATGGCTCTATCTCCATAGAACCTCCTTCTTGGTTTGGTAGCCTCCAGCTCCATCTTTATGGACAACGGCTTGCTCCATCTCCATGGAATTTCTAATTCTAATACATTGGTCCTATATTTCTTTCGAAGCTTACAATTTATCTAGAAACAGAAAAATAACTATAATATAAAAGGCTAAGGAAACCGGTGCGACTTTCCTTTTTGTAGGATTGAAGTCGCAGTGCCCTTTACATATGCCTTAAACCAAACCAATAATAAAACATAATATACATCAATCTCAAACAATTAAATACAAAATTTAAAAGTCTTGGTGCCATGGGAGATAGCGACTAAGCTTGCTGCAAAAGGGTTAGTCGTACACACATCCACGCATATATAACAATTACAACCGCTAATTGATTCACACAGTACATAAAATCTTTATATACTGAATTAGAACTTAAAACAACATCTAACTTCACTGTCACAGTTCGATCGATCAAAGACCGTTCGATCGCTCGAACCTTCGATCGATTGAACACTGTTCAATCGATTGAACTTTCTATTTTCACAGAATGATTTGAAAAATTTACAGAATAATTTAAAATTAAAGCATATAATTTTTAAAACATTTAAAATTGTGAAAAGAACAACCTGATAGAGAATCTGTCTCGACCGATCGAATGCCATTCGATCAATCGAACATATCTAATATTCGATCGATCGAAACCTGTTCGATCGCTTGAGCATAGAGCATCTTTGATCGATCGAGCCCACTTCAATCGATCGAATCTAACATGTATCCAATGCAATCACAGATTTGTATTCTGCTGCAATAACGCTGCAGAAACAGATCTGTGATGATGCAGTTTCGAAAACAGTCCTAAAATCTACATGCAAATCAAAACTAGTGTTCCAAAACGCATCTATAGATCCAAACGAGCGTGGCTCTGATACCAATTGATGAAAAAAACTGGTTAAAATTAAAAGTTTAAATGTGCAGCGAAAAAGTCAAGTTATTAAAACTTATTGGTACCCCAAGATCTACTTCCCGTCAATTCCATAGATGCATACTAACAAGATGGAGAAGAAATATACCTCAGGTCTTGAACCCAATTCTGAAAACTTCTTTCTCCTTAATGGTGCAGCAACTTTCACTAGGTTGTCTTCACTCTTATGACTCCTGCGGATGCCTGTCGGAAGGAATAGGGTTGTCTTCACTCTTATACACCTTAACTCACATTTGTTAGCTGTTTTTATCCTGTTTTTACGTAGTTTTACTTTATTTTCTATTTTCTGTCAGGTTATAGAAGAAAACAAGGAGATCTGGTTAAATAAGGTGAAAAAGCAAGCAGAAAGAAGTTGGAAAAAGCCCTTCGCGCGAGCGGCCCGCTCGCGCGAGATCCCAGAATTCGCTCGCGCGACCTGCCCAATTACGCGCTCGCGCGGCCCGCTCGCGCGATCCGTACAAAAATCAAAGTTGCGTAATATGCTCTACTGAAGAATCCTGTGCAAACGAGACTGCTTAATGACGTCCGGATTGGAAATTATAGCTGTTTTAGGTAGTTTCGGGATAGGAAAGCTTAAAAAATTTCCTTGTGAACTCTATATATATGGAGATTTTATAAGTTTTTGGGGTTACACACATCTAGGGAGCTATTCATATACATTCATTCAAGGCTTTGAAGGCAAGGGAGAAGAGCAAGTTTGAAGGTCTCTCATGGCTTCCATCCAACCAATCTTCATGCTTTCAACCATCATGAACAACTAAACTCCTAATCTAGGGTTTCAATGAAACCCCAGCTATGTAAAGGGGGATTTTCTGTGCTTTTCTACTCTAAGATTTTATGTTTTGGGATAGTGATTGTATATTGGTGGATTATTTATATATAATCAGTTTTAATGTTAATAATCAATAGTATTTTGGATCTATTCTTGTCTTAGATTTTTCCTTATGCTTATTGAACTCAATAGTCCTTGATTTCTGTGATTGATAGGAGTATTTACATACAATGGTGCTTATGTGATTGTGACGTTTACATCTTTTATAATCCATGCTTAGGAAAGATGAGTTATGCTACACCCTAGTTATAGGTAGATAATTCATGTGAACCATAGATGGATTATGCTTAGATTGAACTAATAATATTCTCTTGACGATACTATTGGGCTTATAGCTACAATAGATCATAACTATCCAAACATAGAACTTAGATTAGAAAGTATAGAACCCCAATGCATAGTTAGTGGTGGAATTGTAATCCTAGATCTCATCTCCATATATTTAAATCAACTTTAAATTTTGCATTCAAGTTTATTTAGATTTACTTCTAGATTTTATTTTTATAATTTCATAGTTTACTTCATAATTTAATTAGTAGTAATAATCAAATTCTAAACCAATCAAACTCCCGATTTCCTTATAACTAAATAGATTAGATTTTATTAATTAAAGGATAAAAAATAACAATCCCTGTGGGTTCGACCTTTACTTTCCACACTACAAATCTTTTGAAAGTAAAGCGCAAATATGCATACTTTTATATCTTGATTTTGACGAGATCAATTTTTGGCGCCGTTGCCGGGGATTGAAATAGTTTTTACCGTTAATTATTAGAATCGTAATTTACGTAGTTAGTAAATATTAGTTTCCATTTTATTTTCGTTGTTTTTCGCTTTATTTTTGAGTCGCTGAAATTATCCTTGTTTCTACAGATCTCAAATCGTCAATTCTAGCAAGATCGAGTGGAGCAGCTGTGCACGTCAACGGAGCTTACGCGAACCTGCAAGAAAATAAATTGCAATCAATTTAAAATTACCAAGTAAATCCGTCATTTAAATTTCGCATCGAACCACTATAAGTCAGGGCGCTGTGACGCAATACTTGCATTAGGGTAGGTGTGGAGTGAGCATTGCATTAGCTAGGAAACCCGGGGCGCTGGGCTTGACGCGGTCATTGCATTACAGGATAATTTCATGCATCATATTAGTCTTGTGTGCTTGCATGCTTGGTTATTAGCGTAGTTTTTTTTTAATTGAGTCAGTCCTTAGTTTATGTATGGTACTCGTTCAACTAAACCTAAATTGAATCCGCTCAATCTCGAACTTGAACGCACACTTAGAGGCCTTAGGACATCAACACAAGCTCCAAGAGCTCGGTTGATGTTAGACGACGAGTCCACACTGGAACCATCATCTTCGTTTGAATCGAAAATCCGTAGTACCCTTAACCGTTTAAGAAAAACTCAAACGATAAAAATCGAACCGATTCCAATGGCCGATTTTGGACATAACCGGAATAATGGAAACAATCAGAATAATGGGGATAATCTTAATATACCCCCACCACCACCATTAAAGGACTATTTCACTCCTACTGCCTACACACCACCGTCGTGTATTGCATTACCGGAAGTGACGGCAGCTCATTTTAAAATCAAATCATCAACTATTGCGCTCCTACCGTCATTTCACGGGCGTGTTAAGGAGGACCCTTATAATCATCTAGGCGAATTTCAGGGTATCTGTGTGACTTTAAAGATTCAGAACTTAACAGATGATGAGTTAAAAATGCGTCTGTTCCCGTTTTCACTTAAAGATAAGGCGAAGTACTGGCTCCAATCGTTGGAGCCAAATTCAATAAGAACATGGGATGAGTTGCAAACTGTGTTCCTACAAAAATTCTTCCCCATAACTAGGACGAATCAGATTAGAAAGAAAATAACTAATTTTACAATGCAAGATGGGGAGACACTTTACGATACATGGGAACAGTTTAAAGAACTTTTACGTTCTTGCCCTCATCACTAGATACCCAAATGGCAGTTGGTGCAAGTCTTCTATGAAGGATTAATTCTCGCCGTCCGAAACACCGTCGACGCTATTTGTGCGGGGACGTTCCTCCACAAGAGTACCGATGAAGCATGGAAGATATTTGAAACTTTAAGTGAAAACTCTATACACCAAGCAGTATCCGTACGACCTGAGGGACACCTTATACCTCACCTAAAGAGAGAGGCGAAAGTTGAGTCTAATCATTCATATGAAATCCAAGAATTAAATAAAAAAATGGACCAACTTATGATAATGGGCCGCATGCAAGGGCCACCTCCTTCTGCTGAAATATGCCAGTTATGCTCGGATTCATCGCATTCGACATTAGCATGTCTGTCCGCGTCCCAGTTCCCGGAATTTGTGGAACAACATATAAATGCTGTCCAACAGTTCCAACGACCCAATTATAACCCCGGGGGTTATAAACCGGACTCGACATGGGGAGCTCACCCAAACCTTTCTTGGAACTCTAATAGTGAGAAACCATATTCGAAACCCGATACGACGAATTTTTCTAATGCGTATCGGCAACAACCTAATCAGTATAAGCAATCTCAAAATCAACAAAATCAATACCAACAGCCACCCTTCCGCACTAATCCTCCAAGAGATAAAACTTTCGAAGAGAGCGTGTTAGTGTCATTAAAAAACCTCGAAGCTCAGTCACAATCATAATCGCAACTTGTTAACTCCCACACACAGTCAATAGCTAAATTGGAATCCCAGATGGGCCAGCTTGCTAATACCTTGAATTGTCGTAATGAGGGAAAGCTACCAAGTCAACCTGTGCAAAATCCTAAGGGTCAGTATGAGGTGATTTCGGCGAGTGATCAAGTTAATGCTGTCTCAACAAGGACCACCGAACGTCCTGAGGAGGTCATACCTCCTCCCGAGGCAAGAAAAGAAACATGTAAAGAAAAAGAAAAGAGTGAAAAGGAAGAGAATATAACTCCAGTTTCAAAAGACGCTAATCCTCTAGTATCTACTAAAACATCTAAAGCAGCGAATCCTTCTGATTATGTGCCCAGAATGCCATTCCCACCGAGCGGGGAAGCCCCGGCTCACTTCACTAGAAAAAGCACGAAACCGGAAGATATTCTTGAAATATTTAAAGAAGTAAAAATCAATATTCCACTACTAGATGCGATTAAACAGATACCTCCGTACGCTAAATTCTTAAAGGATCTACGCACTCAGAAGAGAAAGTCTAGAAACCATTTATCTAAGAAAGTTTTCTTAACAGAAAAGGTTAGCTCTATGTTTCATAACAATACTCTAAAATACAAGGATCCCGGTACCCCAACCATCGCTTGTCACATCGGGGATAAATACATTCATCGGGCTCTTCTTGATTTAGGAGCGAGTGTGAATTTGCTCCCCTATTCGGTATATGAACATTTGGGTTTAGGAGAACTGAAACCGACAACAGCCACTTTACAACTAGCCGATAGGTTAATTAAAGTTCCACGGGGAGTAGTGGAAGATGTTTTGGTCAAAGTTGATAGATGCTACTTGTCACAGCCCGGTCCCACAATAGCGGAACCGGAGTCCGTGGCACGCCACCGAGGCTAAACCAATTCATTAACGTTCCCAAAATTAGGTTTGAGGAACATACGCAGCGGAAAAACAAAACACATTTTAAAACCAGAGGTTCAGTCGACTGCTCCGTCGACTGCGCAGTCGACGGAGGAGGGCAGGGATTTTAATAGCAATTCCAGTCGACTGAAACTGGAGGTCCAGTCGACTGATGCGGGGTCCAGTCCAGTCGACTGCTTTGGGGTCCAGTCGACTGCTTTGCTAAAATAAGAAGCAGTAGCTAACAGGCTCAGGGGTTCAGTCGACTGCTCAGTCGACTGCTCCCCTGGCAGCAGCCCAATCTGCAGAAAACAAGTTTAAAAGCTTCCTAACTTCCATCCAATGATCAACCACTCCATTCAAACTCAGTCCAAACTCAAACCAAGGTAATCCTAGCTGTATTAAAACATTTCTAAAGTAAGATTACAACATGTTACTAACTATTACAATGGTTTAAAATCCATTCTAACATACCAAGTTAAACATGGGTTAAAACAACCAAATTCTTATTACAACATTTCTAGGATCCCAAAACTACAAGATTTACATTCAAGTTGTCTCACAAGTGAACTCCCAACCCACGTACTCACTTCTGCGATTCCTCGCCAGCATTTATACCTGCAATGGTTATTTGAATAACCACACATATTCGATTTGTTTAAGCTAATGCTTAGTGAATAAATCAACATATGTACATGAATGATAAACATGTCTGCATTCACATCTCTACATTTCATACTAGTCGCCGGAGACTCACGTGCCCGTCCATACTCCCAATCCGCGACTCCTCGCCAATAAGTCCATGCGAAAGGGTAAGACCCACGATTCTACAAACAATCGTGCGACCTTAATGCCTATATCGGCTCCACAAAATGGCACGGTGACCACGTGGTCCTTCTGACCCAAATAAGCAACTTAACATGCTCAAATACATATCACCATGCTCGCGGTAATTAAAACATATCACCGTGCTATTGAGCCTACTTATCAATATAAATGCCCAATATGAACTACACAATATATCTCTAGGAATTAATACATGCTATTCAAACATAACATGAATACATGCCAAGAAATCATTCCAAAACATAGTTGAATCACTCACCTCCAAATAACGCTCCTATAATTCAATCTGAAGAAAACCCGTGCACAAAGAACGTGCAAAAATCCGTCTAGTAAAATTCCTATGGATCAAAATTCCATTTATCAACTTTTATGAAAAATTCTAGAAAATAAATTTTTGGAAAACTTAGCCAAACATGCCCTAATAGGTATCAAAACGAAGCTCTTACCTCGAGGAGCTCGAATATGAAATCTGGGAGAAAACAAACTGACGGAAGGTCGTCGTTTGGCGTCGCAAAGCTTGAAGCAACTAAATCTCCTCTAGCCCCCTTTTTGGCCTCCTTTAGAATTTTAGGTTAACTTATGAAAAATATCTAAGTTCATCTCTATCTATATATAGGCAACATTCTCGGGGAAATACGTTTACCTCCCCACGAGTTTTCAAAACTCCTAATCAGTCTCTGAAACTTTCTATACAGCTTTTTCATAGCTTTACGAGTGAAACCCCAAAATTATAAAAGTTTTCGACTAAGTATCGTTTGGTTGCTAAAACGCGAATTTCTATATAACGTTTCCGAAGTTGCTAATTAGCCTACCAAATTAATAGCGTGTTCATTCGTTCTCACCAGGATACTAAATCTAACAACAGAAATATATTCTAAAACAGAAAATAATACAGATATTGAAATACACATGTAAACATCTATTTTCAGATAAACATTTAAAGTATTCCACAGTGACCGTCTCATACTCGGAGAGACGTCACAACAACAAATTCTCAATCCCAATAGTTTCAAAGGGTTCTCTAATACAGACACCCAAATCAACTCGTGAGTCAAAACTCACCCAAACATGTGTCATAGGACACGCCACATCACATTATCATGCATGACAATGAAATGCAAAAGCAATAACACGAATGTGGGTGTTATAATACTCTCCCCCTTAAAAGAAGTTTGTCCCCAAACTTGTACCTCAAGTCTCGAAAAGGTGCAGATACTAAGTACGCATCTCATCTTCTATCTCCCACGTCATCTCTTCCGTAGTTTGGCTACGCCATAACACTTTCACTTTCGATATTACTTTATTCCGTAAGACTTGATCCTCCCGATCCAAGATCTCTATCGGATATGCGGCATACGTTAAATCACTCTAAATCTCATTCGATGTCGGAGTCATCACTTGATCTCTATCTTCCACTAATTGTTTACGTAGCAATGATACATGAAACACGTTATATACTCACTCGGTAATTTCAAACGATAAGCTACGGGTCCAACCTTTCCAATGATTTCAAAAGGTCCTACATACCTCGGGTTGAGTTTTCCGTATCTACCAAATCTGGTTATTCCCTTTGAAGGTGACACCTTCAAATACACCAAGTCTCCCACGTCAAATTCCAACGGTCGTCTACGCTTATCGGCATAACTCTTATACCTACTCTGAGCTGTAAATAACCGTTGTCGAATTACTTTTATCTTATCCGTGGTCTCTTGTACAATTTTTGGCCCTTCAATCTTTCTTTCTCCCACCTCTGTCCAACTAATCGGTGAACGACATACACGACCATATAAAGCTTCATAAGGAGCCATCCCAATACTCGACTGAAAACTGTTATTATATGCGAACTCAATTAACGGTAGGTGGTCTTCCCAATCACCTTGAAAATCAAGTACACATAAACGAAGCATGTCTTCCAAAATCTGGATTACTCTCTCTGATTGACCATCGGTCTGAGGATGAAAAGCTGTACTAAAGTGCAATTTGGTACCCATTGCTTCTTGCAAGGCTCTCCAAAACTTCGATGTAAAACTACTATCCCTATCCGAAACGATAGAAACTGGGATACCATGTAGTCTCACAATTTCGCGAATATACAACTTAGCTAACGTCATCGGCTTAGTCGTTCGAAGCGGTAGGAAGTGCGACGACTTCGTCAAACGATCAACAATCACCCAAATAATAGTGTTCGATCTCTTCGATCTCGGAAACCCACTAACAAAATCCATTGTTATGTGCTCCCATTTCCACTCGGCTATCGGTAACGGTTGTAACAACCCTGAGGGTACTTGGCGTTCGGCCTTTACTTGTTGACAACTAGTACAACGCGAAACGTACCGTGCTATTTCTCTCTTCATTCCCGGCCACCAATAAACATGTCTCAAGTCTCTATACATCTTGGTGCTTCCCGGGTGAACGATATACTTTGTGTTGTGTGCTTCCTCTAGGATGTTTCGTTTCAACTCTTTCTCACTAGGTACACAAATTCTACCCCTCAATCTCAACACATTATTCTCAAACGTGAATCCCGGTTGTTTGCCCATTGGAATCTCATCACAAATCTTCTTCAAAGCCACGTCTTGAAGTTGTTTCTCTGTGATCTCGTGAATCAAGAGTGGTTGTGCCACCATCGTCGACATCAAACCACTTTCAATCCTTGGTATCACTTCAAGCTCCAAATTCTCCATATCTCGTATCAGTTCTTTCTGAGAAGTTAAATCTGATGCGGTATTGGTTGGTGCCTTACAACTAAGAGCATCGGCGACTACATTCGCCTTGCCCGGATGATATTGAATCGACAAGTCATAGTCCTTCATCAACTCTAGCCATCTCCTTTGCCTCATGTTCAAATCTCGTTGTGTGAACAGGTACTTCAAACTCTTGTGATCCGTATAGATCTCACATTTTTCTCCGTATAGATAATGACGCCAAATCTTCAATGCAAAAATCACGGCGGCCAATTCTAGATCATGTGTTGGATAATTCTTCTCATGCGGTCTAAGTTGTCTTGATGCATACGCAATAACTTTATCACCTTGCATAAGAACGCAACCTAAACCTCTATATGATGCATCACTGTAAATAATAAATCCTTCAGTCCCTGACGGAACAGCTAATATTGGTGCTTTCACTAGTCGGTTCTTCAACTCTTGAAAACTTTCTTCACATTCTGGACTCCAAACAAAAGCAATATCTTTCCTCATTAACTGCGTCATCGGCATTGCTATACCCAAAAAGTCTTTTACAAATCTCCGATAATACCCAGCTAATCCTAGGAAACTTTTGATGTCTGTCACATTCGTTGGTCTCACCCAGTTGGTAACTGCTTCTATCTTCTGAGGGTCTACAGAAATTCCCTTTGCCGATACTATATGTCCAAGGAAAGCTATCTCGATCAACCAAAACTCACACTTCTTCAATTTGCCGAATAATCTCTTTTCACGCAATCGTTGTAAAGCTAATCGCAAATGATACTCGTGATCTTCTACGCTTTTGGAGTAGATTAGGATGTCATCTATGAACACGATAACGAACTCATCTAAATAATCTTTGAAAACACGGTTCATCAAGTCCATGAAAGCAGCTGGTGCATTAGTCACTCCAAATGGCATAACCAAAAATTCAAAGTGACCATATCGAGTCCTGAAAGCTGTCTTCTCAACATCTTCCTCTTTGACTTTCAACTGATGGTAACCGGATCTCAAGTCGATCTTCGAAAATACCTGAGCCCCTTGTAACTGATCAAACAAGTCATCTATTCGCGGCAACGGATACTTGTTCTTGACGGTCAACTTATTCAACTCTCGGTAGTTGATGCACATACGCATTATTCCATCTTTCTTTTTCACAAACAAGACTGGAGCTCCCCACGGCGAAATACTCGGTCGAATAAAACCCTTCTCAAGTAGTTCTTGTAACTGAACCTTCAATTCTTTCAACTCTATCGCTGCCATTCGGTATGGTGGTTTGGATACCGGTTGTGACCCTGATACTACTTCTATTGTGAACTCAAGCTCTCTTTCAATCAATACGTTGGGTAACTCATCGGGAAAAACATTTGGAAATTCTCGAACTACTGAAATTTCTTCTATTAGTAGTCCAAGAATTCGCGTGTCGATAATTGAACATAAGAAACCCGAACAACCCTTCTTCAACATCTTACTTGCTTGGATCGCCGATATCAAGTACGGCGGTACGATTACTCCCTTACCCTGAAAAGTAAACTCTTCTCGTCCTGACGGATAGAAACTAACCCGTATCTGTTCACAATCAATTTTGGCTTGATTAACCGACAACCAATCCATACCCAAGATAACATCAAAGTAATTCACCGTCAACGGAATCAAATCAACGCTCAATACTTTATCACCTATCTTGATTTCACATGACTTGAATATCGAAGAAGTAACTAGCGGTTCACTACTAGGCAATGATACACACAAGTCATATCCTAGCGGTTCTGACTTAACAGTTAAATGCTTAACAAAATCACGTGATACAAATGAATGCGTTGAACCAGAATCCATAAGTACACGTGCAGGATACAAACAAATAGGAAGAATACCTGATACGACGGTATCAGCCGTATTCCCCGACCTGAGCTGGAAGTATCGTCCTTGTTGTTGCGTGACTCCTTTCCCTTTATCTACTCGAGGTTCTACCCTTGACCCGCTTGGCACACTCGATGCACCGGTACTCATTCCCGGTTGTCTCTTACTCGGACAGTTCTTTGCTATGTGTCCCGGTTGTCCACACTCAAAACATTTTCCTCTCATTTCTGGGTTGTAGCTCTTGGCGTTCGAGGTTGTGTTTGGTGTATTCAAATTTGCGTTCAAAGGATAATTCCTAGACACATGCCCCAATTGTTTACAAATATAGCAAGTGATCAATTGATAGCAGGTTCCTCTGTGTCGCAGGTTACATGTTGGACACAACGGTCTCGGGTCCCCCATGAACGTACTCCCTCCTTGGCTACTCATATATGATCCCGAACCTTGCGTAAACGGTTTCTTCGCATTCCCTTGACCCTTACTCCGACTGTCATTTGCTCTCTTCCCTTGTTGTCCCTGTCGATATCTGTCGACACTTTTCTCAGCAATACGGGCGGCTTCCTCAACGAGAGAAACGGTCGGGTGTTGCAACATGTCCACACGGCCATGGATATTCTCTCTAAGCCCTTTCTCAAACTTACGAGCTTTATCCCTATCAGTTGGAATGGTAGTTTTCCCAAATCGTAATAAGGCATTGAAACGAGAAACATACTCACCTACGGTCATATCTCCCTGAACCAAACTCGTAAACTCTTGACGTTTCTGAGTATAAGCAGATTGCGGGAAGAAACGTTTGTTGAATTCTTCTTTGAATGCTTCCCACGTGGTCGGCTTCCCTTGTTCAAGTACGTTGTTCCACCAGTCCAAGGCTTCACCCATCAACGTATCGGATGCGCATAAAATTTTCTCCTCATCGATACATATTACCTGACAGAAATGTCTTTCCATGTCCATCATCCAATGATCGGCCAAGTCTATGTCAACCTGTCCATGATACAACGTCGGTTTCTGTTTATGAAACTGTTCCACGATTGTGTGTTGAGGTCGCGGTGTCGATGGTGCATTGACATAACGAATTTCCACTTGTGGAGGCTGAACGTTCATCTGTTCTCTTTCACTTACCGCTTGTATGAAATTTCCCACCATATTCACTATTTGGTCCATTCGCGAATGCGGTGACAATTCTCTTGGTGGATCAGCCATAACGTTTCAAATATTTCCCCTGTTGAGTTCAATGCATAATGACCATGCATGCTATGCCACAATATAGATATATGTGCACAGTTCATCACAATCAACAAATGCTAATGCATGAAGCATTTCTACAATGATAACAATTTTCTTTACAATTACACACTCCACTCGACGTCGCTCAGCATATATAACATTACTCATTCCCAAGGCTCTAAACTTATGCTCTGATACCACTAAATGTCATAGCCCGGTCCCACAATAGCGGAACCGGAGTCCGTGGCACGCCACCGAGGCTAAACCAATTCATTAACGTTCCCAAAATTAGGTTTGAAGAACACACGCAGCGGAAAAACAAAACACATTTTAAAACTAGAGGTTCAGTCGACTGGTCAGTCGACTGCGCAGTTGACGGAGGAGGGCAGGGATTTTAATAGCAATTCCAGTCGACTGAAACTGGAGGTCCAGTCGACTGATGCGGGGTCCAGTCGACTGCTGAGGGGTCCAGTCGACTGCTTTTGCTAAAATAAGAAGCAGTAGCTAACAGGCTCAGGGGTTCAGTCGACTGCTCAGTCGACTGCTCCCCTGGAAGCAGCCCAATCTGCAAAAAACAAGTTTAAAAGCTTCCTAACTTCCATCCAATGATCAACCACTCCATTCAAACTCAGTCCAAACTCAAACCAAGGTAATCCTAGCTGTATTAAAACATTTCTAAAGTAAGATTACAACATGTTACTAACTATTACAATGGTTTAAAATCCATTCTAACATACCAAGTTAAACATGGGTTAAAACAACCAAATTCTTATTACAACATTTCTAGGATCCCAAAACTACAAGATTTACATTCAAGTTGTCTCACAAGCGAACTCCCAACCCACGTACTCACTTCTGCGATTCCTCGCCAGCATTTATACCTGCAATGGTTATTTGAATAACCACACATATTCGATTTGTTTAAGCTAATGCTTAGTGAATAAATCAACATATGTACATGAATGATAAACATGTCCGCATTCACATCTCTACATTTCATACTAGTCGCCGGAGACTCACGTGCCCGTCCATACTCCCAATCCGCGACTCCTTGCCAATAAGTCCACGCGAAAGGGTAAGACCCACGATTCTACAAACAATCGTGCGACCTTAATGCCTATATCGGCTCCACAAAATGGCACGGTGACCACGTGCTCCTTCTGACCCAAATAAGCAACTTAACATGCTCAAATACATATCACCATGCTCGCGGTAATTAAAACATATCACCGTGCTATTGAGCCTACTTATCAATATAAATGCCCAATATGAACTACACAATATATCTCTAGGAATTAATACATGCTATTCAAACATAACATGAATACATGCCAAGAAATCATTCCAAAACATAGTTGAATCACTCACCTCCAAATAACGCTCCTATAATTCAATCTGAAGAAAACCCATGCACAAAGAACGTGCAGAAATCCGTCTAGTAAAATTCCTATGGATCAAAATTCCATTTATCAACTTTTATGAAAAATTCTAGAAAATTAATTTTTGGAAAACTTAGCCAAACATGCCCTAATAGGTATCAAAACGAAGCTCTTACCTCGAGGAGCTCGAATATGAAATCTGGGAGAAAACAAACTGACGGAAGGTCGTCGTTTGGCGTCGCAAAGCTTGAAGCAACTAAATCTCCTCTAGCCCCCTTTTTGGCCTCCTTTAGAATTTTAGGTTAACTTATGAAAAATATCTAAGTTCATCTCTATCTATATATAGGCAACATTCTCGGGGAAATACGTTTACCTCCCCACGAGTTTTCAAAACTCCTAATCAGTCTCTGAAACTTTCTATACAGCTTTTTCATAGCTTTACGAGTGAAACCCCAAAATTATAAAAGTTTTCGACTAAGTATCGTTTGGTTGCTAAAACGCGAATTTCTATATAACGTTTCCGAAGTTGCTAATTAGCCTACCAAATTAATAGCGTGTTCATTCGTTCTCACCAGGATACTAAATCTAACAACAGAAATATATTCTAAAACAGAAAATAATACAGATATTGAAATACACAGGTAAACATCTATTTTCAGATAAACATTTAAAGTATTCCACAGTGACCGTCTCATACTCGGAGAGATGTCACAACAACAAATTCTCAATCCCAATAGTTTCAAAGGGTTCTCTAATACAGACACCCAAATCAACTCGTGAGTCAAAACTCACCCAAACATGTGTCATAGGACACGCCACATCACATTATCATGCATGACAATGAAATGCAAAAGCAATAACACGAATGTGGGTGTTATACTACTATCCGGTAGATTTTATCGTTCTAGACACCGAACCCGTCCTAGATGCTAGTAAACAAGTTCCAGTCATTCTAGGCCGACCTTTCCTAGCCACGGCTAATTCGATTATTAACTGTAGGACTGGTGTGATGGACATAACTTTTGGTAACATGACTGTGCATCTTAACGTCTTCAATGCATCTAACCAACCATATAGAGATGATGAAGAGGCAGACTGCTATGCCATAGACTTAATAGATGAATTAGTCGAAGAGGCAGCGCCTTTTATGTTAACTAAAGAAGCCTTGGAAGCATGCCTATCACATTTCAATTTTAATGATTTCAACATTGACACGAATGTTGAAGATGTAAATACTTTATTGGAATTAGTAAACACGACCAATGCACTTCCATGGAAACCTAAAATAGAGGCTTTACCGCCTCTTGCACATGAACCAACAGTACCATCCATTGAGTGCCCTCCAACACTCGAACTTAAGCCATTGCCGGATTCTCTGAAATATGCATTCCTAGGATCTAACGCGACCCTTCCAGTCATAATCGCGTCAAATTTAACTGAAATTCAGGAAGTACAGTTAATCGAGGTTCTAGGTAATCATAAAAAGGCGATTGGATGGACGGCCGTCGATCTAAAAGGAATTGACCCGTCCGTTTGCATGCATAGAATAAATTTAGAAGAAAGTGCTAAACCTTCTAGGGAAATGCAAGGACGTCTCAACCCTAACATGAAAGAAGTGGTTATGAAGGAAGTTATAAAACTCTTAGATGCCGGTATTATCTACCCGATCTCCGATAGTAATTAGGTCAGCCCAACTCAGGTTGTCCCAAAGAAATCGGGTATCACGGTCGTACCAAATGAAAAGGGAGTCCTTATACCCACCCGGCAAACTACTGGTTGGCGGGTATGTATTGACTATAGAAAACTTAATTTGATGACTCGTAAGGACCACTTCCCTCTTCCATTTATTGATCAAATCCTCGAACGTCTGTCCGGTCAGAGTTATTATTGCTTCTTAGATGGATACTCTGGTTATAACCAGGTGCCCGTTTACCCCGATGACCAAGAAAAGATGACGTTCACATGTCCCTTTGGAACCTTTGCCTACCGTCGTATGCCGTTTGGTTTGTGCAATGCACCGGCAACCTTTTAACGGTGTATGATGGCAATTTTCTCGGACATGGTGGAGAAATTTCTTGAGGTATTTATGGACGATTTCTCAGTGTTCGGACCTACATTTGATGAATGCCTCCAAAATCTTACAAAAGTCCTCGCCCGTTGCGAGGAAGCAAATTTGGTTTTAAGTTGGGAAAAGAGCCATTTCATGGTTCAAGAGGGAATAGTCTTGGGGAACGTTGTATCCAAGCGAGGTATAGAGGTTGATAAAGCAAAAATCGAGTTAATAGATAAACTTCCACCGCCATCATCCATTCGTCAGATCCGTTCCTTCCTAGGTCATGCCGGTTTCTATAGACGATTTATCAAGGACTTTAGTAAAATTTCACGTCCCTTGTGCAACCTGCTTGCCAAGGATGCTCCTTTTGTCTTTGACAACGACTGTCTGAAGGCTTTTGAAATGTTACGCACCTTACTATCCATGGCTCCGGTAATCCAATCCCCCGATTGGTCCCTACCATTTGAATTGATGTGCGATGCTTCTGATTATGTCGTAGGAGCAGTTTTGGGGCAAAAAGTTAATAAAATCCCTCACGTAATTTACTATGCGAGTAAAACACTAAATGACGCGCAATTGAATTACACGACTACGGAAAAAGAATTATTAGCGGTTGTGTTTGGCCTGGACAAGTTCCGATCATATCTTTTAAGGTCAAAAGTCATTGTGTATACAGATCACGCCGCATTACGTCATTTATTGAATAAGAAAGATACGAAACCCAGATTAATCCGATGGATTTTACTCCTTCAAGAGTTTAATTATGAAATAGGGATAAAAAGGGTTCTGAAAATGTAGTAGCTGACCACTTGTCATGAATTCTTATAGAATCTAATGATCTTACCCCCCTAAAGGATTCATTTCCAGACGAACAATTATTTGCATTATCCACCATCAAGCATCAAGCGTCCATGGTTCAGTGATATCGTCAACTTCTTAGCTACAGGACATATCCCGAATAAGTGGTCTCGTTTAGACAAAGATCGGTTCTTTTCTCAAATTAAACATTACTACTGGGACGACCCACTGTTATTTAAACACTGTTCTGATCAAATTATACGACGTTGTGTTCCGGAAAGTGAGTTCTAATCCATATTAAATTTTTGTCACTCTCTAGAATGCGGAGGTCACTTTGGAGGCCGTCGAACGGCCGCTAAAGTCCTCCAAAGCGGATTATATTGGCCAACACTGTTTAAAGACGCACATGAATTCTGTCAGAACTGCGTACGTTGTCAACAAACAGGGAACATGTCACATCGTGATGCGATGCCCATAACCCCAATCCTTATTATAGCAATATTTGATGTGTGGGGCATCGACTTTATGGGTCCGTTCCCCTCGTCTTGTGGCTTCGAATATATTTTAGTCGCGGTCGACTATGTTTCTAAGTGGGTGGAGGCAGTGGCGACGAGAACCAACGAGCATAAAGTTGTGGTTCAATTTATAAAAGAGAACATATTTTGTCGGTTCGGTACGCCACGGGCAATTATAAGCGATGGGGGAAAGCATTTCTGTAATCGTTACTTTGAAGCCCTCGTCCGAAAATATTCCTCACTCATAAAGTAGGAACCGCATACCATCCGCAAACCCAAGGCCAAGTTGAAGTGTCTAATAAAGAGGTAAAAAGTATATTAGAAAAAACGGTACGTCCGGACCGTATAGATTGGTCACAACGACTGACCGATGCGCTTTGGGCATATCGTACAGCTTTTAAAACTCCTATTGGGATGTCTCCTTACCGACTAGTGTTTGGAAAAGCGTGCCACCTACCGGTGGAACTCGAACATCGACCCTATTGGGCCGTAAAAACGCTTAACTAAGATATAAAAGCGACAGGATGCCATCGGAAACTTCAATTGCAAGAACTCGAAGAATTGAGAAATGAAGGGTATGAAAATTCGAGAATCTACAAAGAACGATCTAAATCTTTTCATGATAAAATGATTATAAGAAAGAATTTTGAGGTTGGACAACGCGTCTGGCTGTTTAACTCAAAATTAAGGTTGTTCCCGGGTAAGCTACGGTCCCGATGGGACGGTCCGTTTATAATAAGACAAGTATTTCCGCATGGAGCAATTGAAATCCAAGATACAAATGGTGGAACATCGTTTAAAGTGAACGGCCAACGACTTAAGCCGTATCGAACCGAGGAAACAGAAGAAAGAGAAATTAAATCTATAGATCTGGTTGACCCGGTCTATCTCGACTGAGCACATGCATCGGTCGAGCTAGCGACGTAAAACTTAGCGCTTCTTGGGAGGCAACCCAAGCTTTAGTTAGAATTTTCTTCAATTTTGTACACTAGTTAGTAGTTATGGCCAGGGTCTGAGCCTTTAGAACCCCCAAAATATGAAAATTTGAAATTATAAAACATTTTTACAAGGAAACAGAAAAGAAAAATGAGAAACCCATGTTTCCCGCGCGCGGCCCGCTCGCGCAAAACTTCGCTCGCGCGAACTTGCCCCTTAGACAAAAATTTTGAAATCTTTTGAAATGAAGCCTCAGGTCTTACTCGCGCCTCAAATCGCGCGAGCGAAGCCCTCGCTGGAGCAGCCCGCTCGAGCAACTTTGTTACTTAGAATTTTTTTTTGATTAAACCAAAAGAAAGCCTCAGCTTCTCCTCGCATAGGGATCCGCGCGTGCGAAGCTCGCTCACGCGATCCGCTCGCGCGAGGTTCCTGTCCCTTTAAATATAGGGCTGAGCCCTAATTTCCTCAGATTTCTTTTTCTCTATCTCTCTTCGTCTTTCTCTCTCTCGGCGACGCCTTCTTTCTCTTCTCTCCACCACTAATCGCCACTACACCACCGTCGACCTCCATCACTAACCACCATCACACCGCCGTGCGACTGCCGCCAACCATCGCCGCCGCCGCCGTCGACTTCACAACAAAACCGCGGCCAAAATTCACCCCCAATCTCGGATCTTCGAACCACAGGTACATATATATACTATTATACATATATATATACGTATATGGATAAGTTATATACATATATCTATACCTATATACGAATACATACATACCCACACACAAGATACATACCCTAATCACATTTAGGGTTTGAAATTTTGGGATTCTTGAAATCCTAAACCTAATTCGTGAATCCTACCCTCTTATATACACACACCCACAACCCTAAATTCAGTATAGATATACATATACTTAAACCTACTCTTGTGTACATATCTACATATGAACCCACAAATTCTTGGTATATAATACACACATTTTGAAATCTGTTTGAATGATTCACCTTAGGATTTGTGGCTTAGGGTTGTGGGTTAATGTGAACTCAACATATGGGCTAAAATTTTTATGGGTTGGGTTGAGACTAAGCATATTATGCAGACCTGCGTGTGCACATTCCGAGATCAACACGGATTTCACACACGGATTTCATTATATGCACACACAAATTGATTTTACCTCCCCATATCTATAAATACGTATGCATATGTCCATATACCTATACTCACATACCCTAACCCCTCATAAACACATACACGCATAATCTCACACTTTTGTTAGTACACACAGTGAATTGTCAAAATTCAAAACCCTAACTCTAAGATTGAAACCACATATAATTGACATTAATCCTACCTTGCCAGGATAACACTTATATATTTAGGGTTTATGTTGAAATTTAATTCCATAAGTGTGTACCTTTTTGATTGTATTTCTGGATTTGTGGAGGTCTGTTTATACATATACATATTTGTAGGGATTCAGATCCTCACATATTAAACCGTATATAGTTGAGCACACTCCCACTGCGGAATTCTGTTTGTTTAAACAAATTGTTAACGCACACACTTATATCGTTATTATTTTCACGTTTTGATACCAGTGAAATTATAGGACAACAGTTAGAAATTAATCAACTATAGCATTACGTCAATGCCCTTGTACGAAATCAACTTAGTTGAGACCCTTATCGATTGACGGTGCAATTTACGAACAATAACGATCAATGTCTTAACATGTTTACGCATGCTCAATCTAACAACTTTTCGTTTGACAATTTACAATCTAATTTTTGTTGGCGATCAGCTTTGTCGATACAGATCTTGATTTGTACCTACACTGCTTTAGACCCTAATGTTAGAAAACCATAAGGATATATATATATATATATTTACGTATACAAAGATAAATATTTTGATGTTCCGACCTATATACACACCTGGACATGAAGTTTCGAACCCGAGCCTCTATCCACATATTGAATATGTCTTGTGGATTCATACGCATATACATTTACAGAATCCAACCATTTAATTGAGAAGTAGTCGTAGAATAATCAAGTTATTATGTTCATTGCGTCTTAACTATGTTCACATTCGAATGAGTACGTAGACATTAGTTTTGAATGTTCATACATTGAATGTGAAATCATTTACTATAACTACAGTGTCAGTTACGTTGTTTCCATTCACATTTATTACACGTTTGCACTCGTTATTCTAATCTTGTATGCAAGAAGCGTACTACTCAAATCAATTGTGAATCCGAGTGTTTCCATAATTAATATTGACAATTGGAATTTGATTTTGAAATTGTTTAACGTAATGATTTTCGACGTCGCATTGACGTGTTAACCCAACTTGTGACCGTCCTTCTAAACATTCAAATTAACATTTTCGACATAGGCATCACTTATCTATTTAATTATTTCCACTACTATTGAACATGCGGCGAGTACCCCGTGACTCGACCGCAAAGTGTGTGCCCTTGTCGGGACAGTGGGTGAGAAGGGATCGGCTCTTCTCACAGTTGCTGGGTGTTCCCCCGTGAACCCCAATTTCTTTTACAACTATTGCAATTATATTGATTGTGTCCCTTGCCGGGATGTTTTTCTTTGCAGGTGACCCATTCCCCCTTTCGCTTTCATTTTCTTTTCTGGGCTTAGACCAATTTTAAAGCCCGCATTTTCAAATATTTTCTAAAATTTATACACCTTTCTTTTACAAATGACAAAACGAACCGTAAAATCCGCCTCTTCGTCCCAACCACCTTAGAAACGATCAAAATGAAAAGAAAAACAGACAGGACCACCACCACCACCGCCCCCAGATGACCCAAACCTGAATGAACTAGGCCCAAAATACGCCACTCGAGGCCTCAACTACGAGGCCGCTATAGACGCTGAGTACTTCGCGTCTGATAAAGACCCGAAGTGGGGCCACAGCAATCTAGCCGCCCGTAAGTTGGCCCCACAGCTTTATTTTGGGAACCCAGATTTAATCAGCTACCCCCGCGTCGTCCGCCTCTTTTATCAAAACCTCCGCTACCATAAACAATCCCTAAGCCAACACGCCTTCCTGTCCACCACCATTGATGGCCACGACATTACCCTCAACCCAGATAACATCGCTGAAATCCTCCAACTCCCCTCCCATTCTTACCAAGTTCCAAAACTAAACGTCCTATCCAAAGCCCACTCCTTCATACACATTATTCAGGACATGTGTGGCGGCCGCTCTGGGTCGGGGCAATCTATTCGACGATCGCACATGCCCTGCCAGATGTGGTTCGTCGACCATGTCTTTAAACGAAACCTGTACCCCCTTGGTCATAAACAGGAACGGACCAAGGAAATTCACCATGCCCTCCACGCTATTTACCGCAGCGATTGGTTTCACCCTGGCCTGATTATTATGGAGGGCATGCGTCTTGCGGCCCATGCCATTGACCACTCCCTTGATTCTAAGCTTCTTCTGCCCTACCCTCACACTATCACCGCTATTCTTCGGGCTAAGGCCTTTCCTATTCCTGCCGATGAGCCCATTGACGCACATATTCTAGAGTTCGCTTCTGCTGATTGGAAGCTGAGCTTGGATCGACTAGACCTGGAGGTTAGGAGGGTCCGAGAGCAGGCCCAGGCCCATCGTGAGCAGGCAGCCCAGTGTCCACCCCCTCCTGAGGATTCTCCGTACGCTTGGACGTATAGGGACGTGTGTGCTTTTCGAGGTGAGGTGCTGCGCTTGCAGTCATACATGAGGTCCTTTTTCTAGCTTCATCATCCTGATCAGCTGGAGGACATTCTTGCTCAGGGAGAGGCAGCTTACCAGTTGGCGTTTCCGCGACAGACACAGCAGGTGGCTGAGGAGGGAGTTGAGGAGCAGGGAGAGGTACAGGGTGAGGATGAGGAGGCTGGAGATGATGGTGATGATGACGATGGGAGTGACAGTGATGGGGATGGTGATGGTACTACTGGCCAGGGGAGTACGGGGCTGGAGCTGGTTCTGATTGAGGGTGGTGAGGACTAGACTAGGTTTTGGGGGGGAGTGTTTGGACATTTATTTTTCCTTTTTCATGTATTTGGTGGGTGGTTTAGACATTTTCAGACAGTTTGGCATGTATATTCTTTTATTATTCCTGTATTTTTACTTTTCGTCTGTCTGTTTATTATTATTAGGGTTTTGCTGTACCCGGCTTTGACCGGTTAGTTTACTTTCTGTCTTTTGGTTTACTTTTGAGCAGTTGGTCTGTAATTATATTATTTTTCTTTTGTTGCCTCTCGTTTATAGTTATGTTATTACTGTTGCCTCTAATTCGTCACAACTTGACATTGTTATTCATTACCGCTCCAATTTCATGTTCGGCTATATAATGTTTCATTTATTCACTTGGAAGCAAGTGTCGTTGAATTACTATTGAATAGCAATCTCACCAACCATTGCACTAGAACAGGGGTCTCTTCGGTTCAGGTTTGGGGGTAATTCTATTTGAATTTAAATGCACACGTACATTGTCTACGTTTACAAATTTAACATTTATTACGGCTGTACATTCAAGCAAATGGTAGCGTTAAGTTTCTTGTTTTCAGTAACTCAAACTAATAAGGTTAAATTGTGACTTAATTTTTGGTTTCAGGTTTTTGTTTTTCTAAAATCTGTATAGTACCTCGACCCTTATATATCATCTACATCCTCATAGCATGGACCATCCGATCTCTCCTCCTTCGTCACCTGATAGGTCCCCGAGTTAGTCGAGTTATTGTTCTGACTTTAGCTCGCTTTCTGATACTCCTACACTGAGTCTTAAGGTAGCCAAACCTGCCGGTCCCGGCCGGTACCGTCATCATCCTCGTAAGCCTAGTCCTATATGTTCTGATTCTTCCGACGAGGATGATCTGTTTGGCGATGACCCTACCGCTATTGATGGCCCTTATGGCGCTCCCCCTATATCTTCCGAGTCTTCTTCGTCTGAATCGGCCGATTCATTGACCGATGATGACGACGAGGGTGTGGTTTCCGGTTTAGCTGCTAGTTCATTATCTGACCCTGTTGAGTCTACTGTGCCTCCGACTGAGGTTACCTATCCATATAGGGACCTCTCGGATTATGTACCGGACATTGTTCGATAGCGTCCGGGTCACCCTGACTGGTCTCATGAGGACATTGCTTCGATATTTGCGCCTTATTCCGGTCTTGAGGATGATAGGGTTGATTTGGGTCCGAGTGTCATAGAGGAGATTGAGGAGGGAGTGAGTCCGGAGCTACATGCTGATTTTTATGAGATGGGACCACCATTCGACCCTGCGGAGCACCCGGAGTGGGAGCTAGTTGATTGGTACTTTCGATCTGGTGTGCCGCTACCGTCCGACATTTTTCGTGGTGTGGACGTCTTGGTGATCTTCTACGAGGACTACATTCATGTCATTGTTATGTTCCCATCTGCATAGGGACATGCAGTGCTTTGGTTTGGGGGAGTATATGGATATTCTTTTTAGTATTGTCGTTTTATTTTTCATTTTATTTTTAGTACTTCAGATTATTTTTGTTCAGTTTCTTCTGTTAGTTCGTTATTTTGTTATTTCGTTCATTTGTTATTTCTTTTAGTATTTTGAAAGTATTTTGAAAAAAAAAAAATTATAAAAAAAAAGTTTCTTCATATTGTTCAATGTTGCATTACTTCTGTTTGTAATTAGATTTCATTGAGATTTTGGAATTTAGAGAGTATGTAATTTGATGTCTACCGAATCTATGAAGGTATGTCTTGAGAGTATATATCCTTAGAATCATTGTTTTGTATCTTATACTTGCATATCTTGTTGCACGGCACGTAGTCAGATGGATATCTAGTAACATTTGAACTATAATATAACTTGGATTTCTAAATAGTAATATTGTGGAGACTAAACCCGGTAAGCTTTAGAGCCTTTCATCCCTTTGAGGGTTTCAATTTATTATTATCGAATCTCTTTGACATATCGCACTATTTCGTTGATTAGTCTCATTATTCCTTTATTTTGATTGAGAGTCAAGTCGTTATTATAATTACCATGTTTAAGAAAAAATATAGAAGAAAAAAATAGTTCCTAATCATAACATTGAAGAATCATGTGCCTTTAGAAAATGACACTAGGCCATCTGTTCTAATACACCTTTTTGACCTTTGGCCTACCCAATATAAATATTTTTATCCCTTGTTAACCCTTTGGGCCTTTAAATAAGCCATTTCTTTGTTCACCTATTTTCCTACCTACTCCGATATGGAGTTCGCCACTATAAAAACTGACCTAACCCATGTCCAAAAGTAGTTAGAGAATAGTTTTTCATAAAGAAATCGGGCTAAGAAACGACTAGAAAAAAAAAAGAGAAATGATGTATTGAGTAGTAGAAGAAAAGAAGTATGAAAAAAGAAAAAGAAAAAGAAAAAAAGATATACGAATCTCTCACTACACCAAATTGGCCGAATTGTCACCCTTATTTTCGCGACGTTTGTCACCGTCTTAAACCGTGACAATATTTGTCACCGTCTGAAACTGTGACAATTGTGTTTGTCAGTGTGAAAAACCGTGACAATATTTGTCAACGTTAAAAGCAGTGACAAAAAATAAAATTGTCACCGTCCCGAACAGTGACAAAATTTGTCACCATCATTAGCGGTGACGAATAAATAGTGGTGACAAAATTTTTTAAAGAACAAAAATAAAACCCTAACTCTTTCTTACTCACCCTAAAAAAAAAACTCTTTCTTACTCTCATTCTCTCTCCCCCACCCGGCCGCCCCCATCGCCCCCACCCCCCCGCCGCCCCCACACCTATTCTGTCGCCACCATCCAAAAGAGCTATCTCTCTCTCTCTCTTTCTCTCTCTCTCTCTCTCTCTCTCTCACACACACACACACACACACACAAAACCCCACACACATCTCACATATGTTCCCAACGCTATCACTGTGACCCACCGCTTGTGGATGCCGGCAAGGTCAAGGACTTCTACACCGGCAAGAAGCTCCAGGACCACCGAGGGTTTCCAATCCACCACGTCTTCGTCTCGCCGCTCCTCCGATGTATTCAGACCCCGTCCGAGGTTGTCTCCGCTCTCTGTTCCGTCGATGACGATGATCCGACGAAGGTAACCAGAGACGGTGTCCAAATCGATCCTTCTAAACTCAAGGACAGATAGATCTCATGTATATATATACAACAAATGTATATAATACATAATAAATACATAGATACAATATGTGTATCTATACTGATTTAAAGTATTTACCATTGCAGGTTCTCAATGTGGAAAAGAATGCCAAACACATAGCTACCGAGGTATCAAAATGGGTTTAAAAAACCAAATTTAATCTATCTTTATTAGATCTTTTCATTGTTTTTCTATTTTTTTTTAATGTTGGTCCATAGATGGGTATAAACTTTTTTTTCCCTATCCTCAATCTTTATTATATATTTCAAAAAAAGTATCTCTCTCTGTCTATACATATATGTATATCAATACATATATCTCGATTTTGATTGTTGATTTTTTGGTGAAGGGGTTTCAAATCAATCCAGAAAAGAGATTTGGGAAAGGGGGTTCAGGGTTTAATGTGGAGGCCTCAGCAAGGAAAGTGCCAACCCTCGGGTGAGGTATTATTAGGTTCGATGTTTACATGTCTAGTGCAATTTGATTGATAAATTTTTGTTGAGTTAGTGAATTGTGGATACTTTAGTTGAATTTCTCTTCTACTTGTATTTTTTTAAAAATTATTGTTCATTTTGTTATTATAATTATTACTACCTATTTGAGCTTTTTAAGGAACTTAATTGAGTAATGCTATTCCCAAATTTGAAATTTGAAAGGAGTATGCAGTATCACCATGGCATGTGGTACACCCATTAAAGCATTTGGGTAAAAAATTTGGGATTCAAATGTGGGAAGTTGGGAAGAACTAAGAAGGGCTATTTCCAACTTGTCAGCTTGATCTAACATTGTTTGATTTTCTCTGCGCAGGAAGTCTGCTTGAAGCCAACAACAAAGCCATGAACATTGAGGTGTCTTTCTTGGATTTCACTTTTTATATATTTATATATCGACACATAAACAAGTATGTTGATTTTTTTCTGTACCATAACACCTAGATGATTAGACCATTTTTTAGTATTTTTTAGTCACCAACCATTTAGGGCTGGTCAAAGATTGCTTAGCTACATTCAAAGATGTGGGCTGGGGATTCTTATACTACTTGAGTAAATAAAAGTTATAGACTTCATAAACTTAATAATAGATGAACTTCTTTTTAGACACACAGCATTTTTGACCACTTCCTCTGTTCTCAACCTTAAACTTGTGAATTGTGATCTCTTGCTTTGCTTGTCATGCAGATACACATTAATAATAATTAAAGGAAAAAAGAAATGGCGCTAATTATATGTTTATTTTTATTTAAATCTTTCAGTCAAGCAGAAGATTGAAAACCATAGAGAAAAGTACTTCACTATGACAGATTGCTACGAAGGGGAACTCCTTTGTTCAACCAGTTCCATCTTCAACATTCGAAGAAATCCAAGAAAAAAGCATAAAGAAGTTCAGAAAGCAAAGGATGATATTCTGGATTGTCCCAAGGTGAGTGACTTATTTGGTTTACTTAAAAGTATTATAGAATGTTTTTGCTAATTCCAATGGCGCTAGGCTGCTAGCAGATGAGAAGATTTGAACTTATGCTTATTTTTTTGCAATTGTATGTTGTCCAGTTGGGTTTTTCCAGAGCTAAAATCACACACATATTGTCATAGCCTAGAGTAATGAGATCCTATTCCAAAATTTCTTGCCCCATACCCTTAGATCCATACATATAGGTAGAAATCTGTTTGAAAGAGAAGTTTCTACATGGATATTAATGTGTTGATTTTGTGTTTCCTACAAAATTATTGAAAGAGAATGATCCTCCAAAGAAGAGGGGAATAAATATAACTTCACTTTTGTACATCTTCAAGTTGCCTACTACTTTGGATTGATCAACTACATGGCCATTGCTCAAGAGAGGTATTATTTGTAGATGTAAATCAAAGAATATATATATATATATATATAGAGCACTGATAGCATAATATTATGGCATTGAATTGGAACTTCAATTTGCTATGCGAAGAAAAACTTATTCACTTATAGCATTTAATAATACTCTATTTTGTTTTAATAATACTTATTCACTTCAATTTGCGTTTGGTAATTATCTTTTTCTCTTTTATTTAGGCCTTCTTTCTACTCTTACAGATTCTACTCTAAATCCATTCATGTGTTCATTGAAATGCCAAAGGCACATCTTAAATGTCTTTGCTAGCACACATATTTGAAGGGTCTATTTACTGTGTGAGTTCATTGCCGTGCTTTATTTGATTAGAGAAACCAGAAGTTAAATCCTTCCTTAATCTGTTTCTTTTGTTGTGTGTTTAGAGAAAAAAATTTGTTAAAAAAATCTATCCTTCTATTACTTGAACGCATTAAAAACAGAGTTTATCAATTTTAATTTGTGAGTTTTCTCTTAGTATTTTGAACTTTATTATTTTACAAACACAGTACATTAATAGTAGTCCGAATCAACCCGATCCTTACTAGTAATAGTAGTACATATCACTGTAAAATTGTGCTTCTTTGATTGATTGAGTTGCTTGATTTCAATGTATTTACGGTTGTACTTGACTGCAAGATCTTCAAACTACTACTTTTAATTGTTGGACTTTATTTTATTAGAGAAACCAAAAGTTAAATCCTTTCCTTGTTGTGTGTTTAGAGTCCAAAAATGTTTTAAAACAACTATCCTTCCTCCGCCAAATACATAGGGTAAAAGAGTAAATTTCAAATCTTCAATTTTAACTTAAAAAATTTGAAAAAAAAAAGGTGGAAATCAATATGTTTAGATCATAGGAGTTGTTTGGTTTGGTTTTAAATTGGTCAAAAATGTCATTCTAATTTGTGTTTTTCAGTTTCTCAAAATTGAAAGAAAGCATGGAATGAGGAACTTGCTTGAGCATGTGAATATATCTTAGTCATTTGCTTGAGCATGTGCTACTGACTATTTTCTCAAGTCATTAAAGTCTATTGCTTGCACCCAACCATTGACTCCATCAATCTAACTCTTTGTTTGTTTCACTTGGCTGTGGATATATTTTTGGTGTCCCTTTGTTTATGTATATTCCCAAATTTCCTTTTGTACTATTTTTTGCTTATTTACATAGAGTTGAGATTAAGCATATACATCTCTTGCTGCTGCTGCTACTGCAATTATTGATGCTTATAGTTGTTGACGATTGGTCATATTTTATGTTGCTTTCTTAACTTTGCATTTTGGTTCAATTAGTCTCATAGCCCTTTAATATTTTTATGGAGCTGTGGATACCGGGCTTCGGACCACTTCTCTCTCTTGTTTGAGATTGTTTTGAAATTGATTTGAATCAAGGAAAGAAAACGAAAGGTCTGTTGAAAACAGATACAGAGTCGCCACTTGGTCTTTAAGGAACCAAGAAACCTAATTTTGACTCACCCAAGCGGATAAGGGCACCGGCCCTTCATAACCAAAGAACTTGGTTCGGGGTTTTGGTACGAGAGAGGAAGGAGCCTTTGTCGCGACTAAAACACCCTCAACTCGCCCCATCTTTCGACGGGCCTCAATTAGCATCCAAATAATCATCTTATACTATGTATGGTTCGGTAATTAATACTATGATAGTATATTACATCACATAAGAAACTTGAAATGGAAGATCTAAAGATAAGATATCATTCATAAGATCTAAGTCAAATATCATACAATGTAAAGTGAAAGATCACACAAATAAACTTAGGAAAAATAGTCTAATCATGTATCAAATAATCAAGACTTCCTAATCTAAAGGGGGACATGAATTGTTCTTGAAACAAATAGTCAAAGAAAACAAGGATGCTTAGCAAGCTAGTATGATGCATGTTATTCTTTGATAAAAGAAGACCTCTCAATCCCCGGGACGGATGAGAAAGGATGATTAGATCAAGGGGAAGCATGAACGGGTGATCGAGTTCATTCCTTATAATCTCCTTAGATTAAGAGTTACAAAAACCCCACATCTTGCATGAATGCAATGTATGTATCTAAAGTGTACAAAGGTTGTAGTGTGTTTTGTGTACATGAATTTCTAGAATGACTTAGAAGTATAAAATGTGTATGGATGGATGAATGAAATCAACATGGGATGTGTACAAATGTAGTATGAACTACTTCCTAAGATATGAACTAATTTGGAGTTCATGTAAGCATCAAATCAAAGAATGAAAGTTAAAAGGTGTTTGCTGTGAATAGTGGACAGAACAGTAACATGATCTTGTAGAAAATGAAAAGAGGGGTTAGGAATGTTTTCAATGCATGATTTTTTATGGAGATGTTTATTATTGTGTCTAGAACACAACCCAAAAGGCCAATCTTGAATATCTATCACAGATTGAGAGAAATCATATAAACAACACAGGTCACTCAGAAACAGAGTCCGTACTGTCGACTGAAATGTTAGAAAATCTTAGAAAATGAAAAAGAATGATCTAGAGACCCATTTTATACAGAAAGTTTCCTAAGACATTGAATTTTAAGGGAAAAATAAGTTAGGACCACCCCTTTTGGAAAAGTTTTCTGGAAAAGAGGTCGTAAGTTGACCTAGCTGCTGTGACAGCAAAAACAGAATGTTTGGAAGGAATGTTGGGACCCAAATGGACCATTTCCAAGTACTTCCAAGTCAAACCAAAAATCATGGGTGTTCTCCAATGAGTTAGGAAGACTTTCCAAGTGGCCTTGTATTCATATGTTGAGTATTGAGTTCTAGAAAAATCTTTGAACTCAACTCACTCACTGTTTTGACTCATTGTTTTGAAGATTTTGGAGAAAACAAAGTTTTGTTTCTTGAAACCAAATGAGAGGGATTGAGAGGGGTTTTGAAATAGATGTTTTGAAAACATGTTTTCAACACTCAATAAGGATCATAGCCACTTAGAATACCTACATCAAACTCATCATTTAAGAACCTCCAAGATTGTTGGAGAGATTTATTTTATTTTTGGACATAACTTCAATACATTCCAAGAATACTTTGGAAGTATTGAGGTTATGATCATCATCTATCAAACATGTTTTTGAGGTCAAGAGCTACTATCCATAAGGATTCACTCACCCCAAACTTCATGTCATCACTTAGATGATGATGAACTAGTAAGTAAATAAAGAAAAGAAAAAGAAATGAGATAAGGAGAGATGAACATATATATATAATCAAAGCAAGTAAATAGCAATCAATAGATGATAATCAATGTGATTTTGGACTTGTAGCTTGGTGTTTCACTCATAGATTTTGACATTTGGACATGGAAGTAGCTTCCTATCTCATGAATGCTCAAGAATGAGGGTTGGAGTGGACTTTGAATGTGAAGTATATAGAAGGATGATGGAAGAAAACAAGAATAAAACTCACTTTCTTATGGAAAATCAATGGGAGAAGCTCCCTTTCTCTCTTCTAAACCTATCTCTATCTCTCTTCTTCTCTACAACTTTTCAAGCTTTGCACTTGGCCCCCCCAAAATGAAGAGCAATGGGGGGTTTAAATAGGCCAATTTGGTGTGGTTTTGGGGTTTTAGAAGTACTCCCATTGGTCCCAAACAACTGTGAACATAAAACTATGTCGTTTTGGCTTTCAATTAATCAAATTGGACCCCCAAAAAAATTACAAAAATGGACTCTGCGAGGGATGAGTGCCGCGGCGGCACTGGGCCAGTGCCGCGGCGGCAGTGGGCCAGTGCCGCGGCGGCAGTGCTCCTCTGAAGCCCAGAAAATTACGTTTAGGCCCCCAGAGGTTCCGGTATTCGCGAAAAGGCCCTATTTCGTCCGAAATTCACAGAAAATGCATACGAACTCCAAATTGAGGTTGTGATATACCGTTGGAAAGGTAATGGAGTCTACTTTACATAAAAAATAGTTCGGGGATAGGTCACTTTGAAAAGTTTTACGGTATTCGCGATAAAAGCCGATTTGATCGCCTTTTTCGCCTTTGGAAATTCATAATAAACTCGTTTTAAATCCGAAAGTTATGTGCGATATACCGTCGGAAAGCTGTTGACCTCTAGTATCCATGAAAAATATTTGAAAATTGTTTCGGTGCCCCGATTCCAAAGTCAAATCTTGGTCAAACCGGTCAAACCTGGGATTCCCGGGAAGTTCTGGGAACCTCTGGGAGCTCCCCGGAGCTGATGTTTTCGCTCGATTTTCTTTTGGAACTTGTTTTAATACTTTTCTCATGATTTAGAATGGTTCTGGTGAATTCAGATAATTTCTGTCAAACTTGGTCAAACTTGGTCAAACTCTGGTCAAACCTGGTCAAACCTTGGTCAAATCGATCAACGGGGACTTTCGGGGAACTTCCGGGACTTCCGGGGGTCTCTGGGAGCTGACGATTTCATCCAGTTTTACTTAAAAACTCATTTTATCACTTTTCTTACGACGTAGCATGTTTTCAGAACTTTGGGACCAAATCTGGGAGTTTTCGGGCTTTCAGGGGCATTTTGGTCATTCTGAGCAGTCTGAGAGATAGAGCTGACTTCCGAGAGTCCTTTTGAGTCTTTTACGATCATTGTGAACCACCAAGCTATGGGTCTCCTAAATCTGATAGCCGACAAAATGGGGTGTCTACAGGAGCCTCGTGATGTAAATTGGTTTTATGAAAACATAAAAAAGAACACTTTGAAATTTCAATTGCATATAGGAGCCTAAATCCCACAGTTTCAGTTTCAGTTTCAGTTTTAGTTCTATTCTTTAACTGTTATTGCTTGCACCCAACCATTGACTCCTTTGTCATGTGAACGATAACAATCTGCTATGGAAAAAATAATTATATTAATTCTTTATGTTGCTCAAGTATTTCAGTTTTTGTAATTTATATTTAGTGATCATATGACTTTTAGTGATGTAATTTGACACTAACTGTTTCCCCTCGCCTCCCATCTCTTGTTTGCTTCTTACTACTACATGTTTTCATAATTTTGATTCTATAGAATGAATTTTAGATGTTGTATTCTCAATTATTATGTGCATTTTTCCCCTTTTCTATTGAAATATTATGTTTTACTTATTGGAAGCCATCTGGCCTTTGGAAACTTAGAGCTTAAAGCAAAAAATCAATTCCTTCATGCCTTCTAGGTCTTATAGAAGTGTGTTTCTTTATCCAGGTTAGTTGACAAGGTGTCAGATAAGGTGAAATCTATAAGAGTGTTTCTTTATCCAGGTTAGTACGAGTACGCCTGCGCGGTGACGTTTATGTGTTTTACTTGCTATTTAGGGTTGTAAACCCTAACGAGTACGCCTGCGGGGTGGCGTTTTATGCGTTCTTGCTTTCTTTCTATGTTTGATGATTATACATGTATTGTGTGCTGACTCTTTGTTTCATCTTCTTATTATGTGAACTTTTTTGTTGGTTGTTGAGTACTTTTTTGTGTTGACCATATGCATCATTGAGAACTTGGGAGATATTTAGCACGGTCATTCTGATCGTAGTTCGTTGTAATCTTTTTCGACTTTTTATAGATTGTGTTTTTTTGTTGCAAATTTGAACAAATGGTGTTTAGCAACTTGTATGGTTTATATGTAAATATTTTTGGATTGTATGGATTGCAAAACTGTGTTTAGCAACTTGTGTAGTTTATATATGTAAATGGTTTTGTATTGTATGGATTTTAATTGTACAGGTACCCCAAAATTAATAGTAATTTTTTTTTTATTTTAAAAATTTTTTGTCACTGTTCTGAGCAGTGACAAATTTTCTACAGGATCACCATCATTTGTCACAATTTACAGAGGTGACAAATGCATGAATTGTCACCACGATATGTCACGGTTTTAAGCAGTGACTAAATTTATATTTTGTCACCGTTTACGGCAGTGACCAATTTATATTTTGTCACCGTTTACAGCAGTGACAAATTTATATTTGATCACTGTCTAGGGAGGTGACCAATTTAAGGCAATTACCCCTTTTAGGGGTACACAAATGGGCGGTGACAAACAAAATTGTCACTGTTCGTGGAGGTGACAAAATTATTTGTCACCCCCGAAATAGTCACCGCCGGAGACAGTGACAAATGTTGTTTGTCACCGCTCAGAGCGGTGACAAATCGGCCAATCTGGTGCAGTGTCTTGGAAGAGATAAAGAAAAGAAAAAAAAAGAGAAATAACTAGTCATTGTAGTAAAGCCCTTGCGTTACACATCAATGCTATTTCTAGATACTTACGGACTCTTTGAATCCCTTTTACCCCTCCTTTCTGAACCTTAACCCTCGACCAATGCTACAACCCTTATAAAGTCCTAGTTGATTCTATGGAAACATGATTTGAATATGGAACCGATAAAGGAAAGGGAATATAAACATGGTAGTAATGATATTCACTTGATGATTGATATCTATTCATGAGACTATTTTATTTTCGTCGTGTCGTACGTTGTTCCGTGTCATATGCGAGTTTATTAGTTGCACGATAATTCTTCCTCGCATATACATACATATGAGTGTTTACACCTATTTCAAAATGATTTCATTTTAGAGTGTAATAACAAAGTGAGATTTGTAGTCGAAGCATCACTAAATAGTTATCCGATTTATATTCCAAGTTCAGAGTCGCCGTGTATCCACTTGACTACTAATTCACACACATGCGGGTTTTTGATATATTCTATTGATTCTGGTGATATATGTTTTCGGAATATTTTTCATGGTGTAGGAAGGCATATTATTGTTTTACTCTTGATAATGTAAAAGTTTCATGTGAAGTTGATTTTATAAAAGGAGGATGTTAACATTGAAATGTTGTAGATTTTGAATAAAATTTTTATTTTTACAAGTTAATAAAGGTGGTTGTGGGTGACTTGTTGATGAGAACCCTCACGAGACTTCACTCGTCCGACTAGGGACACCTAGAGGTTTAAAAGGCTTGTTGCACAGGCTAAGTGCAATCGTTATCCATACGAAAATGGAGTAGTTTTATTCTTTTTGCTCGAGGACTAGCAAGATGTAGGTTTGGGGGTGTGATCGGGAGAGAACAAATCCGAATTATACACCTTAACTCACATTTGTTAGCTGTTTTTATCCTGTTTTTACGTAGTTTTACTTTATTTTCTATTTTTTGTCAGGTTATAGAAGAAAACAACGAGATCTGGTTAAATAAGGTGAAAATGCAAGCAGAAAGAAGTTGGAAAAAGCCCTTCGCGCGAGCGGCCCGCTCGTGCGAGATCCCAGAATTCGCTCGCGCGACCTGCCCAATTACGCGCTAGCGCCGCCTGCTCGCGCGATCCATACAAAAATCAAAGTTGCGTAATATGCTCTACTGAAGAATCCTGTGCAAACGAGACTGCTTAATGACGTCCGGATTGGAAATTATAGCTGTTTTAGGTAGTTTCGGGATAGGAAAGCTTAAAAAATTTCCTTGTGAACTCTATATATATGGAGATTTTATAAGTTTTTGGGGTTACACACATCTAGGGAGCTATTCATATACATTCATTCAAGGCTTTGAAGGCAAGGGAGAAGAGCAAGTTTGAAGGTCTCTCATGGCTTCCATCCAACCAATCTTCATGCTTTCAACCATCATGAACAACTAAACTCCTAATCTAGGGTTTCAATGAAACCCTAGCTATGTAAAGGGGGATTTTCTGTGCTTTTCTACTCTAAGATTTTATGTTTTGGGATAGTGATTGTATGTTGGTGGATTATTTATATATAATCAGTTTTAATGTTAATAATCAATAGTATTTTGGATCTATTCTTGTCTTAGATTTTTCCTTATGCTTATTGAACTCAATAGTCCTTGATTTCTGTGATTGATAGGAGTATTTACATACAATGGTGCTTATGTTATTGTGACGTTTACATCTTTTATAATCCATGCTTAGGAAAGATGAGTTATGCTACACCCTAGTTATAGGTAGATAATTCATATGAACCATAGATGGATTATGCTTAGATTGAACTAATAATATTCTCTTGACGATACTATTGGGTTTGTAGCTACAATAGATCATAACTATCCAAACATAGAACTTAGATTAGAAAGTATAGAACCCCAATGCATAGTTAGTGGTGGAATTGTAATCCTAGATCTCATCTCCATATATTTAAATCAACTTTAAATTTTGCATTCAAGTTTATTTAGATTTACTTCTAGATTTTATTATTATAATTTCATAGTTTACTTCATAATTTAATTAGTAGTAATAATCAAATTCTAAACCAATCAAACTCCCGATTTCCTTATAACTAAATAGATTAGATTTTATTAATTAAAGGATAAAAAATAACAATCCCTGTGGGTTCGACCTTTACTTTCCACACTACAAATCTTTTGAAAGTAAAGAGCAAATATGCATACTTTTATATCTTGATTTTGATGAGATCAGTGGGAACCCTAATAGGGAGGATCGGGAAGGTTTTAGGGAAACCTAAATAGTTTCTGTAACTTCTACATATAAAAACGACAATTAAAAATGTTCAGTACGGAGCTGCCCTATTTATAGATTCCCAAAACCGACCTAACCTTCAAGCGATCGAAGTGTATTCGATCAATCGAACCTTCGATTGATTGAACAACCCTCGAGCAATCGAACCTACCTAGACTTCAATCGATCGAGACTCCTTTGATCGATCGAACCTGCATGATCCTCATGTTCCCTTCCAAGTTTCCTAGCGGAGCTAAGAGTGGGACCTCCTAGGCTCTTTATTGTTGGCTCAGACCAGTTTGTTAATTATCGTGACCAAACTCTTTGATCAGCAAACTAACTAACTGGTTAGTTAACGTTTACTCCACTATAAAACGATAACTGAACTCCAACATAAAAGAACATATCCGAAGCGATAACTAGACTTGTATGTTGTACTAATATCCCTCCACCTTCAGCATTCGTAATCATATTCAGGTAGTTGGATACTTGTTACTGTCAACCTGAATCATGATTACTTCTTGTATTCCTTGAGTCCCATTCACCTCTCATGATTACCAAACATGTTGATAACTGATGTTGTCAATATCAAGATGTAAAAAGTGTTCTTTACTTTTCCAATGATTTGCAGTGTGGAAGTAAAGGTCGAACCCACAGAGATTGATTACTACAGCTCTTAATTTTAAAACCTAAGTCTAATTAATTAGGAAAAACGGATTTGAATTTGAATTTAATTAAACTAATAACAATAAAAGTAAATCTAAACTATGAAAGCAATTAAAAGTGTTTTTAATGAATATGTAAAGGGAACCTAGGATTGCAAATCCACCACTAGTTTCATAATAGGAATATTCATGAATTACTTTAGCTTATTACATTGGATGATAATGGGGAATTGTAACTACAAGCCCAATTCCTCCGACAAGTAGATAATCATGGTTCAAGCACCAACATAATCCATCTTCGGTTAGCACAAATTATCCCACACTAAACTAGGGTTGCGATCTAATCCGTCTAACCTAGGCATGGACTATTCGGATACTTGATAGCACGAATCAATAAAGCACCATCACATGTAAACAATCTAAACAAGCACAACAAGAATAGATCGTTGAGCACATCACAGTCAAAATAGATCTAAGACAAGAATAAATTCTGAAAGCAATGATTTAATCACTAGAAGTACGATTTATTTATGAAAATCCTCTAAACATGTGACTGTCATCCATACATAATAAAACTAAAATAAAAACATAAATAAAACCCTATTACTCATCTAGGGCTTCATTAAAACCCTAGATCTATGATCTAGCCGTCCATGGAAGTGATGGATGGCAAGTAGTTGATGGACGAGGCCATGGAAACCCTTGGTCTTCTTCTTCTTCTCCTTGCTTCCCTCCCTTCAATGGCTGGAAGTATGGTTGTAGAATGTGTATGTATGGGTGTGTAACAATGTCTAACCCTTTAATTGTACTAAAATAGGGTATATATAGATTTACAACAAGTTTTGGAAGCCTTCCTAACCCGAAACGAACTGAAACTGATGTAATTTACAGTCTAGACGTCGTTCAGCAGTTTCGTTTGCACAGGAGTCTTCAGTACACTGAAATACGCAACTTTGGTTTTTACACATATCGCGCGAGCGGGTCGCACGAGCGCGACATTTTGGCCTTCGCGCGCGCGGATCGCGCGAGCGATTCTGGGTATCTCGCGCGAGCGGATCGCGCGAGCGATTTCTGGTTCTTCGCGGGCGCGGGTCGCGCACGCGACTTGGCTTTTTCAGCTTCTTTAGCTCTGCTTTTTCACCCTGTTTAGCCTGGTTTAGTTAATTTCTTCCAAAACTTGTCAGAAACTAGAAAACAAAGTAAAAATATACAAAAACAAGATAAAATGGTCTAACAAATGCACATTAAGGCATATAATTAGGATTAGTTCTCTCCTGATCACACCCCCAAACCTACATTTTGCTAGTCCTCGAGCAAAACTAAAATAAAAACTAACTACTAATAACATACTATTCCATTTTCGCATGGATTGCGATTGCATTTAGCGTATGCAACAAGCCTTTTAAACCCCTAGGTGTCCCTAGTCGGACGAGTGAAGTCTCATGAGGGTTCTCGTCAACAAGTCACCCACAACCATATTTATTAACTTAGAAATTTAAAAAGTTTTATTAAACAAATTAACAATACTCCTTATTATAAACAACGATTCGAAATAGAATAACGAACAAGAAGAAACAGAATCAAACGTCTACCTACATCCTGAAAAACAATCTCAAGCACATGCATCGTATAAATCAATAGAATTTCTCATAAAATTGCACGTGTGTGATATGGTAGTCAAGTGAACACGCGCATGTCATGAACTTGGAATATAACTCGGATAGCCATCCAACTATGTCTCGACTACGAATCTCACAATGAATTATACTCTCAAATGAAACACTCAGAAACAGGTGTAATTTCTCTAAAATATGTGAGTAAAGGAAATATCTTTTCAAAACAAAAAATGCTCACATATGACTCGAAAAAACCGCATGACACGAAAGAACAGTAGTCTCATGGATAAGATGCCAATAATCAAGAAAAATTAATTATTACCATGTTTTAATCCCTCTCCCATCGTTTTCATATCAAAACCATGTCTCCTAGGATCAAATAGGACTTTTCAAAGGTTGTAATGTGGCTCAGACAATGGAAAATGATAGAAAGAATTCATTAGGTAGTTTTAGAATGACATTGTAAGGCATGTTCGATTTCTTTCATTCTTCTTCTACAAACTTTCATCTTTTCTTTCTCTTCATTCCTTTTCATTCATTTTTCTTCTTTTCTTTCATTTTTTTTTCAACCTTCCTCTTCTGTATTATGTGTCTTTTCCTTTTTCTTTTCTTGCTTCTCAAATGATTATTCATCGAATACCAAGCAACTACCCCAATAGCATCTTATTTTCTTTTTCTTTTTCAACACATCACCTTAACACTACTAAAAGGTGACAAATCTCTCAGTGGTGAACTCCAAGTTTGTCAAGTCGGAGCAAAAACAAGGATAATGGTAATCAAAGAAAGAAATAGCATTTTAACGGCTCAAAGGGCGAACTAAGGAAATTTATAATTCTTCGGTCGGTGGTAAACAAAGAGGGCCTAAAATCATTTCCTATAGTTATATGGTTCTTCAATGTTTACGACGGAAGATTATTTAGCATGGTAACAAATATTTTAACTTGACTATTAACCAAAACAAGAATAATGAAACTAAACAACAAGTAGATGCGCTATTTCAATGAAATTCGACAAACACAATGTATTTATAACCCTCTAAAAAGAAAAGATAGGCTCAAAAGCTCACCGGGTCTAGTCTCCACCATGTGTTATCTAGAAATCCGAATCATATTATAGTTCACAACCAACATGTATTCCAATGACTACGTGCAGTGCATAAGTTTGTGTGCAAATCTATGATATAAAACTACGATTCAAAAGATATATGACCTAAAACGTTACATCATAACTTCAGCAAATGCTTAATCACATCTTCCCTTGTTTACCATTCTACAACAATCATAATTCTCTAACAAAGAGTATCAAATTGATATTGCAAAAACGTCGGTAACATCGTTTATTTAAACACACTTATTAAAAATTTTGAAAATTTTGCATAAAATAATGTGCATGTGTGCATACCCCCAAACCTAAACCTTTCATTGTCCCCAATGAAACAATAAAATGAAAGAAAGGAGAGTACGTAAGAAAGGAACGATAGTACCTCGATCTTGACAAGCAGGTGAACACAAAGGAATATGGCTATAAAGTTCAATGTTACCTGTTAATACTAGATAAACGAAAAGAAACTAACGAAGAAAATAGTTAAAGGTAAATGAAACCGAAATATAAAATATAAATCGATAAATTAATCGGTCATAAACTGAACGAACAACCGGAAAAGAAATAAAACGGAAAGTATAATCGTAATAAGGAAAACGCGATTGAAAAATGACCTAATAAACAAAAAGAGAAATGGAAAAAAAACTACCTGAGCAGGTATGGGGGAAGGATACAGAAAAGAAAAGAAAATATCAAGAAAAAGGGGAAATCGCGCGAGCGGCCGTCGCGCGCGCGAATTCCAAAGTTTTTTTTTTTTTTTTTGAAAATTTGCCCGCGAGCGAGGTACCTCGCGCCCGCGATATCAGGCGCGAGGAGAACCTGAGGGCTCATATAAAGAAAACGAAAGAAAAACACTAAGGCACATTCCCACGCCAGCGGGCCGCGCGAGCGACGTCTCGCGCGAGCGGGCCGCGCGCGCGAGAATGGTATTTTCCATTTTTTGGCTAAAATTATGTATATAATATTAAAATAAATTAATTCCAACCCCCAAACCTGTCCAGAATGTCCAAAACAGACCCAAATAGACTCAAAAACATCCAAAAATAAGAAAAACGAACGAAATAAAGCTTGGGTTGCCTCCCAAGAAGCGCTAATTTTTACGTCTTCAGCTAGACCTTTCTAGCTCAAGACTTACGGAGGCTGTAACTCGGATTTTGTACCCCTAATAATATCAGGAAGAGCTCGGTGGTAAGCAGAAATCACGTCGCTTTGAATTAAGTCGATTGACGGTTTGTTATTATGTTCAACTCGATTTATTACCTTTCGAGTAGATTCAGCATTAGGGTCCGAAGTATTAGGGTTCATCCACTCCTCATCCTCTATATTATTCCCCGCACTTATATTTATTACGTTCTTAGGCTCAATATTCCGGTTAACCTCACTACCCGCCTCACATAGGTTATCGTCGTCTTTAGGAGGTTGATCACCCGCATTAAACACGTTTAATTTTAATTTTATATTCCCGAACGACACTTTCATTACCCCTGTTCTACAATTGACCCGTGCGTTGGCCGTGGCTAAGAATGGACGACCAAGAATAACAGGAGTGTATTTTCTCGTATCTAGCACCGGTTCGGTGTCAAGGACCATAAAATCAACGGGATAGAAACATTGATCAACTTTTACTAGTACGTCTTCGACGATTCCTCTAGGTATTTTAACAGAACGATCCGCTAATTGTATTGTAGCGGCCGTAGGTTTCAGTTCACCTAAACCTAATTGTTTATAGACGTGATAAGGTAAGAGGTTAACACTAGCTCCTAAGTCAAGGAGTGTAATACCCTGTATTTTGGTATATTAATAAGACCCGGTATTTCATTTTCTATACTCGTATAAACTTTCTCTTCCTTTTGGTGAAATTTGATACCAATCGATTGACATATTCCCAATCGATTGACACTTTTTGATACCAATCGATTGATAAGTTATCCCAATCGATTTACATTCAACCGACTAAAAGTGATTACGTGTCAACATTTCCAATCGATTGACTTGTGTCTCAATCGATTGACATTGTTTCCAATCGATTGACTGCAAATATCTGTTACCAATCGATTGACTGGTGTCTCAATCGATTGACATAACCTGAGAAATGTTTTCTTCTTTCCTTCAGCTTTAAACGCGTGGCACTCCCTTATGCCTATATATATGTTCCATATTTATGGCCTTGGGTCATTTTTGCAGCTTGAGAGAGAGAGATATATACCTCTTGTGAGATATATACATATACACATATATATCTCTATATCTACACATATATACACACCCTCACACACACTCACTGCCGTGGCAGCTAGGAGGAAGGAGAAGAAGCAGAAAGAAGAAGAAAGAAGAAGGAGGAGACAGAGAGAGGGCTGGACAGAGAAGAGGAGAAAGAGAGAAAGAGTTTGAAGGTTTCAAGCTTTGAAAACACACCCAAACGCACCCTAGGTGAGTCCTAACTCACTTGGTCTCTTTATGTGATGTTTATGCAAGTTATTACGATGTTTAGATGGGTTAAATGCATGTAGTGCACGTTTATATATGCTGTTTTTACAATCTGCTGGAGAAGACGTAGTACCAATCGATTGACATAAATCTCAATCGATTGACATCAGTTGCATCCCAATCGATTGAATAGGATTTTAATCGATTGACATTGTTCCAATCGATTGACATATTTCTCAATCGATTGACATAACTTTTGTTCCAATCGATTGAACTTTTGTTCCAATCGATTGACATGATCAGTACATGGTTTCCTTTGCCTGTTTATTATATAAGAGGTTTAGTTGTTCGATTTCTAATTTGGAATTCCATTATGCGACTATGGGGTAGACAGGAGTAATGTGACACCAAAGATTTATGGATGATGAATAAAAAGTAATATGAAGACGTGGGTTGACGTGTTGTTTCTGATATGAGTTCGATATCCGTTTCTTTTAATCAGAGTAGTCAGGCCACATTGGGAATTGTCATGTGTCGATGTTAGAATGGAACATAAGTAGGTTTGGTAAGTTCCGGGAATGGTACGTGGATGGATGATTGGTCATGATATGCTCTTAAAAGCGGTGAACCGGACCATGGTTCTTAAAAGCGGTGAGCTGGACCAAGAAGTCTTAAGATAGACTGGATGATCTGTGATATGCTCTTAAAAGCGGTGAACCGGACCATGGTTCTTAAAAGCGGTGAGCTGGGATCACTAGTAGATGACGTTAAGTCGTGGCAATAGATTGATATGCCTTGTTCAAAACGTTATATCCCTGAAATGCGGTGAACAGGACCATTGTTCTTAAAAGCTGGGGACAGACTGACGTGGAGTCCATGACATGCGGTGAGCAGGACCATTGCTCTTAAAAGCGATGGACAGAATAAGGGTGTATCCCTAGAGTTAAACGATTGAGTCTGTTCGTGGAAATCAGAGTCTGTTGAGTTCGGTATTTGAGTAACAAGACGATAAGGGTCGGTTTACAAGAATGAATAGAGGAACAAGATAATGTTATCCTTATAATAAGATGTTAACTCGTGTTTTCATAAGCTTGTGTTTACTTCAGATAATTGGTACCTCGTTAGTTTATGCTCACTCAGCTCTCAGAAAGCTGACGGCCTTTTATTGCCTGGACATTCCCCGTCCAGAATATCCGGCTCCTTATTCTGCAGGTAAGGACCAGTACACTGATGATTATTATCCAGAGGAGGGCCCCACCGATGACGATTACACCAGGAAGGATTATCCTTATGCCAGTTGAAGACTGAAGATGTTATAATTAGATTTAATTTCAGTTGTTCTGTTAATCTTTTGTTAACGGGTACTTGGGCAATTGTTGTCTTCAGACCTGTTGTGATCCTGTGGACCATACTCTGATAGTTTGTAATAGTTAGCACTTTGTGCTATTTTCAGTTGATTACTGTTGCTTTTCTTTTGGACTAGTACTGCGTGGTGTGGATTATTAGTGACTTTCACCTATCATTCCTTATGGACCCATAAAGGAAATTTATTTTTCTCTATTTATGCTGCTCCGGGGCGTGACAGGATTTTTGGTATCAGAGCCAGCGTTTTGTACTCTAGGTTGTGATACTTTTGTTCACTAAGTATTTCCACACCATCTGGTCCTAGTGTGTTAAGATTCTTTGAGATGAGATATGAGTATAAGATAAGTTCGTCTTCCTGACGATAGATAGTTTCCTTTGCAGGATATCATGGATCCGGAGTTTCACCAGTTTGTGACTGATGCTTATGGAGGACATATTATCCATGGATATACCGTGGAGCCAGCTGACCCAGATTTTTATCATGAGCGTGTGTGCCAGATAGCTAGCCGACATTTAGAGGAGGACATGTGGAGAGCACTTTATGTGACCAGGAGTACTCACCCGACCCAGATGCGCATGGATGCTTACCACTTAGCGAGAGTTGGCAGAGACATTTGCCAGGAGATGTTGCGACTAGTTTTGAGTAAACCAGAGATGGATGAGATTGAGTTGAGAGCCATTGTAGCCGGTCCACCAGAGCCCGTGACTGCACCAGCAGCAGCTCCAGCAGCCCCACCATCACCAGTACCCGTCCCAGAGCCAGAGCATGAGCCGATTGAGGATGAGGAAGATGTAGAGCCTCAGGATGAGCATCCCGATGAGGACATGGGTGGAGATGGAGAGGAGGAGCCGATAGATGATGAGGACCCAGTGGAGGATGAGCATGCAGACGATGCAGATGATGATGAACCTGAGGATGACCCCGAGGAGCCAGAGTTTGAGCCAGAGGATCCAGTACCAGACCCAGAGGCTATTGAGGCAGACATAGTAGTAGATGAGGAGGATAACCCCGAGGAGATAGTTGTGCCAGAGATACCCGTCGTGCTTCAGATACCAGCCGGACCGATTATGCATATGGCAGCCATGGCCGATATGGCAGTAGGATGGATAGCTCAGATGGTAGCACAGCCAGCAGATTTTGTTATGGGAGAGATAGCTATAGCAGGAGCTCTTGATATAGCCGACGGATTCACTGCAGTAGCTGTTGATGTCGCTAACCAGGCGATAGTAGACGTGATGGAGGACGATGATGCAGAGATGATAGAGGATTGGGATATAGGGGTAGTAGTTGGAGACCTTGTCGCACCAGTTGAGGATGATCCACTCGAGGAGATGGATATAGACCCCGAGGACGAGGCACCACCAGCAGGATCAGATGCTGACGACTGTTGAGTCAGGATCGGCAGGGTGTAGATTTTGTTAGTTTATATTAGGACATGTTGTCCACTAGATTTTTGGGAGCTTGAGAGATAGCTATTGACCATAGCTTTGTATAGTATTAGCTGACTTTAGTTGTTGTAACTCTTGTCCCATATGGTACACAGTTTGACTAGTGTGTACTATACGGTACATCTTTTGATATATATATATATACGAGCAGTACTTTTGTTATATTTTTGGTTATTGCGTTGTGCTGTGTTGTTTAGTAGAATGGTTAGTTTTGCTGTTTCTTATTCTATCTTGAGTTCGTTTCTACGAGAAGACTTTCAGCTGATCAATATGTCATTTGTAGGCGATACTCGTTATCATCATGGTAGGACCCTTGAGAAATCACCAAGCACGTAATGGAGCACCTATACCGGAAGGGATGGATCCAACGGGAATTTTTGAAGCATTTATGCAGAGGATGGAGCATGTGGGGGATACATATAATCACTCCACCCACCAGAGACCTCTTGTACCCCCGCCACCAAGACAGACTGGAGATAAACTGTTAGCAAATTTTCGTGGGTTACGTCCCGAAAAGTTTGATGGACTAACAGAACCATGGAAAGCAGAGCAATGGATAAGAGAGATGGAGTTAATATTTGGAGCATTGGAATGCAATGAACAAGAAAAACGTCGCCTTGCTACGTTTCAGCTCACTTATGCCGCCGCAGATTGGTGGGAAGCTGAGCAGGCCACTATTGGGATCGATGCCGCTAGAGCTATGCCATGGGAGACATTCAAAGGCAGATTTTTGGATAAGTATTTTCCAGAAGATGAGAGAGATCAACAGGAAGTGAACTTTCTCAATTTGATCCAAGGAGGATGGAATGTACGGGAATACACAACACAGTTCGAGCGTTTATCCAGATTTGCTCAGCACATGATAGACACGCCGCAGAAGAAGGTGAAGAGATTTCACCAAGGACTGAAACCCCACCTCAGACATATGATGGTTGGTCATTTGAACCAGTCGTATGAGGAAATTGTTAGATTTGCTACAGGATTAGAAAAGGATGCTAATCCAGTACAGCAATCACAGACAAATCGACCTCAGTTGTCACGAGGGTTTCAACCGAGGAATTTCCATAATCGACCACCAAGAAATACCCAAGGATGGAGACCTCAGGAAAACTTTCAAAGAAACAAGAGAATCTGGGAAGGAGCCAGGAAACCTCAGCAGAGTTATAATCAACCCCAGCAGAATCAACAGCGAGAACTACAGCCGCAGGCATTACTAACAGCCCCACCAAGCAATAGTGGAGGATGTTTTAACTGTGGAAAACCCGGACATATTGCAAGGAACTGCACCGTCTTCAGACCTAATCGCAGGCCAGATATCGTCTGTCGCAACTGCAACAAACCAGGACACTTGAGCAAGGATTGTCGTGCACCACGAGGAGGATACTACGGGGCACCAGTGAAAGGAATTCAAGGACCTCCTGATCAGACGAGGATGAATGCTATTATTCCAGGAGAAGCAGGCTTTAATGCTGATGAGCAGCAACATTTGGAAGGTACACTTGTACTCTTTCATAGTCCAGTTAAAGCTTTATTTGATACTAGAGCCGCACGTTCTTTTATTGCTGTTAAGATTGTGCATCAATTGGGTTTAGAACCCCAGACACTTGAGGCAACACTGAATGCTGTGTCACCGTTGGGAGTGACAGTTAAGTTGAGCAAAGTGTGTAGAGATTGCCCTTTGACTTTGGGAGATAGGAATCTTCCAGCAGACTTGGTAGTTCTGTCAATGTCAGAATTTGATGTTATCCTAGGGATGGATTGGTTAACTAAGTACAATGCCAATCTGGATTGCCCTACTAGGACGATTGTATTTCCAATACAAGGAAAGCCGACGATCAGATTTCAGTGTCAACCGACAAGCGACATGTTTCTTACGAGTAGTTTGGCTACGATCATTAGTACGAGTACGGAGCTTAAGATGGATCAAATTCCTATTGTACGAGACTTTCAGGATGTATTTCAGGATATTAAAGGACTTCCACCGAAAAGAGAAATAGACTTCTGTGTGGAATTAGTACCTGGTACATTGCCTATTTCTAAGACTCCATATAGGATGGCACCAACTGAGATGTTAGAACTGAAGAAGCAAGTTCAAGAGCTTGAAGACTTAGGATTTGTTCGTCCAAGTACGTCGCCTTGGGGAGCACCAGTTCTGTTTGTAAAGAAGAAGGACGGAACACTTCGACTCTGTATAGACTACAGGGAGTTGAACAAGGTTACAATTAAGAATAGATATCTGTTACCTCGGATAGATGATCTATTCGACCAGTTACAAGGATCTAGGATCTTTTCCAAGATCGATCTGCGTTCAGGATACCACCAATTGTTAGTTCGATCAGAGGATGTATCAAAGACTGCATTCAGGACAAGATACGGGCATTACGAGTTTTTAGTTATGCCTTTTGGATTGACGAATGCGCCAGCGGTATTTATGGACTTGATGAATAGAGTATTCAGACTATATCTGGATAAATTCATTATAGTGTTCATTGATGATATACTGATCTACTCAAAGACAAAAGAGGATCACAAGGAGCATTTACAAGTTGCCTTGCAAACACTTCGAGATAGTAAGTTGTATGCAAAGTTCAGCAAGTGTGAGTTTTGGCTACAGGAAGTCAAATTCTTGGGACACGTTATATCTCAGGAAGGTATTTCGGTAGACTCATCTAAGATTGATGCAGTCTTAAGCTGGAACAGACCAACGAATGCAACCGAAGTCAGAAGTTTCCTTGGTTTAGCAGGATATTACAGAAGATTTGTAGAAGGATTCTCCAAATTAGCAGGACCATTGACGAATTTAACAAGGAAAGAGACGAAGTATGAATGGACAGACAAGCATGAGGGTGCATTTCAGGAGTTAAAAGAAAGATTGACTTCTGCACCAGTACTCGCATTACCTAAGAGTGGAAAAAAGTACGTGATCTACAGTGATGCATCGTACCAAGGACTTGGATGTGTGCTTATGCAAGATGGAAATGTTATCGCATATGGATCAAGACAATTGAAGGTACATGAGAAGAATTATCCTACGCATGATCTGGAATTAGAAGCAATAGTGTTTGCATTGAAAATTTGGAGACACTATCTCTACGGAGAAAAGTTTGATCTATTTTCCGATCATAAGAGCTTGAAGTATTTGTTCTCTCAAAAGGAGTTGAATATGTGACAGCGGAGATGGATGGAGTTACTCAAAGACTATGACTTTTCTTTGCAATACCATCCAGGCAAAGCAAACGTAGTAGCAGATGCTTTGAGCCGTAAACCTCGATTAGTGATCGCTGCATTACTAATTAGAGAATGGAGAGCATTGGAAGAAATTGCTGAATTTGATTTTCAGCCAGTGGAGCCAATGGAAGGACAACATTTTGGATGTCTTATGGTACAACCGACTTTGATCAGTCGTATCAAAGAGGCTCAACAGACAACAGAGGATTTGAAGTTATGGTTCACCAAGATGTCAGCCAAGGAACCAGAAGTCTGGAGTATAAGTACAGATGGAACCTTACGATGTAAGGGTAGACTCTGTGTACCTGACGAAGGAAGTCTCCGAAGAGACATATTGGATGAAGCTCATAAGTCACGGATGACTATTCATCCTGGAGGTACGAAGATGTACAAGGATCTGAAGAGAAATTTTTGGTGGGAAGGAATGAAGAGAAATGTGGCAGAGTATGTAGCTCAGTGTCTTACTTGTAAACAAGTAAAGGCAGAACATCAGAAACCACCTGGACTTCTACAGCCGTTACCTATTCCTCAATGGAAATGGGAACACATAACCATGGATTTCGTGGTAGGATTGCCGAAATCACAGCAGAATCACGATGCTATATGGGTAATCGTGGATCGACTTACTAAGACGGCACATTTTATTGCCTATAGCATGACGTATTCAGTAGAACGTTTGAGCCGAATGTATCTACAACATGTTGTACGATTACATGGAGTGCCTATATCTATTGTGTCAGACAGAGATTCGCGCTTTACTGCAGAATTTTGGAAGAGTCTCCAGACAGCGATGGGAACGACATTGAACTTGAGTTCAGCTTTTCATCCACAGACAGATGGACAGACGGAACGAGTTAATCAAGTGATGGAAGATATGTTACGAGCTTGTGTCATTGATTTTGAGAGTTCTTGGGAGATACACTTACCTCTGATTGAGTTCGCCTATAATAATAGTTATCATTCGAGCATAGATATGGCGCCATTCGAAGCTTTGTACGGAAGACCTTGCCGATCGCCGCTATGTTGGACCGAAGTCGGAGATAGTCAACTTCTTGGGCCAGAGATGGTACGGGAAACCAGTGAGAAGATTCAAGTCGTACGTGAGAAGATGAAGACAGCCCAGACCAGATACAAGAGTTATGCTGACAAGCGACGCAAAGACTTGGAGTTTGTCGTTGGAGATCACGTATTACTCAAGGTTTCACCTGTTCGAGGAATCGTCAGATTTGGTCAGAAAAGGGGCAAGTTATCGCCACGTTTCATCGGACCATTCGAGATTCTGGAGCGTGTTGGAAAAGTTGCTTATCGCCTTGCGTTGCCACCAAAGATGTCAGGAGTGCACAACGTTTTTCACATCAGTATGTTGAGGAAGTATGTTCACAACCCAGCGCACGAGATCAACTTTGAGGATATCGAAGTCAACAGCGACGTTACGTTCAATGAAGGACCTGTTCGTATTCTAGATCGAGGAATCAAGAAACTCAGGAACAAAGAGATTCCGTTAGTCAAGATTCAGTGGAAGCATCATGATGAAAGAGAAGCTTCGTGGGAACTAGAGTCGGAGATGCGCGAGAAGTTTTCATTTTTGTTTTAGACCTTGTTGCTTTTAGATTTCGAGGACGAAATCTTTTGTTGAGTGGTGGATGATGTAATACCCTGTATTTTGGTATATTAATAAGACCCGGTATTTCATTTTCTATACTCGTATAAACTTTCTCTTCCTTTTGGTGAAATTTGATACCAATCGATTGACATATTCCTAATCGATTGACACTTTTTGATACCAATCGATTGATAAGTTATCCCAATCGATTTACATTCAACCGACTAAAAGTGATTACGTGTCAACATTTCCAATCGATTGACTTGTGTCTCAATCGATTGACATTGTTTCCAATCGATTGACTGCAAATATCTGTTACCAATCGATTGACTGGTGTCTCAATCGATTGACATAACCTGAGAAATGTTTTCTTCTTTCCTTCAGCTTTAAACGCGTGGCACTCCCTTATGCCTATATATATGTTCCATATTTATGGCCTTGGGTCATTTTTGCAGCTTGAGAGAGAGATATATATACCTCTTGTGAGATATATACATATACACATATATATATCTCTATATCTACACATATATACACACCCTCACACACACTCACTGCCGTGGCAGCTGGGAGGAAGGAGAAGAAGCAGAAAGAAGAAGAAAGAAGAAGGAGGAGACAGAGAGAGGGCTGGACAGAGAAGAGGAGAAAGAGAGAAAGAGTTTGAAGGTTTCAAGCTTTGAAAACACACCCAAACGCACCCTAGGTGAGTCCTAACTCACTTGGTCTCTTTATGTGATGTTTATGCAAGTTATTACGATGTTTAGATGGGTTAAATGCATGTAGTGCATGTTTATATATGCTGTTTTTACAATCTGCTAGAGAAGACGTAGTACCAATCGATTGACATAAATCTCAATCGATTGACATCAGTTGCATCCCAATCGATTGAATAGGATTTCAATCGATTGACATTGTTCCAATCGATTGACATATTTCTCAATCGATTGACATAACTTTTGTTCCAATCGATTGAACTTTTGTTCCAATCGATTGACATGATCAGTACATGGTTTCCTTTGCCTGTTTATTATATAAGAGGTTTAGTTGTTCGATTTCTAATTTGGAATTCCATTATGCGACTATGGGGTAGACAGGAGTAATGTGACACCAAAGATTTATGGATGATGAATAAAAAGTAATATGAAGACGTGGGTTGACGTGTTGTTTCTGATATGAGTTCGATATCCGTTTCTTTTAATCAGAGTAGTCAGGCCACATTGGGAATTGTCATGTGTTGATGTTAGAATGGAACGTAAGTAGGTTTGGTAAGTTCCGGGAATGGTACGTGGATGGATGATTGGTCATGATATGCTCTTAAAAGCGGTGAACCGGACCATGGTTCTTAAAAGCGGTGAGCTGGACCAAGAAGTCTTAAGATAGACTGGATGATCTGTGATATGCTCTTAAAAGCGGTGAACCGGACCATGGTTCTTAAAAGCGGTGAGCTGGGATCACTAGTAGATGACGTTAAGTCGTGGCAATAGATTGATATGCCTTGTTCGAAACGTTATATCCCTGAAATGCGGTGAACAGGACCATTGTTCTTAAAAGCTGGGGACAGACTGACGTGGAGTCCATGACATGCGGTGAGCAGGACCATTGCTCTTAAAAGCGATGGACAGAATAAGGGTGTATCCCTAGAGTTAAACGATTGAGTCTGTTCATGGAAATCAGAGTCTGTTGAGTTCGGTATTTGAGTAACAAGACGATAAGGGTCGGTTTACAAGAATGAATAGAGGAACAAGATAATGTTATCCTTATAATAAGATGTTAACTCGTGTTTTCATAAGCTTGTGTTTACTTCAGATAATTGGTACCTCGTTAGTTTATGCTCACTCAGCTCTCAGTAAGCTGACGGCCTTTTATTGCCTGGACATTCCCCGTCCAGAATATCCGGCTCCTTATTCTGCAGGTAAGGACCAGTACACTGATGATTATTATCCAGAGGAGGGCCCCACCGATGACGATTACACCAGGAAGGATTATCCTTATGCCAGTTGAAGATTGAAGATGTTATAATTAGATTTAATTTCAGTTGTTCTGTTAATCTTTTGTTAACGGGTACTTGGGCAATTGTTGTCTTCAGACCTGTTGTGATCCTGTGGACCATACTCTGATAGTTTGTAATAGTTAGCACTTTGTGCTATTTTCAGTTGATTACTGTTGCTTTTCTTTTGGACTAGTACTGCGTGGTGTGGATTATTAGTGACTTTCACCTGTCATTCCTTATGGACCCATAAAGGAAATTTATTTTTCTCTATTTATGCTGCTCCGGGGTGTGACAAGGAGAGCCCTATGAATGATAGTGTCACCTATGACACATGAAATCGTAGGCGTACCTGGATCCTTATATTTCGGAGGAGCGTGTTGGAAAATTGAACTTACTTTTTCCGTGAGGAAGACCTTTTTAGGAATATGACTGCGTATTTTACGCTTTTGTGTACAAAGGTCTTTTAGACATTTAGCATAAGCGGGAATTTGTTTTATAGCATCGAGGAAAGGAATATTTATTTTGACTTGTTTAAACGCCTCGAGTATATCTTCCATTTTTGACCCTTTCTTGGGCAAATGTGACGGTCCCTCAACGTTTGGTGGATATGGCATTCTCGGAATATAATTCGTTGGGTCCGATTCTTTTTCTTTCTTATTTTGGCTCGCGTCCTCACCCTTCTTCGTATTAGAGTTGATATTCATATCTTTCACATTCTCATTTGGAATTTCTATTACCTCCTCCTCTCGTGTAGTCAACCTAGTTGATACGGCGTTTACTTGCTCATTCGACCCCTTAACCTCATATTGTCCCTTAGGGTTTTGAATTGTTTGACTAGGCAACGTCCCCTCATTTCTACGACTCACTACAGTAGCTAGTTGTCCCATTTGGGATTCAAGCTTCGCAATGGATTGTGTGTGTGAGTGCACTATTTGTGCTTGTGCCTGTACTTGCGTTTCAATAGTCTTAAGGGACGCCAACACCTTTTCCTCAAAAGCATTACCCCTTGAAGGATTCGAATTAGGAGGCGGGTGTTGGTATTGATTAGGTTGAAACTGAGGTCGATACGCATTTGGAAAATTAGTTGCCTCATTAAGATTATTAGTATTATTTTTCCAAGAGAAGTTAGGATGGTTTCTCCATGGCGCATCCGGATTATTAGTAGTTGCATTATAATTATTTCGTGGGTATTGTTGAATAGAATTAATGTGTTGCTCCACGAATTCCGGAAATTGACTTGCCGATGGACATGCAAGGATAGAATGTGAAGGATCAGAACATAATGCACAAATTTCATGAGCGGGTGAGACTGTCGTTTGGTTCATTGTCATAAGTCGGTCAAGTTTTTTAGATAATTCTTGAAATTCAATAGAATGACTCGACTCAAACTTCACCTTTCGTTTGGGTGGAGGAAGATATCCTTCCGAACGTACCGACACCGCTTGGTGCATCGAATTCTCGCTCAAAGTTTCAAAAATTTTCCAAGCCTCGTCGGCGCTTTTGTGTAGGAAAGTTCCCGCACAAACGGCATCAACGGTATTCCTAACAGAGGGAATAAGCCCCTCATAGAAGACCTGAACAAGTTGCCACTTAGGAACCTGATGATGTGGACACGAGCGTAATAATTCTTTAAATTTTTCCCACGTGTCGTAAAGTGATTCCCCATCTTGCATCACAAAGTTTGTTATAGATTTTCTTATCTGATTCGTATGCATAATAGGAAAAAACTTTTGTAAAAATGCGGTGTGTAAGTCGTCCCATGTTCTAATTGTGTTTGGCTCCAAAGATTGGAGCCAATATTTAGCTTTGTCTTTTAATGAGAATGGAAAGAGCCGCATTTTTAATTCATCATCAGTAAGATTCTGGATTTTCAAAGTAGAGCATATATCCTGAAAATCTCCTAAGTGTTTATATGGATCTTCATTTAGACGGCCATGGAAAGATGGAAGTAGCGAGATGGTAGACGACTTTATCTCAAAGTGAGATGCCGTCGCCTCCGGTAATTCAATACATGTTTGAAGCGTGTAAGTCGTAGGAATAAAATAATCTTTAAGCGGCGGAGGTGGAGGGATATTAGGATTATTCATATTAGCTCCGTTGTTATTTTGGTTATTTTCGTTATTATTTCCAATGTCTGCCATTTTAATTGGTTCTATGTTATTAAAGCGTGGTTTCTTTAGTTTTTGAAGAGTACTACGTATTTCAGATTCAAATAAAGACGTTGGTTTCGGTGTCAAATCGTCGTCTATTAAAAACCTTGTTCTAGAATTTAAGTTTGAAGACTTATTAAGTCTTAATGTACGTTCAAGTTCAGAGTCTAAAGGTTGTAATTCCGGTTTATTTGAACGTGTACCTAACATAAACTAAAAGAAAGTAAACTAAAAACAAAAAATGACTCAACTAAAAAAAACAAATAGCAATCACGCAACTACGATAACAAGCACTCAACTACTGTGATGCATGAATATTATCCTGTAATGCAATGACCGCGTCAAGCCTAGCGCCCCGGGTTTCCTAGCTAATGCAGTGCAATTAACCCTAAACTAATGCAAATAGTGCGTCACAGCGCCCTGACTTATAGTGGTTTAAAGCGAGTTTTACAAGAAGCAAGTTATTTTATTTATATTTTTATTTGCGTAAGCTCCTTTGATGTAATTAGCTACTCCACTCGGAAACGTTGACTACAAAATAAAAGAACAAGTTAGTAACTAAAAACAAAAACAGAAAATAAGAAGAAAACCTAATCTAATATTTACGAATTAACTAAACTAAGATTCTAAAACTAAAGGTAGTAATGCAATCCCCGGCAACGGCGCCAAAAATTGATGTTGTCAATATCAAGATGTAAAAAGTGTTCTTTACTTTTCCAAAGATTTGCAGTGTGGAAGTAAAGGTCGAACCCATAGAGATTGATTACTACAGCTCTTAATTTTAAAACCTAAGTCTAATTAATTAGGAAAAACGGATTTGAATTTGAATTTAATTAAACTAATAACAATAAAAGTAAATCTAAACTATGAAAGCAATTAAAAGTGTTTTTAATGAATATGTAAAGGGAACCTAGGATTGCAAATCCACCACTAGTTTCATAATAGGAATATTCATGAATTACTTTAGCTTATTACATTGGATGATAATGGGGAATTGTAACTACAAGCCCAATTCCTCCGACAAGAAGATAATCATGGTTCAAGCACCAACATAATCCATCTTCGGTTAGCACAAATTATCCCACACTAAACTAGGGTTGCGATCTAATCCGTCTAACCTAGGCATGGACTATTCGGATACTTGATAGCACGAATCAATAAAGCACCATCACATGTAAACAATCTAAACAAGCACAGCAAGAATAGATCGTTGAGCACATCACAGTCAAAATAGATCTAAGACAAGAATAAATTCTGAAAGCAATGATTTAATCACTAGAAGTACGATTTATTTATGAAAATCCTCTAAACATGTGACTGTCATCCATACATAATAAAACTAAAATAAAAACATAAATAAAACCCTATTACTCATCTAGGGCTTCATTGAAACCTAGATCTATGATCTAGCCGTCCATGGAAGTGATGGATGGCAAGTAGTTGATGGAGGAGGCCATGGAAACCCTTGGTCTTCTTCTTCTTCTCCTTGCTTCCCTCCCTTCAATGGCTGGAAGTATGGTTGTAGAATGTGTATGTATGGGTGTGTAACAATGTCTAACCCTTTAATTGTACTAAAATAGGGTATATATAGATTTACAACAAGTTTTGGAAGCCTTCCTAACCCGAAACGAACTGAAACTGATGTAATTTACAGTCTAGACGTTGTTCAGCAGTTTCGTTTGCACAGGAGTCTTCAGTACACTGAAATACGCAACTTTGGTTTTTACACATATCGCGCGAGCGGGTCGCGCGAGCGCGACATTTTGGCCTTCGCGCGCGCGGATCGCGCGAGCGATTCTGGGTATCTCGCGCGAGCGGATCGCGCGAGCGATTTCTGGTTCTTCGCGGGCGCGGGTCGCGCGCGCGACTTGGCTTTTTCAGCTTCTTTAGCTCTGCTTTTTCACCCTGTTTAGCCTGGTTTAGTTGATTTCTTCCAAAACCTGTCAGAAACTAGAAAACAAAGTAAAAATATACAAAAACAAGATAAAATGGTCTAACAAATGCACATTAAGGCATATAATTAGGATTAGTTCTCTCCCGATCAATAACTCTTATCAACAAGACTATAGTACTCAGTAATCGACTTGGTGACATTCTCAAGGGAATGCTTACTCTGAAACAGAGGGTAGATTCTGTCTTGACAATATATGTTCACAACCCTATGAACATGACATACCCAAGATACCCATGTGTTGATCTTATATAGACCTCACTGATTGGTAAGTCAAAGCAGCCATATCCACAGTTTGTGTTCATAATTGTCGCATGATTGAGAACACGTACCTTATATAAGTTATGAGTTCCTATTGATTGTTTGACAACATTAAGTGTCAATAGGAAAGCTCAGATCCGTTAATGCACTATAAGCACTAGCATATTAACTAAGAGTGACACTCTAGTGATTGAGATTAATCACTCCATCCAATGGTAGTTAATTATGCTACAGTGTATACCTGATGAGATATCCAGTCTCATCATCCAATGTGATAAGCTTTAAGTATCAAAGGATGATAATTCATATCTCACTTGTATGTATCTCATACACACACAAATTACCTACTACGATACTTAAGGATGGAAAATCATCTCATGAAATAAACATACATAATGAAATGTAAAACTGATATCCATATATTAAAATGCTAATGCCATACATAAAGTAATGGTTTGAGGGCATAAACCTAACAGATCTTAGGTAAGCTCTCTCTCTCCCTCTCTCTCTCTCTCTCTCTCTCTCTCTCTCTCTCTCTGTGTGTGTAACTTAAAAACATACACACAAATACATACACACATACACACATACACATATACACAATGCACAGACATATAATGTATAAATACACACACATACCACACATACAGTGTACATATACACACACACATTACATTACACAGGCACATAAACATAGGTTACATTACACAGACAGACATACGCATCAAGGTTATGCTTGCCCAATTTTGTAATGCCATGCTTCCCAAATTTGGTTATCCTCTCCCTCTCTTTTGCTAATGAAATTTATAAACCAAACAAAGCCTTATGCAATCGGGTGTAAAATCTAATTAACCCTAAAATAAATAAACCAATGATTTTTAGTGTTTCTAACAACTTTTGCTTTTGCGATTCAATTGCTAAAAAAAAACACTTTTGATCAATCACAAATTTATCAATCCTAAATTTTTTGAACTGCCTCATGTTGTCTAATAATTTGAATCCCAAAATCTAATTTGCTAAATAGTTTCATTTTAATTTTGGTTTGAAATTCCATAGTCACTTATAAACTCAATGAGTTGCCAAGCACCTCTTAGAACTTAGAAGCAAGTTGCAACCAAAAAAGAAAAAAAGAAAACAAATCATGCATGAATTTTTGACCCGATTGAGAACCGACACCGAGTATACTGAACTTGTTAGGAATTGAAGTTAGTCAGAAAATGGGGGTTGATAACACACAGGTTCGAATGAAGTTCACGTGTAGGTATCCATTAGTTATAAGAAATCAAGTTGCCAAGTTTATGGCGTTGGAAGTAGATGATGATGAAAGTCTGCAATTAATGCTAGAAATGGCATCCAGCAATACAACTATAAACTTTATTGATCTATATGTTGTGACAGAGAATATTATCGTGCCTAATCAAACAGTAGATGATTGGATTGGATCGTACACTTCTCTTTTGACACAAGAAGCCAGAAGCTCAAACCCATCCTTACAAGGGTTATTGCCATCCATATTTACGCAGTCCTATAATTATTGGCAACATATGGATGGTTCAAATCATAACTCCATTGCAAGACAATGTTTTAGAAATGTCCGAGGGTGTTCAGTTTGATGAAGATGATCGTGAGGATGATGTTCGTGAAATTATTGCCTTTGAGAATTGTGACTAGGCAAATAGAGGAATGGACACCAATGTGACACTGGGCAACTCGAAGAAGAAAATGTGAATGTAGATGAGTTACCGGGGTGAATGAATCAGATGATGATATCGATCCGATTGCCTAAGTAAATCCTGAAAATGCTTTATATAAGGCTCGTTCAAAAACTTTTACACCCGTTGACATGGGTATCCATTCTGGAGATGTCACGCCCCGATTTACCAAATAATTAAAAATATAACTTGTTTATTTATTATTAAATTATGGGGAGTGATGGGTTTAAGATTTATTAGAGAAATACCATATGTGTAAAGATTTTAATTGATACATATCAAAGTCTCATTATTGTCTCAAGCATCTAAAATAATAATATTACAATCTGATAATTAATCCATAATTAAACAGTGTATTTGAAACTAAGATTATCCCATTCCTTGCTACTTACTTATGTTCATCAATTCTTGAAATACAACATATCCATGGAATTTATAACAAGGGTCAGTAATGAATACTGGTGAGTGGCACACATGGAGACCTGCATGGTTAATAATATCATACATACATCTATAAATTTCCTCCATTACTTATTGACTAATAAAAAAAAACAACCACAACACCCCAGCCTACTTACTTGAAAGGTGTATAACATTTGCCAGCCTACTTGCTTGAAACGAATGATATATGAGTCCTCATTACATGACACTCTCCGTCTAGGTCACTTTACGGACTATCTCAGTCCTATCAAGTCCAAGTCTTTTGACACAAAGTCTCAAGTACTGATGATGCCAAATATTGGTAAGAGAGATTAAAAGAGAGATATGGGGACACAAGAGCTTGTATGTGTTTCGGTCCCGTTAACGAGGTGACCTACGTCCACGGTTGCGTCAGTGCGCTTCAATAACAGATCACCGGCGGGCCTGGCGAGCCAACAGTTTGGGCGGCACTACCAGTAAAACCGACCGGGTTTATGCGTATGAGTGAGAATAATGTGCTATTCTTTTTTATCGAATGTCCTCCCCTTTAATGGGGATGAGCGGCCTCTTTTATAGGTGCAAGAGACCACCCGTATGGTAAGTTTTTAGATTAGGAAGCCTAATCTATTTACAGCCTAATTTACATGAATCTAGGGATGTTTCCTAAGTAGTTTAGGAAACTGCTTGCTCTTTCCATTTAGTCTTCTAACTGGACTAGGAAACTGCCTGGAGGCTTGCTGACCAAGCAACCACGCCTAATGGGGCGTGCCCATGTGGGGTCCATCTGGAAAGAACGACCGAGCTTATGGCCATGCCAGACAATTTTGCGTTACAGCCCAGGATACTGTGTAGTCAGTCTAAATTCAAGATGACCTAGCTTCTCTTTGCTGAGGTGACGAGGCCTGACTTTGACCTGATATTTTTGTGCATATCAGCTACCCCCCATTTTCAAAACTAACGGGATGCTCTATCAGTTGAGGTTTGAAAATTAAGACTGCTTCTGACAGAAAACCGTTCAGGAGATGGCCCCGGGTTGTTACCCGGGTTGCGACTGATCGGGCTGATCTTTCGGGGTCAGCACTGAGCGATAGCTATGTGGGCCCGAAACCAACTTCTACCATATGTCAATGGCTAGTTAGCCTGGTTTGGATCCAGCAAGGTTGGTCTGAAAGTAACTGAGCAATTGCATGATAACCGAACCATCTTTTGAGGCGACGCTTCACGTGCCCGAGGTGATAGCTGTCAGGCAATTTCGGTAGGAAAATACCTAAACCGTTGGATCTGCTTTGATCTTGGCCATCCGTGCCCCTTATATAAGGAACACTTCTTCATTTCTTGAATTCTTGTTGCCAAGACGTATATTCCCGAGCGGTTTGAGAGCAAAAAAGTCCCATATCAGAATTTTCGAGCCCTTTCTTGCGTTGTTTTTGTAAGTTTCTTTTTCCTCCAAGTTCCTTCTTTTCCCTTCCCTTTTTCTCTCCAAAACGAGGCTGGAGGGAGTGAACCCCCTGGGATTCAAGCAGGAGTGGGAGTTTTTCCTCCTTAGGTTCTGTTCTTTCTTTAGGTTTGGAGGTACCTTGTGTCAATTGAACCGAGCGGGTGTCCCCGGAGCAGTCTTGAGAGAGTGCCACCTGGAATTAAGGACCATTTACTTTCTGCCTTTTAGGTTAGTGACTCTACCCCCTTTGTACATCAGGCTCGGGCTCTCTAACCCATACTCAGGCCGTAACCTACTTCCCCATCCTACCATAGGAGTACCAGAAATGGAGCATTCTGACTTCGATTCTGCTTCCCGATCAGAGGACGAGATGTCCCGATCGGGAACACCTGACACCAGCTTGGATCTACCTTCCACCTCCCCATCTGACCATCATAGTGAGGGCAGGATTCCTGTTCACATGTCCAATAGTGAGTCCGACCAGGAGGCCCCTGTTGCCTCTGATTCCTGGGGCGGAAGTGATGAGACACCTAAGAGACCGAACTCCGAGGTCGTGTTTGCCTCCGAGTCTACCTCCTCTACCCTGCGCTCCCAAGACCTTGTGCATATTAGGGATAGGTATTCACTCCCTTATGATTGTTCCTTAGTAGTTAGCCCTGGCAGAGCGCACCTTTACCAGCCAGGCTTCATCACCCTGTTTGAGGATGCACTGATGGCTGGCCTCCGCCTTCCGCTTCATCCAGTCTCCCGGGACGTCCTGATTTACCTCGGGATTGCTCCTGGGCAGTTAGCTCCCAATGGGTGGAGGTTCTTGATGGGGTCAATCTCCCTCTGGCCCCAAGCCTTCGGGTATGAACTCACCCTTCAAGAGTTCTTATGGGCACACCATTCGTTCCATGTGCACCAGAAAACCGGGTTCTTCTCTTTTGCAGCCTGACAGGGCCAAAAGATCATTGTCAACTGCTCGAGCAATAACAAGGGGTGGAAGAGCAAGTTCTTCCAAGTGTCCACCCTTGGTCTTTGCAACCCGGCCCCAGGAACCCAGCTGAGGACTTCCTGGGCGGGGGAATTGAGGGGTAAGACCGCTCGGTATGCCTCTCTTCTTGTTTCCCTTACCATAGAAGGTTTTACATCTGCTAACTGTTTTCATGTTTTTTTTTATCGCAGCTGGGTCAACCAACCCTCCAGGGATCCCCGTGGAGTGTCAGGCTAGGGTCTTAGGTTTAGTGGACCTGCCATTTGGAATGTACAATCCCGGACGGGCGATTTCGTCCAATCCTACTCTCTAGAAGAACCCGTCCAAGCTCCCACCTTTTCTCTAATCATTCCTGGTGAGCACATGGAAACCTGTATTTTCGTTCCACATTTCCCTTTCGCTACCTCCTCTGTTTACTAACTGGGTAATTTTCTTTTCTACAGAAATGGCCCCCAAGAGGGATCTGGAGCAGCTGAGGGCCAGACAGGCTGCTACTGCCGCTCGATTGGCGGTGGTACAGGGAAAAAGACCCGCCGCTGAGGCCTCGGGCAACGAACGCCCCCTCAAGTGGATCCAGTACAGGACTGTAAACCGTTCGAAACCCGTGGGGATGTCAGCTCCCCGAGTGGTGATGGTTAAAGAAACAGGACCCCGGGCGGACGCACCTTCTGCCTTGCCAATAGGGGGACCTGCCGAGATTAGGGAGAGGATGAAGTCTGCCCTAATCCCTAGTCAGGTGGAGACATGCGCAAGCCTGTCTCCCGAAGACTTTCAGGGCTGGCTTTACAGCCTTTCTCATCTGGTGAGCTCTTTTGTCTCCTGCACGGTTGCTTTTCTTCCCCTTTTTCTTTTTATTTACCTTGTTGACTGACCAGTCTCCTTCCTTCATCGTAGGTTGGCTGCATGGCCGTCGGGTCCGAGTCTCTCCTGTCTTTTTTGGCCGGTAGGGCCAGCACCGTCAAAGCTGGCTTATCAAAGGAGCAGGCAGAATCGGAGGCCGGGAAGACTGCCTTAGCCATCTAGAAGGACAAGACCAAGGCCTTGGCCTTGAGCTTGGGTGTAGCCCATGCGGATTTGGCGACTGCTCAGGCCGATTTCGAAGCTTCCCGAGCCCTTACAGCTGCGGCTGAAGCTCGAGCGAAGGCCGCATCTGAGGTGACGGCCGCCGGAGTCACGGAGGAGGCATTTGATGATGGCTTCTTCCAGGGCTACGAGGGTCTAAAATGGCGAATTGCGCGGGATCACCCTGAGTGGGACATCTAGTCCTACGAGGGGATTGATTCGGACTATTGGGACGTCGATCCTGCGGCTGGTGAGGATCCTTTTGCTGGTGCTAGAGCTACTGAGCCTGCCCTGGGCAGGGGCTCGGGAACTGAAGAAGGAGCTGCCCTAGGAGAAGAGGTTGGGGAGACTGAAGATGTGGTCGAAGTGGACGACTAAGGTCCCCGACCTGTTTTTTTTTTTTTTTTTTTTTGTAGTTTTTTTTGGGAGGCTACTACAACTGCCCCCAGGCACTGTACAGTTTTTTTTATATTAATGAAAAGGTTCTTAAGACCAACTTTTCCATAAATTGTTTACTGTTTCTGTACTTGTGTGCCTGTGCTTGCCAATTCCTGTCCGGTTTTTATTTTTAATTGACCGATCTAATTCCTTGCCTTAGCAAATGGTTTTGGATCATAACCGGTAGAACAATTGGTCTTCTTGACCTGTTTGAAAGGTCCCGTCCGGTGTATTATAGGAATTTATCCTGTTTTACTGACCAGATGATTTTTCTCTGGCCAATGTAGGTACATAGGAATGTTAGGATTCCAAGCCCTGTTAGTGACCGGTATGATTTCCTTTTTTTAGTCTGGTATCCCCCTGCCCCCCAAGCATTTTGCTTAGGCATGTGTCTAGGAGGGGTGAACCATAGGAAACTGACCTGGAACATGGGTGGTTGCAGGGTCCTTTGTGGCTTGCCATCATCAGCCACCTAGGGGGTTTGCCCCTGTTGCCGGTGGGGCCTAAGCAAAGCTGGTGCCTCGGGGTTTGGCTCGAGGTCTTTTTGTGCCTTGGTTTTGAGCCAATGTCTTTTGCCTCTCGGGTAAGTTCCTGGGGTTTTTGTGCCTTGGTTTTGAGCCAGGGTCTTTTGCCTCAGGTGTTGGCCCGAGGTCTTTGTGCAGAATACCGACAAGGGTTGTTTCTTGATGTAAGGCGGGAACCGTTTCATTGCTTTTTTTTTTTTTTTTGAAAAATCATAATGACTGCTTGAATGGAGCTACAAGTACCCTAACCACTATTAATCTACCCATATCTAATTGCTACTGACAGTACTTTCGGAGATGCTGCACATTCTAAGGGTGAGAAAGGTGACGGCCGTCCAGAGTTTGTAATCAATAGGTACCCGGGCGGTTTATCCGGGTAACTAGATATGGACCTTCCTAGTTTGGCCCTAACTTTTCGTGGCTCAGCACTTTAGTGGACTGATTGATGGCTTTAAGGACTAGGTCCCCCACCAGGAAACTGCGATGCTTCATGTTTCTATTATAGTATTGGGATACTCTCTACTTGTAGGCTGCCATTTTTAGATACGCCCAGTCTCTTTTCTCCTCTGCTAGGTCGAGCCTTGCCCTGAGGGCGTTTTCATTGTCTAGCTCACTATAATTTTCCACCCGGTAGGTAGGTAACCCAAGCTCTGTGGGGACCACCGCCTCAAAGCCATAGGTTAGGGAGAACATCATCTCGCCTGTTGCCGCTCGGGGTGTAGTGTGGTAGGCCCATAGGAGGGTCGGTAGCTCTTCTGCCCATAGTCCTTTAACGCCTTTGAGCCTTGTCTTGATTGACTGAAGAATAGTCCGATTTGTCACCTCGGCTTGGCCATTGGCCTGGGGGTGCTCGGGGGATGAGTAGTGATTGGTTATCCCATAGCCCGAGCAGAACTGCTTGAATACCGGGGTGTCAAATTTCCTATCGTTGTCACTAACCAGGACCCGGGGGATGCCAAACCTGCTAAGGATGTTCCTCTCCATGAAGTTTTCCATTTTTTTCTCGGTGATTGTTCTAGGGGCTCGGCCTTTGCCCACTTGGTGAAGTAATCCATGGCGATGACAGCGAACTTGACTTGTCCCTTTCCCACAGAGGACCGACAATGTCAATGCCCCACTGAGCGAATGGCCAGGGACTAAAGATGGGCGTTTGAAGTTCTCCGTGACGGTTGATCATAGGAGAAAATCTTTGGCACGTATCACACCTCTTGACATATTCTTGAGAGTCTCTGTCCATGGTCAGCCAGTAGTATCTTTGTAGTAGGGCTTTGCGCGAGAGTGCCCAGCCTCCGATGTGGTTCCCGCACACCCCTTCATGGATTTTGTGCAACATCCCTTAGACCCGTGCAGGATGGACACATCAGAGATACGGAATAGAAAATCCCCATTTGTAGAGGATTCCATCAATAATGTGGTATCTTGCCACTCGGTATTTAACCCGGCGGGCTTCCTCCTTACCTTCTGGTAACACGCCTGTTGCCAGAAATGCCATGATTGGGTCCATTCAGCTAGGTCCTGGAGCGACTGGTTCTACCTCCATACATTCTGAGTTGATCACACTCGGCTCGGGTAGGTATTCTATCCTTATCCCGGGCAAGTTTGACTCAGAGGATGAGGCGAGGTAGGATAACCGATCAGCTCTAGTGTTCTCCTCCCTCGGTATCTGCCTGACGGAGAACCCCTGAAGCTTCTTTGAAACTGCTCGGGCAAGGGCTAGATAAGCTATCATGTTATCTTCCCAAGCCTCGTACTCTTGATTGACTTGATTTACTACGAGCTGAGAGTCACTATACCCTGGACATGCGATGCACCCATTGAAGTGGCTAGCTGTAATCCGGCCAAGATGGCTTCATACTCGGCCTCGTTATTGGAGGCTTTGAATCCGAACCTAAGCGTATACTCGAGCTGGATCCCATCGGGCGTGGTTAGGATGATCCTTGCTCTACTTCCCTGTTTGTTGGATGATCCGTCTACATAGAGTACCCAGGTTGGGATATCTGATTGCAAACCGGGCGGTAGGACCTGTGGGTTGGGCTCTTCAACCGGGTCTCCTTGGTATGTGAATTCAACAAGGAAATCCGCTACTGCCTGTCCCTTGATTGCTGTGCGGGGTCTGTAGACCACTTCGAATTCTTCTAACTCCAAGGCCTACTTGACGAGCCTTTTGGACATTTCAGGCTTGCTTAAGATCTTACGGAGGGGCTGATCTGTGAGGACCATAATGACGTGGGCCTAGAAATACGGGCGAAGTCTCCGACCTGAAGTGATGAGGGCGAAGGCGAGCTTTTCAATGCGGGAGTACCTACTTTCCGCACCTTGAAGTGCTCGGCTTGTGTAATATACTAGAAATTGTATCCCGTGCTCTTCTCGAATGAGTGCCGAGCTGACCGCTGAGGGTGACACCGCTGGGTACAAGAACAATTCCTTTCCTAGCGTGGGCGTTGAGAGTAGAGGGGGGAGATGCCAGGTACCTCTTGAGTTCCTGGAATGCTTCCTCGCACTCTTCTGACCACTAAAAAGCTTTACGAAGGATCTTGAAGAATGGCAGACACTGGTCGGTAGCTCGGGACATAAATCTATTTAATGCAGCCACTCGCCCAGCCAAACTCTGTACCTCTTTGGTTAACTTGGGTGACTGCATGTTTAAGATGGCTTGAATTTTTTTGAGGTTCGCCTTAATCCCCCACCTGCTGACTAGGTGCCCAAGGAATTTCCTGGACGAGACGCCAAATGTGCACTTGGTCGGGTTCAACCTCATCCCAAACTTTCTCAAAATGCTGAAGGCCCCGACTAAATGCTCAAGGTGACCAGACTCTTCCCGGCTTTTAACCAGCAGATCGTCAACGTAAACCTCCATGGATTTCCCAATCAAGTCCTTAAACATGTGATTGACTAGGTGCTGATAGGTTGCCCTGGCATTTTTGAGGCCGAATGGCATGACTTTGTAGCAGTAGGTCCCTTGATCCGTGATGAACAACATTTTTTCTTCGTTCCCGGGGTACATGCTAATCTGATTGTACCTGGAGTAGGCGTCCATGAATGTGAGGAGCGAATGGCCGGCTGTGGAGTCTACCAGAGGATCTATCCGGGGGAGTGGATAGCAGTCCTTGGGGCAGGCTTTGTTCAAATCGGTGAAGTCCACACACATCCTCCATTTTCCATTGCTTTTCTTGACCAGTACTACGTTCGCTAACCAATCGGGATAATGGACCTCTCGGATAGATTTTGCTTTGAGGAGTTTATCGACCTCCTCGCGTGCTGCCTTCTGCCTCTCGGGGGCCATGCCCCATCTCTTCTGCTTCACAGGCCGGGAATCTGGGTTGACATTGAGTCGGTGAGACATTACCCAGGGGTTAATCCCGGGCATGTCTTCATGACACCAAGCAAACACATCTTGACTCTATTGTAGGAACTGAATTAGCTTCTCCCTGAGGTCGAGCTCTAGCTGGGTGCCGATGGTGATCATTCGGTCGGGGAGTTGCGGGTCTAGCATTACCTGTTCCAAATCCCCGATCGGTCCCACTCTGTTGTTTTGATCCCTTGGGTCCATCTCCTGGACATTCAGTGTTTCAGCGATGGCCTCCCGGTGCAGAGAGCTAACATAGCAACTCCGAGCGACGGCTTGGTCTCTGCATAGGCTCCCTGGCCCCTGGGGGTTGGGAATTTAACCAATAGTTTGTGCGTTGATACAACTGCCCTGGCCTGGTTGAGGGTTGGCCCTCCAAGGATGACGTTATAGGCAGATGGAGCTTCCACGACCACAAAGTTCACCAGTACAGATGCCTGCTAGGAGTAGGCTCCCATGAGGACCAGGAGCTCGATGGTACCAAGCGGTTGGGTACTGGATCCGTTGAACCCTACCAGGGGAGTGGCCACTAGTCGGAGCCGATCCCTGGATATCCCGAGCTGATCGAATGTTGAGACAAACATGATGTCGGAGGAGCTGCCCATGTCTACCAATACCCTTTTAACCACGTAGTTTGCTACGGAGAGCCTCACTACCAGCAGATTATCGTGGGGGTAGTGTAGGTCTAGCATGTCTTCAGATGAGAACATCAACACATCGGTTAGGGGAGAGCGAGTGGATTGGACATGCCAGACATCCGATCGAGACGCCCGGGCATGCCTCTTCCTTGCTGACCGTGAATCCCCTCTGCCTGAAATGCCTCCAGAGATTACATTGATCTACCTAAGGGGTCGTGGTTGCTCGGGAGCCCGGGTTTATTGCCGGGGTCTTCTGTCAGCTGCCACGAATTCAGCTAGGTGGCCTTGCTCGATCAACTTCTCGATGACAATCTTAAGCTTAAAACAATCCTTCGTGTCATGCCCATGGTCTTTGTGGAAGTGGCAAAACTTGTCCCGGTTCCTCTTACCAGGAGGGCTTTTCAACTTGGCGGCCTCCTGGAGTAGCCTCTGGATCTCTGCGGCGACCATAACTTTGTGGATTGGCCAGGAAAGTGAGGTGAAGGTAATCGGGGCCTGGTCCCGAGTACCTCTCTACTGATCTTGTCTGGGCTTCTTTCTCGGACCCTTCTTGGAGCCCTCCTATTTCCGCTTAGCTTTTGGGGACTCTTCTCCTGTAAAGATGGTGCGCTTGGACTTCAGAAACTCCTCCGTATTGATGTACTTCCCTACTCTCTCTGAGAGTTCTACCAGGGTTTTCGGCCGGTCACGATGGAACGATGTTGCAACTTTGGTGTGTTGAACCCCCGAGCAGAAAGCTATGATCGCGGCCATTTCATTCAGGTTGTGGATCTGGAGCCTCTGCTAATTGAAACGGTCCACGTACTCCCTCAGGGACTCTCCCTTTTGCTGCTTGACGGCAAGCAACTGGGTGTTCGATTGTGACCGGCCGAGCATCCCCACGAACTAACTGATGAAGAGCTTGCTCAATGTCTTAAAGTCATCAACCGTTCGGGGTTTCAGAGCGTGGAACCACTGCGCGACTGGGCCTTTAAGGGTACTAGGGAAGGCCAGGCACAATAACTCGTCGATCGTGGTGACTAGCGCCATCTGAGCCTTGTAAGTGCGAACATGATCCACTGGGCTCCCTGAACCGTCATCAGAGCTGAGATGTGGCGGCTTGAATTTCCGCAGGATAGGGAATGCGGTGTAGGGCGACTCGATCTCTGTATTGGTATGATCGTGGAGCTACTTGCGGCTCAGTTTTTTGATTTGCTGTTGCAAGTCCTCGATTTGGGCCTTTACATCTCGGCCGGTTTTCCTTTCCATATTCGAGCAGTACTTCGGGTCTGATGATGATGCTTCCTCCTTGAAGTGCGTCGTCCTCGAGGATAGAACCCGGCTCCGGCTCTAGGTAATAGTATGCCTAAGATCTCCCGGGCTCTGGGCCGGAGGGTCTTTAACTGATTCCCGGGGCTTTGGCTCTAATTCCTCCCTCCTGGTGGCGCGTCGCCTGTTGATGATGTCTCCAGCATCTTCTACCCGGCGATGATTGACCCGAGCTTGCCGCCTGGTGTGCCTAGTTGCTCTGCTATGGTCATCATCTTCTACCCGACGGGGATACAGGCGCAAAGTGGGTATGGCTTTGGACTCTTGCGGGCTCCCGGTCGGGGGCACTCTTCCCGGTCTGGTTCTCGAATTTAGGGCGCTTTTCTTGCAAGGCCAACAACGTTTCGATTTGCTGCTGGGTTTGCCGTTGGCCTTCCAGAAGTTACGCGAGTGCCACCGTCATTTGCTCGGAGGTCTGGAGGTGGCCTGCTGCTCGAGCAGCAAGTTCTCCTGACTGGTCGGAGCAGTATTTTTCTTAGCCGTCTTCGGTGGCATGTTGATCAGTCAAGAAATTTGTTAGTGAAAAACTTATCGCTTCCCCCAGACGGTGCCAAACTGATGATGCCGAAAATCGGTAAGAGAGATTAAAAGAAAGATATGGGGACACAAGAGCTTGTATGCGGCTTGGTCCTGTTAACGAGGTGACCTACGTCCACGGTTGCATTAGTGCGCTTCAATAGCAGATCACCGGCGGGCCTTGTGAGCCAACAGTTTGGGCGGCACTACCAGTAAAACCGACCGGGTTTATGCGTATGAGTAAGAATAATGTGCTATTCTTTTTGATCGAATATCCTCCCCTTTAATGGGGGTGAGCAGCCTCTTTTATAGGTGCAAGAGACCACCCGTACATGGTAAGTTTGTAGATTAGGAAGCCTAATCTATTTATAGCCTGATTTACATGAATCTAGGAATGTTTTCTAAGTAGTTTAGGAAACTACTTGCTCCTTCCATTTAGTCTTCTAACTGGGCTACGAAACTGCCTGGAGGCTTGCTGACCAAGCAACCATGCCTACTGGGGCGCGCCCATATGGGGTCCATCTGGAAAGAACGACTGGGCTTACGGCCATCCCGGGCGGTTCTGCGTCACAGCCCGAGATACTGTGTAGTCAGTTCAAATTCAAGATGACCTAGCTTCTCTTTGCTGAGGTGGCGAGGCCTGACTTTGACCTGATATTTTTGTGCATATCAAGTACTATTGTTCTTTCTACTCCACTGCATTTACAGCTACACAATATGAGAGTACGATAATGTTAATTAAGTACATATTTGATTAAAAGTTAACCACCATAATTAAAAGCATAGTTTATCTAAAGACATTAAAATACATCATTGGCTGAGTTATTAGAGTAAAACTAATTATTAGAAACAATAATGAGTGACTTTATTTGTATTCATTTAATTATGGTTAGGCAATAGACCCAAATAGTTAACAAAAAGTTTTTATTTTATTTTATTGTTTTACTTATTTTAGTTAAACTTCCATTTTTGGTTTTGGAAAACCAACAGGTCCTAGATGGGTCATTGTACCCATACTATACATGCTTTCTCTATTATAAGAAATAAAAAAATATATATCATTTCAACAAGTTGTAACTAATAAATAAGTAACTTCTAACCATTCTACCACTCGATGCCTTTGTTATAAGTAGAACAAAAGTAATATTTCTATAGAATTAGTGACTGACTTAGTCATCAAGTAGAAGTTTCAGCAATATTTTTGTCACGTCTCGGAGTAGCCAAAATAGAAAATTTTTTTTAAAAACTTTTTCTCTTTTGATCCCGTGGATACAAGGATGGATCTAGGGGGGGTGAGGGGGGGGGGGGGGGGGGGGGGGGGGGGGGGGGGCGACCGCTCCCTCCCCCTCCTTAGATTTGAAAAAAAAAAACTTAATTATACTAGTATTATTCGTAAATACACGTTAAGTATATACACTCGCAAATCCCCCCCCCCCCCCCACCCCTAAATTTTTTTTCTAAATTTATTAAGTTCTCCCCCCTTAGATTTTGTTTTTTAAAAATGATGTGTATATTTAATTTTTGAAAAAGTTTGGTGTATTTATAAATTTAAATTCTGAATTTAGTTTACAAATTGTTCCATGCCTTGTTGATTCAAATAATTTGTATTTTTCTCTCCTTACATAGTTATCTCATTATCAAAAATGTATAAGTAAATGCCAAAAAAAATAAAAAAATTCAGGGGCACGGCCCCCGAACCGCCGTATGTTTTTTCTCCCCTAGACTGGATTCCTAGATTCGTCCTTGCGTGGATACGTGGCAAGTTGAGGATCGAATGATTGTCCAAACAAGAAAGAATTGAGACAATAAATAATAAATAGTAAATGAAAAGCATTAATAATAAACATTGTAGTTCTAGGCATACTTAATATAAGCACCGGGGTCTTAAACATCATTATTACATCACCATAGAAGGGAAAAAGGAAAAAAAAAAATTACATCATGGGCAAAAAGCCCTAAACATTGTAAAAGGTTTGGCACCTAGTGCCTCAACAAAAACAAATTAAAATATAGATGAAACGAAAGTCTTCCACTCCCCCAACTAACTTGCGAAGCCATAGCTTTCCTCGGCATACTCCTCCTCTAGATAGCCAGCCTCCGTAAGATCTGAACGTTTGATTGTCCAGGATATAAAAGTCGTCAGCTTGAATGCAAGCTGAGTGAGTAAACATACTACATTTGAACAGGCTCAGAAAATATTTGTTAATCTGTTTTAAAAGTAAAACATTTCTTATTTATCCTTCTTTTGAAAACATGAATAATTAAGCCTCACCCAATCTTGACATATTACGTATGTTAGGGAAACGTTCAACGACATACTTTGACTTTGGAAACTCAATAGACATCAACTGACTTATCACTTTGGATTATTAGTCCAATCTATACCAACTTGACACTTCACTTTGAACCATAGGTTCAATCTTTACAAACCTGACTTACTTTGGATCACAGATCCAATCTTTGGACCACAAGCCCAATCTTTATCAACTTGACTCTTTGCATGCATCCAGCATAAGTGCCGTTGGCCTAGAATATCTCTTCCTTATAGCCGTTAGGTTACCATCTTGTAATCTCTGCATTACGGTGTTATTAATTTAGTAACCCCAATCTTATTCCATTCAGCCTTGGTTAACTTGTCATCTCTGCCTTATGGCCACTTTCTTGACCTCTTTGTCTTACGGCCGGTTAACTATCTCAACACAAAAGACCTTGACAGTACCAACAAGGTACTATTACTACTACACTTGCCACTATGGAATCAACAACAAATTGTACTGATAAGGTACGACCACTCTTGCCATCGTTGCCCGTATGGCTATGGTGGCATCTCAACAACATCGTAGAACTCATTACTCTTTTGTAATGAAACCCAAGAATCAGATCGACGAATATGATCGTCTTGTTAACGTCGTCATCGTGACTTTCTTGTAACCACCCAACGTACGTGGTACAAGTCATTTAGGCATCTTATTATCGGGATAGTGTACTTAAGTACATCACATTATTATTCTCAGAGTTCACGTATCTCACACGTATACAACTTATAGGTCTGTCAAAACATATCCATTCTTATCATTATAAAAGTTTTCACTTATTAAGTACTACCAAATTTGCATATAGTACAACTTCCAGAGAGCACATGCAAGCATATATGTTAACTATAACTCATAGTACAAGTTATGCAGCTCAAAGTATAGTAGCACATAGCATGGATCCTTACATATTCAATTATGCAAACAAAATAATCTTCATACTGTAATACTCAATCACTCAGGCCTCTCGAGCGCTTAAGCTTGGCCTGTTCATTGGGCTCAAGTGCTCGCTTAAGCCTGAGCGCTCGGGTTCTACAGTTCCCAACAGTCTTTGTAACTTCGTAATAGAATTTTGTTTTGGTTTTTCTTACATGTTACATGCATGGACTTAGATCGTAAAATTAAACTTAAGAAAAACATAATTCGAGTGAGTAAGAGTACTCACTTAACTTAGATGGCAAATAGATGCTAGAAATGTAGAAATGTATGTGTGTGTTGGGCTTGATCTTCAAGAACTCCACTTCAAGCTTCCAAAATGAGTTGATCTTCTAAATTTTCTTCTTGATTCTCAAAGCTTTCAACCTCCAAAATTTAGTGCATGTAATGTGAGTGTGTTTGTGTGCAAGGGAGTTGCAGATCATGGAATTGAAGCCATGCAAGGATGGATGTTTGTATGTTTGTGTATGAATGTATATAGACTTTCAAGATCTCTCTCTTAAAGACACTCTCTAGAAAATAGAGTTTAAATGTATTAAATGCGTAGAATAAGCTGGTATTTATAGACTTTCAAGGGCTAGGGGCAAAATGGTCATTTTATGGCTCGAGCGCTCGCCTTTTCTAGCGCTCCACTGAGCTAAGCACTCAGGACTCCTATTTTTCAAACCTTTCTAAGGCTTTAGGAGTTCAAAGGTTCAGGTATGATGATCATTCACATGAGTTATAACTAGGCTTATACATACAATCGTAACTTACATGTATATATACATAAATATAGAAATACATCCATATACAGATAAATACAGATAAAAGGCTGGTGTTACATCTCTCCACTACCCAACAAAGATTTCCTCCTAAAATCTGAGCTAAGACGTACTAAATAGCTCTAGGTACTTCTCTCACATGACGAATTCTATCTCCCATGAAGCTTCACGTTCATCGTGATGCTTCCATTGGACTTTTACCAGCAGGATCTCCTTGTTCATCAACTTCTTGATCTCTCTTCCCAAGATACGCACTAGTCTCTCGGTGTAAGACACTCTACTGTCTACTTCAATATCCTTGAAATGGATTTTGTGCGTTGATCCATGCACGTACTTCCTTAACATGCTGATGAAAAACAATTTGTGCACTCCGGACATCTTTGGCGGTAGTGCTAATCTGTAAGCAACTTTACCCACATGTTCCAAAATCTCAAAAGGTCCAATGTAGCGGGGTGAAATCTTTCCTCTATTCTATCCGAATCTCACCACTCCTCTTACTAGAGAAACTTCAACAAAACATTGTCTCCCACGCAGAATTCCAAGTCCTTTCGATGCTTGTTTGCATGACTCTTTTACCTGCTCTGGGATGCCTTCATCTTCTCCCTCACGATGTCAATCTTCTAATTAGTCTTGTCCTAAAAGCTTTCCTTTCCTAGCTTCTAGCCAACAAAAAGGTGAACGATACGGTCTTTCGTGCAGCGCTTCAAATAGTGCCATTTTGATGCTTGTATGATAGCTGTTGTTGTAGGCGAACTTAATGAGCAACATATGTGTCTACCAGGTGCTCTAGAAGTCAATCACATATGCTAACAGCATATCTTCTAACACTTGATTAGTCTGTTCTGTTTGTCTATCAGTTTGGAAATGAAAAGCAGAACTCAGCTTCAGCGAAGCCCCATGGCTGCTTGCAAAATCTCCCAAAATTTGACGATAAAACGTAAATTACGATCTGGAATAATTGAGATGGGCACGTCGTGCAGGCAAATAATCTGTTGCAAGTACATGCCGCTCATCTTCTCGGCTGGATAAGTCATGTTGTACGCGATGAAGTTGTTGGGTTTGTGCCCTCAAACCATTACTTTGTGTATGAGACATTGACATTTTAATACATGGATATCAGCTTCACATTTCATTATGTATGTTTCTTTTATGAGATGATTGTTAATCCTTAAGTATCATAGTAAGTAATTCATGTGTGTATGAGATACATATAAGTGAGATACGAATTATTATTTTTTGATACTTAGAATTTGTCACAGTGGATGATGAGACTGGATATTTCATCAGATTTACACTATAGCATGATTAACTACCATTGGATGGAGTGATGAATCTCAATCACTGGAGTATATCTCTTAGTTAATATGCTAGTGCTTATAGTGCATTGATGGACCTAAGCTTTCCTATTGGCACTTAAGGTTGTCAACAATCGATAGGAACTAATAACTTGCATAAGGTACGTGTTCTCAATCTTGAGACGATTATGAACACAGACTATGGATGTGGCTGCTTTGACTTACCAATCAGTGAGGTCTTAAAGATCAATACTTGGGTATCTTGGGTATGTCATGTACATAGGGTTGTGAACATATATTGTCAAGATAGAATCTACCCTCTAATAAAGAGTAAGCATTTCCTTGATAATATCACCAAGTTGATTATTGAGAACTGCAGTCTTGTTGATAAGTAGTTATCAACATGTTTAGTAATTATGAGTGGTGAATGGACTCAAGGAATACAAGAAGTAATCATGATTCAGGTTGACAGTAACTGTTACCTGACTACCTGAATATGATTATGAATGCTGACGGTAGAGGGGCATTAGTACACCATACAAGTTTAGTTATCGCTTCGGATTTGTTCATTTGCATTGGAGTTCAGTTATCATTTTATAATAGAGTAAACGTTAACTAACCAGATGATTAATTTGTTCATCAAAGAGTTTGATCATGGGAATTAACAACTGGTTTGAGCCAACAATAAAGAGTCTAGGAGGTCCCACTCTTAGCTCCGTTAGGATGCTTGGAAAGGCACATGAGGATCTTGTCAAGACAGGTTCAATCGATCGAAGGAGTCTCGATCGATTGAAGTTAAGGCAGGTTCTATCGATCAAAGGTTCTATCGATCGAAGCCACTTCGATCGATTGAATGTAAGATCGGTTCTGGGAATCTATAAATAGGGCAGCTACTCTGTCATTTATATATATATATATATATCAGAAGCTGCAAAAACTATTTTAAGGTTCCCAAACCTAATCTATCCTCTCTATTAGGGTTCCCACCAACCCTAGTCTCTCCGGGAGCATCCGTAGGAGTCATAAGAGTGATGACCATCTAGTGGAGGCTATTGGAAGTCAGAGATTTCAGAATTGTGTTCAAGATCATGAGGTATAATTCTTGTCCCCCCTCTTGTACGCATCTATAGAATTAACGAGTAGTAGATCCGGGCTACCAATAAGTTTTTGTAACTTAATCTTTCTGCTGCGAGTGTAAAACAAAATTTAAACCTAATTTTCCTTCAGAAGTGTGCTGACTGAGTGAGTCGATCCACGACTAACCAAATTGCGTCATGGTTCTATTGCGCCCTCGGCAACCCTATAACAAAATCCATAGAAATGTGCTCCCACTTTGGTATATGCAGCGGCTGCAAAAGTTCTGGAGGCTTCTGATGCTCAACTTTGACTTATTGATAAGTAAGCACTTTGAAACATACACTGTGACGTCTCTCTTATACTGTCACGCCCCGGAGTAGCCAAAAATAGGGAAAATTTAAAATTTCCTTTCTGGACCCATAGGGAATGACGTGTTACATAAAACTGACTTGTCCGTGCAAACATTCTAAACATAGAAATATCAGAGTAAGAGATTTCATAAAGTCTAATGGTATTCATGGGGGAACTTTAAGAGTTTGCTACTTAGGCTATTACAGAGCTCCAAATGAAAACCACAAAAGATAAGTTGGGCGGTTAACGCCACTTAAGTTATTACATTAACCAAAAGATAGTTTCTTGAAAACATAAAGGAAGACTTAATACGGAAGTAGGCCAGAGTCCTTCTTCTAGCTGGCAAACCCATAACCTTCGTTACCATACTCTTCCTGAAAGTCTGCCTCAGGATCACCTTCCTGATAGTTCCCCTCCTGAGGATAGTGATATGCATCTTCAGGGTTACCTTGATAGTCCTCCTCATAATAACCTAGACGTAAAATGTCCAGGGCAGGGAAGGAGTCGTTAGCTTTTGAAGCTAAGTGAGATCGTCTTAACCGATCACTCCTAATACATTTAAGGATATACAGGTACAATAATATCTTGAAAACAACATTAATGAGTATACGACATGGTAGTATGATGACACAATGCAGTATCGATATATTCAACTTTTACTCAACCGTGAACACCACAACTGACTCATGTGACTTGTTACATTACCAGGTTAACGCCGTTAGCTCAGAGTAGAATGATTACGTTGCTATCGCCGCCTAGCAGGGCCCTATAGCAGTTTTTGGTTTTAAAAAGAAAGAGTGTAATCATTGTACTCTTAGGTCCTCGTGACCTTGCCGGGAGAAAAGAATAGTTACAGCACTATCGTCGCCTAGCAGGGCCCTAACCATGTTCATATGACTAACCATGTAGACGTCAATGTTGACATCAAGACTCGACCATGTTCATATGAATGTTCATGTGACTATAGAAACAGAAATCATGATAAACAAGAATATCAGCGATTATTAACTAAGCATGGAGTATAGTTAACTAACATACGTTCATTATATAAGAAATAATCTCAACATTTACAATACTAATATTTATCAGTATCGTCCACACAGGACGCACTGGGCATACATATATGATCAAAGAATAATTCTATAATATACCAAGTGAGTTAGGACGACTCACCTCGATGCGGGTGCGTAACAGTAAGCGTAGCGATTCCTACAAAGCATTAAGATTACATGGAACATTGATTAATAAGCTTACTGAAACCGGGGGTGTAATGGTAATTGTGCCGGGTGGGTTCCTAAACCTTAACTTGATGATCTAGGCATCATTCTGAGTCCAACGCCATTGACTAGACTCAAATCGGAGTCCGTCGCATAAAAGGCTGGGTTTTCTATACCAGTTTGGGCCCTAAAGATAAGCTGTATTTTTGACCGTGTCAAAAGGTCACCAAACTTTAAGGGGATATTCTAGACATTATTCTAAGACTCAGGAACTGACCGCGTATTTTTCTGAGCTACGGTTTATTTATTATGAATTTCTGAAATTTAATCGTCTAATAATAGACTACAAATTCCCATATTTACAAAATATAAATATGGGTTATATTCAGATTTTATAAATATTTTTATTAACTATTAGGCCTTAAAATAAACTAGTGGTATTTTTCTCATAATTTTCGGAGTTCGTTTGGTATTTAAAATAATTAAATACAACCAAACGGGTCCTTAATTAATAACTAACAATTATTAGAATTATTAAAGTTTGGGTTTTATAAATAAGAATTTATATTATAAAGGTACTAGGCCTTAGGAAAATTTTATAAAATTTTCCTATATTTAAAAGTGGTCATTAGGTATTTATCACCTAATTATTTTAATTTAAAACAGTTACTTATTATTTATTTAAACCAATAAATAATAAGTATATCATATAATAATATTTCATAATTTCATAATATAAGGATATTACCAAAAATAATACTACAATATAATTTATAGTATTATTGAAACCATAATTAGATTTTTAAAACAATTTAAAACCATTTATAATTATTTATACTTATTCATTAATACAAAATATATTATAAATAATATATTTATATACTAATCTTAATTAATAAATACTAATCCTTATTAAAACAGATTATTAACACACAAATTATGATTAACAGAATACTTAATTGTTTAAAACAGGTTAATAATACCTTAATTAAGATTAACAAAATAATTAAACATTAATAAATCTAAAACAAATTACAAATTTACCTATCTGGATTAACTAATTAATAAAATGTGAATTACTGCTAATCCCAGATTATTAATGTCCTAACCCTGATTAGCAGAATAATTAGGAATATAAAATAATTAATTATAACTAATATCCGCGAGTCAACCCATAACCGGCCCGTACCCACGGGTTATCCATATATACACTAAGGGCGATCCAACTTAAAAGATCCGACTCGTTACCCACTTTATTAATATAACCCGAACCCACAACCGTTTATACTAACAACTAAACCCACCCACATTTGTACCCGACCCGACCCAACGGGTAAACGATATAACCCGGACCCAAACTGGTCTTTTCTTCTCCGGCGTGACCAGGCTGCCGCCCGTTTTGGCCGGAGAACTCTCTCTCTTCATATCTCACTCATCTCTCCATAAAAATTGATAAAACCAACGCCAATGGGTTTGGTTTGGGACCCTCTATCACATACTAGAAGCTGGGACATCGGTTTACTCGTTTCGGGTTCCTACTAACGGATTATTCTTTTTCGGTTTTTGGAGAATAACTCCATGCATGGTGGACCAAACGTGGTCCAAATCAAAAGCTGCTTCAGGGGGGGGGGGGGGGGGGGGGTATGTGGGGAACCTGAGGGTCACATTGGTGTAATTTTTAGAGGCCAATGTTGATTTTAAAAATTCGAGCTCCGGTGAGGGCTCTTTAATGGCTGTCGGGGCTTATTTTGAGCCTTAGGCTCTGTTTGGTTTGTATGAGGGGGCCTGGGAGGGTGTGTGAGTGCACGTGTGTGTACAAAAATGTACATAGGGGGTGGAGTTTACCTTAAAAGTCCTTGGGTCTTCTTCTTCGTCTTTCCGTCTCCGGCGAGTTCTTATTCTTTCTTTTCTGCGTCTTCTCTCCTATCCCATCTCGTGCGTAGGTGTATGTGTGTATAGAGGGTGGGGAGGCAGAGAGGAAAGTGAGGGTGTGTACTGAGAGTGTGTGTTAGCTCTCCCTACTCTCAACTCTCGGTGATACATATATATTTATACACTAACCCATCCATACATACAAACTTATGCATGCACACACATGCAACCATCTTCTCCACTGACTGAAATGACCGTGCTTGGAGAGAAGAGCCGGCGTGGGAGCTTGCTCAGTCCGTCCGTTTCTTTCTTTCCTCTCAATGGTCCGAAACATACACAAACTCACCCATGCACGAAATCTCCACGAGGTGTCAAGACAGCTTGTAAATCCTGTGGGCTAGGTGGTTTAGATGGTGGGAGGTGTTTGGGTAATGGGTTTAAATGAGTTGGGTAATTATACTAATGTGCAAGCCAGTCCAGATAATTGCAGATTTTACGGGTCCGCGTGATATGTCAGTCCAGGTTGAATTTTACAGTCTAAGTTAATAATAAAAATAATACGTATTATACATGTAGATATCAGAAATAACTAATTTAAAAAGTACGGGGCCCAATTTATTAATAACGGAAATTCACGGGTATTCCTTGTACATTTTTGTACTTCCTGGGTGAACTAATAACTTGGACTTGTACGCTTCATTCATCACTACTTCTCTTAAACCATCGTCCTTTGGCATACAAAGTCTTTCTCGACATCGAAGTCCTCCATCTTGTCTAATCCTCCATTCATCCGGATCTTTAGTTGATGCTTTCTCAAACCATTGTTGCAGTCCTTCATTCCTCTTCTGAGCTTCAATAATGCAGCTGATAATGGTTGGTTTTATAACAAGGCATCCAAAATGCTTCTCTTCTTTCGAATCTGTGGCTTGAATATCAAACTCTACTAGGCTTTCTAGTGTTTGCAACTCCTTAATCATCAAAGAAGCGAGTCTATTATAGGGTATCCTACTCAAAGCGTGTCACAGCCCGATCCCACAATAGCGGAACCGGAACCCGTGGCACGTCACCGAGGCTCTTCCTACTCATTTAAAAATCATAGCAGCGGAAACAAAACTTAAAAGATAGCAATGAGTAGTCGTCCTTTTAAAACAGCACACCCGAAGTTGGTAAAATCCGTATAAATTTGAAAACATAATTATATTTTGAAACAAATGAATTTATATTCAAAGGGGTCCCAAAGGTGCCCTAAGAACCAATCAAAACATTTAAATAAGCTACAAAATGGGTATAAAAAGTTTTCATGCAGGGGTCATTTCGACCAGTAGTGTTGCCCTGTTCGAATGGTCGAATAACCCCTCAGCAATAACCCTTCATAGTAGAAGGCACTTCGACCGATCGAACTGTCCCATACGACCGGTCAAACGACCATCTGACAGCAATCCTTCTTGCAGTAGGATATTGCCTAAGGTCAAGCGACCCATGCAATCGCACACGATCTAGACATTAAAACGTCAACCAACCCAAACCATGGTTTCAAAGTAAATACAAAACGTAGTAATCCTTTACAGGACTAGGAACTAAAATAAAACGTATACAAGACTATTATCCATTCTATTACAAGTTCCTTAACAAAACAAATGAAATAGACGATTTGATTACAAAACTACGCGATAAACATGACAAGTCATCTTCTAAGTAAACTCCCAAGCCCACGTGCTCAATTTTGTGATTTCTCACCGGCATTAGTACCTGCTATGGTTATTTGAATAACCACACATATTTAAATTTGTTTAAGCTAATGCTTAGTGAATAAAATAACATATGCACATGAATGATAAACATGTCCGCATTCACATCTCTACAATTCATACTAGTCTCCGGAGCCTCATGTGTACGTCCCATACTCCCAATCCGCGACTCCTCGCCAATAAGTCCACGCGAAAGGGTAAGACCCACAATTCTTCTCTTCAATCGTGCGACCTTAATGCCTATATCAACTCCACAAGATGGCTTAGTAACCACGTGCTCCTTTGACCCAATTAAGCAACTCAACATGCTCAAATACATATCACCATACTCGTGGAAAACAAAACATATCACTGTGCTATTGGGCCTACTTAACAATATGATTGCCCAATATGAACTACACAATATATCTCTATGAATTAATACATGCTATTCACACAAAACATGAATACATGTCAAGAAATCATTCCCAAAACATAGTTGAATCACTCACCTCCGAATAACGCTCTTATAATTCAATCCAACGAAAATCCAAGCACAAAGAGCATGTAGAAGTTCGTCTAGTACAATTCCTATGGATCAAAAGTCCGATTATCAACTTTTATGAAAAATTCTAGGAAAAAACTTTTCGAAAAACTTGGCCAAACAAGGCCTAATAGGTATCAAAACGACGACCTTACCTCGAGGAGTTTGACTAGGTTCCGTTTTCAAAACTCCTAATTAGCCTCCCCACGAGTTTTCAAAACTCCTAATTAGCCTTTGAAACTTCCTACACAGCTAATCCATAGCTTCACAAGTAAAACCTCAAAATTATAACGTTTCAGACTAGGTTCCGTTTGGTTGCTAAAACGCAAATTTCTATATGACTTTTTCAAAGTTGCTAATTAGCCTACCAAATTAATAGCGTGTTAATTCGTACTCACCAGGATGCTAAATCTAACAACAGAAATATATTCTAAGCCAGAAAATAATACAGATAGTGAAATACACAGGTTAACATTTAATTTCAGATAAACATTTAAAGTATTCCACAATGACCGTCTCCTACTCGGAGAAACGTCATAACCACAAAACACTCATTCACATCGTCTCAGAGGGTTCTCTAACACAGACACCCAAATCAACTCATGAGTCAAAACTCACTCAAACATGTGCCAAAATGCACAACACATCACATTATCATGCATGGCAATGTAATGAAATGCGATAACACAAATGCTGGTGTTATAATACTCTCTCCCTTAAAAGAAGTATGTCCCCAAACTTGTACCTCATGTATCGAAAAGGTATGGATACTGAGTACGCATCTCATCCTCTATTTCCCATGTCATCTCTTCCGTCGTTTAGCTATGCCATAACACTTTCACTTTCGATATCACTTTATTTCATAAGATTTGATCCCTCCGATCCAAGATCTCTACTGGGTATGCAACATACGTCAAATCACTCTGAATTTCGTTCGGCGTCGGAGTCATCACTTGATTACTATCCTCTACTAAGTGTTTCCGTAGCAATGATCCATGGAATACATTATAAACTTGAGCATACTCACTCGACAAGTTCAAACGATACGCTACAGGTCCAACTTTCCCAATGATCTCAAAAGGTCCTACGTACCTCGGATTAAGTTTCCCGTATCTCCCAAACCTAGTAATTCCCTTGAAGGTGAAACCTTCAAATACACTAAATCGCCCACATCAAATACCAACGGTCGTCTACACTTGTCGACATAACTCTTATACCTACTCTAAGTTGTCAGTAACCGTTGTCGAATCACCTTTATCTTGTCCGTTGTCTTTCGCACAATTTATGGCCCTTCAATTATTCTTTCTCCGACTTCCGTCCAACTAATTGGCGAACGACATACACGACCATATAAAGCTTCATAAGGAGCCATTCCAATACTCGATTGAAAACTGTTGTTGTACGCAAATTCAATCAACGACAAATGGTCTTCCCAATTACCCTGGAAATCAAGTACACATAATCAAAGCATTTCTTCTAAGATCTGGATTACTCTTTCTGATTGACCATCAATCTGAGCATGAAAAGCAGTACTGAAATGAAATTTGGTACCCATTGCTTCTTGCAAGGCTCTCCAAAACTTTGATGTAAAACTACTATCTCTATCTGAAATAATAGAAACTGGTATACCATGTAGTCTCACAATCTCGCGGATATACAATTTAGCTAACGTCATCGGCTTAGTTGTTTGAAGTGGTAGGACGTGCGACGACTTCGTCAAATAATAAATAATTACCCAAATGATAGTATTCGATCTCTTCGACCTCGAAAACCCACTAACAAAGTCCATTGTAATGTGTTCCTATTTCCACTCGGCTATCGGTAACGGTTGTAACAATCCCAAAGATACTTGGCGTTCGGCCTTTACTTGTTGACAACTCGTACAATGTGAAACATAGCGTGCTATTTCTCTCTTCATTCCCGGCCACCAAGAAATATGTCTCAAGTCTCTATACATCTTAGTGCTTGCTGGATGAACGGTGTACTTCATATTGTGTGCTTCTTCTAGGATATTCCGTTTTAATTCTTTTTCGTCAGGTACACAAATTCTACCCCTCAATCTTAAAACATTATTCTCAAAAGTAAAACCTAGTTGTTTTTTCATCAGAATCTCATCACAAATTTTATTCAAAGCCACATCTTGAAGTTATTCTTCGTTATCTCGTGAATCAAAAGTGGTTGTGCCACAATCATCGACATCAAGCCACTTTCAATCCTCAGAATCACCTCAAGTTCCAAATTTTCCATATCTCGAATCAATTACTTCTAAGAAGTCAAATATGATGCAGTGTTGGTTGGTGCTTTATGACTAAGAGCATCGACAATGACATTCGCCTTACCCGGATAATATTGAATTGATAAATAATAGTCCTTCATCAATTCTAACCATCTCCTCTACCTCATGTTCAAATCTCGTTGTGTGAACAAGTATTTCAAACTCTTATGGTCTGTATATATCTCACATTTCTCCCTGTATAGATAATGACGCCAAATCTTCAATGGAAAAATCACGATGGCCAATTTTAGATCATGTGTCGGATAGTTCTTCTCGCGCAGTCTCAGTTGTCTCGATGCATAAGCAATGACCTTGTCACCTTGCATAAGAATGTAACATAAACCTCTATACGAAGCATCACTGTATATACTAAACCCTCCAATTCCTGTTAGAACGGCTAAGATTGGTGCCTTCACTAGTTGACCTTTTAATTCTTGAAAACTTTCCTCACACTCTAGACTCTATATGAAAGCAACATCTTTCCTCATCAACTGTGTTATCGGCATTATAATACATGAAAAATCTTTTACAAACCTCTAATAATAATCAGCCAATCCTAGGAAACTTCAAATCTCTGTCACATTCATCGGTCTCATCCAATTGGTAACTGCTTCTATCTTTTGAGGATCTACAGAAATTCCTTTTGCTGATACTATATGTCTAAGAAAAGCAATCTCTGTTAACCAAAATCATACTTCTTCAATTTGCCAAACAATCTCTTCTCATGCAATCGTTGTAAGGCTAATCGTAGATGGTGCTCGTGATCTTTAACATTCTTTGAATAGATTAGAATGTCATCAATAAACACAGTAACAAACTCATCTAAATAGTCCTTGGAAACTCAGGTCATCAAGTCCATGAGATCCGGGTACATTAGTCACTCCAAATGGCATAGACAAAAATTCAAAGTGACCATATCTAGTTCTGAAAGCTGTCTTCTCAACATCTTCCTCCTTGACCTTTAACTGGTGGTAACCGGATCTCAAGTTAATCTTCAAAAATACCTGAGCTCCTTGCAGCTGGTCAAATAAGTCATCTATTCACGGCAATGGATACTTGTTCTTAACTGTCAACTTATTCAACTCTCAATAGTCGATGCACATACGCATTGTCCCATCCTTTTTCTTCACAAACAAGACTAGAGCTCCCCATGGCGAAACACTTGGTCGGATAAAACCCTTCTCCAATAGTTCTTCTAACTGAATTTTCAATTCTTTCAATTCTACCGGTGCTATTTGGTATGGTGCTTTGGATACTAGTTGTGATCCTGCTAATACCTCTATTATGAACTCAAGCTCTCTTTCAATCAATACATCGAGTAACTCATTGGGAAAAACATCTGAAAATTCTTGAACTACTAGAATGTCTTCTACTAGTGGTCCAAGAACTCTCGTGTCAACAATCGAACATAAGAAACCTGAACAACCTCTCTTCAACATCTTACTTACTTGAATGGTCGATATCAAGTACGGTGGTACGGTCACACCTACCCTGAAAGGTAAACCCTTCTTGCCCTAATGGATAGAAAGTAACTTGTTTCTGTTCCCAATCGATCTTAGCTTGGTTGGCCGACATTCAATCCATACCCAAGATAACATCAAAGTAGTTCACTATCAACGGAATCAAATCGACGCTCAAAACCTTATCACCTATCTTGATCTCGATGACTTGAATACCAAAAAAGTTACTAATGGTTCACTACTAGGCAATGATACACACAAGTCATATCCTGGCGGTTCAGACTTAACAGTTAAATGATTAACAAAGTCCCGTGATACAAATGAATGCGTCGAACCAGAATCCATAAGTACACGTGCAGGATATAAACAAATAGGAAGAATACCTGACATGACCGTATCATCTGTATTCCCTGGCCTGAGCTAGAAATATTGCCCTTGCTGCTGTGTGACTCCTTTCCCTTTATCCGGTCTTGGTTCTGCCCTTGACTTGCTCGGCACACTCGATGCCCCGATGCTCATTCCCGATTGTCTCTTACTCGGGCAGTTCTTTGCTATATGTCCCAGTTGCCCACATTCAAAACATTTCCCCCTCATCTCTGGGTTGTAGCTCTTGGCATTCGAGGTGGTGTTCGGTGTGGTCAAACTTACATTCAAAGGACAATTTTCTGGAGATATGCCCTAATTACTTATATAGGTCACACGTGCTCAACTGATAGCAGGTTCCTCTGTGTCGTAGATTACATGTCAGACATAACGGTCTCGAGTCTCCTATACTCCCTCCCTGACTCCCCACATACGATCCTGAACTTTGCGTGAATGGTTTCCTTGCATTCCCCTGACCCTTACTCTTATTGTCATTGGCCTTCTTCCCTTTGTTGTCCCTATTGATATCTGTCGACACTTTTCTCGGCAATACGGGCAGTTTCCTTAACTAAGAGACGATCGAGTGTTGCAACATATCCACACGGCCATAGATATTCTCCCTAAGCCCTTCCTCAAACTTACGAGCCTTATCCTTATCTGTTGGAACCGTAGTTTTCCCAAAATGCAATAACGCATTGTAACGAGAAACATACTCACCCACAGTCATGTCTCCCTTAACCAAACTCGCAAACTCTTATCGTTTCTGAGTATAAGATGATTGTAGAAAGAACCGCTTGTTGAATTCATCCTTAAATGCCACCCACGTAGTTAGCTTCCCTTGTTCTAGAACATTATTCCACCAATCCAATGATTCGCCCGTCAATGTATCGGATTCGCACCGAATTTTCTCCTCGTCAGTACATATCACCTGACGGAAATGTCTTTCCATGTCCATCATCCAATGCTCGGCCAAGTCTATGTCAACCTGTCCATGGTATAAAGTCAGTTTTCGTTTATGGAATTGTTCTGTGATGGTGTGTTGAGGTCGCGGTACTGGCAGTGCATTAATATAACGAACTTCAACTGGTGGAGTTTGACATTCATCGGCTCTCTTTCACTTACAACTTGTATAAAGTTTCCCAACATGTTCACTATTTGATCCATTCTCGAATGCAGAGACAACTCTCTTATCGGATTAGCCATAACGTTTTCAAGAATTTTCCCTATCGAGTTTAATGCATAATGACTATGCATGCTATACCACAATAGATATATGTGCACAGTTCATCACAATCAACAATAAATGCTAACATGTGAGCATTTTTACAATGATAACAATATTATCATCATAGTTATACACTCCACACGATGTCACTCAACATATAACGTCACTCATTCCCAAGGCTCTAAACATATTGCTCTGATACCACTAAATGTCACAGCCTGATCCCACAATAGCGAAACCGGAACCCGTAGCATGCCACCGAGGCTCTTCCTACTCATTTAAAAATCAGAGCAGCAGAAACAAATTAAAAATAGCAATGAGTAGTCATTCTTTTAAAACAACACACCCGAAGTTGGTAAAATTCGTATAAATTTGAAAATGTAATTATTTTTTGAAATAAATGAATTTATATTCAAAGGGGTCCCAAAGGTGCCCTAAGAACCAATCAAAACATTTAAATAAGCTGCGGAAGGGGTATAAAAAATTATGTAGGGGTCATTTCGACTGGTCGAGTTGCCCCGTTCGACCGGTCGGATGACCCCTCGGCAATAACCCTTCATAGCAGAGGCCACTTCGACTGGTCGAACTGTTCCCTTCGACCGGTCGAATGATCCTCTGACTGCAATCCTTCTTGCACTAGGATATTGCCTAAGGTCAAGCGACCCATGCAATCGCACACGATCTCGACATTAAAACGAGACATAAAGTCAGCAAGTAAAATATTTCAAAATGTGAATTCTAGGTTCAGATTCACAGTAACTTAACCAACCCAAACTCCCAAGCCCACATGCTCATTTTTGCGATTCCTCGCCAGCATTAATACCTACAGTGGTTATTTGAATAACCACACACATTTCGATTTGTTTAAGCTAACACTTAGTGAATAAAATAACATATGCACATGAATGATAAGCATGTCCGCATTCACATCTCTACAATTCATACTAGTCTCTGGAGCCTCACGTGTACGTCCCATACTCCCAATCCGCGACTCCTCGCCAATAAGTCCACGTGAAAGGGTAAGACCCACGATTCTTCTTCAATCATGCAACCTTAATGCCTATATCGGCTCCACAAGATGGCTCAGTAACCACGTGCTCCTTTGACCCAAATAATCAACTCAACATGCCCAAATACATATCACCATACTCATACTCATGGAAAACAAAACATGTCACCGTGCTATTGGGCCTACTTAATAATATGATTGCCCAATATGAACTACACAATATATCTCTATGAATTAATACATGCTATTCACACAAAACATGAATACATGTCAAGAAATCATTCCTAAAACATAGTTGAATCACTCACCTCTGAATAACGCTCTTATAATTCAATCTAACGAAAATCCAAGCACAAAGAACGTGCAGAAGTTCGTCTAGTACAATTCCTATGGATCAAAAGTCCGATTAAACTTTTATGAAAAATTATAGAAAAAGACTTTTCAAAAAACTTGGCCAAACAAGACCTAATAGGTATCAAAACAACGGCCTTACCTCGAGGAGTTCGAATATGGAATTTGGTGAAAAACCAGCGGATGAACGGGCGTCGTTTGGCGTCGAGAAGCTCTAAGCAACTAAATCACCCTTTTTGGCCTCCTCTTGAGTTTTGAGGTTAGAATGTTGTAAAAATATAAAAGTCACCACTTTCTATATATAGGCAACATTTTCCAAAATTGTGTTTACCTCCCCACGAGTTTTCAAAACTCCTAATTAGCCTCTGAAACTTCCTACACAGCTAATCCATAGCTTTACAATTTAAACCTCAAAATTATAACAATTTCTGACTAAGTTTCGTTTGGTTGCTAAAACGCAAATTTCTACATGACTTTTCCGAAGTTTCTAATTAGCCTACCAAATTAATAGCGTGTTAATTCGTACTCACCAGGATGCTAAATCTAACAACAACAAAATATTCTAAGCCAGGAAATAATACAGATAGTGAAATACACAAGTAAACATTTAATTTCAGATAAACATTTAAAGTATTCCACAATGACCATTTCCTACTCGGAGAGACGTCACAACCACAAAACACTCATTCACATCATCTCAGAGGGTTCTCTAACACAGACACCCAAATTGACTCGTGAGTCAAAACTCATTCAAACATGTGCCAAAACGTACAACATCACATTATCATGCATGACAATGTAATGAAATGCAATAACACAAATGCGGGTGTTATAAAGTGTAAGCAACTACATTCCCCTTACTGGGATGGTATTGCAAAGTAAAGTCGTAATCTTTAAGCAATTCTATCCAACTTTGTTGTCTCAAATTTAGCTCCTTCTGAGAGAATAGGTACTTGAGGCTCCTATAATCAGAGAATAGATCAAACTTCTCTCAAAACAGATTATGCCTCTAAATCTTGAGAGCGAAATCAATAGTCTCTAGCTCCAAGTCATGTGTGAAGGAAAAAGTGGTTTAAAGTTAGAGTTTAAACGCGCAGCGGAAATAGGTTAAGTTATAAAACTTTTGGTATTCCAGGATCTACTACTCGTCAATTCCATAGATGCGTACAAGGGGGTGCAAGAATTATACCTTAGTGTCTTGAACCCAATTCTGAAACTTTAACTTCCAGCAACCTCCACTAGATGATCTTCACCCTTATGACTCCTGCGGATGCCTGCCGGAAAGACTAGGGTTGGTGGGAACCCTAATAGAGAGGATAGGAAGGTTTTGGGAAGACTATGATAGTTTCTGCAGCTTCTGCGTATAAAAACGACGATCACTTACTACCAAAACGCAGCTGCCCTATTTATAGATTTCCAGAACCGACCTAGACTTCGATCGATCGAAGTCACTTCGATCGATCGAACCTTCGATCGATCGAACCATTCTCGATCGATCGAACCTGATGACTTCAATCGATCGAACATACTTCGATCGATCGAACCCGTCTTAACAGCTTCCTCAAGTGTCTTTCCAAGCATCCTAGCGGAGCTAAGAGTGGGACCTCCTAGGCTCTTTATTGTTGGCTCAAACCAGTTTGTTAATTACCATGACCAAACTCTTTGATCAGTAAACTAACTAACTGGTCAGTTAACGTTTATTCCACTATAAAACGATAACTGAACTCCAACGCAAAAGAACATATCCGAAGCGATAACTAGACTTGTATGGTGTACTAATGTCCCTCTACCGTCAGCATTCGTAATCATATTCAGGTAGTCGGATAACTGTTACTGTCAACCTGAATCATGATTACTTCTTGTATTCCTTGAGTCACATTCACTACTCATGATTACCAAACATGTTGATAACTCTTATCAACAAGACTGCAGTACTCAGTAATCAACTTGGTGACATTCTCAAGGGAATGCTTACTCTGAATCAGAGGGTAGATTCTATCTTGACAATATATGTTCACAACCCTATGGACATGACATACCCAAGATACCCAGGTGTTGATCTTCTATAGACCTCACTGATTGGTAAGTCAAAGCAGCCATATCCATAGTCTGTGTTCATAATCATCTCAAGATTGAGAACACGTACCTTATACAAGTTATGAGTTCCTATTGACTGTTGACAGCCTTAAGTGTCAATAGGAAAGCTCAGGTCCGTCAATGCACTATAAGCACTAGCATATCAACTAAGAGCTACACTCTAGTGATTGAGATTAATCACTCCATCCAATGGTAGTTAATTATGCTACAGTGTAGACCTGATGAGGTATCCAGTCTCATCATCCACTGTGACATACTCTAAGTATCAAAGAATAGTAATTCGTATCTCACTTGTGTGTATCTCATACACACACGAATTGCTTACTATGATACTTAAGGACAAAACAATCATCTTATGAAAGAAACATACACAATGAAATGTAAAGCTGATATCCATATATTATAATGCTAATGTCTCATACATAAAGTAATGGTTTGAGGGCACAAACCCAACAATGTGTTAGGTAGTTCACTTCGTTCGGTTTTAGCTGTCTGGATCCATAGGCGATCACCTTACCTTCTTGCATGAACACTCATCCAAGTCCTTGGTAAGAAACATCATTGTAGATAGTAAATCTTTCTCCACTCTTTGGTATGGTAAGCACTGGTGCTGAGGTTTACCTCTCCTTCAACTCCTAAAAGGTGCTTTTGTGCTTGTCTGTCCATTTAAACTTAGAGTTCTTCTTGGCCAGATTGGTTAATGGTGCAGCTATCTTCGAGAATCCTTCCATGGATCTCCGCTAGTAGCCTGCTAATCTAAGAAAACTCCTTTCTTCTAAAGCATTATATGGTCTATTCTAATTTAGGACTGCGTTAGTCTTAGATGAATCTACTGCAATTCTTTCAGAAGAGACCACGTGACCCCAAGAATTTAACTTCTTCCATCCAAAATTTGTAGTTCCTAAACTTGGTGTACAAGTGATTATCCTTGAGGGTCTATAACGTAATCTGAATGTCTCTCCTGCTCCTCTTTCGTATTCGAGTAGATTAATATGTCATCGATGAACACAATAAAAAACTGATCCAAGTATGGTCAGAACACCCTATTCATTAAATATATGAATACTGTAGGGGCATAAGTGAGTCCAATGACATCATCAGGAACTCATAGTGACCATATCTAGTTCTAAAAGTAATCTTCGGTATGTCCTCTGGTCGAATGAGTAGCTGATGATATCTCGATCACAGATCTATCTTCGAGAAAAGCATTGCTCCTTGTAACTGATCAAACATATGTGATGACCAAGAGCCAATACTCCTTAGGCAGGAAGGCCAAGATGGATGAGGTAAGGTCAGGTATGGGGGCTTGTCCTACATCACCTAGGGTGAAGTTTCTGGACTAGTTTTTAAGGATTAATAGCCCCTTTATGTGAAATAAGGCCTTTTAAAATCGTGAGGGAGATAGACACGAAAGAACTCTATAATTAAGCATGCTGTTGCTAGAGAAGTACCAGGGATGGGCGACCCCCTAGGAAGTTCTTTGTGTTTAGGCCCAAAGTGGACAATATTGTTGCTAGACTGGGAGGTCGGTTGATACAACAGATCATCTTTCTATGGGAGGGGATACTTGTTTTTGAAAGTGACCTTGTTTAACTCTTTGTAGTCAATACAAAGTCAGAGGGATCCATCCTTTTTCTTCATAAATAGCACTGGCGCTCCCCAAGGTGATGTGCTCGATCGAATGAATCATAAATTCTCCAGTTCTTGGACTTACTTATTCAGCTCCTGCATCTCTGTTGGGGCCATCTGATAAGGGGTTTTAGAGATTGGCAACATTCTTGGTACCAACACTATACAGAAGTCAATCTCCCTCTTGGGTGGTAATCCAATAATGTCTTGGAACACTTCTAAGAAATCTCAAACCACGGGTATCTGGGCTACTGAAGACTCGGCATTGGAACTCCCCACAACAGGAAGACAACTAGTCAGAAATGCATCGCATGAGGGGTTACACTGAAAACAAAAAGTCACGCTCCCAGATACGGGGAACAAAATTGACTTACTAGTACAATCTAACTTAGTATGGTTTATGTAAGCCAATCTATTCTCAGAATCACATCAAACTCCTTCATATATAGCATGATCAAATTAGTCGGAAGAACTTAATCTTCTAAGGCTAAAGGCAGTCCTTACACACTTTATTCAACCTGGACGTTACTCCTAAAGGTAAGACGTCATTAAGGGCTTCCTTATGTGTCTAGGGTTCTGATCCTAACTTCTGAACAAGTCTAATAGCAGTGAAAGAATTCGTAGCTCCCGTATCAAACAACAATTTAATTTGAATACCATGTAACATAAGCTTACTTTCCTCTGGAATGATCGCATTGGGCCTAGCTTGAGTAGTCACTTCGTAGTAATCGCCTAGTGGTGCTCGAAAGTCCTTGACAAAGTCTCCCGACTTACCACAATTATAGCAGATAATGTCAATGTAGAGATTCTTCTTTAGGCGTCACCAATCCTTGGCAAGATATCCTGGTATTCCACAGTTAAAAAATTCTCTTGGCTTTTCTCCAGTAGCAGCAGGTGGTGCAACTATTTGGTTACGAGGAAAGGTCGGTTAAGGCTTCCTCTCTCCATTCCATGTCCTCTTTGCTCCTTGAAAGCGAGTTGAGGGTCGCGACATGAACTTTCCTTTCATTGAGGGTCGAGTCATTGGTTACTTTGGTGCTTGGCACCCATCCTTCTCCAATCTAGAAGCTAGTCTCACCAACATTTCAAACATCATGTTCAAATGTCCCAAAGTCATGTGGCACAGGTGGGGATTCAGTCCTATGTGGTACCTCTTGATCTTTTTCTGAGGGGTGTCTATGTGGTACTGAGCAAATGAGATAACCTCTTGAAATAAGTGGTATACCACGTACTGTCATGTTCCCCAAAACCAAATACAAGTATTCCCTCTCTCTCTGTGATCTTTTTCTTCCTCGGGGAAATACTTTTCCAAGAATCTCTCACAGAATGCAGTCCACGACATTCTTTCTGATGCCTCTTCTCCCATCGCAGCTTTCTCTGCCTCCCACCAGTCGTCTGCAGTACAGGTGAGCTAGAATGTCACTAAATGACACTTGTCATATCTCATCCTTTCAAAAATACGATCCATGTTCCTTAACCATTTCTCTACTTGCTAGGCTTCGCAAGTTCCGTTGAACGTATCAGGGCAAAAAGCTCTAAATTGCTCGAGTATATTGTTGCCCATGAATGACTGTGGTGGCAATGGTGCAACTTGATGTTTGTACAGTTGTTGTTGCGATTGCCATGGTGATCATCGCCTATATGCTCTAGGCATTGCAGAAAATCTTCAAAAGCTCCAGTATAGTCCATGTTTATAGGAATAGGGTCCCTTCCTCGTCGGCTCCTCACATTCCTAGTTCCGCCTGCCATGGTGAAAACCTACATGACCATCTCAACATTACTCACTAACCCTCGAAGCAAGATACAAAGTATACAAGATAAAGAATCAAAAGAAAGTGGGCTATATGCCCTAAACATCATAAACAAAAAAGAATCTAGATCCTTGGGATCCGATCCTAAAAGCCCTCCATATTTGACTCGTATGGAGGAGGCTCATTAGCTAGTACAGTAATCTCCTCTGGTCATACCCTATCAAGCCATAAGTCAAACTCGTCAATCACATCCAAGAGTGGATTAACTCCTGGCTAGACATTTTCAACTTTCCATTCACAAGTATCCATCCTCCATTAACAACATGCTGCGGTAGAATTGGTCCTACCGCAAAACCCTGAGGTACCTGAACTACCTTAAACTCCTCACCATCGTCATCATCCACAGGCATAGCCTATCCATCCTCATCATTACCCTTGCCCTCATCGGGGGATCCTCGGGCTTATCCTCGTGGTCATCCTCATGATCATCCTCTTCTCCCTCATCGTCCTCTCCATCATCCTCTCCGTTCTCACCATCTTCGTCCTCGTCATCATCTCTATCACCCTCAACCTCCATAGGATCCTCATCTATCTGATCACCCCCCTCCAGTACCATCTTTGGCTCCTCGAGATCATCCTTATCATCGTCCTCCCTGGGTCTACAATGTCCTCCTAGTCACCCTCCTCTATTAGATCAACTGACGCTGCAATAGGCTCCTTTGATGGGAAAACTAGTACACTGGCAGAATCTGGGGCTCAGGCTCTGGCACTAGGGTTGGAGCTAGAACTGGAGGCCATGGTATTAGCGGTGCCTGCGCAGGATTGGTTAGGATAGCCTATAGCTCTATGGCATGAAAATCCTTATCATGAAAGATCATCTAGCCTATCTCAAGATAAATGAGCTCCAAGATACAGGCATGATGTTTGGTACCCATGTGAATCCTATCTGGGTGCAATAGTCCCTCTACATGCATGAGATGATATAAATACTCCTCTGATCGCTCACGAGTTCTCATCCGGATACACTAAAAATAAAACACCGGATCGACTGCCTCTACTCTGTCAGCATAAATCATAAATCCTCCCATCTCATCCAGTACATGAATCGGCTCCATAATCTAAAAAGAAAACTATCTTAAGTTAGTACTAATCGCAAGGAATCTTAAGGCTAAAGGCTCAAATATGTAGGACAATCAACGAGCATGACAAAACCTAGTGTTCTGATACCAAAAATCCTTGTCATGTCCCGGAGTAGCCAAAATAGGAAAAAAAAAAATTTAAAACATTTTATATTTTGGTCCTGTGGATACATGACAAGTTGAGGATCGAATGATTGTACAAACAAGAAAGAACCGAGATAATAAATAATAAATAGTAAATGAAGGCAGTAATAATAAACATGGTGGTTCTAGGCATACTTAAAATAAACATTAGACTCTTAAACATCATTATTACATCACCATAGAAGAGAAAAAGGAAAGAAAACAATATCCTGGGCATAAAGCCCTACAACATGTTAATAGTTTGGCACCTAGTGCCTAAAAAAACAAATTATAGATGAAACGGAAGTCTTCCACTCCGGCCAACTAACTTGCGAAGCCATAGCCTTCCTCGGCATACTCCTCCTCTGGGTAGCCAGACTCTGCAAGATTTGGATGTTTGATTATCTAGGATATGAAATTCATCAGCTTGAATGCAAGCTGAGTGAGTAACATACTGCACTTGAACATGCTTAGAAAACATTTATTCATCCGTTAAGAAAGTAAAATGTGTCTTATTTATCCTTCTTTTGAAAACATTAATAATTTAGCTCGCCCAATCTTGAAGTATTACGTATGCTAGGGAAACGTTCAACGGTATACTTTGACTTTGGAAACTCAAAAGACATCAGCCGACTTATTACTTTGGACTATTAGTCCAATCTATACAAACTTAACACTCCACTTTGAACCACGGGTTCAATATTTACAAACTCGACTTACTTTAGATCACAAATCCAATCTTTAGACCACACGCCCAATCTGTATCGACTTGACTCTTTACATGCATCTGGCACAAGTGCCATTGGCTTGTAATATCTCTGCCTTACGACCGTTAGGTTACCATTTTGTCATCTTTGCCTTATGGCCACTTACTTGACATCAACCTTATGGCGTTATTAATATGTAACCCCAATCTTATTCCATTCAGCCTTGGTTAACTTGTCATCTATGCCTTATGGCCTCTTTCTTAACATCTATGCCTTACGGTCGATTAACCATCTCAAAACAACTGATCTTGATAGTACTGACAAGGTACTACTACTACACTTGCCACTATAGCATCCACAATGAATTGTACTGATTAGGTATGACCACTCTTGCCGTCGTTGCCCGTATGGCTATGGTGGCATCTCAACAACATTGCATAACTCATTACTCTTTCACAACAAAACCCAAGAATCAAACCTACAAATACGATCATCTTGTTAACATCATCATTACGATTTTCTTATAACCACCCGACGTGTGTGGTACAAGTTGTTTAGGCATCTTATTATCGGGATAGCGTACTTAAGTACATCACATTATTATTTTTGGAGTTCACATATCTTGCACGAATAAGACTTATAGATCTGTCACTTCTAATACCAAGGAAAATATATCCATTCTCATAATTATCAAAGTTTTCACTTCTTATGTAATATCAAATTTGCATATAGTACAACTTCCAGAGAGCACATGCAAGCACATACGTCAACTATAACTCATAGTACAAGTTATACAACTCATAGTACAATAGCATACATCATGGAGCCTTATATATTCAATCATGCAAACAAACTAATCTTCATACTGTAATACTCGAGCGTTCGAGCCTAGCCTATTCGTGGGGCTATAGCACTCGGGTTTTGCAGTTCCTAGCAGTCTTTGTATCTTTATAACAGAATTTCATTTTGGTTTGTCTTGCATGTTACATGCATGGACTTAGATCATAATTAAACTTAATAAAAACATAATTTGAGTGATTAAGAGTACCCACTTACCTTAGATGACAAATAGTTGCTAGAAATGTAAAAATGTATGTGTGTGCTAGGCTTGATCTTCAAGAACTCCACTTCAAGCTTCCAAAATGAGTTGATCTTCTAAATTTCCTTCTTGATTTTCCAAACTTTCAACCCCCAGAGTTAATGCGAGTGTGTTTGTGTGCAAGGGAGTTTGTGGATCATGGAAAGGGAGTGTGTGGATTGATCGGGAGTGAATAGTTCCTGATCATAGTCCTTTATTTAGACTTGTTAGTACTTAGTACCCTATTTTCTCGTACTTTTACTTTGTTTTTCAATTTTTATCAGGTTACAGAAGAAAGTAGCTATTTCAAGCCATTTAGGGTGAGAAAATAGATCAAAATAAGCTAAATAAGCCCTCTCCCTCGCGCAGCCCACTCGAGCAATTTAGCAGCATCTCGCACGAGTGGCCCGCTCGCGCGACCTGTAGAAAAACCAAAGCTGCGTATTTTGATGTGCTGAAGACTTCTACATGAACGAAATTTTCTGAATGCATCCAGAAAAGAAAATTCAATTATTTTAGTCATATTAGGTTTATATAAGCCTTCTTAATCCTTCCAAATCTGTATATACCTTATTCTAATTCAATTTTGGGGTTACACACATATCCTTACATACAACTTTGGAGGCAACTGGGAAGATCAAGGCAGAAGAGAAGAGAAGATCTAACTTGAAGGTTTCTAATGTCCACCATCATCTCCATCTCCGTGCTCTCATCAACCGTGTGTAACTAAACTTCTAGTCTAGGGTTTCAATGAAACCCTAGCCATGTAATGGGGATTTCTTTGCTTCTCTTCTTTAGGGTTTTTGTATTTGGATAGTTGATTGTATGTTTGAGGATTATAAATATACAATCAGTTTTAATGTGAATAATCAATAATACTTAGGGTTCATTATTGTCTTAGATTCTCCCTTGTATCTATTAAACTCAATATTCTTTGATTTTTGTGATTGATAGGAATATTTACATATAATGATGCTTGTTTTTATCTTTTATGATTCATGCTTAGGGAAGATGGGTTGTGCTACACCCTAGTTATAGGTAGACAATCCATGCCAACCGAAGATGAGTTATGCTTAGATTACTCTAGTAATATCCTCTTGTCGATACTACCGGACTTATAGCTACGATATATCTTAACTATCCAATTGTAAATCTTAAGGTAGGAAGTGTAGACCCCAATGCATGATTAGTGGTGGATTTGTAACTCTAGATCCCATTCACATATATTAAAATAACTTTAAATATTGCACTCATTTACTTAGTTTTAATTTCAGTATTTCCATAGTTCCATAGTTTAGTTCATAATAGTAGTTAATCAAAAATCAATCAAACTTCCGTTTTCTATAACTAAATAGATCTAGGTTTTATAAATTAAAGGATAAAAATAAACAGTCTCTGTGGGTTCGACCTTTACTTCAACACTACAAATCTTAATAAGTAAAGCATACTTTTCATCTTGATTTTGACAAGATCAATTGTTGGCGCTGTTGTCGGGGATTGGATATTTTTGTCTTTAATTTCTAGAATCTTAGTTTAGTTGGTTAGTAAATATTAGGTTAGATTTTATTTTTCTTATTTTTCCAGTTTAATTTTCAAGTCGCTAAAATTATCCTTTGTTTTGTAGCTCTTAAGTCATCAAATTCCAGAGGTTTGGAGTGGAGCAGCTGTGCGCATCAACGGAGCATACACGAATCTTAAATAAAAATTACAAAAAAAAAAAAATCAAAAACTACAGCTCTTAGGTGTGGACCGCTCACGTGCATTAGCTAGGAAACCTGGGGCGCTGGGCTTTGACGCGAATCACTGCATAATAGGATAGTTGCATGCATCATAGTAGTGTTGTGTGCTTGGTCTCTTTATTGCTTTGTTTTTTTACTTAATTGGATTGAGTCAATCTTAGTTTAGAGTAGTTCTCGTGGTGTATGTTCGGTACCCGATCGAATCAACCCAAGTTACATCTGCATAACCTCGAACTCGAATGTACTTTAAGAGTCCTTAGGTCATCAACTCAAGTTTTTTGAGCTCAATTGATGGTAGACGACTAGTCAACCCCTAAACCCTCATCGTCTTTTCAAGGTAATTTACAAAGCATGATTAGACAATTATAGAAGAAATGATGATAATTTAGAGCCTATTCCAATGGCCGACCTTGGAAATAATGGTAATAATGGGAATCGAATTAACTCAAATGTACCTCAACCCCTGCCTCTCAAAGATTATTTCACTCCTATGGCCTATACACTACCATCATGCATAGAGTTACCAGAGGTGACTGCGTCTCACTATGAGATCAAGTCATCAACCATTGTACTTCTTTCGCCTTTCCACAGTCGTGTTAAGGAAGATCCATATCACCACTTAGGTGAATTCCAAGACATTTGCGCTACACTAAAAATTTGGAATTTAACTAATGATGAACTTAAACTGCGACTTTTTTCATTTTTTCTTAAAGATAAAGCTAAGTATTGGCTCCAATCTCTTGACCCGAACACTATAAGAACATGGGAAGGGTTGCACACTGCATTCTTACAAGAGTTTCCCCCTTCACCCGAACTAATCAAATTTGAAAATCTATAATGAATTTCATGATGCTAGATGGTGAAATACTTTACGATACGTGGGAATAGTTTAAAGAACTTTTAAGCTCTTGCCCTCATCATCAAATCCCTAAGTGGCAGTTGGTGCAAATATTTTACGAGTGACTCGTTCCTCCACAAAAGTGCCGATGAAGCTTGGATAATATTTGAAACTTTAAGTGAAAATTCAATGCATAGGTCCGGAAGGATGCCTTCTACCGCAACCTAAACGCGAAGCACATGTTGAGTCAGGCCATTCAATTGAAATTCAAGAATTATTTAGGAAACTTGATCAACTAATGATGATGGGCCACATGCATGGCCCATCGCCTTCTGAAATATGTCAATTATGTTCTAATCCGTCTCACTCTACACTTGCATGTCCGTCTGCTTCATAATTTTTGAAATTTGTGGAACAACATATCAATGCTATTCAATAATTCCCAAGACCTAATTATATCCTTGCTGGATATAAACCTGACGCGCCATGGAAGGTAACCCAATCCTCTCGTGGAGGTCTAATAATAAAGGACCATATTCATCCCAAAGACCATCACTTGAGACAACAAACTTTTCTAACGCCTATCGGCCTCAACCCAATCAATGCCAACAACCTCCCTTCTGTGCTAATCCTCCAAGGGATAAATCTTTTGAAGAGAGTGTGTTAGCATCTTTGAAAATTTTAAAGGCCCAATCTCAGTCGCAAGCTCAACTCGTTAACTCCCACACAATCTATTGCTAAGTTAAAGTCCTAAGTAGGACAACTAGCTAACACGTTAAATCGTCGTAATGAAGGGAAGTACCAAGTCAACCAATTCAGAATCCAAAAGGGCAATATGAAGTAGGTACAACAAGTGATCAAGTGAATACGGTATCCACGAGAACAACTGAGTGTCCGGAGGAGGTTACACCTTCTCCTGAACCTAGAAAAGATAAAGAAAGGAGGTCAATAAAGAACAAGATCGGAATAATAATAAAGTCACGAATGACCCTATTCCTTCAGCACCTAATACATCTAATGCATCAAACCCATCAAATTACGTGCCTAGAATGCCATTTCCTCCAGGTGTAGATGCCTCATCTCACTTTGTAAAGAAAGGAACGAGACCTGAAGACATTTTAGAGACCTTTGAGGAAATAAAAATCAATATCTCGCTTCTTGATGCTGAAGGAAAAAGTGGTTTAAAGTTAGAGTTTAAACGCGCAGCGGAAATAGGTTAAGTTATAAAACTTTTGGTATTCCAGGATCTACTACTCGTCAATTCCATAGATGCGTACAAGGGGGTGCAAGAATTATACCTTAGTGTCTTGAACCCAATTCTGAAACTTTAACTTCCAGCAGCCTCCACTAGATGATCTTCACCCTTATGACTCCTGCGGATGCCTGCCGGAAAGACTAGGGTTCGTGGGAACCCTAATAGAGAGGATAGGAAGGTTTTGGGAAGACTATGATAGTTTCTGCAGCTTCTGCGTATAAAAACGACGATCACCTACTTCCAGAACGCAGCTGCCCTATTTATAGATTTCCAGAACCGACCTAGACTTCGATCGATCGAAGTGACTTCGATCGATCAAACCTTCGATCGATCGAACCATTCTCGATCGATCGAACCTGCTGACTTCAATCGATCGAACATACTTCAATCGATCGAACTTGTCTTAACAGCTTCCTCAAGTGTCTTTCCAAGCATCCTAGCGGAGCTAAGAGTGGGACCTCCTAGGCTCTTTATTGTTGGCTCAGACCAGTTTGTTAATTACCATGACCAAACTCTTTGATCAGCAAACTAACTAACTGGTCAGTTAACGTTTATTCCACTATAAAACGATAACTGAACTCCAACGCAAAAGAACATATCCGAAGCGATAACTAGACTTGTATGGTGTACTAATGTCCCTCTACCGTCAGCATTCGTAATCATATTCAGGTAGTCGGATAACTGTTACTGTCAACCTGAATCATGATTACTTCTTGTATTCCTTGAGTCTCATTCACTACTCATGATTACCAAACATGTTGATAACTCTTATCAACAAGACTGCAGTACTCAGTAATCAACTTGGTGACATTCTCAAGGGAATGCTTACTCTGAATCAGAGGGTAGATTCTATCTTGACAATATATGTTCACAACCCTATGGACATGACATACCCAAGATACCCAGGTGTTGATCTTCTATAGACCTCACTGATTGGTAAGTCAAAGCAACCATATCCATAGTCTGTGTTCATAATCATCTCAAGATTGAGAACACGTACCTTATACAAGTTATGAGTTCCTATTGACTGTTGACAGCCTTAAGCGTCAATAGGAAAGCTCAGGTCCGTCAATGCACTATAAGCACTAGCATATCAACTAAGAGCTACACTCTAGTGATTGAGATTAATCACTCCATCCAATGGTAGTTAATTATGCTACAGTGTAGACCTGATGAGGTATCCAGTCTCATCATCCACTGTGACATATTCTAAGTATCAAAGAATAGTAATTCGTATCTCACTTGTGTGTATCTCATACACACACGAATTGCTTACTATGATACTTAAGGATAAAACAATCATCTCATGAAAGAAACATACACAATGAAAAGTAAAGCTGATATCAATATATTATAATGCTAATGTCTCATACATAAAGTAATGGTTTGAGGGCACAAACCCAACAAACTCCCACTTGCACTCACAACCATTCAGAACTACATCTAAGACCTAGACTATCTAGATGACGATCAAAGACCTTCTGTGGTAAGGCCTTTGTAAACGGATCAGCAAGATTGTCAGCGGTGGCAATCTTGGTGACAGTCACATCTCCACGTTGAACTATATCTCGGATTAGGTGATATTTCCGCTCTACGTGCTTTCCCTTCCCGTGGTTCCTTGGCTCCTTGGACTGAGCCACTGCCCCACTATTATCGCAGTATAGCGTAATAGGTGACAGCGACGCTGGTACCACCTCGAGTTCCATAAGGAACTTCTTGAGCCAAATAGCTTCCTTTGCGGCTTCACAAGCAGCCACATACTCAGCTTCTGTAGTTGAGTCTGCAATGCATTTCTGCTTAATGCTCCTCCAACTAACAGCACCACCTCCCAAGGTAAAGAGATGTCCGGATGTCGACTTTCTCGAATCTTTATCTGACATAAAGTCCGAGTCAGTGTATCCTACTGGAATTAACTCACTACCGCCGTACATAAGCATGTAATCTTTAGTTCTTCTCAAGTACTTAAGAATGTGCTTAACGGCTGTCCAGTGCTCTGGACCAGGATTCGATTGATACCTGCTAACCATGCCAACGGCAAAGCAGATATCTGGTCTAGTGCATAACATCGCATACATGAGACTTCCCACTGCCGAGGCATAGGGAATTCCTGCCATGCGATTCCTCTCCTCTTGTGTCTTTGGACACTGGTCCTTGGAGAACGCTAAACCATGCCTGAAAGGTAACAAACCTTTCTTCGAATTATCCATTGAACACCTAGTTAGCACTTTCTCGATATAACCAGCTTGAGATAATCCCATTATCTTTCGCTTGCGATTCCGAAAGAGCTTTATCCCACGAATATAGCTCGCCTCTCCTAGATCCTTCATATCGAAAGTACTAGCTAGCCAAACCTTGACCGTTGACAGCGCCGCTACATCATTCCCAATGAGTAGAATGTCGTCAACGTAAAGCACAAGAAAAGCCACTACTTTTCCTTCACATTTCTTGTATACACAAGGCTCATCCAGATTCTGTATGAAACCAAACGACTTGACCGCTTGGTCAAATCGGATGTTCCAACTTCTGGATGCCTGCTTAAGCCCATAAATGGACTTTTGCAACTTGCATACCAAGTTACCTTTCCGACCAGCTATGAACCCTTCTAGTTGTTGCATATAGATGTCCTCCTCAAGATTGCCATTCAAGAATGCAGTCTTGACGTCCATCTGCCAGATTTCATAATCTAGGCATGCAGCAATGGATAAGAGTATTCTGATGGACTTGAGCATGGCTACCGGCGAGAAGGTTTCCTCATAGTCAATGCCCTCCCTCTGAGTATAGCCTTTCGCCACAAGCCTTGCCTTAAAGGTCTCAACCTTTCCTTCAGATCCTCTTTTCCTCTTATAGACCCACTTGCAGCCAATGGGTTTAATATTGGCTGGAAGTTCTACAAGATCCCAGACCTGATTTGAATCCATAGATTCCAATTCAGCCTTCATAGCTTTAATCCAATGAGCTGAATCAACATCAGCCATTGCCTCTTCATAAGTGGTAGGATCAGATTCAGATTCTATGGAGACAGCTTCAAAAACTTCTCCTAAGAACATGTATCTATCAGGCTGGCTGATAATCCTCCCACTACGATGAGGTACCGGTGCGAAAATGGGTGAAGAAGTGGTATTTTCTTGATTTTCATCGTTATCAACTGCGGGTTGGACTGAGGGCTCTCCTTCTATCTCTCTAAGATCTATCCTTCCCTTAGGTTTATGGTTCATGATATAATCATCCTCCAAGAAAACAACATTTGTACTAACAAACACTTTCTGTTCTCTTGGATCATAAAAATACCATCCATAAGTACCCTTTGGATACCCTACAAAGTAACATACTTCCGATCTAGAATCCAACTTGCTCATCTTTCCTTTGAGCACATGTGCCGGACACCCCCATATCCGGAGATGTTGCAAAGAAGGCTTGCGCCCAATCCACATCTCTCGTGGTGTCCTGGGAACAGATTTGCTTGGTACTAGATTTAGTATGTATGCATCGGTTTCCAAAGCATAACCCCAAAGGAATAATGGCAACTCTGAATAACTCATCATCGACCTAGTCATGTCTAAAAGAGTCCGATTCCTTCTCTCCGCTACACCGTTCTGCTGAGGCGTACCAGGTGCAGTCAACTGTGACAGAATCCCATTCTGTACGAGGTGATCAATAAACTCATTAGAGAGGTACTCGCCACCTCGATCAGATCGAATGGCCTTGATATGTGTGCCCGATTGCTTCTCCACTTCAGCCCTAAACTCTTTGAACTTTTCAAAGGCTTCAGACTTGTGCTGCATTAGGTACACATATCCATACCTAGAGTGGTCATCGGTAAATGTTATGAAATACTCATAACCACCCCTTGCTCTAATATTTATTGGTCCACACACATCAGTATGAACTAATTCCAACAATGCATTGGTCCTGTTGCCCTTTGCAGGAAAGGGCCTTTTGGTCATCTTACCCTCCAAACAAGACTCGCAGACTTCCATTGGTTCGAGAACCAAATCGCCTAAGACCCCTTCTTTGACTAGTCTGCCAATCCTATTCAGATTGATATGGCCAAGCCTCATATGCCAAAGCCTTGTTGGATTAGTGGAAGGTTCCTTTCTTTTAGATGGTAAAGTTACCACTGAGTTATTAAGTTCTAAACAAGAATCTTTTGAAATATTGGGAGTAATCACATACAAACCATTTGATTTATATTATAGTTAAGTTTGAATTGAGCGAATGATGGCGACAGCGAGTTGAGGATCATATCAACTTGGGTCTGTGCATCGATGTTGGCTCCCAAGGTCTCCAGTTCGTTTAAATAACCAATCATTTTTAAAACATGTTCTTTGACTGGAGTACCTTCCGACATCTTTGCACTCATTATCTTCTGCATGGCTACCTGTCTGGCAGGCCTGCCATGCTCCCCAAACATCTTTTTCAGGGATGTGATAATGTCACTGGCAGAATCGTTCGATTGGAATTGGTGTTGTAACACACCAGCCATTGAGGCCAGAATGTAACAACGGGCCATTCCATTCGACTTCTTCCATTTGTCGAACTCGCGTCTGGCAGCTGCCGAAGCATTTGCCGCGGGTTCTTCAGGGCTTGGGGTGGTGAGGACATATATGTGATCCTCCGCAGTTAAAACGATGTCAAGGTTACGTTTCCATTCAGTGTAGTTATTTCCAGTTAACTTGTTTTGAGTGAGTATGGTAGCAAGTGGACTAAATGCAGATCCAGACATTATGATTACTGAAAATCAAACAAACAAAATAAATATGGATATCAGAATTGACAGTTTGAAATAAAAGAATCCTTAAAACTCTTATTTAAAAACAAAGTCGCCGGAATATCGAAACGAAAGAATAAAGCCTCCGTGTGGTGGTCAATGTTCGATCTTTCGATTTATCATGACTTATCCGCTATGCAACTCTTGCAAAATAGCCATGACTCCCGAACCTATTTGATCTCTAAGTTTCTGAATAATGCCCCGTGTGGGATCCCTTATCCATAGCTTAGCTAGTGTGTACCATTAACTAGGATCCAATCACAACCGTCTCAAGTAGCGCCTCCGTGTGGTGGTCACCCTCTAACACGTCTGATTGATCCTATCCATAGGAAGTTCACATCTAGTAACCAATGAGCAGTGTACCCTCCGTATGGAATGATCACCTCTGGCGAGGTGACATAGAATACACTACTCATCTTACAATGAACCGTTAATGGAAGATCGTGGGTGTTATTTGATAAGACCCTCTCCCACTAGATTTAGTAAATTAAGGATTTTGCTTTTGAAAAATGTTTCCACACACTACCCATAAACATCCAATGTTTACTAATGTGTTGAAAACGGTTTTTGAATTTTATTTTAGAAAACTTGTTTTAAGTGCATGCAACAATGTATTATACGCCAATCACAAAACAAGCACATAAAACAAAAAATAAAATGAAATATAGGCATTCAAACAATGCCTCTATCTCCCATGGCTCTATTTCCATAGAACCACCTTCTTGGTTTGGTCGCCTCCGGCTCCATCTTTATGGACAACGGCTCCTTGCTCCATCTTCATGGAATTTCTAATTCTATTACATTGGACCTATGCTTCTTTTGAAGCTTACAATTTATCTAGAAAAAGGAAATAGCAAAAAAAGAAATAGAAGGCTAGGGAAACCGGTGCGACTTTCCTTTTCGTAGGATTGAAGCCGCAGCGCCCTTTACATACGCCTTAAAACCAAACCATTAATAAATTACAACATGCACCAATCTCAAACAATTTAAATATAAATATTTAAACGACTTGGTGCCATGGGAGATAGCGACTAATTTTGCTGCAAAAGGGTTAGTCGTACACGCATCCACACATACATAACAAATATATGTAACTATTGGAACACTTAATTGATTCACACAGTATATAAACACTTTACATACTGAATTAGAACTTAAAACAGCATCTTACTTCTCTGCCACAGTTCGATCGATCGAAGACCGTTCGATCGCTCGAACCTTCGATCGATTGAACACTGTTCAATCGCTTGAACATTCTGTTTCACAGAATGATTTAAAAATTTTACAGAAATAATTTAAGATTAAAGTATAATTTAAAAAACCTTTACAACTGTGAACAGAACACCTGGACAGAGAATCTGTCTCGATCGATCTAACACTATTCGATCGATCGAACACCAGAAGGCTTCGATCGATCGAAACTAGTTCGATCGATTGCGAACAGAATGTTCGATCGATCGAAACGGGTTCGATCGATCGAACCCACCTTGCATCCTATGCAATCACAGTTTTGTATTCTGCTGCGATAACACTGCAGAAACAGATCTGTGACGATGCAGTTTCGAAAACAGTTCTAAAATCAACATGCAAATCAAAACTAGGGTTCCAAAAACGCATCTATAGATCCAAACGAGCGTGGCTCTGATACCAATTGAAGGAAAAAGTGGTTTAAAGTTAGAGTTTAAACGCGCAACGGAAATAGGTTAAGTTATAAAACTTTTGGTATTCCAGGATCTACTACTCGTCAATTCCATAGATGCGTACAAGGGGGCGCAAGAATTATACCTTAGTGTCTTGAACCCAATTCTGAAACTTTAACTTCCAGCAGCCTCCACTAGATGATCTTCACCCTTATGACTCCTGCGGATGCCTGCCGGAAAGACTAGGGTTCGTGGGAACCCTAATAGAGAGGATATGAAGGTTTTGGGAAGACTATGATAGTTTCTGCAGCTTCTGCGTATAAAAATGACGATCACCTACTTCCAGAACGCAGCTGCCCTATTTATAGATTTCCAGAACCGACCTAGACTTCGATCGATCGAAGTGACTTCGATCGATCAAACCTTCGATCGATCGAACCATTCTCGATCGATCGAACCTGCTGACTTCAATCGATCGAACATACTTCAATCGATCGAACTTGTCTTAACAGCTTCCTCAAGTGTCTTTCCAAGCATCCTAGCGGAGCTAAGAGTGGGACCTCCTAGGCTCTTTATTGTTGGCTCAGACCAGTTTGTTAATTACCATGACCAAACTCTTTGATCAGTAAACTAACTAACTGGTCAGTTATCGTTTATTCCACTATAAAACGATAACTGAACTCCAACGCAAAAGAACATATCCTAAGCGATAACTAGACTTGTATGGTGTACTAATGTCCCTCTACCGTCAGCATTCGTAATCATATTCAGGTAGTCGGATAACTGTTACTGTCAACCTGAATCATGATTACTTCTTGTATTCCTTGAGTCTCATTCACTACTCATGATTACCAAACATGTTGATAACTCTTATCAACAAGACTGCAGTACTCAGTAATCAACTTGGTGACATTCTCAAGAGAATGCTTACTCTGAATCAGAGGGTAGATTCTATCTTGACAATATATGTTCACAACCCTATGGACATGACATACCCAAGATACCCAGGTGTTGATCTTCTATAGACCTCACTGATTGGTAAGTCAAAGCAGCCATATCCATAGTCTGTGTTCATAATCATCTCAAGATTGAGAACATGTACCTTATACAAGTTATGAGTTCCTATTGACTGTTGACAGCCTTAAGCGTCAATAGGAAAGCTCAGGTCCGTCAATGCACTATAAGCACTAGCATATCAACTAAGAGCTACACTCTAGTGATTGAGATTAATCACTCCATCCAATGGTAGTTAATTATGCTACAGTGTAGACCTGATGAGGTATCCAGTCTCATCATCCACTGTGACATATTCTAAGTATCAAAGAATAGTAATTCGTATCTCACTTGTGTGTATCTCATACACACACGAATTGCTTACTATGATACTTAAGGATAAAACAATCATCTCATGAAAGAAACATACACAATGAAAAGTAAAGCTGATATCAATATATTATAATGCTAATGTCTCATACATAAAGTAATGGTTTGAGGGCACAAACCCAACAGATGCCATTAAGCAAACCTCCCTATGCTAAATTTCTAAAGAACTTGCGTAAAATCATCTTTCTAAAAAAATATTTTTAACAGAGAAGGCCGGTTCTATCTTTTAACATAATACACTTAAATATAAGGACCCAGGTACACTGACGATCGCATATCATATAGGTGACAAATTTATCCACCGAGCCTTTCTCGATATTGGAGTGAGTGTAAGCCTACTCTGATATTCAGTGTATGAACATCTTGGCTTACGTGAACTAAAACCTACCGCTGCTACCCTACAGCTAGCAGATCGCTCCATTAAATTTCCATGTGGCGTGATAGAAGATGTTGTGGTGAAAGTAGATAGGTGTTATTATCTGGTCAATTTTATTGTACTAGATATAGAACTAGTCCTTCACTCTAGCAAACAAGTCCCGATTATCCTAGGATGTCCTTTCCTAGCTATGGCCAATTCGATTATAAACTATAGGACTGGGTAATAGATATCACATTTGGGAATATGACCGTTCACCTCAATGTATTTAATGCATCGAATCAACCCTATAGGGACGACGATGAGGCAGATTGTTACGCGATAAACTTAATTGATGAATTAGTAGAAGAGGCAGCCCCTTTTATACTAACCAAAGAACCCTTGGAAGTGTGCTTATCACATTTCAACTTTAATGATTTTGACTTTGATAAAATGATTGAAGAATTGAATAGTTTATTGGAATCAGTAAACACAACAAGCATACTTCTATGGAAACCCAATATAGAGGCCCTTCCACCTCTCGCACATGAATTTGCATTGCCGTCCACCGATGCTTAAACTAAAACCATTACCGAACTCTCTCAAATATGCCTTTCTAGGACCTAATACTACATTCCTGGTCATAATAGCATTGAATTTATCTATAGACCAAGAAGCACAACTATTGAAAGTCCTAGAAGATCATAAGAAAGCTATAGGTTAGACGATAGCCGACTTAAAAGGGATTAACCCGTCTGTATGCATGCATTGAATAAATTTAGAGGAAAATGCTAAACCTTATCGAGAAATGCAAAGATGACTTAATCCTAATATGAAAGAGGTAGTAATAAAAGATGTAATCAAACTTTTAGATGCGGGCATAATTTATCCAATTTTCGATAGTAATTAGGTCAGCCCCATGTAGGTTATTTCAAAGAAATCGGGCATCACAGTTATGGCAAATGAAAAAGGAGAACTCGTTCCCGTGTGGGTATGTATCAACTATCGTAAACTTAACACCATGGCCCGTAAAGATCATTTTCCTCTTTCATTTATTGATCAAATCTTAGAACGTCTATTTGTTCAAAGTTTCTATTATTTTCTAGATGGCTACTCTAGTTACAACCAAGTACCTATCTATCCCGATGACCAAGAGAAAATGACCTTCACATGTCCATTTGGCACCTTTGCTTACCGACGCATGTCGTTTGGCTTGGGCAATGCACCGACCACTTTTCAACAATGCATGATGGCAATCTTTTCGGATATCGTTGAAAAGTTTTTAGAAGTATTCATGGACGATTTTTCTATTTTTGGTCCTATGTTCGAAGAGTGCCCTCAAAATCTTACGAAAGTCCTCACCCATTGTGAGGAAGTGAATTTGGTTTTAAGTTGGGAAAAGATCCATTTTATGGTTCAAGAGGGGATAGTCCTAGGTCATGTTGTATCAAACGTGGTATAGAAGTCGATAAAGAGAAAATTAAATTGATAGATAAGCTTCCACCACCGTCCTCCATCTACCAAATTCGTTCGTTCCTCGGTCACGCTGATTTTTATCGCCAGTTTATCAAAGACTTTAACAAGATCTCTAGACCCTTGTGCAACTTACTTGCCAAGGACGCTCCATTCGTCTTTGATAATGACTATCTTAAAGCATTTGAAACATTAAGAACACTACTCTCTACGACTCTGGTTATCCAATTACCCGATTGGACCCTCCCATTTGAACTTATCTGAAACGCTTCCGATTATACCGTCAGGGCCCTTTTTGGTTAGAAAGTCAATAAAATCCCCCATGTAATATATTATGCAAGTAAGACCCTTAATGACGCACAAGTAAATTACACTTCCACTGAAAAAGAGCTACTAGCAGTCGCTTTTGCCCTTGGTAAGTTTCATTCATATCTATTAGGGTCTAGGGTTATTGTTTATACGGGCCACGCAGTGTTGCATCACCTCTTAAATAAAAAGGAAACCAAACCTTGTTTAATCCATTGGATCTTACTCCTTCAGGAGTTCGACTACAAAATAAGAGATAAAAAGGGATTTGAAAATGTCATCGCTGACCATTTATCATGTATCCTTGTCGATTCTAATGATATTATTCCCCTTCAAGATTCATTTCCAGACGAACATCTATTTTCCATATCTAATGTGAAACGTCCATGGTTTAGCGATATTGTAAATTTTTTAGCTACAACATATGTCCCTCCTACATGGTCTCGCTAATATAAAGATCAATTTTTCTTGCAAGTTAGACATTACTATTAGGACGATCCACTCCTTTTTAAGTTTTGTTCCAATCAGATTATACGATGCTGCGTTCCAGAGAGTGAGTTTAATTCCATTTTAAATTTCTATCATTGATTCTACTGAAAGTTAAGTCACAATTAAAATTGAATGAACTAATTGATCTGACTTCTTTCAATGAAAGTTTATAATCAGAAGGGATTCACGCCTACCATAAACTCCCAGTCGTGAACTTCCTTTACCTTATGCTACATTTTTACACCTTATGAAAGGCAGCAAAAGAAACAAGAGGTTATTCCTACATGTTCCATTAGTAACATCCCCTTGATACTTCCTATGGGGTCACTTTTGTATCTTGCTTGTAATTAATTCTTCCCGATTCCACCAGAAATTGTATAGGAACTTGGTACGAGTGGATCCATTGGATCGGTTCGTCAAATGGAATGTGGAGGTCACTTTGGTGGCCGTCGTATGACCGATAAGGTACTTTAGAGTGGGTTTTATTGGCTGTCCCTTTTTTAAAGATGCTCATGAATTCTGCCAAAAGTGCATGCGTTGCCAATAAATCGGCAATATATTGCATCGCTATGTGATGCCTCTCACTCCAATCCTTAAAATTAAAATATTCGATGTGTGGGGCATAGATTTTATGGGACCATTTCTACTGTCTTTCAGTTTTGAGCATATTCTAGTCACAGTTGACTACGTATCCAAGTGGGTAGAGACAGTAGCAACAAAATCGAATGACCACAAAGTTGTAGTACAATTCATAAAAGACAATATCTTTTGTGGTTTTGGTACACCGCGAGCTATTATAAGCGACAGAGGGAAACATTTCTGTAATCGTCACTTCGAGGCCTTCGTACAGAAATATTCTATTACCCACAAGGTTGGGACCGCATATCATCCTCAAACTCAAGTTCATGTTAAAGTCTCTAATAGAGAAGTTAAAAGCGTACTCGAAAAAAGGTACTTCCCGATCACAAAGATTTGTCGCAACAACTGAGTGACGTACTTTGGGCCTACTGCACAACTTAGAAAACTCCCATCGGGATGTCCCTTAACCCACTAGTTTTTGGAAAAGTGTGCCATGTACAAGTAAAACTTGAACACAAATCTTATTGGGCCATTAAAACTCTTGACCAAGATATAAAATTGAATGGATATCACCAAAAACTTCAATTACAAGAGCTTGAGGAATTAATAAATAAAGCTTATGAAAACGTGAGAATATATAAAGAACGATCAAAGGCATTTCACAATAAATTGATCGTTCAGAAAAATTTCAAGGTTGGACAGCGCGTTTGGCTATTTAACTCTAAATTGCGGTAATTCCCGAGTAAATTGCATTCCCGATGGGACTGCCCGTTCATAGTAATGCAAGTGTTTTCGCATGGGGCAATCAAAATAAAAGATAGAAATGATGGAATACCTTTTAAAGTAAATGGTCAATGGCTTAAGCCGTATCGGACTGATGAATTTGAAGAACGAGAGGTCGAATCCATAGACTTGGTCGACCCAATCTATTTTGACTAGGCACTTTCATCGGTCGAGCTGGCCACGTGAAACCTAGCACTTCTTGGGAGGCAGCAGTTGATGTTTTTTTTCTTTAGTGTTGTTGTAACACCCGTACCCGGAGAACGGGTTAATTATCATTTATATGCATTAATTAATATAATTAGTGTATATTATGGAATAAGGGGAGGCTTGGACTCGCCCGTGAAAAGTGTTCAATAAAGGACACTAGTTGGAAAAAGTCCCCAGTGAGGAGGGACAGGTTTGAAGGTAGGACCCAGTGAAGGGCCTGAATAAAAATATTTGCATTTTACATGATTAAATGCATTTATATGTTTAAATGATTATTTGTTTAAATGCTTTCATATTATATGATAATATATGTGTTAGCAATTAGAATTAGTTTGGACAACCAAATAAGGGTATAACTGAAAACGGTTCATAATCACTAGGTGCGATAGCAATTTCACAAAATATTTGAGACCCACGTTGGGACCCGTGCGAAACTTAGACAAATGCTCATTAGATAATTGGGGTAGTTAATGGAATGTTTGGGGATTTCATAATAGGAACTTAATAAATTCTGGGGGTGTAAATACAAAGTGAGGAAATTGAGGTTTAGACACCTCATGTATATACATGGGTGTGTATGTGTCAAGGTAGAGAGAAGAGACTCTCATATTTGCTGAAATTGAAAGAAGAGAATAAGAGAGCTCGGAGAGAGAAACGAGATTACGAGATGCCGACGTCGTAATTCTGCCGTTTTGTCGCCGTCGTTCGTCCAATTCGCAAACCGAAGCCGTTTTCGGACTCGTAGAGGTGAGACGATCGTTCCTATACCTTTAATTTATGTTTTAATTGTCGGATTTTGGTAGCTCACACTAATCGGTGAGACCTCGTCTACCGAAGTCTTGTAGGATTCACTTTGGAGAGAAATTGGGCTTGGAATTGGTAAATTCAGCACTTCTCTAGCGTGAATTTGGGTAGATCTTGCTAAGGTGAGTTTTCTACACTAAAGAATGGTTGTGTTTAACTATGTTCAAGATTCAATGATGTTAGAGATGATAGTTTATGCTTAGAAATCAAGAGATTATTCTTATTGTATTGATTATTCATGTTTAGAAGACATGTAGTTACTAAATGTGAATTGCATGTCAATTTTATGACAAATATATGTGCCTACATGTTTATGTGCTTATATGGTTATGTGGTACTCAATGAGCACCGTGAAAATGATTCATTGTTGGGAGTAATAAGGGTGGTGAAGAGGAAGAATCTGAAAAATACGGAAGTCCAAGGAATAGAAGTGACCACGGGACCAAGGGAGGTCTTTGGGTCTGAATGAATCATTGAACCGGCGATTACAAATATGATTTACATGTTGATTATTGCATTGCACATGTTAAACATTCAGCCATGTTTAGATTATTCACTAAGCGAAATGCTTAAGAAAACCGTTTTCCTATTTCTGTTGTGGTACATAACAACCACCGCAGGTTCGGAGCAAGGTACAGAAAGGAGGTGAATCGAGCTTGGGAGTGGGCAAGGCTTAGGATGTTGTTGTATATGTTAAATCTTGTAGTATGATGTAAATTATAGTTTGGACTTGTGGTACTTAAGTTATAACGCTTATAGTTGTGGAAGTTGGAGTTAATTTAGAGGAACTTATGTAATTCCTTTTGGTTAAACTATGGATTTCGTATGTTAGTGGAGTTGGACCACTCCGGAAAGTCCGGGTGTATGTCGCAACCATTTTGGACAAGGGTTGTTTATAACTAAGTCGTATGTAAAGCTTTTGAACTATTTTCTGATAAAATTCTATGTTCATGCAAGTTAAGCCAAGATTTGTGCTTTAATGTCTTATTTTGATTCAATTGAGCTTGGGTACTAGTGTAAAGAGTTTAAAAGTACCCCAATGTGTATTTGAGTTATGTTCAAGAAGGTTTACAAGTTTTTAAAAGTCTTTTGAGTGAGTTTTAGCTACAAAATCCCATATAGGCAGGTTGAAAGTTGCTGCTGCAGAAATGGTTCTGCAGAGGGGCTTTCGACCGGTCGAAGGGACCCGTTCGATCGGTCGAAAAATCCACTGTCATCCCTTTAATTCTAAATGTTCTCATGGTTTGTTTTACCTTTTAAAAGGCCAAGAGGGTACCCTTAGGGTCCCATTGACCTATAAAAACTTCACTTTCAATTACAAAGGTTGGTAGGTATTTTTCACGGAATTTCCTAATTGGCACTAGTTATACTAGTGTTATTTGGCTCAAGCTTGTTTAATAAAGCTTTAAACTCTTCCTCAAAATGTTTTCATGTATATGCTAGTTCTTGGAAAGAACTTGAGTTAGCTACTTTCTGGAATTCAGTTGGAATGAATTGAAATCTTCCAACGGTTGCGTGATTTGATGAGTTTTCGATGCTTTTGTGCACTTTTCGGTAGTTCTAAGTTGGTTGGGAAGTAGCCCCAAGTGACTTGTGTATTTGGGGACTTCTTAGAATGTTAAATGGGGTAAAATATGGTTCAGAGGGTACTTGGACCGGTCGAATTGATCCGCTCGACCGGTCGAATGCCCCTCTGCACAAGACAGTGATTTCAAAGGTATTTTTCGTCGACTTTTACAGAAATGGGCATAACTCTTTGTAGAAAATTCAAATTTATACACCGTTTTTTGCGTTGGAACCGGACTCAACGAGATATCTTTTGATGTAAAATTTTTTCATATTTTATTAATGACCATTTTGCCCTTGGGGCTGTTTTGTCACAGTAAACCCTATTATGTTAGTTCAAATCATGTTTTTCCTTAATAATTAACATGGTTCTTGCTTATTAGTGTATTTTGGGTGCGTATAGTCTTGTTACACATGTCCTAATCCATGGGGGCGGGTTGGGGGTGTGACAGTTGTACACTTTTTGGAGTTTTTAAGCTAGGGTCTGAGTTCTGGACACCTAATAGAGGAAAGAGTGATCATTTGAGTACCTATTCAAAGAAACAAGTGAGAAAAGAAGGTAAAAACCTAATCGCTCGTGCGGGCTACGCGAGCGACTGCTCACGTGAGTCTCACTCGCGCAGCCCGCTCATGCGAATTTAAGACTTAAAAAATTTTCTAAAATTTTCAAAGAAATGACCCTCGGTATTTGGTCGTTCCAGCAATCGCGCGCGCGATGTGTCGCCCGCGCGGCCCGCTAGCACAAGACTGTACCTTAGAATTTTTTTCCAGCACTGCAAAAAATATGCTCTCAGCAAATTTTCGTGCACCAGATCTCGCGTGCGATCTACTTTCTCCCGCGTGCGTCGCTCGTGCGACCTTTTGGCTTGGAAAAAAATTAAGAAACCATTGAAAAATAGGTTCTCAGCTTCTCATCGCAGTGAACTCGCGCGAGCGACAGGTCGCCTGAGTGGCCCACTCGTACGACCCATAATTTTCCTATAAATAGGGTCAGTGAGCCCTAATTTCATTACATCCAAAAATTCTCTCTGCCTCTTCGTTTCCCCCTCTCTCTCTCTCTCTCTCTGCGATTCCCTCCTTCCCCCTCCTACCACTACCGATGCCAGCCACCTCACACCGCCGGAGATATCACACCGATGGCATCTCCAATCGATCCGGACTCCCCTTTTCTCACTCTAACAATGTATATACATACATACATACATACACAGATACGACTACACACACATATGTATCTATATCTCCATTTATTTTCTCAATCCTAATTGTAGATCTATATAGATATATATATATATGTATATACTTACACACACATGGATTTATATATATACACTAAAACCCTAACCCCAATTTTACCCTCACAGTTGCCTACTCACATTCGTATATATATATATACACATACGTATACACATATATCTATATTTCTATCCTCATCCTCTCTTCTATGTGCATATGGACTTCGATTTATATGTATGAATACACAGACCCTACATACACCCACATAACCTCACATACACACATTGTTTTTCTTCAACCCCTTCTCTTTCATATTTTGATATAAAGATTTAATCATTCACACACTACCCTAAACCTAGAAATTAACCTGGAAAGAAATTGATTTCATACTGAGTTCATCTTGATTTCATGTTGGCATTAAAGTTCTAGACCAATTTAGTATAGGACCAATTTTTTAGAATTTATATTTGATCAATACCTTTGACTCAGTATGAAATTGGTTTAGTTAAAACTAATTTCTGTTAGATTTGAGGGGGGGCAATTCTTGAAGGGAGAACATGATATGAGGGTTCACAAAACCTAACCCTAACTTGTGAATGAGCCTATGCATGTTCTCAATTATTATTTAAATTAATTAGGTTATGCATACATGTTCGAAAACATGGGTTTATTTTATAGTGTGCTTTCAAAAAACTAGATTTTGAAGTCCCTGGCTTTAGATCATGGCTCATAGTGAGATCAGAATTTGTTTATACTTTTAAAAAGTTTCGAGTTTCAAATTCAATTGGTATATGCCTAATCAACTTTCAAATCTGAATTGAGAAACACATTAACCATTGTGAAATAAAATACAATCAATTTTCAATTCAACTTGTTAAGTTTTAATACTTATAATTGATTACAACTTTCAAACTCTTTTATCACGTTTCTTTTCACTTTTTGAAGTAAAAAAAAATTTCAGACATAAATCCCACTGATTGGGAGTGAACAAGTCCTAATTACACGCCTTAATTCACATTTACTAGCACTTTTTATCCTATTTTTATGTACTTTTACTTTGTTTTCCATTTCCTAGCAGGTTTTGGAAGAAAGCAAGAGTTCCAAGCTAAATAGGGTGTAAAATAGAAGAAAAGAAGCAGAAAAAGCCACTAGCTCGCGTGACACACCAGCCCCTCGCTCGAGCGGCCTGCTCGCGCAACTTACCAAAAATGCGCTCGTGCAGCCTGCTCGCGCGACCTGTACAAAAAAGTGAAAATGTATATTTTCAAGTACTGAAGACTCCCACATGAACGGAATTGGCTGAATACGTCCAGAAACATAAATATAGCAGTTTTAGTGCGATTAGGTTTAGGAAAGCTTCCAAAACTTGCTCCAAATCTATATATATCCTATTCTAAATCAATGTTGGTGACACACAACATCATACACATCCATATACAACAAAAACTTCAGCCATTGAAGACGGAGAAGCAAGGAGAAGAAGAAGAAGACCAATGATTCCCATGGCCTCCTCCATCAACATCTTGCCAATCTTCGATTCTATGGCCGCTTAAACCAAGATCTAGGGTTTCAATGACCCTAGCCAAGTAATAGGTGTTATTTATGTTTTTCTTTTAGATTTATTATGTATGGATGGTGATTACATGTTTAAAGGATTTTGAATAATAAAATTGAACTTCTATTGATTAGATCATTACTTTCAAAGTTTATTGTCTTAGATCAATTTTGAATGTGATGTGGTCAATGATCTCTATTTGCTGTGCTTGTATGGAATATTTACATATAATGGTGCTTAATTGAATTGTGATATCAAGTAGTAGAATAGTTCATACCTAGGAAAGACGGAGTGTGCCGCAACCCTAGTTTAGTGTGAGATACTTTGCGCCAACCGAAGATGAATTATGTTGATGCTTGAATCGTAGTTATCTTATTGATGGAGGAATTGGGCTTGTAGCTACAATCCCCATTATCATCCAATGTAATAAGCTAATTGGATGCATAGATACCCTTATTATGAAGCTAGTGGTGGATTTGCAATCCTAGGTTCAATACACATATTTATCAAACAACTTTTAAATTGCTTTTATAGTTTAGATTTATTTTCATTGTTCTTAGTTTAATAGAAAATCCAAGCAAACTTCCGTTCCTATAATTAATTAGACTTAGGGTTTTTAAAATTAAAGTGTTAGTATTTCAATCTTTGTGGTTCGACCTCTACTTCCACACTACAAATCTTTTAAAGTAGAGTATACTTTTTATCTTGATTTTGACGAGATCAATTTTTGGCGCCGTTATCAGGGATTGCAAATTACTACCTTTAGCTTCAGAATCTTAGTTTAGTTAATTCGTAAATATTAGATTAGGTTTTCTTTTTCTTATTTTCCATTTTTGTTTTGAGTCACTAACTTTTGCTTTTGTTTTCATATTTCTCGAGTCATCAAATTATAGATTTTCAGAGTGGAAGAGCTAAGCTCATCAAAGGAGCTTACGCGAATCAATTAAAAAAAAAGAGGCAAAAATTCAAGTAAATTGCTTCCTATAAGATTCACTTCAAACCACTGTAAGTCAGGGTGCTGAGATGCATTACTTCACTAGCTTAGGTGTGGAGTGAACATGTGCATTAGCTAAGAAACCCGGGGTGTGGGCTTTGACGCGAATCACTACATACAGTATAATTACATGCATCATAGTAGTGTTGTGTGCTTAGTTTCCTTATTCGCATAGTTTATTTCCTTATTTGGTTAAGTCAGTCTTTGTCGTAGTGTCATTTATTTACTTTATGTTTGGTACGCATTTGAGTAAACCCGCATTGCATCCTTTAAATATTGAACTCGAGCAAACCCTTAGAGTCCTTAGGTCATCAACCCAAGCTTCTAGAGCTCGGTTATTGTTAGACGACGAATCAACTCCAAAACCATCGTCGTTATTTCAGGCCAAAATTCAAAGCACTCTTACACGTTTAAGGAAGACTAGAACTATATAGATCAACCATATTCCAATGATTGATTTTGGAAATAACGGGAATAACCAGAATAATGGAGGCAACCCTAACATACCTCCGCCGCTAAAAGACTATTTCACTCTTACGACCTACACACCACCATCATGCATAGAGTTACCAGAGGTGACGACATCTCACTTTGAGATAAAGTCATGTACCATCGTGCACCTTCCTTCTTTCCATGGTCGTGTTAAAGAAGATCCGTATCATACTTAGGAGAGTTCCACGATATATGTGCTACATTGAAAATCCAAAATTTGACTGATGATGAACTTAAATTACGCCTCTTTCCATTTTCCTTAAAAGATAAGGCTAAGTATTGGCTCTAATCTCTAGAGCCAAATACCATCAAAACATGGAAAGCATTGCATACTGCGTTCTTACAAAAGTTTTTCCCTATTACGCGTATGAATCAAATTCAAAAATCTATAATGAACTTTGTGATGCAAGATGGGGAAACACTATATGATACATGGGAGTAATTTAAGGAAATTTTACGCACTTGCCCCCATCATCAAATCCCTAAGTAGAAATTGGTTCAACTCTTCTATGAGGGACTTGTTCCCTCTATTCGCAACACAGTCGATGCGGTTTGTGCAGGGATGTTCCTCCACAAAAATGCTGATGAGGCCAGGAAAAATTTTGAAACGTTAAGGGGAAACTCCATGCACCTAGCCGTGTCTGTCCGTCCTGAGGGGCGTCTTCCACCTAAACCCACGATCGCTACTATACAATTAACAGATCGTTCTGTTAAAATCCCTAGAGGCATCGTCGAGGACGTTTTGGTAAAAGTTGATAAATGTTTTTGTCTTGTCAATTTCGTGGTCCTTGACACTGAACCGGTGCTAGATGCTAGGAAACACACTCCTATTACTCTTGGTCGTCCATTCTTAGCCACGACCAACGCTCGTATTAACTGTCGAACAGGGGTAATGAAAGTGTCATTTGGGAACATGTACCTAAAATTAAATGTTTTTAATGCTATTGACCAACCTCCCAATGATAAGGATTACCCATGTGTGGCAGAGAGTGAGGTAAGACAAGCTAATGGACCAAATAACATAATAAAAATGAATAAAGGGAAGGAGATTATGCACAATGAACAGAAAAATCCTAATAACCTGGATCCTAATGATGAATTTACTTGGAAGGTGAGAAATTGATTTGAACATGACCAAGGAGAACTGTCGAATGGATTAACAAATAATGACATTATTTCTGTTTTCCACTGGAGTATCCCTAATGTCTTCATGAGTACAGTGTTCGAGTTTTGGCCTCCATGAGTCTTGAGCTAGAACGGTCTAGCTGAAGACGTAAAAGACAGCACTTCTTGGGAGGTAACCCAAGCTTTTATCGTTCTATTTTTTTTGTACACTTTTTGGGTCATTTTGAGTCAATTTTGGCTGTTCTAGACAGGTTTAGGGGTTAGGGTTGATTAATTTTGAACTTATTTACATTAAAAGGAAGAGAAAGGAGAAAGAGGACATGTCGCGCGCGCGACCTACTCACGCAAGATTTTACCTTAGAAATTCTTTTTTTTCAAACTTTTAATAGATGCCCTCAGATTTAGATCGCGCCTAGACTTGCACGCGCGAGAATATTGCCTGAGCGTCTTGCTCGCGCGATATTTTGACTTAGAAATTTTTCTTCATAAAACTTAAAAACAGCCTCAGATCTACCTCGCTGAGGGATTCATGCACGCGAAGGTTGCTTGTGTGGCCCGCTCGCGCGAAGGAGTATTTTTGTGTTTTTTCTCTTGTTCTTTTCTTCTTTCTCACAAACCTTGTTTATGTGTTTTCTTTTTCCTATTTTCTCTCTTAGGTCCCTTTTAGATCAAGTCCTTCTTTTGATTTGATAGTTCCATTTGTGCTTGTTCTTTTTTATTTTCGTTGAGTCTTTTAGTTTTAGTTTAGTTTTTCAACAAGTATACCAAGGTCTGCATTATATATTTATATTTCTATTAGCTATTGGTGTTCTTTTGTTAGTTTTTTTCTTTTGTCAAGTATTAATAGGTGAATTAGTGGCTCCATTTGAAGTAATTGAACTTTATCACCATATTCATATACGTTCACCTGGTTTGTGATTGTCAAAATCGAGATAATCCTTACGTACTATTCTCTCTTTCATTTTATTGTTTCATTGGGGACAATGAAAGGTTTAGGGTTGGAGGTATGCACTCACATGCACATTATTATGCACCAATTTTTAAAAAAAATTTCAATATTTGTGCTTAAATAAATGAGATTATCTACATTTTTGCAATCTCGAGTCGATACTTCATGTTATATAACTTGGATTGTTATAGAATGGTAAACAAGGGAAGATGTGGTTTAACATTTGCTAAAGTCATGATGCAATATTTTAGGATATGTATCGTTCGAATCGTAGTTTTATATCATAGATTTGCTCACAAAGCTATGCATTGCACGTAGTCTCTTGAATTCATATTTGATGTAAATTGTAATATGATTCGGATCTCTAGATAACACACGGTAGAGACTAAATCCAGTGAGCTTTTGAGCCTATCTTTTCTTTTTAGAGAGTTATAAATACATTTTATGTTTGTCGAATTTCATTTGAATAGTGCATTAACTCGTTGTTGAGTCTCATTATTCTTGTTTTTGTTGATAGTTAAGTTAAAATATTTGTTACCATGCTATACTAAATAATTTTTCGTTGTAAATGTTGTAGAACCATATGACCATAGGAGATGATGGTAGGCCCTCTTTGTTTACCTATCCAGATTAATGACAAAAATTTCCTTAGTTCGCCCCTTTGAGCCTTTAAAATGCCCTTTTTCTTTAATTAATCACCATTATCCTTTTTTTCTGCTCCAACTTGACCAACTTGGAATTCACCACTGAGAGATTCATCAACTTTTAGTGTTGATAAGGCTGTGTGTCGATTGAGAATGAGAAGAAAACAAGATGATGTTTGGGGTAGTTGCCTTGGTATTCAATGAATATTCATTTCAAAAGCAATGAAAAGGAAAAGAAAAAGGCTGAAAAAAAGAAAACAAGGTGAAAGAATAAAAAGAAATATGAAAATAAGAGAATGAAAAGATGAAAGTTGGTAGAAGAATGAATGAAATAAATTGAATATGCCTTACAATGCTATTCTGAAGATTACTTGATGAATCTGTTCTATTCTTTTTCATTGCTTGAGCTATGTTACAACCTTTGAAAAGTCCTATTTGATCGTAGAAAACATGGTTTGGATATGTAAATGATGGGAGGGGGATTAAAACATGGTAATGATTAATTTTTCTTGACTGTTGGTGTCCTATCCATGTGACTACTGTTCTTTCGTGTCATGCGTCTTTTTCGAGTCATATGTGAGCGTTTCTCGTTTTGAAAACATATTTCCTTTGCTCACATATAGTAGAAAGATTACACATGTTCTGAGCATTTTATTTGAGAGTGTAATTAACATTGTGAGATTCGTTGTCAAAGCATAATTGGATGGTTATCCGAGTTATATTCCAAGTTCATGAAATGCGTGTGCTCATTTGACTACCACATCACACACGTTCAATTTTATGAGAAACTCTATTGATTTATACGATACATATGCTTAGGATTATTTTTCATGATGTAGGTGGATGTTTGGTTCCGTTTCTTCTTGTTTGTTATTCTATTTCAAATCATTGTCTTATGATAAGGAGTATTGAACGTTATGTTTTTTATTTTTAATAAAACTTTTTAAATATTTAATGAAATAAAGACGGTTGTGGGTGATTTGTTGATGAGAACCCTCACGAGACTTCACTCGGCCGACTAGGGACACCTAGAGTTTTAAAAGGCTTGTTGTATATGCTAAGTTCAATCGCGATCCATGCGACAATGGAGTAGGATTTTTATTAGTAGTTTTATTTTCCTATTCTTTTTGCTCGAGGATTAGCAAAATGTAGGTTTGGGGGTGTGACCGGGAGTGAACAAGTCCTAATTACTAGCCTTAATTCATATTTGCTAGCACTTTTTATCCTATTTTTGTATACTTCTACTTTTCTTTCTATTTTTTGGCAGGTTTTGGAAGAAAGCAAGAGTTCCAGGCTAAATAGGGTGTAACAGAAGAAAAGAAGCAGAAAAAGCCACCTTGCGCGAGCGGCCCACTCGCGCGACACACCAGCCCCTCGCTCGAGTGGCCCGCTCGTGCGACTTACCAAAAATGCGGTCGCGCGACCTGTACAAAAAAGTGAAAACGTGTATTTTCAAGTGTTGAAAACCCTTACGTGAATGGAATTGGCTGAATACGTCCAGAAACGTAAATATAGCAGTTGTAGTGCGATTAGGTTTAGGAAACCTTCCAAAACTTTCTCCAAATCTATATATATATCTTATTCTAAATCAATTTTGGTGACACAACATTATACACATCCATATAGAACAAAAACTTCATCCATTGAAGAGGGAGAAGAAAGGTGAAGAAGAAGAAGACCAAGGATTCCCATGGCCTCCTCTATCAACATCTTGCCAATCTTCGATTCTATGGCCGCTTAAACCAAGATCTAGGGTTTCAATGAAACCCTAGCCAAGTAATAGGGTTATTTAGTTTTTCTTTTAGATTTATTATGTATGGATAATGATTACATGTTTCGAGGATTTTGAATAATAAAATCGTACATCAATTGATTAAATCATTACTTTCAAAGTTTATTCTTGTCTTAGATCTATTTTGAATGTGATGTGCTCAATGATCTATATTTGTTGTGCTTGTATGGATTATTTACATGTAATAGTGTTTAATTGAATTGTGATATCAAGTAGTCGAATAGTTCATGACTAGGAAACACTGAGTGTGTCGCAACCCTAGTTTAGTGTGAGACACTTTGTGCCAACCGAAGATGAATTATGTTAATGATTGAATTGTAGTTATTTTCTTGACGGAGGAAGTGGGCTTGTAGCTACAATTCCCATTATCATTCAATGTAATAAGCTAATTGAATGCATAGATACCCTTATTATGAAGTTAGTGGTGGATTTGCAATCCTAGGTTCAATACACATATTTATCAAACAACTTTTAAATTACTTTTATAGTTTAGATTTATTTTTTTCATTGTTCTTAGTTTAATAGAAAATCCAAACAAACTTTCGTTTCTATAATTAATTAGACTTAGGGTTTTCAAAATTAAAGTGCTTTAGTATTTCAATCTCTGTGGGTTCGACCTCTACTTGCACACTAAAATCTTTTAAAGTAGAATATATTTTTTATCTTGATTTTGACGAGATCACCCACCCTAAACAAATCCGTGAAATTCAAAGTGGCATCTCAACTTAATGTTTGACGATTACTTTCGAATATATTTACATTGTTTCTAAACACGCGGCAAATCCACCGCGACTTGCTACAATGCATGTGCTCTTATTGGGACAATGAGTGGGAAGGGGGCAGTCTCTTCCCACAATTGCATGGTGTTCCCCTGTGGACCCCACTTTAGATGCAGTGTTGATGATCTTAAATGCTTATTGTATCCCTTACCGGGATTTTGTTTGATTTGCAAGTACCCAACCCCTTTTTCTTTCTTTTACCTTCTGGTTGATAGACCATTTTAGGGGGGGGGGGGGGGGGGGGGGGGATTTCATTTTTTTTTCTTCTTTTTCTTTCACCTACACCCACCTAAAAAACTCTGACCAAATGACCTGTATAAAATAGCCTCTAGCTCTCAACCGCCTCAGAAGAAAGAAAGGAAAAAAAGAAGATAGAAACGACAGTAGACCCAAACAAACTATTACCTAAATATGCCACTCGAGGCTTCAATTATGAAGCTGCCATCGATACTAACCATCCAAAAGATGGCCCCACCCATCTTTTTCAGAAATCCCGACCTTATCACCTACTCGTGACTCATCAGACTCTTCTAACAAAACCTTCGGCACCATAAGAAATCCCCAACCCAGCACGCGTACCTCAGCAAAACGATTGACTGCCTCATGATCACCATCAACCCCAATGGCATAGCTGAGGCCCTCCAAATCCCATCCTACTCCTCTCAGGTTCTCCAGCTTAATGTCCTGACCCAACAACACTCACTCTTACACATTAGACGGGATATATGCGATAGCCGCACTGGATCAGGGCTAACTATACATTGATCCTATACGCTCCGACGGATGTGGTTCGTTGACCACGTGTCCAAGAGGAACCTTTGTCCACTTGGACACGAACAGGAGAGAACCAAGGAGATTTACCATGCCCTCTATACCATCTATCGCGGTGATTGGTTTCATTGTGGACTGATTATTATGGAGGGCATGCGCTCCGCGGGATACACCATCGATCGTGCTAGTGAGTCCACCTTACGCCTGCCCTATCCACAGACCATCACGACAATCCTTAGAGCCAGACCTTCTCTATTCCTTCTAATGAGCCCATTGACCAACATTTCTGGAGTTCGCTTCTAGTGACTGAATGTTGAGCCTCGAGTGACTAGTGACGGAGGTGGGGAACGTTAGGGACCAGGCACAGGCGCGTCGAGAGAGATAGGCATAGTGTCCACCTCTACCAGAGGATATGCCTTACGCTTGGACTTACGGTGACGTCTTTTCTTTCTACGGCAACACCCTCAGGCTCCAGTCATATATGCGTTCTTACTTCTAGCTAGCACATCCCCATCAATTGGAAGAGATCCTAGCCCAGGGAAAGGCTGCCTACCAGTCTGTATTTCCACGACTTGAGCCACATGTTGCTACAGAGGCTGGTGAGGAAGAGGGTGGAGATAGTGATAGAGATGGTGATGGAGATGGTGACGATGATGATGGAGGTGATGTTGACAGAGGTTTTGGGTTGGAATTAGTGTTAATCGAGAGTGGTGAGGAGTAGGAGTTGTTTGGTAGGACTTATATTATTTTTCTCTTTTCATGTATTTGGTGGAGGGATTTAGACATTATCAGACTCTGACATGTATATTCTTTCATTTTATTCTCTTTGTTTTTATTGTACTTCTTGCTTTAGGATGATGATGTACCCGGCTACAACCGGTTTAGTTTACTTTTCCGCACTTTTATTTTCTTTTGGGTCTGTATTTATTATTTTATTTTCATGCTTTTTCTTTTTGCTGTTACTTACACTGCACCGTTTAGCGTTATTAGATGATGATTCAGTGTACATGGTTATTTAGATGGTTGTTATTGTTTTTGATTGTTGCAACTGTTTTAATCAGTGCCATACCTTACATAAATACTAGTGTATCCATGAGCTTATAGAAAGCATAGCACCTTTCCCCAATTTTCTCTATACAGGATGTTACTAACACTCAGGTTTGGGGGAGGTGCTGACCAAATTTATAATGAAACTAGTATACTAATGTTTTGTCACTGGCACCGTTGCAACCATTTATACTTATCAATCATGCACATTTTCATTGCTGATCGTAGTTAGTTTTGTTTTCTTTTTTTAATAACAAGTATTAATAACAAGTACTCATGAATTGGTAGTTTGTTTTTCTTTTTGTTTTCAGGTTTATTGTCTCAAGTTCCATAAAGCATCACCTCATTCCTCTAATTATCATTCTAAATCTACTAGTATGGACCACCCAATCTCTCCCCCCCCCCCCCTCCCCTCATCCCTTAATAGGAGATCTAGTGAGCATAGGCATCACTCCGATAGTAGTTCATCCTTAGATGACCCGTCACCCAGACCTTTTATATAGAGGGCCAAGCCCTTTGTTCCAGTCGGCCATGCCGGCTGTGACCCTTGTTCTTGGTACCATCATCGTCATCGCATCCCCGTTCCTACCCATTCTGATTCATCAAACGATGATGATAGTCTATTCGGTGATGATCCCTCACTTATCGATGGCCCCTACGGTGCGCCCCCAACTTCATCTGAGTCTTTATCTTCGTTCGATTTTTCAGCCGATGACAGTAATGATGAGGATGAGGAGGCCGGTGTACAGAGTCTAGGACATGACCTATCGGATGAGCCTACTGAAACCACTAATGCACTACTAGCAATTACATATCTGTATAGAGATTTGCCAGACTATGTTCCAGATATTGTGTCCAGGGCACCCCGATTGGTCCCCGGAGGACATAGACTCATTTTTTACTCCATATGACAGTCCAGAGGTTGATGTGATGATCTTGGCACCAAAGACTAATGACGAGGATAAGGAGATAGTGTTGCTTCCCTTTGATCCGGCCGACCATCCTGAGTAAACGCTAGTTGATTCATACAGGCGTGATATTCCACCACCACCTTCGTCGAATATTTTCAGAGGAATGGACGTTCTCGTGGTCCTTCCTTGGAGTTCATTTATGTCATTGTCATGCTCCCACCTGCCTAGGGACATGCGATGACCTGGTTTGTAGGAAGTTTTATGGATTCTCTTTTGATTTAGTATTGTTGTTTTATTATTTTGTTTCATTCATTAGTAGTTTTATTAGTACTTCTTCTGTATGTACTTTTCCTTTTTGCTTAGATCAGATTTCAAATTCTCTATTTTTGTAGTTAAAAATAAACAAGATGTAATCATGTTCAACATTTAATGTCTTTGTTGTTTAACATGATTTCATTGAAAACTGAAGTCGTGAGAGTGCGTAATTCAATGTCTGCTATAGTTATGAAGGTATGTTTTGAAAGTTGTATATTGTTTGAATTGTATTTTCATATCATTAACTTGCATACTTACCTATACACAACACGTAGTCATGTGGATGCATATTTATAGTGAACTATGATATAGTTTGGATTTCTAGAGAGCACCATTTTGGAGACTAAACCTGGTGGGTCTTAGAGCCTTTCATTCTTGTTCGAGGGTTATAAATATGCTTTATCGAATCTCATTGACAGAGCACATAAATTCGTTGTTTAGTCTCATTATTTTTGTTTTGATTGATAGGCGAGTTAATATTATAATTACCATGTTTAGGTAAAAGATAAAAACAATTTCCCCTTGATATCATTAACATTGAAGAACTATGTGACTTTAGGAGATGACATTAGGCTGTCTTTTTATTTTACCCCTTTTGGCCTTTGACCTACCCATTACAATAATTTTTTTTATCCTTCGTTAACCCCTTGAGCCTTAAAAATAAGTCGTTTTTCTTTGTTCACCCATTATCCTACCACTCTGATATGGAGTTTGCCAATGAATAAAATCCTCTTACCCAAGTCCGAGAGTGGTCAAAAATGGTCTTCCAAAAGAGAATTGGGCTAATAGTGACTAATAGAGATTGAAGTAATAAGGAGTATGAAAAGAAAAAGGGATGTAAAAAAAAGTAGTAGTTTATTCTTATTCTTAAAAAAAATGAAAAAAATGTGCAGTGTAAATGAGAAATAAATAGTCGTTGTAGTAAAAGCCGTTGTACTAAACATTACTACCGTTCGTACCCACTTTAGGACTTTTTGAATTCCTTTACCTTCTATTCTTAATCAAAACCCTTGACCAACATTTTAACCCGAATTAAAGTCCTAATTGATCCAAGGGGAGCATGTTTGAATATGGAACCGATATAAAGGCGAATAAAGCATGGTAGTGACGATATTTACTTGGTATTCGAAATTCTATTCATGAGAATAGTATTCTTTCTTGTCGTACGTTGTTTTGTATTATATGCGAGAGTTATTTGTTCTAGAAATATATATCTTCCTCGCATATACTAGAGTGATTACACCTGTTTCTAAGTAATTTCATTTTAGAGTGTGATTAACAATGTAAGATTTGTAGTCGAAGCATTGCTAAATAGTTACCCAAGATATATTCCAAGTTCATGATAAACGCATATCCACTTTATTACCACTCACACACGTGCACGTTTTTGATATATTATATTGATTCCTTTGATACATGTGTTTGAAACTATTTTCATGATTCAGGTAGACGTTTGATTGTGATACTCTTGGTGGCTTTAGGTTTATTTGAGACTCTGTTTTAGCAAAAAGGATGTTGAATGTGGAAGTTTTGAATAAAGTTTTTCTTTTTACTCTAATAAAGATGGTTGTGGGTGTCTTGTTGACGAAAACCCTCATGAGACTTCATTCGTCCAACTAGGGACACCTAGGGGTTTAAAAGGTTTGTTGCATGTGTTAAATACAACCGTGGTTCCTGCGAAAGTGGATTAGGATTTTTATTAGTAGTTTAGTTTTTATTTTTATGTTTCTTTTTGCTTGAGGACTAGCAAAGTGTAGGTTTGGGGGTGTAATCGAAAGTGAATTGTTCCTGATCATAGTCCTGTATTGCACTTGTTAGTACATAGCACCTTGTTTTCTCGTACTTTTACTTCATTTTCTTTTTTTGTTAGGTTGTAGAAGAAAGCAGCTATTCCAGGCCATTTGGGTGTGAGAAAACATATCAAACGAGCTAAAAAAAGCCCCCTCCCTCGCGTTGCCCACTCGAGCGATTTAGCAACATCGCGCGCAAGCGGCCCGCTCTCACGACCTGTGGAAAAAACCAACGTTGCATATTTTGATGTGCTAAAGACTTCTACATTAACGAAATTGCCTGAATGCGTCTAGAAAAGAAAACATAGTTATTTTAGTCGAATTAGATTTATAAAAGCCTTCCCAATCCCTCCAAATCTATATATACCTTATGCTAATTCAATTTTGGGGTTATACACACATCCTTACATACAACTTTGGAGGCAACTTGGAAGATCAAGGCAGAAGAGAAGAGATGATCTAGCTTGAAGGTTTCTAATGACAACCATCATCTCCATTTCCATGCTCTCATCAACCATGTGCAACTGAACTTCTAGTCTAGGGTTTCAATGAAACCCTAGCCATGTAAAGGGGATTTTTTTGCTTCTCTTCTTTACGATTTTTGTATTTGGATAGTTAATTGTATGTTTGAGGATTATAAATATACAATCAATTTTTAATGTGAATAATCAATAATACTTGGGGTTTATTCTTGTCTTAGATTCTCCCTTGTATCTATTGAACTCAATATTTTTTGATTTTTGTGATTGATAGGAGTATTTACATACAATGGTGCTTTCTTGATTATGATGTTTTTTTTTTTTTTTTTATCTTTTATGATTCATACTTAGGGAAGATGGGTTGTGCTACACCCTAGTTATAGGTAGACAATCCATGCCAACCGAAGATGAGTTATGCTTAGATTGAACTAGTAATATCCTATTGTCGATACTACCGGGCTTGTAGGTACGGTATATCTTAACTATCCAATCGTAAATCTTAAGGTAGGAAGTATAAACCCCCAATGCATGGTTAGTGGTGGATTTGCAACTCTAGATCCCATTCACATATATTAAAACAACCTTAAATAATGCACTTGTTTACTTACTTTTAATTTCAGTATTTCCATAGTTACATAGTTTAGTTCATAATAGTAGTGAAATAAAAAATCAATCAAACTTCCCCCTTCAATAACTAAATAGATCTAGTTTTTCTAAATTAAAGGATGAAAATAAACAGCCTCTGTGGGTTCGACATTTTCTTCCACACTACAAATCTTAGTAAGTAAAGCATACTTTTCATCTTGATTATGACGAGACCATGGATCATAGAATTGAAGCTATGCAAGTATGGATGTTTGTGTATGAATGTATATAGACTCTCAAGATCTCTTTGTCAAAGACACTCTCTGAAAAATAGAGTTTAAACATAAATGCGTAGAATAGGCTAGTATTTATATACTTTCAATGGACAGGGGCAAAATGGTCATTTCACTCATTTTACTGCTCGAGCGCTCGCCTTCTCGAGCGCTCCATTGAGCTGAGTGATCGGGACTCCTGTTTCTCCAACCTTTCTAAGGCTTTAAGAGTTCAAAAGTTCAGGTATGATGATCGTTCACATGAGTTACAACCATGGTTTATACATACGATCGTAACTTACATGTACAGAAACAGAAATATAGAAATATAAACATATATAGATAAATACAGATAAAAAGGCCGGTGTTACAATTTCTGGCGACCGTTGCTGAAAATTAATGCATTTCCAAGAATAACTTCATTCTTACTAAAAGAAATTCCTTTATTTAGTACTATTATTTTTTTAAAAAAATAAATAAATAATATGACAATAAAGAAACTCAGTATCCAAAAATAACTCCTATGTATGGGGATTTACTAGCTACAGATATAATAATCATAGGGACAAAGTGAAAAAGACAACATATATCGTTATGAGTGCACACACGTATATATATAGTTGTATATGTGTGCCAAATAGATTTCATAAAAGTGAAAACTATGTAGGCCCCTCACCTGATTTGGGTAAAGTGACACCTCAAGTAAAGTTTCTCCACACTAGATAGACTAGACTTCAAATTTCTTGATAAATAGATATGGAATTGAAAGTTTGCTTTTTTTTACTGGTGGGTTCATTACCTTTTTGAACAAGACTATAAATAGGCAAAAGAATTCCTTAGTCATTTATTTCCCTATCATAGACCTAGGATAATCAATGATTATATTAGAAGATTTTTTCCTCTTGTTGCCACAATTTTGTGGTAAGAGCTTCCATATCCATGTGATTGATGGTAAGTAATTTATTTTTCACTTTTTTATTTTTAGTCATTTCACATTACTAATGACTAGAGTACATCCTACATCATTTCTTAGATCATATATTTAGCTATCACTATTTTGTATCACATACCCCATATGGTTCACATATCCCATATAGGTACTCACAATTAGGTTCATTAATTGAGGATATTTTTTCTCAGCATATTGAAATCTGATGGGGTTGAAGCACGTGTCCTAACAAGAAAACAATATCTCACTTTTACATTTCTACAAATGATGAATTTCTGGAATATTTTGGACACCCAATTGTACTTAAGATAACATCATATAATAATAATAATAATAATAATAATAATAGCTTTTACAAGTGGATTCACTTTAACAAAATACTTCTATATAGGTTATTTCTTTAAGTTACAAACTTTTGCTGCTAGTAAATACTATCTAACGTAATTAATTATTAGACCATTTAAATATGTATAAAAAGAAACTGATCGGGTATTACAGGAGAGGCCTGTTATGCTCTAGCGATTCGCGGTAGGATGTGGATCCAGGCCAAGATGAGTTGGTAAAGGGAATGAGGTTCAATACAAAAGAGGAGCTTAAGAGAGCCTTGCAATTGTATTCAATAAGAACACATCAACAATATGCAGTGACTCAAACCAATTCCACTCGTTGGTCATTGAAATGTAAAGAGGTGACTGGTTGAAAGTGGGTGCTTCATGCAACGAAGAAAAAAGACGGGATGTGGGAAATCATAAAGCTCGAGCAACCGCACACTTGTTTGTACCCTATGATGAACCTTGATCACAATAATCTACATTTTGGGCTAGTAGGTAGGGATATAAGGGAAATGATTAAAAAGTACGCATCTATTAATATCGCAGCAATAATGTCGCATGTGAAAGACAAGTACAACTACACCATTACATACAAGAAGGCATGGAATGCGAAACAGAAAGCAATTGCAATGGTTTTGGGGGATTGGGATGCATTGTACATAGAATTGTTGAAGTTCATGGCTGCAATGCAACAACATAATCTATGAACGATTGTAAAATGGTTGCATGTCAATGGTGGAAGTGCCACAGAGAAGAACTTTGAAAGAGTATTTTAGGGGTTCAAGCCATCCATTGATGGGATCACACATTATCGGCCTATTATAAGTATTGACGCCACATTCTTGTATGGGAAGTGTAAGGGCAAACTACTAATTGCTATGGGAACTGATAGCAACGATCAAAATTTCCCTTTAGCATTCAACATTGTCGACGAGGAGAGTTTACCTACTTGGCACTGGTTTCTTTTTCATCTTAGAACGTATATGGTACCTGATAGAGTAGGTATTTGTTTGCTCTCCGATTGACATAATGGCATCCTTTCAGCAGTCAATGCAGTTGATTCAGGGTTTAACTATTACAAACTTCTTAGTAAACAAACTGATGACACCAAGTCTACTGGATAACCCTCCATGACCCTCTAATACAACAGTTGTGCATTCAACGCTTCAACCTTTGAAGAATTTCCTTCATGTTGTTCCTCGCTTCGTTTGCAAATGAGTTGGCAACGTTTGATGGGCCTACACCACTTTCATTTGTCAACACGTGACTGGTGGATTTTGAAAGATATAACAACATCTATGATAGCGGGAATGTACACCGTGCCTCAACTATGTTGTAGTTTTCTCATAGCTTTTCTACACATATTATTCATGAAAATAATTTACATAAAAAATATATGATCATAATAATTGAAATGGAAACGATGAGAGGTATTCGTTCAAACCTTGGCGCACCATTCATACCAAGTTTGATTTGAAACTTCTAGCCAGTTTCTTTCTTTGAAACGAACACCTCTCATCGTTAACAACTCTTCAAGGAGTCGATGTTCGCTACGCCATCTCCAAACCTCCCTCGAAATGACATCAACCGGAATATCACATCCAGGGATTTTCTCAGCAAGGACGGTCTGCAACTCATTTACAATCACCTCTATCTCCCTCCTAAGTGGCACTGGGACTCATTGACATTAAACCGGATCCTACAGTACCTTAGGAGAGAAATAGATATGGTCCGTAAATGAGTTTCTAAGATCACATTGTGAATTTGAATGTTGTGATCTTCTTTGCAGGGAGGGGGTTGCTGAAATGAAACAGCTGCTGAATGGAACCGCTGATAGAGTCGCTACTTGAAGTAGCAAATTCATTATAAATAAATTGCTACTTCAAGTAGCAATTTATATAAATGAAGATCACAACATTCAAGTAGTGACTTCAAGTAGCGATTTATAGAACTCGCTACCTGATTGTTACTTCAAGTGACAACTTTAAAAAGTGATAGGTTTGGGAAATAAGTTGAAAACGTGATGGGTCAGGGAAATATGACCCGAACAACGATGGTTCAAGTCAAAAATTCAAAATGTGTACCTGCGTGTTTTTGTGTGTAAAAGCTAGCGTAGGGCATTTCAGATTTTTCTTTTTTATTTTCTTGGGGAATTTACCAAAATCATCACAACCACAATCTAAAAGGAGGCCATTTTTATTTTTTTTCCTTTTCCCTTTTGTGTTGTCCGAAAAAGAGGTCAATTTAGGAAGCCCAAGAATCCTCGGTAGCACTTTGGGCAATACGCCATGTAGGTGTTGCAGGACCACAAGGTTTTTTTTTTTCAAAAAAGGCAAAAAAATAAAAAATAAAAAATAAATTAGGGTCATGCAACAGCCATATGAGTGTTGCCCCCAAAGTCCTGTTGAGGATCCTTACCCATTTAGGATTGGGTGTTATAAAGTTGGTGAGCACAGATCCTCAGCTGCGAACCTCCATTGCAATTTTTGGTTTAAAAATTTCTCAAAATGAGATAGTACTTTTTTTTACTTTAGCTAAGGTCATTCACTATTTTTTTGCTACTAATTGGAGTCTTTTCTAATTTTTTTTCTTCTCATTTTCCTGTCATTCTTACCATTTGAGAGATAGTGATGACATATCATCATCAAATTTTTTTTTTAATTTTAAAATTCCTTAACTTCCAATTTTTAAACACCTTTTTCATAAAATTTATATTTTTAGAATCTTGAAATCAAGATCTTTAAATAAAATCCATATGGATGTTCAGTTTTGAAAAAAATAACAATAAAATTTCAGTTGGTTACTCAGTGATTTTTTCTGTTATCTGTTTTTCTACAATTAATTATCTGTTTAAAAAATAACATATTTAGATGACCATACCTTTATCATTTTTTTGGCCTTATTGGATTTTATTTTATTTCATGTATTTTTTTTAGATCTACGCATTAGACTTGAAAATTGTGCAAAGATAGATAATTTGGAAACTCGTCATAAGCTTTTTTCTGTTTGAATAGATAATATTATCTGTTTATAAATGGATAATTTGTTTCTTTGAATTAACGTACCATAACTTTATCACTCTTTAGCCTTTTAGGGTGATTTTTTTCTTCATGTAATTATTCGAGATCTATGCACTTGACTTTAAAATTGTGCAAAAACAGGCAAATTGGAGCCTCATTTACAACTTTGTCTACTTGAATTAAACGACCAAGGAAGCCCAAGGATCCTCGGCAGCACTTTGGGCAACACCCCATAGAGGTATTGCTGGACCACAATATTTTTTCAAAAAAGCCAAAAATAAATAAATTATATTAAATTGGGTCCTACAACACCCACATGGGTGCTGCCCACAAAGTGCTATTCAGGATCCCTACCCATTTTGGACTGGGTATTATAGAGTTGGTGAGCACGGATCCTCGGTTGCGCACCTTCATTGCAATTTTTTGTTAAAAAAATCCCTCAAAATGAGATAGTACAAGCAAAAACCCAAAGTTTATTACGTTAGTTAAGGCCATTCACTTTTTTTTTGCTACTAATTGGAGTCTTTCTAACTTCTTCTTCTTTTTTCTTTTTTGTTTTTCCTTCTTCTTCTCATTTTTCTGTCATTTTTACCACAACTTTCAATTTTTAAACACTTTTTTCATAAAATTAATATTTTTAGAATTGTGAAATTGAGATCTTTAAATCAAATCCATATGGATATGCAGTTTTGAATAATAATAAAAATAATACTATTTCAATTGGTTATTCAGCAATTTTTTCTGTTATCTGTTTTTATACAATTAATAATCTGTTTGAAAAATAACACCTTTAGATGACCATAACTTTATCATTTTTTTGGGCCTTTGAATTTTATTTTATTTCATGTATTTTTGTTTTTAGATCTGCGCATTAGACTTTATAATTATGCAAAGACAGATAATTTGGAACCTTACCATAAGCTTTTTTCTGTTCGAATAGATAATATTATCTATTTATAAACAGATAATTTTGTTTCTTTGAATTAACTTACCATAACTTTAACACCCACATGGGTGCTGCCCACAAAGTGCTGCTGAGGGTCCTTACCCATTTAGGATTGGGTATTATAGAGTTGGTGAGCACGGATCCTCGGCTGCGCTCCTCCATTGCAATTTTTGGTTAAAAAATCCCTCAAAATGAGATAGTACAAGCAAAACCCCAAAGTTTTTTTTACTTTAGCTTAAGGCCATTCACTATTTTTTTGCTACTAATTGGAGTCTTTCTAAATCTTTTTTATTTTCCTCATTTTTCTGTAATTTTTATCATTTGAGAGTTAGTGATGACATGTCATCATTTTTTTTAAAAAAAAAATTTAAATTTCATAACTTCCAATTTTTAAACACTTTTCATAAAATTTATATATTTAGAATTGTGAAATCAAGATCTTTAAATAAAAAAACATATGGATATTCAGTTTTGAAAAAAAAAAAATAATAATTCAATTGGTTATTCAGTGATTTTTTCTATTATCTATTTTCATACAATTAATTATCTTCTTTAGATGCCCATGACTTTACCATTTTTTTTTGTTTTTTTGGCCTTTTGAATTTTTTTATTTCATGTATTTGTTTTTAGATCTACACATTAGACTTGAAAATTGTGCGCAAATAGATACTTTGGAAACTCGTCATAAGCTTTTTTCTGTTTAAATAGATAATATTATCTTTTTATTAATAGACTAGAGGAGTGCCACTCACTATGTGAGTGCAAGAGAAAGAAAGTGGGTTTGGGTAGTGGAGGGAAGTTGTTTTTTAAAAAAAGAAGTTATTTTTTAAATTTTTTTAAAAAAAATTTGAAATGACATTTTAATACTTTGTGAAAATATTTTTATTATGAAATTGTATAGGTTTTATTGTAATTATTGGTTTAAGAAAAAAATTTTTTGATACCCCTCCCTTTGACTTTCTATATTAGTATAGATAATTTTGTTTCTTTGAATTAACGTACCATAACTTTATTACTCTTTAATAGATAATTTTTTTTTTTCATGTAATTATTCGAGATCTAAGCACTTTGTGCAAAAACAGATAGCTGGAGTCTCATTTAAAACTTTTATCTTGTTTGAATTAAACCACCATAACTTTTATCATATATTTTTTTTACCTTTTGTTTTGGTTATATTTAATGCCCCCATTCAGCATGGTCAACTAATTATTTCAGGATAAATTCGTCCCTTCAGTCATATATCATACCCTTAAGATATAAGAATGCAGCAACTAAAGGAGGACTTAGTTAAATACTATCTTGCCCTTCTCCAAAACTTATATACACACGACTCATAAGAATATATTGATTTGTGTGAGGGTAATTTTGTCATTTCAGCCCACCAAGTATCTTTAGGAAAACTTGTAAATGCACCCTTTTAGTATACATAATGACTCGTACATCTTGATACACATCATAATAATATATTGGTTTGTGTGAGGGTAATTATGTTATTTCAAATGAATTACTACATTTAGGTCAACTTTTAAAATTTTATTTAATATAATAATGATGATTCAATCAATAATATTAAACCCTTAAGATATAAGAATACGGCAACTAAAGGAGGACTTAGTTAAATACCATCTTGCCCCTCTCCAAAACTTATATTCACACGTCTCATAAGAATATATTGATTTGTGTGAGGGCAATTTTGTCATTTCAACCTACCAAGTATCTTTAAGAAAACTTGTAATTACAAGTGTACCCTTTTAGTATACATAATGACTCATACATCTCGACTTATCATAATGATATATTGATTTGTGTGAGGGTAATTATGTCATTCAAATGAATTATTACATTCATGTCAACTGTTAAAATTTTATTTAATATAATTATGAGGATTCAATCAATAATATTATGCCTAATTACATACAGGTCAGCAACTTTTGGAATATTTATTATTCACTTCAAAAAAGTAAAAAATTGCAACTATTTTAACGACTATTTACGAATTGGTCACTAATATTTACAATTTGGTCAACTTCTTCTCTCAAATTTAGCATTCATATATTGTAATATGTGTAATTGCATTTGGATGAGCAATTTTTGGAATATTTATTATTCACTTCAAAAAAAGTCCAACAAAAGTGGCTATTTTAATGGCTATTTACGAATCGGTCACTAATATTTACATTTTGGTCAACTTGTTCTCTAAAATTTATATATTTAGGAATTGGTCATTAATATACCAAAATTCACTTTTACTCAAATCTCATACCAAATTCATATCTTATACTCAAATGCATAAGAGGGGATTGGCACATGCATCGCACGTGCCGGGACCCTAGTATATATATATATATATATAGGCTTGTATGTCATGCCATAAAACTTCAAAATATCACACTTCCACATTTGAAATTTAAGCTCACAGGTAGAGTAGTTTCTTTCAAACTAACATGATCTACTCCAAATAACTAAGCAACAAAAAATCACCACCACAAAAGATGCATCACCTTTAAGATAGAGACACTAAAATATATATCAAGACATTATTAGAAAAATATGTAAATCATGTATGTAGATGTATATCGATCATTCACGAGCAACCACCACCACTTGTTTTCCGACATTGCGGCCGGAGAAAAGCCCGACGAGAGCTGCTGGGCCATTTTCAAGGCCCTCAGCTATGTCCTCCACATATGCAATCTTCCCTTCTTTAATGTAAGGGAGAACCATGTCCAGAAACTTGGGATACAGGTGGTAGTGATCAAAAACCAAGAAACCTTCCATTCGAATGCGTTTTGAGATGAGACAGAACAAGTTGTGCACACCTTCAGGCTTATCGAGGTTGTACTGTGAGATCATCCCGCACACAGCTATGCGACCGTGGAGTCTCATGTTGGTCAGTACAACATCGAGCATCATTCCTCCAACATTCTCGAAGTAAATATCTATTCCATCGGGAAAGTACCTGGAAAATAAAAAATCAGTTAGGTAGGCATATCGACCTTGACATCAGGAAAAACTGAAAACAATACTAGCGAACACATCTAGGCCTTGTTTGCGTGATTCGGTTCAGTCAGTCTTATTTTTGTCTGTCTTTCACGAAAAACCGGTATTGTGTTGGTTCGATAAAAGATCGGCTCTTGGGGCATTTTGAAGCCATAGCCCAGAATGTAACTACACAAATATTGAACTATTTAAAACAAGGGCGGATGCATTGGTGGGCTGTAGCCCCCCGACTCCTGCAACTTAAAAATTAGGATAATTTTCCTTTATTACATGTAATATGCTAGCTCAATCGTAGTCAGCCCACCCTAAAATTTATCACACCACCTTTGATCAACTCTTATTATCAAATTCAACCCCAAAATTTGTATAAATAGAACCACAAAGTTTAGCCTCGGGGGCACCACCCCCAGACCCCTGTACACGCTTGTCACAGTAGGTACATGCATCCAATCCTAGCGCCCCCAAAATAAAAATCATGGATCCACCATTTTACTTAGAACTTGTTCTTTTGTAAGCAACAGAAATGGTTCTTGCAATACTCACACAGCCTCTTAACTATAGCTGCATAAACAGCTTTCTCTTAGTAAAAAGGCTTGTTGAGAAACGGTAATAGAAGGAGAACTAGAAGAAATATATCAAAATCCATTAAGCCCAATTAGCAGGGGATATCCTTTATCAAGAAGTATATCCAAATAAGCACCAGTTTTATCGGCAGTTACAATCAGGATTTTGCAGCGTGTTGTTCCAATTATAATATTATAAATTTCTATGGAAGTGAAAATTAATACTGACCTTTTCAAGGCCACATTCAGGTCTTGCTCTTCTCTGTAGTTAAAAGCCTCATCAAACCCAAACTTGTTCTTCAACAGATCAACCTATAGGTAAGCAACCGTTAAAAGAAAGTACCAGCAAAACACATTCAAACAAATAAGCGAGGTTGTCCGCTGGTGGAGTTATTGTGGTTCAACAAAAGCATTATAGAAGGGTTAATTGCATATCAGTCATCTTTATGTCCAGTGTCCACTAATTAAAAGTCAATCTATTGTTTTTTTTTTTTTTTCCAAATCAAAGTTGAAAGGATATTAACTTGAAGTCACAAAATTATTTACACATCATCTTTTGATGTGTATGTAAATACTACAAAAATAATAATAATAATAATAATGAGAGATAAATGTCCTTAATCTTCTTCCTCTTCTCCAAGAAAATCCGAACTCTAATCTAACATTGGGGAAAGATGATCTTTACAATTCTAAAAGGGTAAATATCACCTAGACTCCCTGATGTTTGCCCTGATCACAGACGCCACCCCTCACGTTTGACATATCACACCCTTCACATATACGATATGTATCATACACTTCCCCTCCGTTAAACTGCCGTTAGTGAGTCTTAACACATTAGTGCTGATGTTAGTAACTTATTAGACTAAATGCCAGAATTGCCCCTCCTCCATCACTTCATGTTCTCTCTCACCCCAATATGTGTATATAGATACGATATGTATACATATCTCTTCCTCCACCTTGCCAATACCAACCTTTACATAAATTACCAAACCACCAACATTCCCCAATTAATCCTCCCAATGACACGCACAACAAGAACATACATAGCAACATTTCATTTTGCAGAAACCCTAGATTTAAGCACAAAACCCCCCAACTTGACCACCATGGCAAACCCATGAGCTCAAAAAACCCAAGGGAAATGGGTATATGTACAACTTGAAATTGAACGGAGGGGAACCACAAAAAATTGAAATTGAAGCAATTTAACAGATCCCATAGAGGTTATTGTTCGAAATTAGTGAGGAGTTTTCGATACCCTTTCCCTTTGAAAAATGGGTCAATTTGAAACCCTAAGTTCACCATTCAATAAAGCCTTAATAAGTACATTAGATCATTTAAGTTTGTCTTTCAATTTGGGGTTTGATGGCAGTGATGAATTCGTGTGTGATATATACATTCACACACATAGATAGTACACACACACACACACACACATATATATGTATATTTGTGTGTGACACACACACACACACACACACATATATATATGTATATTTGTGTGTGTAACTGAAAAAGAATAAGAGGAAGACGAAGATGAACAATGATAATATCTGGGAGTAAGGTTATGTTGGTCATTTGACATTTTCCGTTAGCTCCGTTTAAGTCTGTTAAACGACAAAGGTGGTAGGTGTGATATTTCAAACGTAGGGGTGGCGTATGTGATCAGGGCAAACCTCAGGGGGTCTAGGTGATATTTACCCATTATAAAATTTTGAGGTAAAAGTCTTAAAACAATAAAATGGGAGACTAGTAGACAATTTATTTGAAATTTAGGAATTGGGAGTGGATACAACAGGTATTTGATATAAATAATTATAAAAAAAAATTAGTTTTTCATTCGCCATCCAACATTTTCAAACCGTGTCACAATGACCGTATCGTTTCATATTTGTGAACCTCTCCATATCCGTGCCACAAACATTAACGGTGCTTGAATGACAGAAAGAATGCATGCCATTGCACTGGGAGATTGATTTAACAATGGGGAAATATGATCTTTACCATCCTGGTTCAAGAAGAGACCACTCACTGGTAATTTGAAATGATTCACTGACCTTTTCTTTGCTTCCAGCACTTCCAACAACATAGCAGCCAAACAACTTTGCAAACTGCCCAACAAGCTGACCGACAGCTCCGGATGCGGCGGAAATGAAGACCTTATCTCCTTGCTTAGGAGTGCAAATTTCATAAAAACCCACATACGCAGTCATACCAGGCATACCTACAAAAACCAAACTAGCAATATCTGAAGGGAATGGTTTGAGCTACCTACTGACTGAACAGTGATAATGTACCATCACGCAGGTTTTCAAGAATGAATCTATCAGCCTCCTAGACAGGAAATGATAACATAGACGTGAACAGTAAAATGAACATGTCACAACTGGATTTACTTAGCCCTGACACAAGACAAGACAGACTACTCCCAGTCAAAAATATATTTTCTTATGCACAGTCTGATACCTTAATAACACGTCCAACTAAAGCAGGCAACTATGATGCAAACTGCTTGGTTTACCTCAAGAGGCCGATTGCTTTCTATAATCAGCACATCCATCCAATTCTCCACGGATACGATCATATGTGTATACATATACTATGATGAAGAATCCATCCAACCCTAAGCCCATTGGACAAGGATACTAGGCAAACTCCAGATGTATACAAGCACTCCACAAACCACAACATCGATGAAAGAGTGGACTTGAACTTGCATCCTCGAGGTATTAAACCATAAAGCCTTCCCACTAGCCCCGTGGAGTTATCACAGTCACATTTAGTTTCACTCTTAGCCGAATGGCCAGAGTACGTCTCCTAGACTTAATCTACGGCACGGTGCAATGAGCTAGACTAAGTTCCTATCGAGAAAGACTTGAGGTTGGCCTCTTATTGAAGTTGAGCTACACTCTGCCTCGGTACCTCCTCTAGTGAGATTGACTCACTTCAACCTTTGTAGTTTACTGTGTTTCATGTTTTCCTCTATGGGAAGTAATAACAGGAAAACATACTAGCCTTGTAATAGTTTTTTTTGTGTGTGTGTGTGTGTGTTGGGAGTGGGGGGGGGGGGGGGGTATGGTTTAAAAACCCTCGCTCAATACATCTTTCCGATAGATCCATGAATCGATACATCTCAATCGGAAAAGAATCAAGAGACAGAAAGAATCCAGACAACCACCCAACAAAAGAAAGAGAAGGAATGAAAACTGTTAAAAGCACTTCTTGCAATCTCAAGTTAAAAGATAAAATGGACTTACCGAGAATTCCTGTATAGTAGGAAAGAGGCACATCTGTATGTTGTATTTTAAACAATGTCCCTGGTTCTGTAATGAGACTATACTCTTCCCATCTAGTATTGCCCCAAACCAAGTCACCTTTCTTGAAGTTCGGGTGCCCAGAGTCCAAAACTTTAGCCACTCCGTTTCCGGTTATAGGCTGCATTACATCAGTAGCAAAATTCAGTTGTACGAAACTTATGATTTCATAAGAGCACACTTAAAATCTTAAGTACCATAGTTGGGAGCAGTAACTAACTTTGAGTTGACGCTATGCCTGGGAATCAAAGCACAGCCCGTCCACTTATTATGGTTTGGGTTGATAAATTATAATTAGAGGGTTAGACATGGGGGCGCAGGGCATGAAAACCCACTTAATTAAATGGTTTTTGATGGCCTCAACCTATACCCATTTACAACCACCTACGACCTATAAACCTATGCCCAGAATCAGCCGTTTCTCTCTCTCTCTCTCTCTCTCCCTCCCTCCCTCCCTGTCTCTCTCTCTCTCGTGTGAAAATGCTGTATCGAGACTTGAGTCGCCTTTTTTTCTCTATTCATTCTTCATCTCTTCAAATCCTAGTTTGTAAGGCAGACACTCTTTCTCTCTCTCCGGAAAAGCAAGATATGAACAAGCTAGATCGAGACCCCTCTCGCTTTCTCTCCTTTCGCAGACCCTAGTTCTTGCTACGATCATGTTTTTGATTCACAAACTTTGGGATTTTGTGAGGCTAGGGTTCATCAGTACTTGGTAACCAAAGTTTTGTTTCTATGTTTCTGTAGCCCCTAATTTATTATTGCCCAGGTCCGTCTTACTAAAGCAGCCAACCATTGTTGGAATAGGAAGTCAAAGATTATACAAACATGAGAGAACTTTGATAATGATAGTAAATATTTCCACGGACAATTTTGTGAAAGTTGCCTTTTCATTTCTCTTTTGATTGTTTGTCGTACTTCAACTTTCCATGAATTTTTCCTACCATATTATTATTGAGAATAATAATTATTATTATTTTTTTTTGTCAATTTTACTTGTGAGAAGGCATGATTCCGGATTGTATTGTTGGACACTGTCACACTATCATGAAATTCATTGATCACATTTATTTTTTCCCCTTCTTATGTGCAATGTGTAATTTTTCTAGCCACTCTGGTCATGCTATCAAATGTCTTGAGCCATAGTGATAATTCTTAAACCAATGTAGAACAAATTTTTTTTTTCAAGTGCACATTGGGAGCTTGATGTGACTGCAAAATTTGGTAGCCTCTAATTTTCTTGAAATTTCATTTTCGATTTTCTTTTTGGGAAAAGCTGACATATTGCTGATTGTGATTGTTCTCTTGGTCTATTATTGTTTATGATTTTAATTTGATTTACGATAAAATTATAAGAGATAGAGAATCCGATGGTGTGCTTGCTACAGAAGATATACTCACTGAGACATGACATTGATGAGTGATTTTATGCGTGCAAGTATATGTGGATCATATGGTACCACGAGGGTGGTGGGAGTTTTAATTAATTAGTTAGTTCTTGTTAAAGTGCGAGTTTGAATTCAAACACCCAGTTTTACTGGACGTGTGTGGTCCGGGTTGCGTCAATGGGTTAGAGCTGGGTTACTGGGCATGGCCAAACTCATCATCAGCCAAGTAAAATTGCAGGCAACCCATCTTATCCCATGCCAACGAAACCCACAAAATTACCAGGCTTAGTTGACTCCAACAACAAAATACCCTATAAAATATCCCTAACACAGACCACGGTTTCTAACATTGGCAGTTTGTGGCTTGAAAAGGCTAATTTAGATTCAATAATGATAGGAATTGTCCGAGGCTAATTTGGAAACCCTCCAAGTTCGGGCCACAAAGGAGCCGACCCTACAAGGTGAACCCCTTTATGGGTGACAATCACCCACAAACCTTCTCACAACCTGGACTCATACCAGCAAAATATGGCCATCATTTCAATAATCATGTTGAAATTGGAGAACTCAAGACTTCTCACAACTTGGACTCGTTTCAAGGCGAAATATATATATATATATATATATATATTGGGGAAATTGGACCTGTCTAGAATCTAAAATTGTGCAGTTCAGTCACAACAGATATCCTCAGCACTATGCCCTGAAAATAGTTCTTTCACCTCAGCTAATCGTTTTTATCCCTGAAAGTAGTAAAAGTTATGAGTCCCCCTTAAGGGAGCATGGGTGATGCCGTAATTATTAGACGTTGCAACCATTCAGAATTCTTAAGATAAAAGGGAAGTTGACATCATATAAAATTTATTGAAATCAAAGTTGGAATAATCATATGCAACTTTCGGATCATAAACATGTCGCATAATATAATACTAATATTGTGGATAAACACTACATATTTGGGAATAAACTGAGAATTTCTTTACATTTTCTTTTGACAGGAGAATGTTTTTTTTTTTTTTTTTAAATAGTTAAAGATACCCCCCCTCCAATATTTAATTGCTTATCTAAGTGCTTCTATTAGATTAAAATAGTGATTAAGTAAGGTATTGGGATTAAAATAGTGATAGAGGTTGACTGATTGAAGTGCTATAAAAAAAAATTAAGTGAGTGAGTCAAATATTGGGATATAAACAATATTTTACTATTATACATGTGCACTGCAGATTATTAGAATGAGTCAAATATTCCTCCATATATCCTTCGATTTCAATGATTGGTAGAAAATTCACACTTCAAACCCAAACCATATTATAGATATAGATATAGACTTACAGAACCAGGAATGAAAGAGGGAACGTAGCTTCCTTCCTCAGACTTTGTCATTCGATTCCGCATGTATGGATCGCATGACAAGTAGAGATTTTTTAGCAGAATGTCATTTTTGGAGCCTTCTTCTGGAACCTTGAGACCAATAGTCTCATCACTTCTCAAAAACATGTCTGATTCTTTGGGGAAACCTCTCACATAGTCCCTGAAAATGATCTGCTTGTTTCTCACTTCCTCTCTCTCACCCATTCTCCCTTCTCTCTCTCTCTCTCCAACCCAAATCAATTCAGCTTCTACCACTTTCTAGTTTCTATCCACAATGTGTGCAAAATCCTTCCTTAAATATAAATATATATGTATATATATATATATATATTTTAATCTACGGATCAGCTTGTGCGCACCGACAAATCCCACAAAATCAAGACGTTCAGGTTAATAACTTGGGATAAGAAAATTCGAACACAAAACCTCCAAAAATAACAAACACCCAAAGGCCTTACATCCTGCTGATTAAATAAATTCTGAGAAAAAGAGAGAGGATGTGGTGTGTGAAAAATGTGAAAGCAATGGTATTTGGGTTTGTCCGTGTGTGTGAACGCAGGATGCGTGCCTGTGCGTTTTTGAGTGTAAACGCTAGCTTAGCTGCGTGTGCCACTCCAGATTTTTCTTTTTTATTTTCTTGGAAATTTACCAAAATCATCACAACCACAATCTAAAAGGAGGCCATTTTTATTTTTTTTGTGATAATTACATAGATCTCTCCAGAAGTTTGGTGAAATCAAATGGACCTCTCTTTTGTATAGAACAATGACACATAGCTATCTTAATGTTTGGATTTGTTTACATATTGTTTGCACTAAAAAAATACATTTTTTAAGGTGAAAATTGGTAGAGGCCGATTGGAATTTTTAATCGGACTCATGAGACCGATTACAAAAAATTAATGGATGTTTGGTTCAAAGCTGGTCGAGCATCACTGTAATTGGACTGACCAACCTCTTGGGTAGTCATTAATTCAGTCTGGCCTATGCTTTGTTTGACACTTTAATTCTATCGGACTGCATGTGGAGTCAACAAGCAGTTTAGGCTTTGTCATCGAGCTGATTGGTCTACTGCCAGTCTACTATAGATTGTTAATTAAGTCCAAATTCCGCACACCTCCACAGCATGCCATTCACATGCCCAAACGGGCTTCAAGGCCCATTATCAACCTCAACCCTCATTTGGTTATAAGCATTTCGGACATGCTTCGGTGGGGGCCACTAGATATTATGTCTCAGTATTAATGTCTATCGGGCTGCGTGTTTTCAAAGTCACCACCTTGTTTGATTTGATTCAATTGAAAATTATATGGTGGGCCACTTATGGAAATATATCACTCCTAATATTTCTCTATGTGATAATATTACTATATTGTTGATAAGGAAGGATATTGAAGATAATATTATCACTATTGGGATATTTCAATAAAAGGAAAGATAATATCAAATATTATCTCTTAAGGGAAGATATTATCACATATGAAAAGATAAAATTTTAGAGATAATATCATATTATTGTGCATATCTATTACTTGGAGGGTAAGTCATATGTATGAAGCCATAATTCGGACTACATTCATCATATTATTCAAGATGTATACATACACCTATATATGTATATATTTGAAGATATGGAAGCTTTTATCAGATATTATCTACTGATATGGAAGAAATCTGGTATTTTATAACAGATAATTATGGAAAGCTTTATCAATTTTTGGGAGATAATCTGGTAAATCTTATCAGATTGTGTTCATCAGATTTTACTTGCTTTATCCCGAAGATCAGTCCAGCCGCTATAAATTAGTAGGCAGGCCAAGCAGTCAGGGCACCCCGCGTCACTTCGACAAAAGCATCCCCAATGCATTCTAAATAGCACTCCTAGCATTCTTTTTATTTTCTTAGACTTTCTTAGCTTTTGATATTACATCCATTGTAATTCATTCTTATTTTTAATTATATAAAAATCCTGCTTTTTATTTAATTTCTTTTGTATCTTTTCATCACTTGCTAGACTTGTGTGCTTTAACACTGTCTAGGGACCTAGAATAAGGGTACTTTCCTACTTATTCGCACAATCGCCTATTGGAAATTAGATTCATGAAACTTTGTGTATCACTCACACAAGTGTTTTTAGGAAATTTTGTCTTTATTAGTTTGGGTCTACCTAACAAGGCTCTGGCACGCCCGATTAAATAATTACATAGCAAACAATTTGGCACGCCCAGTGGGACCGCCAGGTGATGAGCCATGCACACCGCGAAGCATGGCTGATGTTCTACCACGACAAGATTCGTTGGAGGAACGAAAAAATAAGCCATTTTCATGGTTTAATTTATCGGTTTAAGAACCGATATGATGATGAGATCGGTCATCTTTACAAAGATATTGACCGTTTTAAGACCGATATACAGTTCTTCAACAATGAAATCGGTCTCCTTCTTGCCGTAAGTGAAGCGGAAGAGCCACCACCTAATGAAATTTTTTTCATGTCAATGAAGGAATTTTTAGACGGTGGTTGGAGGAAAAAACCAAGCAATTTTTCAGATTTACCGCTCGGGGGGAAAGAAGACAAAAAAATGATTGCTAGTGACAGGCCGAAAATTTTTATTTCGGCTAAAGAGCCTCTCACTAGCGATGATGAAGAAGACGAAGAAGTACCCGGGGGGCAAATTCAAGACGAGCCTCAAAATTCTATTGAGACCGAAGAGGAAAAGTGTGATAGGCCTAGTGATCTTGTATCGGCCATAGACCCTCCGGTTGATGAGGAGGACGATGACGAAGACCCCCTTAGTGATGAAGAAATCGGCGATGAAGGGCTAGGGGAGCAATTTTCACCAAGACCGATTGACTCTAAATCGGTACATGAATATTTTGATCAACTTCCCTTGAGGAAGCTAACCCTAAAGGAGTTCAATTTTTTCGGTCTCATCATAGTGACTGATTACTTTTTATATTCTAAGCCAATTAATTATTTGGCTTCTGTTAATCTAGATCCACATTGGCTTTGTGGATCTCACCAAAAATTAACTGTTAGTTGGTGGGTGTTCTTACAACAATGGTACTATCAAAAGAAGGGAAATTATTAAAGACCGAACTGAATGTATTCGGTTCATATATCATTCGGACTGTCGTCCAGACCGAAGGAAAGCAAAGAAAAAAAAATAAATACATTATATTTTAATTCGGTCTGACACCTTTCGTTAAATGCAGTGTTGCGTTTGGCTGGTGGGTGTGAAAAGTGGAGTGCTAATATTGAAGGTTTACCATTTACTTCAGTCAACATGCTATTCTGTTCATGAAAGAAGAAGCTGGATGCTTTGGTATTGGTTGATTTGGTCAAAGTTGGTGGGACTCAATTATTTGGCAGAATTATTTGGCTCAATGACCCAAATCAGTTTTCTCTTGGATCATTATATGGTGGGCCCGAGGAGTTCAAGCAAAGGAAAGTCTCAGCTTTTAATTAATTTCTTTTCACACAGTGGTGTAAGGCATTTTCATGCAGTATACTCCGATAGACACATGTTAGAATGAGACCCATATGATAATTTCATGCTAATTCGTCGGCTCAAGTTGTGAGGCCGATGTAATTGGTAATGATGTCCGATCATTGGTCTGGAAAATTTTGGCTCATCAAAAATTACATTGTTTTCATTTTTAAAGAGCCAGGGGGGCATTGTTTGCACCAAAAAAAATACATTTTTTAAGGTCAAAATTTGTAGACGCCGATTGGAAATTTTAATCGGACTCATGAGACCAATTGCAAAAAATTAATGGATGTTTGGTTCAAAGCTGGTCGAGCATCACTGTAATTGGACTGACCAAATTCTTGGGTAGTCATTAATTCAATCTGGCCTATGCTTTGTTTGACACTTTAATTCTATCGGGCTGCATGTAGAGTCAACAAGCAGTTTAGGCTTTGTCATCGGGCTGATTGGTCTACTGCCAATCTGCTATAGGTTGTTAATTAAGTCCAAATTCAGCACACCTCCACATCATGCCATTTACATGCCCAAACGGGCTTCAAGGCCCATTATCAACCTCAACCCTCATTTGGTTATAAGCATTTCGGACATGCTTCGGTGGGGGCCAATCGATATTATGTCTCAGTATTAATGTCTATCGGGCTGCATGTTTCCAAAGTGACCACCTTGTTTGATTTGATTCAATTGGAAATTATATGGTGGGCCACTTATGGAAATATATCACTCCTAACATTTCTCTATGTGATAATATTACCATATTGTTGATAAGGGAGGATATTGAAGATAATATTATCACTATTGGGATATTTCAATAAAAGGAAAGATAATATCAAATATTATCTGTTATGGGAAGATATTATCACATATGAAAAAATAATATTTTGGAGATAATATCATACTATTGTGCATATCTATTACTTGGAGGGTAAGTCATATGTATGAAGCCATAATTCGGACTACATTCATCATATTATTCAAGATGTATACATACACCTATATATGTATATATTTGAAGATATGGAAGCTTTTATCAGATATTATCTACTGATATGGAAGAAATCAGGTATTTTATATCAGATAATAATGGAAGGCTTTATCAAATTTTTGGAGATAATCTGGTAAATATTATCAGATTGTGTTCATCAGATTTTACTTGCTTTATCCCGAAGATCAGTCCAGCCGCTATAAATTAGCAGGCAGGCCAAGCAGTCAGGGCACCCCGCGTCACTTCGACAAAAGCATCCCCAATGCATTCTAAATAGCACTCCTAGCATTCTTTTTATTTTCTTAGGCTTTCTTAGCTTTTGATATTACATCCATTGTAATTCCTTCTTATTTTTAATTAAATAAAAATCCTGCTTTTTATTTAATTTCTTTTGTATCTTTTCATCATTTGCTGGACTTGTGTGCTTCAACACTGTCTAGGGACCTAGAATAAGGGTACTTTCCTACGTATTCGCACAATCACCTATTAGAAGTTAGATTCATGAAACCTTGTGTACCACTCACACAAGTGTTTTTAGAAAATTTTTCTTTATTAGTTTGGGTCTACCTAACAAGGCTCTGGCACGCCCGAATAAATAATTACATAGCAAACAATTTGGCACGCCCAGTGGGACCGCCAGGTGATGAGCCATGCACACCGCGAAGCATGGCTGATGTTCTACCACGACCAGATTCGTTGGAGGAACGAAAAAATAAGCCATTTTCATGGTTTAATTTATCGGTTTAAGGACCGATATGATTATGAGATCGGTCATCTTTACAAAGATATTGACCGTTTTATGACCGATATACAGTTCTTCAACAATGAAATCGGTCTCCTTCTTGCCGTAAGTGAAGCGTAAGAGCCACCACCTAATAAAAAAAATTTCATGTCAATGAAGGAATTTTTAGACGGTGGTTGGAGGAAAAAACCAAGCAATTTTTCAGATTTACCGCTCGGGGGGCAAGAAGACAAAAAAATGATTGCTAGTGACAGGCTGAAAATTTTTTATTTCGGCTAAAGAGCTTCTCACTAGCGATGATGAAGAAGACGAAGAAGCACCCGGGGGAAAATTCAAGACGAGCCTCAAAATTCTATTGAGGCCGAAGAGGAAAAGTGTGATAGGCCGAGTGATCTTGTATCGGCCGTAAAACCTCCGGTTGATGAGGAGGACGATGACGAAGACCCCCTTAGTGATGAAGAAATCAGCGATGAAGGGCTAGGGGGGCAAGCTTCGCCGAGACCGATTGACTCTAAATCGGTACATGAATATTTTGATCAACTTCCCTTGAGGAAGCTAACCCTAAAGGAGTTGTTCAATTTTTTTGATCTCATCATAGTGACTGATTACTTTTTATATTCTAAGCCAATTAATTATTTGGCTTCTGTTAATCTAGATCCACATTGGCTTTGTGGATCTCACCAAAAATTAACTGTTAGTTGGTGGGTGTTCTTACAACAATGGTACTATCAAAAGAAGGGAAATTATTAAAGACCGAACTGAATGTATTCGGTTCATATATCATTCGGACTGTCGTCCAGACCGAAGGAAAGCAAAGAAAAAAATAAAATAAATACACCATATTTTAATTCGGTCTGATACCTTTCGATAAATACAGTGTTGCGTTTGGCTGGTGGGTGTGAAAAGTGGAGTGCTAATATTGAAGGTTTACCATTAACTTCAGTCAACATGCTATTCTGTTCATGAAAGAGGAAGCTGGATGCTTTGGTATTGGTTGATTTGGTCAAAGTTGGTGGGACTCAATTATTTGGCAGAATTATTTGGCTCAATGACCCAAATCAGTTTTCTCTTGGATTATTATATGGTGGGCCCGAGGAGTTCAAGCAAACGAAAGTCTCAGCTTTTAATTAATTTCTTTTCACACAGTGGTGTAAGTAAGGCATTTTCATGCAGTATTCTCCGATAGACACATGTTAGAATGTAATACCCCGTATTTTCAATAAATATTTAATGCAGAGAGATTCTATATACTTGCTTTGACCATTCATGAAATTCAATCTTCGATCGATCGAAGCTAGTTCGAGCGATCGAGACCCTTCAGTTCAAGCGATCGAATCTTGTTCGAGCAATCGAAACCCTACCGACCTGACTTTAATACGTGGTCCCCACTTCAATCGATCAAACTTTCTTCAATCGATCAAACCTGACCGAACTGAGTTCGATCGATCGAGCATTCTTCGATCGATCGAGAATGTAAATATCAGAATTCCAGTTTCCCGCAAATGCTGCCACCTACACTCCCATTTCTTTATATATACACTGCATTAGTGTATGTTGTGTGTTTGCTGAGTTTGTGAGAGTTTGAGAGAGTTGAGAGAGTTGTGAGTTTGTGTGTGTTTATATATATATACACAATTATACACATATATATATATCCGGGAGAGAGAACAAGAAGAAGAACAAGAAGAAGAAGAAGAAGAAGGAGAAGAAGAAGAACAAGAAGAGGCAGAGAAAGAGAGACAGAAGAGACGAAGAGAGGAGCAGAGAGAGAAAGAGGCCGCCATTAAAGCTTCGGAGCTAAAGCTTACCCAAACGCGCCCTTAACGACTTTCGGTGAGTTCCAAACTCACTCGGTAACTTAGTTATGATGTTTTACATATTCTGGGCGTATTAATTATGACCCAAATACCCCCTAGCACATTCTGCACGTTCACTGGCAGAATCTGTAGAAGACGAAGTTCGACCGATCGAACTAAGTTCAATCGATCGAACATCACTGAGCCCAATCGATCGAACTGAGTTCAATCGATCGAGACCCTTCACTTCGATCAATCGAGAAGACTTCAATCGATCGAACATCATTTTTCCTCAATCGATCGAGAGGACCTCAATCGATCGAACCTGAGCAGAACATGAATGTATTCTTTTCAGTAATTTATAATGCGTAGTTGTTTAATTGATGTTCCATATTCCTATTATGCGATATTATGGATTACGGAGGTAATGGGATACGATAACGAGATTGAGATAACATGGTGAGTAACGTAGTCGGGTTCGGAATGCTAGTAGTAGTACGACGCGATAGCATAGTAAGTTGAGATGATAATACTGGGTAGTATTGGATAAGTGAGAAGTGAGTCAGTAAGAGGATTTGTATGTTCAAAGTTGTGTGAGTCGAGCTGATGATTCGCTCAGGTTGAATCCGATAAGTGTATGTCAAGGATTTGATCAGGATCGTGAGAATTATGGGTGCACAGTACTCGCAAGCGTTCTTAAAAGCGGTGAACAGTAAGAGTTCTTAAAAGCGGTGAACAAGAGTAATTGTGGCACATCCATGATTTATATTTACCAGAGCTGTGTATGTATCGTACTCGCAAGCGTTCTTAAAAGCGGTGAACAGTAAGAGTTCTTAAAAGCGGTGAACAAGAGTATGGGTACATCCATGGACCAGTCGTAATATGAGAACAATGTATGGGTGCTCGCAAGAGTTCTTAAAAGCGGTATAGCGGTGAACAAGAGCACTGGTATGTTGTGCTGATATAATCAGTTCGAGATAGTCAGTTGGGTATTGTGGAATCAATCTTAGAGTGGGAGTTGATAAGAATCGATTAATGATATGTCTGGATAATGAATGAGGAATATAATTAGTATCACTGTCATATACTGTTCATAATGGTAATTATGTCATTTCTATGAGACTGTGTTAGTTAGTGCTCACTCAGCTTTCAACAAGCTGACGGCCTTTATTGCCTGGACATTCCCCGTCCAGACTACCCTGTCCTTTACAATGCAGATGACGGAACATATGGTAGTAACTATTATCCTGAAGGGAGTTACACAGAGGATAGCCCCACTGTTGCTGGTCAGGCAAATGACTATCCGTACGCCAGCTGAAGACCTGAAGATAGATAGTAGTTTATGTTACTACTTTTCCTTTTACTATTGTACTTTGTAGTTAACGGGTACTTGGGCATATGTTGTCTCCAGACCTGTTGCGATCCTGTGGACCGTACTCTGATGTTTGTAATAGATAGAACCGTGTTTATATTTCAGTTGTTTACTGTTCCTGTTTAGACTGGTACTGTGTGGTGTGGATGTTAGTGACTTTCACTTGTCATTCCCTATGGACCCATAAAGGAAATTTATTTTTCTCTATTTATGCTGCTCCGGGGCGTGACAGGGCTTTTGGTATCAGAGCGCCTGGTTATATTACGGTTAGGTTCTGATATTGTCATTCACTGATGGATTCCACACCATCTGGTTCTAGTATTTAAGATTTTCTTGAGATGAGATATGAGTATAAGATAAGTTCGTCTTCCTGACGATAGATAGTTTTCCTTTGCAGGATAGCATGGATCCAGAGTTTCATCAGTTTGTTACCGATGCTTATGGAGGACACGTGATCCATGGGGATACCGTGGAGCCAGCTGACCCGGAGTTTTATCGTGAGCGTGTGTGCCAGATAGCTAGTAGACATTTGGAGGAGGACATGTGGAGAGTACTTTATGTGACAGAGAGGACTCACCCGACGCAGATGCACATGGATGCTTACCATACTGCGAGGATCGGTAAAGACATTTGCCAGGAGATATTACGGTTAGTTCAGAGTAAGCCTGAGATGGATGAGATTGAGTTGAGAGCTATTGTAGCCGGTCCACCAGAGCCTGTAGTTGCACCAGTGCCAGCAACACCACCACCATCGCCGGTACCCGATGTACCAGTTCCAGAGCCTGAGCCGATTCAGGAGGATGAGGACCTGGAGCCTGAGGATGAGCATGCCGATGAGGACATAGACGGAGACGGAGAGGAGGAGCCGATAGACGACGAGGACCCAGTAGAGGATGAGCATGCAGACGATGCAGACGAGGATGAGCCAGAGGATGACCCCGAGGAGCCAGAGTTTGAGCCAGAGGATCCAGTACCAGACCCAGAGGCTGTTGAGGCAGACATAGTAGTAGATGAGGATGTGCCCGATGAGGAGGTAGTTGTGCCAGAGGCACCAGTTGTGCTTCAGATACCAGCCGGACCGATTATGCATATGGCAGCTATGGCAGTAGGATGGATAGCTCAGATGGTCGCACAGCCAGCAGATTTTGTCATGGGAGAGGCAGCCATAGCAGGAGCTCTTGATATAGCCGATGGATTCGCCGCTGTAGCAGTCGATGTCGCTAACCAGGCGATAGCAGACGGGATGGAGGATGATGATGCAGAGGTGATAGAGGATTGGGATATAGGAGTTGTAGTCGGAGATCTTGCTGCTCCAGTTGAGGACGATCCACTCGAGGAGATGGATATCGATTTGGAGGATGAGGCACCACCAGCAGGATCAGACGCTGACGACTTTTGAGTCAGGACCTGCAAGACTTAGTTTTTGTTAGTTTTACCAGGACATGTTGTCCACTAAATTTTTGGGAGCTTGAGAGATAGCTATTTGACCATAGCTTTGTATAGGTAGTAGTAGTTGACTTTAATACTGTTTTAGCCTTGTCCCACGTGGTACATGGTATGGTTACTGTGTACTCCATGGTACATCTTTTGATATATATATATATATATATACGAACAGTACTTTTGATATTGATTGTTGGTTGTTTGATGTGTTGTTTTGTAGAACTGTTAGTTCTTGTTGCTTCTCGTTCTATCTTGGTTTCGTTTCTACGAGAAGACTTTTAGCTGATCAATATGTCTCTTGTAGGCGATACTCGTTATCATCATGGTAGGACCCTTGAGAAATCACCAAGCGCGTAATGGAGCACCTATTCCGGAAGGGATGGATCCGACGGGAATTTTCGAAGCATTTATGCAAAGGATGGAGCATGTGGGGGATACCTATAATCACTCCACCCACCAGAGACCACTTGCACCCCCGCCACCAAGACAGACTGGAGATAAGTTGTTAGCAAATTTTCGTGGGTTACGTCCAGAGAAGTTCGATGGACTAACAGAACCATGGAAAGCGGAACAATGGATAAGAGAAATGGAGTTGATATTTGAAGCATTGGAATGCAGCGAACAAGAGAAGCGTCGCCTTGCTACTTTTCAGCTCACTTATGCCGCCGCAGATTGGTGGGAAGCCGAGCGAGCCACTATTGGGATCGATGCTGCTAAAGCTATGCCATGGGAGACATTCAAAGGACGATTTTTGGAAAAGTATTTCCCAGAGGATGAGAGAGATCAACAGGAAATGAACTTTCTCAATCTGGTACAAGGAGGATGGAATGTCAGGGAATATACAACACAGTTCGAGCGTCTATCCAGATTTGCTCAGCATATGATAGACACTCCACAGAAGAAGGTGAAGAGATTTCACCAAGGATTGAATCCCCATCTCAGACATATGATGGTTGGTCATCTGAATCAATCATTTGAAGAGATTGTCAGATTTGCTGCAGGATTAGAGAAGGATGCTTATCCAGCACAACAACCACAGATGAATCAATCTCAGTCATCTAGAAGTTTCCAACAGAGGAATTTCCAAAACCAACCGCAAAGGAACACCCAAGGTTGGAGACCCCAGGGAAATTTCCAAGGAAATAAGAGAACCTGGGAGGGAACCCGAAAGCCACAGCAGAGCTATACCCGACCCCAGCAATATCGCCAGCAAGGATCACAGCCGCAGGCACTACTGACAGCGCCACCAAGCAATAAAGGAGGATGTTTTAATTGCGGAAAGCCAGGGCACGTTGCCAGATTCTGTACAGCCCCTAGAGTTAACCGCAGAATGGATATTGTCTGTCGGAATTGCAACAAGCCGGGACATCTAAGCAAGGATTGCCGTGCACCACAAGGAGGATACTATGGATCATCAATTCAAGGGATACAAGGACCTCCAGATCAGACAAGGATGAATGCTATCATTCTAGGAGAAGCAGGCTTTAACGCTGATGAACAGCAACATTTGGAAGGTACGCTTGTACTCTTTCATAGTCCAGTTAAAGCTTTATTTGATACTGGAGCTGCACGTTCATTTATTGCTGTTAAGATTGTGCGTCAATTGGGTTTAGAACCCCAGACACTTGAGTCAACACTGAATGTTGTGTCACCTTTGGGAGTGACAGTTAAGTTGAGTAAAGTGTGTAAAGATTGCCCATTGACTTTGGGAGATAGGAATCTTCCTGCAGACTTGGTAGTTCTGTCAATGTCAGGATTTGATGTTATCCTAGGGATGGATTGGTTAACTAAGTACAATGCCAATTTGGATTGCCCTACGAGGACGATTGTATTTCCAATACAAGGAAGGCCGACGATTAGATTTCAGTGTCAACCGACGAGCGACATGTTTCTTACGAGTAGTTTGGCTACGATTGGGAGTACAAGTACAGAGCTCACGATGGATCAGATTCCTATTGTACAAGATTTTCAGGATGTATTTCAGGATATTAAAGGACTTCCACCGAAAAGAGAAATAGACTTCTGTGTGGAACTAGTACCTGGTACATTGCCGATTTCCAAGACTCCATATAGGATGGCACCAACTGAGATGTTGGAACTGAAGAAGCAAGTTCAGGAACTTGAAGACTTAGGTTTCGTTCGCCCGAGTACGTCACCTTGGGGAGCACCAGTTCTATTTGTGAAGAAGAAGGACAGAACACTTCGACTCTGCATAGACTACAGAGAGTTGAACAAGGTTACGATCAAGAATAGATATCCACTACCTCGGATAGATGACCTATTCGACCAGTTACAAGGATCTAGGATCTTTTCCAAGATCGATTTACGTTCAGGATATCACCAATTGTTAGTTCGACCAGAGGATGTATCGAAGACTGCATTCAGGACAAGATACGGGCATTACGAGTTTCTAGTTATGCCTTTTGGAATGACGAATGCGCCAGCAGTATTTATGGATTTAATGAATAGAGTATTCAGACCATATCTGGATCAATTCATTATAGTGTTCATCGATGATATACTGATCTACTCAAAGACAGAAGAGGATCACGAGGAGCATTTACAGATTGCCTTGCAGACACTTCGAGATAGCAAGTTGTATGCAAAATTCAGCAAGTGTGAGTTTTGGCTACAGGAAGTCAAATTCTTGGGACATGTTATAACTCAGGACGGTATTTCTGTGGACTCATCTAAGATTGATGCAGTCTTAAGCTGGAATAGACCGACCAATGCAACAGAGGTCAGAAGTTTTCTTGGGTTAGCAGGGTATTACAGAAGATTCGTAGAAGGATTTTCCAAGATAGCAGGACCTTTGACAAATTTAACAAGGAAGGAGACAAAGTATGAATGGACGGACAAGCATGAGGGTGCATTTCAGGAGTTAAAAGAGAAATTGACTTCTGCACCGGTACTTGCGATACCTAAGAGTGGAGAAAGATATGTGATCTACAGTGACGCATCGCACCAAGGACTTGGATGTGTACTTATGCAAGACGGGAATGTTATCGCATATGGATCAAGACAATTGAAGGTACACGAGAAGAATTATCCGATGCATGATTTGGAATTGGCAGCAATAGTGTTTGCCTTGAAGATTTGGAGACACTATCTCTATGGAGAAAAGTTTGATCTATTTTCTGATCACAAGAGTCTGAAGTATTTGTTCTCTCAGAAGGAGTTGAACATGCGACAACGAAGATGGATGGAGTTACTCAAAGACTATGACTTTTCATTGCAATACCATCCGGGTAAAGCAAATGTCGTAGCAGATGCTTTGAGCCGTAAACCTCGACTAGTGATCGCTGCATTGCTAATTCGAGAATGGAAAGCATTGGAAGTTTTAGCTGAATTCAAGCTTCAGCCAGTGGAACCAATGGAAAGACAACAATTTGGATGTCTTATGGTACAACCAACTTTGATCAGCCGTATCATAGAAGCTCAACAGACAGCAGAGGATTTCAAGTTTTGGTTCACCAAGATGGCAGCAAAAGAACCTGAGATCTGGAGTGTTAGTACAGACGGAGCCTTACGATGTAAAGGCAGACTCTGTGTACCTGACAAAGAAAATCTCCGGAAGGACATATTGGATGAAGCTCATAAGTCACGAATGACTATTCATCCTGGAGGTACGAAGATGTACAAGGATCTGAAGAGAAATTTTTGGTGGGAAGGAATGAAGCGAGAAGTGGCTGAGTATGTGTCTCAGTGTCTTACTTGTAAACAAGTAAAGGCAGAACATCAGAAACCACCTGGATTTCTACAGCCGTTACAAATTCCTCAATGGAAATGGGAACACATCACCATGGATTTTGTGGTAGGATTACCGAAATCGCAGCAGAATCATGACGCTATTTGGGTAATCGTGGATCGACTTACGAAGACAGCACATTTTATTGCCTACAGTATGACGTATCCAGTGGAACGATTGAGCCGAATGTATCTGCAACACATAGTACGGTTACATGGAGTACCTGTTTCTATCGTATCAGATCGAGATTCGCGCTTTACTGCAGAGTTTTGGAAGAGTCTTCAGACAGCAATGGGAACAACTTTGAACTTCAGTTCAGCTTTTCATCCACAGACCGATGGACAGACTGAAAGAGTTAATCAAGTGATGGAGGACATGTTACGTGCTTGTGTCATTGATTTTGAGAATTCTTGGGAGATACACTTACCTTTAATCGAGTTTGCTTACAACAACAGTTATCATTCGAGCATAGGAATGGCGCCGTTTGAAGCTTTGTACGGAAGACCTTGCCGATCACCGTTATATTGGACTGAAGTCGGAGATACTCAACTTCTTGGGCCAGAAGTGATACGAGAGACTAGTGAGAAGATTCAGATTGTACGAGAGAAGATGAAGACAGCTCAGACCCGACACAAAAGTTATGCTGACAAGCGACGCAAAGATTTAGAGTTTGCCGTTGGAGATCATGTGCTACTCAAGGTTTCACCTGTTCGAGGCATCGTCAGATTTGGTCAGAAGAGAGGCAAATTATCGCCACGATTCATCGGACCGTTCGAGATTCTAGAGCGTGTGGGAAAAGTTGCTTATCGCCTAGCATTGCCCCCGAAGATGTCAGGAGTGCACAACGTTTTCCACATCAGTATGCTGAGGAAATGTGTTCATAACCCAGCGCACGAGATCAACTTTGAGGATATTGAAGTCAACGACAATGTTACGTTCAACGAAGGACCAGTTCGTATTTTAGATCATGGAGTCAAGAAGCTCAGGAATAAGGAGATTCCATTAGTCAAGATTCAGTGGAAGCATCATGATGAAGGAGAAGCTTCATGGGAACTAGAGTCAGAGATGCGTGAGAAATTTCCGTTTTTGTTTTAACCCTGTATGTTTCTGATTTCGAGGACGAAATCTTTTGTTGGGTGGTGGATGATGTAATACCCCGTATTTTCAATAAATATTTAATGCAGAGAGATTCTATATACTTGCTTTGACCATTCATGAAATTCAATCTTCGATCGATCGAAGCTAGTTCGAGCGATCGAGACCCTTCAGTTCAAGCGATCGAATCTTGTTCGAGCGATCGAAACCCTACCGACCTGACTTTAATACGTGGTCCCCACTTCAATCGATCAAACTTTCTTCAATCGATCAAACCTGACCGAATTGAGTTCGATCGATCGAGCATTCTTCGATCGATCGAGAATGTAAATATCAGAATTCCAGTTTCCCGCAAATGCTGCCACCTACACTCCCATTTCTTTATATATACACTGCATTAGTGTATGTTGTGTGTTTGCTGAGTTTGTGAGAGTTTGAGAGAGTTGAGAGAGTTGTGAGTTTGTGTGTGTTTATATATATATACACAATTATACACACATATATATATATATCCGGGAGAGAGAACAAGAAGAAGAACAAGAAGAAGAAGAAGAAGAAGGAGAAGAAGAAGAACAAGAAGAGGCAGAGAAAGAGAGACAGAAGAGACGAAGAGAGGAGCAGAGAGAGAAAGAGGCCGCCATTAAAGCTTCGGAGCTAAAGCTTACCCAAACGCGCCCTTAACGACTTTCGGTGAGTTCCAAACTCACTCGGTAACTTAGTTATGATGTTTTACATATTCTGGGCGTATTAATTATGACCCAAATACCCCCTAGCACATTCTGCACGTTCACTGGCAGAATCTGTAGAAGACGAAGTTCGACCGATCGAACTAAGTTCAATCGATCGAACATCACTGAGCCCAATCGATCGAACTGAGTTCAATCGATCGAGACCCTTCACTTCGATCGATCGAGAAGACTTCAATCGATCGAACATCATTTTTCCTCAATCGATCGAGAGGACCTCAATCGATCGAACCTGAGCAGAACATGAATGTATTCTTTTCAGTAATTTATAATGCGTAGTTATTTAATTGATGTTCCATATTCCTATTATGCGATACTATGGATTACGGAGGTAATGGGATACGATAACGAGATTGAGATAACATGGTGAGTAACGTAGTCGGGTTCGGAATGCTAGTAGTAGTACGACGCGATAGCATAGTTAGTTGAGATGATAATACTGGGTAGTATTGGTTAAGTGAGAAGTGAGTCAGTAAGAGGATTTGTATGTTCAAAGTTGTGTGAGTCGAGCTGATGATTCGCTCAGGTTGAATCCGATAAGTGTATGTCAAGGATTTGATCAGGATCGTGAGAATTATGGGTGCACAGTACTCGCAAGCGTTCTTAAAAGCGGTGAACAGTAAGAGTTCTTAAAAGCGGTGAACAAGAGTAATTGTGGCACATCCATGATTTATATTTACCAGAGCTGTGTATGTATCGTACTCGCAAGCGTTCTTAAAAGCGGTGAACAGTAAGAGTTCTTAAAAGCGGTGAACAAGAGTATGGGTACATCCATGGACCAGTCGTTATATGAGAACAATGTATGGGTGCTCGCAAGAGTTCTTAAAAGCGGTATAGCGGTGAACAAGAGCACTGGTATGTTGTGCTGATATAATCAGTTCGAGATAGTCAGTTGGGTATTGTGGAATCAGTCTTAGAGTGGGAGTTGATAAGAATCGATTAATGATATGTCTGGATAATGAATGAGGAATATAATTAGTATCACTGTCATATACTGTTCATAATGGTAATTATGTCATTTCTATGAGACTGTGTTAGTTAGTGCTCACTCAGCTTTCAACAAGCTGACGGCCTTTATTGCCTGGACATTCCCCGTCCAGACTACCCTGTCCTTTACAATGCAGATGACGGAACATATGGTAGTAACTATTATCCTGAAGGGAGTTACACAGAGGATGGCCCCACTGTTGCTGGTCAGGCAAATGACTATCCGTACGCCAGCTGAAGACCTGAAGATAGATAGTAGTTTATGTTACTACTTTTCTTTTTACTATTGTACTTTGTAGTTAACGGGTACTTGGGCATATGTTGTCTCCAGACCTGTTGCGATCCTGTGGACCGTACTCTGATGTTTGTAATAGATAGAACCGTGTTTATATTTCAGTTGTTTACTGTTCCTGTTTGGACTGGTACTGTGTGGTGTGGATGTTAGTGACTTTCACTTGTCATTCCCTATGGACCCATAAAGGAAATTTATTTTTCTCTATTTATGCTGCTCCGGGGCGTGACATAGAATGAGACCCATGTGATAATTTCATGCTAATTCGTCGGCTCAAGTTGTGAGGCCGATGTAATTGGTAATGATGTCCGATCATCGGTCTGGAAAATTTTGGCTCATCAAAAATTACATTGTTATCATTTTTAAAGAGCCAGGGGGCATTGTTTGCACCAAAAAAAATACATTTTTTAAGGTCAAAATTGGTAGAGGCCGATTGGAATTTTTAATCGGACTCATGAGACCAATTGCAAAAAAATAATGGATGTTTGGTTCAAAGCTGGTCGAGCATCACTGTAATTGGACTGACCAACCTCTTGGGTAGTCATTAATTCAGTCTGGCCTATGCTTTGTTTGACACTTTAATTCTATCGGGCTACATGTGGAGTCAACAAGCAGTTTAGGCTTTGTCATCGGGCTGATTGGTCTACTGCCAGTCTGCTATAGGTTGTTAATTAAGTCCAAATTTAGCACAACTCCACAGCATGCCATTTACATGCCCAAACGGGCTTCAAGGCCCATTATCAACCTCAACCCTCATTTGGTTATAAGCATTTCGGACATGCTTCGGTGGGGGCCAATCGATATTATGTCTCAGTATTAATGTCTATCGGGCTGCATGTTTCCAAAGTGACCACCTTGTTTGATTTGATTCAATTGGAAATTATATGGTGGGCCACTTATGGAAATATATCACTCCTAACATTTCTCTATGTGATAATATTACCATATTGTTGATAAGGGAGGATATTGAAGATGATATTATCACTATTGGGATATTTCAATAAAAGGAAAGATAATATCAAATATTATCTCTTATGGGAAGATATTATCACATATGAAAAGATAATATTTTGGAGATAATATCATATTATTGTGCATATCTATTACTTGGAGGGTAAGTCATATGTATGAAGCCATAATTCGGACTAAATTCATCATATTATTCAAGATGTATACATACACCTATATATATATATTTGAAGATATGGAAGCTTTTATCAGATATTATCTACTGATATGGAAGAAATCTGGTATTTTATATCAGATAATTATGGAAGGCTTTATCAATTTTTGGGAGATAATCTAGTAAATATTATCAGATTGTGTTCATCAGATTTTACTTGCTTTATCCCGAAGATCAGTCCAGCCGCTATAAATTAGCAGGCAGGTCAAGCAGTCAGGGCACCCCGCGTCACTTCGACAAAAGCATCCCCAATGCATTCTAAATAGCACTCCTAGCATTCTTTTTATTTTCTTAGGCTTTCTTAGCTTTTGATATTACATCCATTGTAATTCCTTCTTATTTTTAATTAAATAAAAATCCTGCTTTTTATTTAATTTCTTTTGTATCTTTTCATCACTTGCTAGACTTGTGTGCTTCAACACTGTCTAGGGACCTAGAATAAGGGTACTTTCTTACTTATTCGCATAATCGCCTATTAGAAGTTAGATTCATGAAACCTTGTGTATCACTCACACAAGTGTTTTTAGAAAATTTTGTCTTTTTTAGTTTGGGTCTACCTAACAAGGCTCTGGCACGCCCGAATAAATAATTACATAGCAAACAATTTGGCACGCCCAGTGGGACCGCCAGGTGATGAGCCATGCACACCGCGAAGCATGGCTGCTGTGCTACCACGACCAGATTCGTTGGAGGAACGAAAAAATAAGCCATTTTCATGGTTTAATTTATCGGTTTACGGACCGATATGATTATGAGATCGCTCATCTTTACAAAGATATTAACCGTTTAAAGACCGATATACAGTTCTTCAATAATGAAATCGGTCTCCATCTTGCCGTCAGTGAAGCGGAAGAGCCACCACCTAATGAAAATTTTTTCACGTCAATGAAGGAATTTTTAGACGGTGGTTGGAGGAAATAACCAAGCAATTTTTCAGATTTACCGCTCGGGGGGCAAGAAGACAAAAAAATGATTGCTAGTGACAGGCCGAAAATTTTTATTTCGGCTAAAGAGCCTCTCACTAGCTATGATGAAGAAGACGAAGAAGCACCCGGGGGGCAAATTCAAGATGTGCCTCAAAATTCTATTGAGGCCGAAGAGGAAAAGTGTGATAGGCCGAGTGATCTTGTATCGACCACTCCGGTTGATGAGGAGGACGATGACAAAGACCCCCTTAGTGATGAAGAAATCGGCGATGAAGGGCTAGGGGGGCAAGCTTCACCGAGACCGATTGACTCTAAATCAATACATGAATATTTTGATCAACTTCCTTTGAGGAAGCTAACCCTAAAGGAGTTGTTCAATTTTTTTCGGTCTCATCATAGTGACTGATTACTTTTTATATTCTAAGACAATTAATTATTTGGCTTCTGTTAATCTAGATCCACATTGGCTTTGTGGATCTCACCAAAAATTAACTGTTAGTTGGTGGGTGTTCTTACAACAATGGTACTATCAAAAGAAGGGAAATTATTAAAGACCAAACTGAATGTATTCGGTTCATATATCATTCGGACCGTCGTCCAGACTGAAGGAAAGCAAAGAAAAAAAAAATAAATACACCATATTTTAATCCGGTCTGACACCTTTCGATAAATACAGTGTTGCGTTTGGCTGGTGGGTGTGAAAAGTGGAGTGCTAATATTGAAGGTTTACCATTTACTTCAGTCAACATGCTATTCTGTTCATGAAAGAAGAAGCTGGATGCTTTGGTATTGGTTGATTTGGTCAAAGTTGGTGGGACTCAATAATTTGGCAGAATTATTTGGCTCAATGACCCAAATCAGTTTTCTGTTGGATCATTATATGGTGGGCCCGAGGAGTTCAAGCAAGGAAAGTCTCAGCTTTTAATTAATTTCTTTTCACACAGTGGTCTAAGTAAGGCATTTTCATGCAGTATACTCCGATAGACACATGTTAGAATGAGACCCATGTGATAATTTCATGCTAATTCGTCGGCTCAAGTTGTGAGGCCGATGTAATTGGTAATGATGTCCGATCATCGGTCTGGAAAATTTTGGCTCATCAAAAATTACATTGTTTTCATTTTTAAAGAGCCAGGGGGGCATTGTTTGCACCAAAAAAAATACATTTTTTAAGGTCAAAATTGGTAGAGGCCGATTGGAATTTTAATCGGACTCATGAGACCGATTGCAAAAAATTAATGGATGTTTGGTTCAAAGCTGGTCGAGCATCACTGTAATTGGACTGACCAACCTCTTGGGTAGTCATTAATTCAGTCTGGCCTATGCTTTGTTTGACACTTTAATTCTATCGGGCTGCATGTGGAGTCAACAAGCAGTTTAGGCTTTGTCATCGGGCTGATTGGTCTACTGCCAGTCTGCTATAGGTTGTTAATTAAGTCCAAATTCAGCACACCTCCACAGCATGCCATTTACATGCCCAAACGGGCTTCAAGGCCCATTATCAACCTCAACCCTCATTTGGTTATAAGCATTTCGGACATGCTTCGGTGGGGGCCACTCGATATTATGTCTCAGTATTAATGTCTATCGGGCTGCATGTTTGCAAAGTCACCATCTTGTTTGATTTGATTCAATTGGAAATTATATGGTGGGCCACTTATGGAAATATATCACTCCTAACATTTCTCTATGTGATAATATTACCATAGTGTTGATAAGGGAGGATATTGAAGATAATATTATCACTATTGAGATATTTCAATAAAAGGAAAGATAATATCAAATATTATCTGTTATGTGAAGATATTATCACATATGAAAAGATAATATTTTGGAGATAATATCATATTATTGTGCTTATCTATTACTTGGAGGGTAAGTCATATGTATGAAGCCATAATTCGGACTACATTCATCATATTATGGAAGAAATCTGGTATTTTATATCAGATAATTATGGAAGGCTTTATCAATTTTTGGGAGATAATCTGGTAAATATTATCAGATTGTGTTCATCAGATTTTACTTGCTTTATCCCGAAGATCAGTCCAACCGCAATAAATTAGCAGGCAGGCCAAGCAGTCAGGGCACCCCGCGTCACTTCGACAAAAGCATCCCCAATGCATTCTAAATAGCACTCCTACCATTCTTTTTATTTTCTTAGGCTTTCTTAGCTTTTGATATTACATCCATTGTAATTCCTTCTTATTTTTAATTAAATAAAAATCCTGCTTTTTATTTAATTTGTTTTGTATCTTTTCATCACTTGCTAGACTTGTGTGCTTCAACACTGTCTAGGGACCTAGAATAAAGGTACTTTCCTACTTATTCGCACAATCGCCTATTAGAAGTTAGATTCATGAAACCTTGTGTATCACTCACACAAGTGTTTTTAGGAAATTTTGTCTTTATTAGTTTGGGTCTAGCTAACAAGGCTCTGGCACGCCCGAATAAATAATTACATAGCAAACAATTTGGCATGCCCGATAGGACCGCCAGGTGATGAGCCATGCACACCGCGAAGCATGGCTGCTGTTCTACCACGACCAGATTCGTTGGAGGAACGAAAAAATAAGCCATTTTCATGGTTTAATTTATCGGTTTAAGGACCGATATGATTATGAGATCGGTCATCTTTACAAAGATATTGACCGTTTAAAGACCGATATACAGTTCTTCAACAATGAAATCGGTCTCCTTCTTGCCGTAAGTGAAGCAGAAGACCGAATACAGCGACCTTCCTTAAAGGAAATTCGTCGGACATTAAAGCATGTTACCATAAACTCAGTCAGACAGAAGAATCAAGGCCGATTGAGATCATCGAACAGGGAGATGTCCATAGAGACACCGATAATTGAAGAATAGAAATGGCTAGCCCTCAAGGCCAGCATGGCCAGATGGTGTGCATACCTGGCTGATAGAAGATTGGAAATCGGCCCTATTGATGGAATGATTAATCTGGCCAATTGTATCTACGAAGAAGAAACGCCAAGGGAGGAAGAGATTCAAATAGACGAATTAGAGACGGCCACGACAAAGCTTGATGATTTAAAGGCCAATGTCAAAGACCACCTCTTGGAGGTCAACCTAGGTAAAGAAGGAGAGCACAAACCTACTTATGTAAGTCAGATGCTGTATCCGCAGTGTCAGGACGAGTTGATTGCACTCTTGCACAAGTATAAAGATTGTTTTGCCTGGGAATATGATGAAATGCCAGGTTTATCTAGGGAACGGGTGGAACACCGATTTCCAATTAAATCGGGGTTCAGGCCATTCAAGCAGCTACCTCGGTGAATGTCACCAGAGGTAAATCTGAAGGTGAAGGAAGAAATTGAGAGACTACTGGACGCTGGTTTCATTCGGACAGCCCGGTATGTTGAATGGTTCTCGAATGTGGTTCCGGTAGTAAAGAAGAATGGGAAGCTGAGGGTCTGTATTGACTTCATAAACTTAAACCTAGCCACCCCAAAAAATGAGTATCCCATGCCCATGGCCGATCAGTTAATCGATTCGGCTGCCAAACATAAAATTTTGTCCTTTATGGACGGGCACTCAGGATACAACCAGATCTATATCATTGAAGAGGATGTCCCAAAGACTGCTTTTCGGTGCCCAGGGGCAATTGGAACCTTTGAGTAGGTTATCATGCTTTCGGTCTGAAGAACGCTGGGGCAACCTATCAACGGGCAATGAATTTGACCTTCCATGATATAATTGGACAATTCATGGAGGTTTACATTGATGGCGTGTGTAGACACCCCGATTTTCACCAAACGTCGAATTAAGGAGAGTGTCACCTCCATATCCGATGATGACAAGGATCGAAAGATTCGAAGTGTTCCAAGCTCTTCAGAAAGTTCTCCAAACGCGGTAAATTTACACAGAAGGAAATACCAGGTATTTAGGAGAATTCAGGTATAAAACATCACTTTTGGAAAAGATCTTCAAAAATAAGTTTGTTAAAGAAAAATGAGAAAAGAAAAGACCTAAAAAAAGGAAGTTTAACAGAAATCGGCACACGGCAGGTTTTTACGGCACTCAGTGAGTACCGTACGGCAGTCGCAGAATGCCGAACCGGCACTTATTGAGTGCCGCCGACAATTTTTGACTGCCATTTGCTTTTAAAGTCCGTATTTTGTGGTACAATACATATATATATGCGGATAAAAATAAAAACTGATAAAGTAAGGTTGACAAAAACGCGGCAATCAATAATTTGGCGCAGCTCTCAATAAGTGTCGCGCGGCAGTCATGGAATGCCACAGCGGCTTTCACGGAGTGCCGCAGCGGCATCCACTGACTGCCGCATAGATTTTTTGACTGCCGCCTTCTGCAGCAGTCTGTCTATTTTTAGGAGGTACGCGTTGTACCACTAAATGAGATATTTACACCTGTCTTTTACATCGAATTCACTGAGAATACTTGGTAATTTTGTCTATAAAAGAAGGAGGATTTTCCTTGGGAGCACACACAACAATATACAAGAAATCACTACCACTACACTAACATATATTTGAGAGAGAAAAAAGAGAGTTTTGGAAAACTAGAGAGAAGAGCTTGGAAGATCTTCAAAGGAGAGAAGCTTTGATGATAGTTTGGAGGTGATCCTCTAAACACAAGTTGTATTTCTTCATTCTTTTGAATTTCTAATCTTAAAACTACTTGGTCTTTTGATTAACCTTTTTTAGAAGTTTTATTAGGGAACTTGCAAACTTTAATTGCCTTTTCTTTTAGTTCCTTCCTCTTTGTTTATACTTCCCTCTTGAGATTCTTAGAGATCCTCAATATCTCTCTTGAAAATTCTTGAGTTTGATCCCTTGATTCCATGTAAGCTTGTGCTTCCCATGGAAGACTAAGGTTGATCATCTTTTACATAAGGACAAGTGGATGAATCCAAACCCATACCATGGTTTGAATTCCCTAACTTGGAGTTCTCATGGAGTCTCTTTATATTCCTTGAAAACTCATGAGTATTAGTCATATCTTCATCTCCAATGACCATCAAATGGTAGGAGAAGGTAGTTTGAGTCTAGGCCTATCTCCATGGGTTAGATTCATCATCTTGAGATTTCAAGAAGTCTATTTGTACTTCATTTGAAAATCTACAAGTATAAGGGTCTTTAGTCTCCAATGACCATCAAATGGTAGGAGAAAATGGTTTAGTTTAAGTCCAACTTCATGGTTTAATAGTTGGGGTTAACAAACAAAAGTTGAACTTGACAATAAAATAGTGGGTTCATAAACCGGTTTTGATGAAAGATTTTTAGTTTGAAATCTAACCGTTGGAATTAAGTGAACCCAACGGGAAAGTATCAATAACACAATGTTTTACCACTGTAATTTTTGTTTTAAGGAGATTTCAGGTTTAAAGTGGTTTGATCATGAGTTTTGTAAAGTCACTACAATGTGTCCAGAGTTTCAGAATAGTAACACTATTTTGAAATAAGTAAATCAGAACCTTAATAAGGTATTTGTGACCCAAATTTTTTTTTTCTAAGTAGATTAATGTGTTAAGAAGTCACCCTAAAAAGAACAAAGCATTTCTGATCTTTTTGCTATTTTTAGAAAATCGTGCAAGAATTTTGGACAGAAGGTTGTAGAATGCTGAGTGATGTCTGGTTTTTGTCTAATTCCCGGAGATCCGACCGTTGAAACTTTGATTTATTTTTTTGGTTAAGAACTGGACACACAGAGACATATTGTGTCCAAAATTCATCAAGATCAAACAACGGGAACCATGCTTTTTATTTCTTTAAAGTCATGATCTGCCCTCAGCAATTTCCAAAATTCTGTAATAGTTTTCATCAATCTTATGAATAATGGCTTAGATGAGATTTTCATGAGTTAAGGTTCAAACCATGTTTCAATAATGGTTAGTCAAGTTTGAATTCAAAGTTTAAATGATCTAAATCACTGAGTATTCTGTAATTTATTCTTGTTCATGTACATGTTCATCCATATGGCTTGACACTTATAATTAGGATTTAGTTGCTTTAGATTTAATTACACTTGATAGATTTAAGCTAGAAATTCAGGATTGTTATTTCTAACTTCGTATCTTGTATAGCATGTGGACTAACCCTTTGTTTTGCAGCACTGTTAAGGTATGACTTCTTGAACTCTTCTTAGTTTATTTTAATTTCTTGATTTTATCGATTTTTCGACCTTCATGCGCGACACATTAAAATTAAGATTTTGCCTTACATGTATATATGTGGATTAGAGACTCTTTTCCTATGTTTTATTTAATCACATGCATTGCACGTTTAATATTCGCGGCTGGATCCCGGGTAAGTCCTCTTGTTCTTCATTGCATATCATACTGCTTGCTACTTGAAATATGTGGTTTTTGAATGATATTTTTATCAATTGCAATTTTACACCCTTTATACATGCTTTTGTAATGTATATCTATACATATGTATTAGTTAAGGGCACATTTAAATTAATAATTCAATTAAAAGGATGTTAAGTAGAGGCCTATCGTGAGATAGGACGAGAAGGGGTGTTTTAGTCCGATGGGCTCCTTCCCTTCTCGTTCCATAATCCCCGGACCCATTTAATCTTTTGTTTCGCAAAAGATCAGTTTCCTTTTTGAAATAGGTTTCTTAGTTTTCCTTTAAAAAATTAAGTGGCGACTCATTTGTTTTGAAATTGAAATTTTAAAAGAATTTTAAAAGAAAAGCCGTGGATAAGAAAATTGCGATATCCACAATCTGGCGACTCTGCTGGGGATCAAACCCAGAATCTCTGGTTTCGCAGACCAGAATTTTGATTTTGGGTTCACTCGAGGATTAGACTTGGAAAATATCCTTTTAATCGAATTAATTAATCTTTGTGTGCCTGTTGCATTTCACTTGCATGTCCAGCCAGTCGATTGCACGGAACTATGACCTTGGAGGCTCGGGGCAACCCGGTCGGTCAAGTCATCATGGGACTGTGTGATCACCCTTGATCTCGTACCATGATTTGGTATATTACGCATCCTATCGGATGTGTGTCAAGGGTCTTTTATTTGATCAAAACCCAGCTTTTGCATAGTAGCTTCCATAGAACCTTTCAAAGTTAGGAAATCAACTCTTGATTAGGATTATATGCTAGGAAGTTTTGTATGCCCGGAAGGGATTACTTGAGATGATGACGATACTTGCTTGATGAAAGATGTATAATCTTTTAATCACCTTTTAGCAATTTCTACTCATGTTCCACGACATTTGGAGAACATGCCAAACCCTAATTATAAGATTATACTTCTTATATCATGTTTAGCTAAGCATCATTGACCTTGTATGCATCCAAATTCATGAAAAGTACGATGATAATCCGATATTGTGATCCTTCTACCCAAAGAATTTTAAATCCATCTTTGAAAGCAAATAAGATTTTTGCTACCTTTTATTCTAAGGTATTCGACCGCTCTTTCAAAAACCTTGGGAGTTCACTTTTTTGATTAAAATTTCAAAGTCAACCCAAAATTCTTGAAAAATTTTGAAAAGTTTCACCAACTAAAACACTTTTCAAAGCAAAATTTTGACCCAATCACTTTTTGTTGAAGAGTATAATCCAAAATTCTTGAGAAATGCATTTGAAAGATCCCATCGTCTAGGTAAACGCCTGTCAAATGAATTCCAAAAAAAAAAAAAAAAATTCTAACATTGAAAGAGTTAATAAGAATCACAATGAGAGGAGAAATTAGCGCACTTGACATGGGTGAAGATTTTATGTGCTTATATGTTTATGTGTTAGGGTTAGGATTTTCTTTTCTTTGGCATATAGAATAGGCACACACACACACACATGCATTGCATCCGCGTGGCATATAAAAGGAAAGTTTTTTTAATGTCTTTGTGTGATAAAAGGAAGATGAAAAGGTTTTAAAAGGAAAATTTCAAAATTTGTTGTAGGAACAAAAATAGCATCAATGTCAAATCAAGCGTGGTTTAGGGATCCCACAACGAGGCTGGTAAGAAGAGAATATCCTGACATGGCCGAAGAAAGAAATAACGAAGAAATAGTTGGGTTAAGGGCACTGGTAGAACAACAAGCGGAGCAAATGAGGCGACAGGCCGAAAACATGAACCGCATGATGGGGATGATAGAAGAACTAAATCGCCGACCACCACATGTAATTCCACCTGTTATGGACCCACCTTTGGGAGGAGGGGAATGAGATTGGTTCGATGATCAGGAGGCACAATGGACTGATGCACTACGGGCCAACAGAGACAGAGAGAAAGCTGAGAAGGAGAAGGTACTAACCGAGAAAATAGAGAAGTTGGAAAGGGTGATGCGCACAGCTCAAGGGGTCGACACCTATCTGATGGAGCTGGAAGGGTTGTATGACGGGGTCCATGAGACGCTACCTGCCGGGTTTAAGATGCCGATTTTTTACAAGTTTGACGGGACTGGGAATCCTCGCAGCGATGTAAGGATGTGTATTGGGGCTTTCCAACCAAGTGGGCTGAGCACAACCATGATGGCAGTCCTATTCCTACAGACTTTGACTGGAGCTCCTTTGTCCTATTATCTTACTCTCGAACCAAGCAAAACCAGAGTGTGGGAGGAAGTGATCAAAGCATTTGTGGCGCATGATGTTGTCAATATCAAGATGTAAAAAGTGTTCTTTACTTTTCCAAAGATTTGCAGTGTGGAAGTAAAGGTCGAACCCACAGAGATTGATTACTACAACTCTTAATTTTAAAACCTAAGTCTAATTAATTAGGAAAAACGGATTTGAATTGGATTTAATTAAACTAATAACTATAAAAGTAAATCTAAACTATGAAAGCAATTAAAAGTGTTTTTAATGAATATGTAAAGGGAACCTAGGATTGCAACTCCACCACTAGCTTCATAATAAGGAATATTTATGAATTACTTTAGCTTATTACGTTGGATGAATATGGGGAATTGTAACTACAAGCCCAATTCCTCCGACAAGAAGATAATCATGGTTCAAGCACCAACATAATCCATCTTCGGTTAGCACGGATTATCCCACACTAAACTAGGGTTGTGATCTAATCCGTCTAATCTAGGCATGGACTATTCGGATACTTGATAGCACGAATCAATAAAGCACCATCACATGTAAACAATCTAAACAAGCACAGCAAGAATAGATCGTTGAGCACATCACAGTCAAAATAGATCTAAGACAAGAATAAATTCTGAAAGCAATGAATTAATCACTAGAAGTACGATTTATTTATGAAAATCCTCTAAACATGTGACTGTCATCCATACATAATAAAACTAAAATAAAAACATAAATAAAACCCTATTACTCATCTAGGGCTTCATTGAAACCCTAGATCTATGATCTAGCCGTCCATAGAAGTGATGGATGGCAAGTAGTTGATGGAAGAGGCCATGGAAACCCTTGGTCTTCTTCTTCTTCTCCTTGCTTCCCTCCCTTCAATGGCTGGAAGTATGGTTGTAGAATGTGTATGTATGGGTGTGTATGGGTGTGTAACCCTTCAATTGAAGTAAAATAGAGTATATATAGATTTACAACAAGTTTTGGAAGCCTTCCTAACCCGAAACGAACTGAAACTGATGTAATTTACAGTCTAGACGTCGTTCAGCAGTTTCGTTTGCACAGGAGTCTTCAGTACACTGAAATACGCAACTTTGGTTTTTACACATATCGCGCGAGCGGGTCGCGCGAGCGCGACATTTTGGCCTTCGCGCGCGCGGATCGCGCGAGCGATTCTGGGATTCTCGCGCGAGCGGATCGCGCGAGCGATTTCTAGTTTTCGCGGGCGCGGGTCGCGCGCGCGACTTGGCTTTTTCAGCTTCTTTAGCTCTGCTTTTTCACCCTGTTTAGCCTGGTTTAGTTGATTTCTTCCAAAACCTGTCAGAAACTAGAAAACAAAGTAAAAATATACAAAAACAGGATAAAAAGTACTAACAAATGTTCGTTAAGGCGTATAATTAGGATTAGTTCTCTCCCGATCACACCCCCAAACCTACATTTTGCTAGTCCTCGAGCAAAACTAAAATAAAAACTAACTACTAATAAACTACTACTCCATTTTCGCATGGATCACGATTGCATTTAGCGTATGCAACAAGCCTTTTAAACCTCTAGGTGTCCCTAGTCGGACGAGTGAAGTCTCGTGAGGGTTCTCATCAACAAGTCACCCACAACCATATTTATTAACTTATGAATTTAAAAAGTTTTATTAAACAAATAAACAATACTCCTTATTATAAACAACGATTCGAAATAGAATAACGAACAAGAAGAAACAGAATCAAACGTCTACCTACATCATGAAAAACAATCTCAAGCACATGCATCGTATAAATCAATAGAATTTCTCATAAAATTGCACGTGTGTGATATGGTAGTCAAGTGAACACGCGCATGTCATGAACTTGGAATATAACTTGGATAACCATCCAACTATGTCTCGACTACGAATCTCACAATGAATTACACTCTCAAATGAAACACTCAGAAACCGGTGTAATTTCTCTAAAATATGTGAGTAAAGGAAATATCTTTTCAAAGCGAAAAATGCTCACATATGACACGAAAGAACAGTAGTCTCATAGATAAGATGCCAATAATCAAGAAAAATTAATCATTACCATGTTTTAATCCCTCTCCCATCGTTTTCATATCAAAACCATGTCTCCTAGGATCAAATAGGACTTTTCAAAGGTTGTAATGTGGCTCAAACAATGGAAAATGATAGAAAGAATTTATTAGGTAGGTTTAGAATGGCATTGTAAGGCATGTTCGATTTCTTTCATTCTTCTTCTACAAACTTTCATCTTTTCTTTCTCTTCATTCCTTTTCATTCATTTTTCTTCTTTTCTTTCATTTTTTTTAACCTTCCTCTTCTGTATTATGTGTCTTTTCCTTTTTCTTTTCTTGCTTCTCAAATGATTATTCATCGAATACCAAGCAACTACCCCAATAGCATCTTATTTTCTTCTTCTTTTTCAGCACATCACCTTAACACTACTAAAAGGTGACAAATCTCTCAGTGGTGAACTCCAAGTTTGTCAAGTCGGAGCAAAAACAAGAATAATGGTAATCAAAGAAAGAAATGGCATTTTAACGGTTCAAAGGGCGAACTAAGGAAATTTATAATTCTTCGGTCGGTAGTAAACAAAGAGGGCCTAAAATCATTTCCTATAGTTATATGGTTCTTCAACGTTTACGACGGAAGATTATTTAGCATGGTAACAAATATTTTAACTTGACTATCAACCAGAACAAGAATAATGAGACTAAACAACAAATAGATGCGCTATTTCAATGAAATTCGACAAACACAAAATGGTTATAACCCTCTAAAAAGAAAAGATAGGCTCAAAAGCTCACCGGGTCTAGTCTCCACCTTGTGTTATCTAGAAATCCAAATCATATTATAGTTCACATCAAACATGTATTCAAATGACTACGTGCAGTGCATAGATTTTATGTGCAAATCTATGATATAAAACTACGATTCAAACAATACATAACTTAAAACATCCTATCAAGACTTCAGCAAATATTTAATCACATCTTCCCTTGTTTACCATTCTATAACAATTCAAAGTTCTCTATCAAAAAGTATCAAATTGATATTGCAAAAACGTCGGTAACATCGTTTATTTAAACACACTTATTGAAAATTTTAAAATTTTGCATAAACTAATGTGCATGTGTGAGTGCATACCCCCAAACCTAAACCTTTCATTGTCCCTAATGAAACAATAAAACGAAAGAAAGGAGAGTAGGTAAGAAAGGAACGATAGTACCTTAGTTTCGGCAAGTAGGTGAACACAATGGAATATGTCAATAAATTTCAATGTTACCTGTTACTACTAGATAAACGAAAAGAACTAGCAAAAGAATATTAAAAGTAAATGAAACAGAAATATAAAATAGAAATTTAAAAACTAATCTAAACTAAACTAAACTATCAAATGGAAAAGAAATAAAATGAAAAAGTATACATGTAATAACACGGAAAACAACGAACATGAATTAAACTGAACCAAATAAACACAAACAGAAAAGAAACACAAATAAAATAGGTAGGGGGAAAGATATAGAAAACAAAAGAAAATGTCAGAAAAATGGGAGATCGCGAGAGCGGCCGTCGCGCGCGCGAATCCCAATTTTTTTTTTTAATCAAAATCGCGCCAGCGAGATTCCTCGCGCCCACGAAACCAGGCGCGAAGAGAACCTGAAGGCTCAAAACAAGAAAAGCAATGAAAAACATCTAAGGGGCAAACTCGCGCGAGCGGGCCGCGCGAGCGACGTCTCGCGCGAGCGGGCCGCGCGCGCGATTTTAGTTTTTTCCATTTTTTGGTTAAAATTATGTATATAATATTAAAATAAATTAATTCCAACCCCCAATCATGTCCAGAATGCTCACAAACTGACCAAAAGGACCCAAAAACAAAGAAAACAGACGACATTAAGCTTGGGTTGCCTCCCAAGAAGCGCTATCTTTTACGTCTTTAGCTAGAACGTTCTAGCTCAAGATTTTATGGAGGCTGAAAACCAGATTTTGTACACCTAATAATATCAGGAAGAGCTCGGTGGTACGCAGAAATCACGTCGCTTTGAATTAATTCGATTGATGGTTCGTCATTATGTTCAAATCGATTTCTTACCTTCCGAGTAGATTCAGCACTAGGGTCCGAAGTATTAGGGTTCATCCACTCATCATCCGCTATATCTTTTTCGTTACTCACATTTATTTCTTTGGTAGGCTCAATATTCCGTCTTACCTCACCTTCCGCCTCACATAGGTAATCGTCATCTTTAGGAGGTTGATCAATAGCATTAAAAATGTTTAATTTTAATTTTATATTCCCGAACGACACTTTCATTACCCCTGTTCTACAATTGACACGTACGTTGGCCGTGGCTAAGAATGGACGACCAAGAATAACAGGAGTGTATTTTCGAGCATCTAGCACCGGTTCAGTGTCAAGGACCATAAAATCAACGGGATAAAAACATTGATCAACTTTTACTAGTACGTCTTCGACGATTCCTCTAGGTACTTTGACAGAACGATCCGCTAATTGAATAGTAGCGGCCGTGGGCTTAAGTTCACCTAAACCTAGTTGTTTATAGACATGATAAGGTAAGAGTTTAACACTAGCTCCTAAGTCAAGGAGAGCCCTATGAATGATAGTGTCACCTACGACACATGAAATCGTAGGCGTACCAGGATCCTTATACTTCGGAGGAGCGTGTTGGAATATAGAGCTTACTTTTTCCGGGAGGAAGACCTTTTTAGGAGTATGACTGCGTATTTTGCGCTTTTGTGTACAAAGGTCTTTTAGACATTTAGCATAAGCGGGAAGGGCGAACTAAGGAAATTTTTGCATTTATCGGACGGTAGTAAACAAAGAAGGCCTAAGATCATTTCCTAGGGTTATATGATTCTTCAACATTTACGACGGAAGATTATTTAGCATGGTAACAAATATTTTAACTTGACAATCAACCAAAACAAGAATAATGAGACTAAACAACAAATAGATGCTCTATTTCAAGTGAAATTCAACAAACACAATGTATTTATAACCCTCAATGAAGAAAAGATAGGCTCAAAAGCTCACTGGGCTTAGTCTCCACCTTGTGTTATCTAGAAATCCGAATCATATTATAGTTCACAACCAACATGCATTCAAGTGACTACGTGCAGTGCATAAGTTTTTGTGCAAAACTATGATATAAAACTACGATTCAAACGATACATAACTTAAAACATTTCAACATAACTTCAGCAAATGTTTAATCACATATTCTCTTGTTTATCATTCTATAACAGTCATAGTTACATAACAAGAAGTACCAAATTGAGATTAAATTGATATTGCACACATCGTTTATTTAAACACACTTATTGAAAAATTTTAAATTTTTTTTAATTAAAATTGTGCATAACTAATGCGCATGTGTGCATACCCCCAAACCTAAACCTTTCATTGTCCCCAATGAAACAATAAAATGAAAGAAAGGTGAGTACGTAAGAAAGGAACGATAGTACCTCAAACTCGGCAATGACAAACAGGTGAACACAATGGAATATGTCAATAAATTTCAATATTACCTGTTACTACTAGATAAACGAAAAGAACTAACAAAAGAATATTAAAAGTAAATGAAACAGAAATATAAAATAGAAATTTAAAAACTAATCTAAACTAAACTAAACTATCAAAGGGAAAAGAAATAAAATGAAAAAGTATACATGTAATAACAAGGAAAACAACGAACACGAACTAAACTGAACCAAATAAACACAAACAGAAAAGAAACACAAATAAAATAGGTAGGGGGAAAGATATAGAAAACAAAAGAAAATGTCAGAAAAATGGGAGATTGCGCGAATCCCAAATTTTTTTTTTTTTTTTTAATCACTAAAAATCACGCCAGCGGGACTCCCCCTCGCGCCCGCGAGCTACCTCGCGCCCGCGAGGCTAGGCGCGAGTAGAACCTGAGGGCTCATATAAGGAAAAAGAAAGAAAAAAACACTAAGGCACATTCTCGCGCCAGCGGGCCGCGCGAGCGAGGCCTCGCGCGAGCGGATCGCGCGCGTGAGAAGGGTATTTCTCGTTTTGCTTGCTCTGTTATGTAAATAAATTAAAAATAAATGAACTCCACCCCCCAAACCTGTCCAGAAAACTCACAAACTGACCAAAAGGACCCAAAAACAAAGAAAACAAACGACATTAAGCTTGGGTTGCCTCCCAAGAAGCGCTATCTTTTACGTCTTTAGCTAGACCGTTCTAGCTCAAGATTTTATGGAGGCCGTAAATCGGACTGTGTACCCCTAATAATATCAGGAAGAGCTCGGTGGTACGCAGAAATCACGTTGCTTTGAATTAATTCGATTGATGGTTCGTCATTATGTTCAAATCTATTTCTTACCTTCCGAGTAGATTCAACATTAGGGTCCGAAGTATTAGGGTTCATCCACTCATCATCCGCTATATCTTTTTCGTTACTCACATTTATTTCTTTGGTAGGCTCAATATTCCGTCTTACCTCACCTTCCGCCTCACATAGGTTATCGTTGTCTTTAGGGGGTTGATCAATAGCGTTAAAAACGTTTAATTTTAAGTTCATGTTCCCAAACGACACTTTCATTACCCCCGTCCGGCAGTTAACACGTGCGTTAGCGGTTGCTAAGAATGGACGACCAAGAATAACAGGAGTGTATTTTCTAGCATCTAGCACCGGTTCGGTGTCAAGGACCATAAAATCAACAGGATAAAAACATTGATCAACTTTTACTATGACGTCTTCGACGATTCCTCTAGGTACCTTGACGGAACGATCCGCTAATTGAATAGTAGCGGCCGTGGGCTTAAGTTCACCTAAACCTAGTTGTTTATAGACATGATAAGGTAAGAGGTTAACACTAGCTCCTAAGTCAAGGAGAGCCCTATGAATGATAGTGTCACCTATGACACATGAAATCGTAGGCGTACCAGGATCCTTATACTTCGGAGGAGCGTGTTGGAATATAGAGCTTACTTTTTCCGGGAGGAAGACCTTTTTAGGAGTATGACTGCGTATTTTGCGCTTTTGTGTATAAAGGTCTTTTAGACATTTAGCATAAGCGGGAATTTGTTTAATAGCATCGAGGAATGGAATATTGATTTTAACTTGTTTAAACACCTCGAGTATATCTTCCATTTTTGACCCTTTCTTGGGCAAATGTGACGGTCCCTCAACGTTTGGTGGATATGGCATTCTCGAAATATAATTCGTTGGGTCCGATTCTTTTTCTTTCTTATTTTGGCTCGCGTCCTCACCCTTCTTCGTATTAGAGTTGATATTCATATCTTTCACATTCTCATTCGGAATTTCTATTACCTCTTCCTCTCGTGTAGTCAACTTAGTTGATACGGCGTTTACTTGCTCATTCGACCCCTTAACCTCATATTGTCCCTTAGGGTTTTGAATTGTTTGACTAGGCAACGTCCCCTCATTTCTACGACTCACTACAGTAGCTAGTTGTCCCATTTGGGATTCAAGCTTCGCAATGGATTGTGTGTGTGAGTGCACTATTTGTGCTTGTGCCTGTACTTGCGTTTCAATAGTCTTAAGGGACGCCAACACCTTTTCCTCAAAAGCATTACCCCTTGAAGGATTCGAATTAGGAGGCGGGTGTTGGTATTGATTAGGTTGAAACTGAGGTCGATACGCATTTGGAAAATTAGTTGCCTCATTAAGATTATTAGTGTTATTTTTCCACGAGAAGTTAGGATGGTTTCTCCATGGCGCATCCGGATTATTAGTAGTTGCATTATAATTATTTCGTGGGTATTGTTGAATAGAATTAATGTGTTGCTCCACGAATTCCGGAAATTGACTTGCCGATGGACATGCAAGTATAGAATGTGAAGGATCAGAACATAATGCACAAATTTCATGAGCGGGTGAGACTGTCGTTTGGTTCATTGTCATAAGTCGGTCAAGTTTTTTAGATAATTCTTGAAATTCAATAGAATGACTCGACTCAAACTTCACCTCTCGTTTGGGTGGAGGAAGATATCCTTCCGAACGTACCGACACCGCTTGGTGCATCGAATTCTCGCTCAAAGTTTCAAAAATTTTCCAAGCCTCGTCGGCACTTTTGTGTAGGAAAGTTCCCGCACAAACGACATCGACGGTATTCCTAACAGAGGGAATAAGCCCCTCGTAGAAGACTTGAACCAATTGCCACTTGGGAACCTGATGATGTGGGCACGAACGTAATAATTCTTTAAATTTTTCCCACGTGTCGAAAAGTGATTCCCCATCTTGCATCACAAAGTTTGTTATAGATTTTCTTGTCTGATTCGTACGCATAATAGGAAAAAACTTTTGTAAAAATGCGGTGTGTAAGTCTTCCCATGTTCTAATTGTGTTTGGCTCCAAAGATTGGAGCCAATATTTAGCTTTGTCTTTTAATGAGAATGGAAAGAGCCGCATTTTTAATTCATCATCAGTAAGATTCTGGATTTTCAAAGTAGAGCATATATCCTGAAAATCTCCTAAGTGTTTATATGGATCTTCATTTAAACGGCCATGGAAAGATGGAAGTAGCAAGATGGTAGACGACTTTATCTCAAAGTGAGATGCCGTCGCCTCCGGTAATTCAATACATGTTTGTGGCGTGTAAGTCGTAGGAATAAAATAATCTTTAAGCGGCGGAGGTGGAGGGATATTAGGATTATTCATATTAGCTCCGTTGTTATTTTGATTGTTATCGTTATTATTTCCAATATCTGCCATTTTAATTGGTTCTATGTTATTAAAGCGTGGTTTCTTTAGTTTTTGAAGAGTACTACGTATTTCAGATTCAAATAAAGACGTTGGTTTCGGTGTCAAATCGTCGTCTATTAAAAACCTAGCTCTAGAAGTTAAGTTTGAAGACTTGTTGAGTCTTAATGTACGTTCTAGTTCAGCGACAAAAGGTTTTAATTCTGGTTTATTTGAACGTGTACCTAACATAAACTAAAAGAAAGTAAACTAAAAACAAAAACTGACTCAACTAAAAAAAACAAATAGCAATCACGAAACTACGATAACAAGCACTCAACTACTGTGATGCATGAATATTATCCTGTAATGCAATGACCGCGTCAAGCCCAGCGCCCCGGGTTTCCTAGCTAATGCAGTGCAATGAACCCTAAACTAATGCAAATAGTGCGTCACAGCGCCCTGACTTACAGTGGTTTAAAGCGAGTTTCACAAGAAGCAATTTATTTTACTTTATTTATATTTTTTCTTTGCGTAAGCTCCTTTGATGTAATTAGCTGCTCCACTCGGAAACGTTGACTACAAAATAAAAGAACAAGTTAGTAACTAAAAATAAAACGAAAAATAAGAAAAGAAAACCTAATCTAATATTTACGAATTAACTAAACTAAGATTCTAAAACTAAAGGTAGTAATGCAATCCCCGGCAACGGCGCCAAAAATTGATGTTGTCAATATCAAGATGTAAAAAGTGTTCTTTACTTTCCCAAAGATTTGCAGTGTGGAAGTAAAGGTCGAACCCACAGAGATTGATTACTACAGCTCTTAATTTTAAAACCTAAGTCTAATTAATTAGGAAAAACGGATTTGAATTGGATTTAATTAAACTAATAACTATAAAAGTAAATCTAAACTATGAAAGCAATTAAAAGTGTTTTTAATGAATATGTAAAGGGAACCTAGGATTGCAACTCCACCACTAGCTTCATAATAAGGAATATTTATGAATTACTTTAGCTTATTACGTTGGATGAATATGGGGAATTGTAACTACAAGCCCAATTCCTCCGACAAGAAGATATTCATGGTTCAAGCACCAACATAATCCATCTTCGGTTAGCACGAATCATCCCACACTAAACTAGGGTTGTGATCTAATCCGTCTAACCTAGGCATGGACTATTCGGATACTTGATAGCATAAATCAATAAAGCACCATCACATGTAAACAATCTAAACAAGCACAGCAAGAATAGATCGTTGAGCACATCACAGTCAAAATAGATCTAAGACAAGAATAAATTCTGAAAGCAATGATTTAATCACTAGAAGTTTGATTTATTTATAAAAATCCTCTAAACATGTGACTGTCATCCATACATAATAAAACTAAAATAAAAACATAAATAAAACCCTATTACTCGTCTAGGGCTTCATTGAAACCCTAGATCTATGATCTAGCCGTCCATAGAAGTGATGGATGGCAAGTAGTTGATGGAGGAGGCCATGGAAACCCTTGGTCTTCTTCTTCTTCTCCTGGCTTCCCTCCCTTCAATGGCTAGAAGTATGTGTGTAGAATGTGTAACCCTTCAATTGAAGTAAAAAAATAGAGTATATATAGATTTACAACAAGTTTTGTAAGCCTTCCTAACCCGAAACAAACTGAAACTGATGTAATTTACAGTCTAGACGTCGTTCAGCAGTTTCGTTTGCACAGGAGTCTTCAGTATACTGAAATACGCAACTTTGGTTTTTACACATATCGCGCGAGCGGGTCGCGCGAGCGCGACATTTGGTACTTCGCGCGCGCGGATCGCGCGAGCGATTCTGGGTATCTCGCGCGAGCGGATCGCGCGAGCGATTTCTGGTTTTCGCGGGCGCGGGTCGCGCGCGCGACTTGACTTTTTCAGCTTCTTTAGCTCTGCTTTTTCACCCTGTTTAGCCTGGTTTAGTTGATTTCTTCCAAAACCTGTCAGAAAATAGAAAACGAAGTAAAAATATACAAAAACAGGATAAAATGGTCTAACAAATGTTCGTTAAGGCGTATAATTCGGATTAGTTCTCTCCCGATCACAGATTTATTTATGAAAATCCTCTAAACATGTGACTGTCATCCATACATAATAAAACTAAAATAAAAACATAAATAAAACCCTATTACTCATCTAGGGCTTCATTGAAACCCTAGATCTATGATCTAGCCGTCCATAGAAGTGATGGATGGCAAGTAGTTGATGGAGGAGGCCATGGAAACCCTTGGTCTTCTTCTTCTTCTCCTTGCTTCCCTCCCTTCAATGGCTGGAAGTATGGTTGTAGAATGTGTATGTATGGGTGTGTATGGGTGTGTAACCCTTCAATTGAAGTAAAATAGAGTATATATAGATTTACAACAAGTTTTGGAAGCCTTCCTAACCCGAAACGAACTGAAACTGATGTAATTTACAGTCTAGACGTCGTTCAGCAGTTTTGTTTGCACAGGAGTCTTTAGTACACTGAAATACGCAACTTTGGTTTTTACACATATCGCGCGAGCTGGTCGCGCGAGCGCGACATTTTGGCCTTCGCGCGCGCGGATCGCGCAAGCGATTCTGGGATTCTCGCGCGAGCGGATCGCGCGAGCGATTTCTAGTTTTCGCGGGCGCGGGTCGCGCGCGCGACTTGGCTTTTTCAGCTTCTTTAGCTCTGCTTTTTCACCCTGTTTAGCCTGGTTTAGTTGATTTCTTCCAAAACCTGTCAGAAACTAGAAAATAATGTAAAAATATACAAAAACAGGATAAAAAGTACTAACAAATGTTCGTTAAGGCGTATAATTAGGATTAGTTCTCTCCCGATCAGCGCAGTACGAGTACAATCAAGATTTAGATGTCACTGTCCGAGACTTGGAGACCACTAGGCAAGGGAATAAAGAATCATTCGCCGAATACCTGAGCAGATGGAGGGGAAAGGCAGCTAAGATGGTACAAAGGCCGTCTGAGAAGGACCAGATCTGAATGCTGATGAAGAACTTACAGCCAATATATCAAGAAAAGATGAGGTTTCAGTCAATCAACACCTTTGCCGAGGTTTTCGATGTCGGAACGAGGATAGAGGATGCAATCCAAGAAGGGGTAATCAAGAAAGAGGAGCAACCAAACCGGTACAGGAGGCCAAACTATGGGTACAATGAAGGACAAACGAGGGCTCACTCTGGTCCCACCGATGTTAATGCACTGAATGGGCCAGAAAGGAAATTTGACATAACACCGAGAAGAGGGGGGGACAAAACATCAAGGAAGTTCTCAGATCTGGGAGTGTCACTATCAACTGCCCTCGATAGACTGTTAGCGAAGGGGCATCTCCGTCAGTTGGAACCTCGACCTCTACCAAGTCCACTTCAGCCAAATTTCCAAGGGGACCTCTTCTGTAAATTTCATCAGCAGAAGGGTCACTCAACGGATCGGTGTATGAGATTAAGGCAGAAATCCAGAACCTCATTGATAACAAAGTAATTTCAGAACCACCTACCAAAGCTCCAAATGTTACTAGAAATCCGCTCCAAAATCATCAAGCTGTGCCACCACCGCAGGGCCTTTATCTCTTAGGGATAGAAGAAGCAACCTTCGACCCGTCTAGGCTAATCACTAAGGCTGGGACACCAAAAAAGCCATACTAGCTGCCTAAGGATTCGACAATCTGTCCTTTAGAGGATCAGCCGGAGAAGAGTGAAAGGGGACAGTCAGACTGGTGGATTCAAGGGAATGACAGTCGAGACATGAGCCAAGTAGTAGACGATCTTTGGTATGAGAGCGATAAAGAAACAAAGATGGTGGAGGTTACTTTGAAAGTTGATTCAGAAGTTGACAATCTGTGGGCAAGGGAAGAAGTCAGTCATTTAACTCGGTCGAGCAGACACTTTAAACTGCATAAGCTAGAGGAAGATCATCCGGGGAGAGAGTTGGACAAGGGAAAAGGGAAGATGAACGAAGAAGAGGATAAAAATAGGGTTCTAAAGCAGATGAAGAAAACTCAGGCCAATATCACCATTTGGGGGTTGCTGATAGCATCAAGACGCCACAGGCAGGCAGTGTTGGATGCCCTAAACCAATCCGATGTTCCCATCAACACAGCACCGGAAGATATCGTGGGAATGATTGGCAGAATTCCGACCTTAGCTATTACCTTATCTTCAAATGACGTGCCCCTCGGAGGACCCATGCTCAACAAGCCGTTGTATGTCACTGTTGAATGTTTGGGGAACACCGTGCCCGCTTGTCTTGTTGACAACGGGTCTGCTCTGAATGTATGCCCCTTCCGAATAGCCAAATGGATGGGTTTAGATGAATCGTCCTTCGTGCCATCCCAACAGAAGGTCAGGGCATATGACAACACTCAGAGAGCAGTCTGGGTATTATCTCTCTTAACCTCGTCATTGGACCAGTAGATAAACAAGCCGAATTTTAAATCATTGATATCCCCGCCTCCTTTAATCTGCTGCTAGGAAGGCCATGGTTGGATAGCTTGGGTGCCATACTGTCCACCATTCATCAAAAGGTCAAATGTGTTTGGAAGGGCCAGATCTGCGACATTCTCGGGGACAGCTGGGATCGTTCGTTCGAAGCATCATCAAGCGCACCGGTTCTAGAATTACAGCTACAAGAAGAAGAAGCAAACATGGGAGTGTTCGAATTCGTCGACATGATTAAAGAAGAAAAGTCAAAAGAATTCCTGCCTCTTTACTTTGACCAATACGCAAGCCTGTTGGTCACAGGAATCATGAAGAGAATGGGTTTCTTTCCAGGATTAGGGTTGGGAAAGAACCACCAAGGTCTGCCGGAGTTTCTAAAAATCCCTACTCAGACTCACACTCACGGTCTGGGGTACCAACCATCCAAGAAAGCGCAGAAGGAAAAGAAGAAGGTCGTCGATGCACCACTAAACCCTTACCTATAGACGCTCAATGGATATTTTATGAAGGAAGGAGAAGATTTCCCCTTTTGCGGCTTCCCAGAGCCATGGGTGGACCAGAAAGATAAATGTTTAAAGCCAGGGTTCGAGATCTTCTTTCCCCACGAGTTTTCTACATATGAAGATCCATGCTTGCAGCTGCCAGTCAAGACGGTCACTACCAAGGATTGGATTGGTGCACTAGACGGCTCTGTCATGAAAGATCTGTTGGGCGAAGGGAGCACAGAGGTTATGAAAACGGATCATGGAAAGGCCAAGGGTGAATACGTTGAAGGTCTGGTGGAGGAGGCACCCGAGAGTGGGGAAGATGAGAAAAATCATAGAGAGAGCGACAAAGGAAGGGCCGAGAAAGAAGAGATGGAGGAAATTACCAAGACAGGGGATCCGGAAGAATGCTTCATCACCAATCTGGGAGGAGAGAGTAAGAGAGAGTGGGTTTTTGAGTCTAGTGATAGGTTTCCCCCACACTCAGAGTCTGTAATGGCCCAAATGAGGCGTCTTTCAATTTCTATGTCTGTTGTAATCACTCCAAAGAAAATCAATGAGAACATGACTGATTCTGCCTACTCAAATGCGCTTAATGAATGTGATGAATGTGATGATCATGAAATACTCATTGAACTGCAAAAATTAATTGAAAAGGAAAAAGAATCTGCATGTAAAATCATTGAGGACACTCTAACAATTAATCTAGGAAATGAAAAAAATCCTCAAAATGTCTTTATCGGCTCTACACTTGGCAAAGAAGAAAGCAAAGAATTAATCAAGCTATTAAATGAATTCAAAGATGTTTTTGCATGGTCTTATAATGATATGCCAGGCATTGATCCAGAGATAGTCCAACACCACATCCCCATTTTCCCAAATTCTAAACCCGTGAAACAAAAATTGAGGCGAATGAGGCCTGAATGGGCACTCAAAGTCAAAGAGGAGGTTGAAAAGCAGTTAAGAGCTGGATTCTTAATGGTTATCGAGTATCCAGAATGGATCACCAACATAGTGCCTGTCCCAAAAAAGGATGGTCGTGTTAGGGTTTGCGTTGATTTTCGAGATTTAAACAGAGCAAGCCCTAAAGACGATTTCCCGTTACCCCACATCGACGTGTTGGTTGATAACACTGCGGGGCACGAGCTTGTATCTTTTATGGATGGATTCTTCGGCTATAACCAAATCCTCATGGCACCCGAGGATAGGGAGAAAACCACGTTCATCACTCCATGGGGGACATATTGCTATAGGGTCATGCCGTTCGGACTTAAGAATGCATGTGCGACCTCTCAGAGGGTTGCCACCACTTTACTACACGACATGATCCACAAAGAGGCGGAGGTGTATGTGGATGATATGATTGTGAAATCCAAAGAGAGGGGAGGGCACCTAGAGACTTTGAGAAAGTTCTTTGAGAGATTGAGGGAGTTCAAAATGAGGCTAAACCCGCAGAAATGCACGTTTGGAGTCACTACTGGAAAATTATTGGGATTTCTCATTACTCAGAGGGGAATAGAGGTGGACCCCACCAAAATAAAAGCCATAACTGAAATGAACCCACCAAAAAATGAGAAAGAACTGAGAGGATTCTTGGGGAGAATACAGTTCATCAGCCAAAACTTACCTTAACCTGCGACCCACTGTTCAAACTGCTCAGAAAAGGAGACAAATTTGAATGGGACGCCCCTTGCCAACAAGAGCTTGCTGAGGGTGACCTAGTCCTCAAAGAACTTAAAGTGCCCGTTTATGACCCCAGAGGAAAATTCAAACCCAACTGGGTCGGGCCGTACATCATTAAAACTCTCCTTTCTGGAGGAGCGGCCTATCTCATGGACCTAGATGGGGTTGAATTTAAACAGCCAATCAACCTTGATCGCCTCAAGAAATATTTTGCTTGAAACCTTTCTTTGCAAAACCTCCAGAATTGATGAACTACGCTCGACCTGATTCCCGCTAGGGGATATGTAGGCAACCTACTTGGTTCGGTCATCAAAAAAAAAAAAAAACCTGTGCTAAACTAGGGGCAAACTGGCGTTTGCCCAGAACCACTTTGAAGCCCTAAACCAGGGGCAAACTTCATTTGTTATCCGAAGAACCCAAACATTTACCTAAAACCCATCTCTGGACCTCCTGGCTATCAAAATAAGTACTATAAAGAAACAAATGAGAATTCATGGTATAGAAGGAGTAAAGCTTTAAGCAAAAAGCAAAGTAAAAAGCCAAGTAAAGACATTGAAAGGAGAATTCTTCATAAAAGATTAATCGCAGGAGTGGGCACTTTGATTAAACATGTTAGAACTTTCCTAAAGATGATAACACTTCTTGAAGAGGAAAATAAGGAAAATCACATTCAAAAGCGTAAAAAGAGTAGACAGGGTCTGTCAGAAAGTTTTGTAAAATGGCAAGCTTTTCCCTGTTTTCGTCTACTTTATTATGCATATGTCTGTCAAGCTCGTCTCGCAACCAAGGCCTGGATCTCTAGAAGGTACTTGGTAGTAGGCACAATCAGAGCAGGAATCCTCGGGCACGGAGCATCCATCCTATTGTGCCAAGCCTCAATGAAAGCCTTCACGATAGAAGGGCGCAAAGTGGACCCCTTTGTAAAATCAGCAGTCACAGATTCAGTAGTATCCTGTAAAAGTCCAAACTGGTGGACCACTCAATCGGGAATGTAGAAAGTAGTAGCACGTAAGCCTGACATCCAGATGCCAGGTCGGCCAGGAAGACGTACAACAATAGAGCGATGAATCCACTACGGACAGACCCAGTAGATATCACTGGAAGAGAGGCCTTGGAGCCAACCGAGCCATGCATCGGCAGAGTGAAATAAGCTGTGAATCTCCATACGATCGTAAGGAAGTGACCCGCAAAGATGGGAAGGGTGTATAAAGAGGTCTAAATGCTCCATGAGCCAAATTTGCAGAACAAAAGGGGCCCCGGAAGATAAAATGGCCCCGGTAGCATGAGCATGATCCAGTCCTATCAGAGTCTTGCCGAGAACCAGCATGACTGCACTCTTTATCTCTCTCAAACCGCAGGCAATGGGTATGAGAATGTCGGAGGACGACTGAAAGAGAAAGTAAGAAAGCATAGCAATCGATAGAGTGCTACACCGTATAACTTGATACCCGTTATCGTAAGAATCCCCAATGAGAGCATAAACTGAGGAGAGGCGCTCGAAGTCGACCTGTCTGTCATGAATGAAGGAGCCCACGGCACCGCGGGATATATGGAGAAGAGCCGCCAAGTCCTGAACATACCCAGCTTGCACCGGAGGAACACTCAGATCTGCAGAAGGGTCAGTATAAAGGATAGCACTGAATTCTTCAAACAAAGGACAAATCTCTTGATGACTGAAACGGAAGACGTGGAGCGAAGGATCCCAACATTGGGCAGCGACTTGAAGCAAACTTTCGTTTAAAGTCATTCGTCGGAAGGAGAAGAGGTCGTTTAGCCTGAAACACTCGAAGTTGAGCTTATCGATACCGGAGAGGGTATCCATCCACGGGAAAAAGGATGTGAGAGCTAACGGGGGCCATTTGAGAGAGGGGAAAATGAAAGAAGTTAGTGTTTAGCGAAGTTTTGAAGAAAAGAGGGTATAAATGGAGATAGATCTGCCTGGAGTCAGGGTGGCATTCGGTAAAGTAGAATGGCACTCGACGAAGTACCGAGCGGCAGTCCGTGAGTGCCGTTGTGGCATTTGCTGACTGCCGCTGCGGCACTCACCGAGTGCCGCTGAGACCTAACTGAGTGCTGTTCTGAGTTTTTCGTTAGCCAGGTTCTGTTTGTAAGACCTTTAACCCACCTGCAAATAGAAAACTAAATAAAGAACAATAAAACGTGTGCATCATGCAGCACGTGCAACAAATACCAAGCCATGATCGCATACATTCATTCATTTCGCGATAAGAAAAAGAGATCGAAGCATTCAAAATTAAAATAAAGAAGGGGCCAAGCCATGGTCCCACATACGGCAGGCAAGAGAAAATGTAAAAGAGGTTTCAGCATAATAAAAGGACCAAGCTATGATCACGCATACGGTGAATGAGCATAATAAAAAGTAGAAAATATAAAAGACATCCAAGCACCTATCCTACCGGCTATTCTAAAGCTGCCATCAAAATAAAGTGTATGTGTATATACAATCATCTGAATAAAGTATATATCCTCCCAGAACACTCAAAAGCAAAGAATAAGGAAGAAAGCAAGATCAGCCTCGACCCCGGCCTCGAGCCTGACGAGTCACACGCCTGAGGGGCTCCTCCTCTGACTATGTCCCGCTCCCGCCGCCCCTACCTCTACCTTCACCGCTGCCTCCACCACTGCCGTTGCCTCGCCCCACACCTCATCCGGCACCGCCGTCTCCAGGAATGTCGCTGAGGAGAATGCCGAACTGCTAGAGCTGCTGCTAAAGCTGCCCCACCTGCTGGGACAGGACTCTGATCTCCTCCACATGAAATGAGAGAGGATGAATCCAGAAAGTGCTAAAAGGACAAATGAAACACTGAGAATAAAAGGTGAAGATAATACCTGAGCCCTTAGCTGAGCTGCGGTAGTCGCTCGAGCTCCCTCAGCCTAAAACCAGCAACCAGGAAACAAGAATAAGAGTTGATAAAAATAACCCAAGTCAAAGTTAAAACTGGAATAAGTTTCTTACCATCTACTCTCGTCCAAGGACCCACTCCCGTACGCTGTGGGCATACGTCAAGCCCTCCTCTACATAAGCACGCAGGATGACGTCATAAAGAAGAGGAATAGTAGGGGCGCCCTGTGAGAGCCGAGGGATCGTCGTCAAGAAAGGCTCGCCAAACGAGATAGTCGATATGGTCCAATCCCACTCGGGTAAGGCGGGAGGACGAGTAGCGGCAGGGACAGGCTGCAAGCAAGATATAAGCATAAATAGAGATTAACAGGAAACTCATGAAAGATTGAAGAAATCTTGTACTCACTCGAGTCACTTCCATCAGAGGGAAGTTCGGCATCAGCTTAGCAGCACGGAAAGCTACGTATCCTGTGGGAGGCTCTAAAAAGCCGTGAATACCTGAGCCAGCGAGAGTAGTCGTGAGCTCTCTACCCTGAAGCGTATCTGTGGCTCTCATAGAAACTGGAGGAGGGTGTGGCACAAAAAATCCCAGAGCCGCCAGTGACTGCCTAGTCACCATCTCTCCCAAATACCACGCCTAGGCCTCCGGCCCATCCATAAGCTGCCTCATCGGATCCCATCCGCCCGATGCCTGAATCCTCGCAGAAGCCTCGGGAAGCACCCTGAGCCATGGCTGCCAGTGAATGTGCTGCTCCCTCAGGTTCGTCAGGAAGTTCCTGAACGAAACAAAATCATGTGCCCTAGTCTTCCGCCCGACCCTATCCTTCGCCCATTTCAGCCCTTGGGGCATGACAAGGGCGTCATCATCGCGTGTCTCGGGGGACATCATGCGGAAGTACTCGTGAGACCAAATCTGCAATGAGCAAAAAGAGAAAGAGGTCACGAGTCTCACAGTTTAAATAATCATCTGAAAGCATAATAAATATTAAAATGGAAATAAAAAGAAAGGACGTACCTCCCACGTCCTCCAAAAACCGCCAGTAGAAGTCGGCCTGTCCCGGGAGATCTCTCCCATGTGCTTGTACAGGATGGCTAATCCTGCACCAGCCCAGTCGTACTCATGTATCTGGTCCATGCGCTCCAAAGAGGATACTATGGTGACGGAGAACCGATCACCTTTGGTGCTCAACAGGGAGCACCCCAGCATATACATCATTAATCCCCGAGCCATCTGCTCATCGGTAAAGTCCGATTTGCCCCGGAATGTGTCAATGAACCACTTGGCCGTGACCAAGGGCTCCTTCGAAACCGCTCCAAGCAACGCCTCCACCTAATCCCACTCTCTGGTCGCATCCAAATACCGTAAGGGCTCTCCCCCGAATGGAATCCTTGTAATCATGCTGAAGTCCAGGGGAGTCATCGTCATCTCCCCAAAATCAAAATGGAAGGTATTGGTGGTATCCCACCGCCTCTCCGCCAGCGCATGGATCTGTTGTAGGTCGTTGGAGCTCTTCGTCAAAAGTTTGACGAAGTCCCCAAAACTTGCAGCACTGACAAACCCTTGTACAGTCTCGCTCAACTCCCCGTACCACTCGTACCCGTGAGCAAGGCTGCCATGCCCCTTTAGCACCTTGGGCTGCAGCTGTAAGAAAGAACCACAAGTTTTAGTGTTAGTAATTGGATAAAAGAGAACAATCAAAAATATATATATAAATAATAAGCAGGTGATAATAAGGAGATAGAGGAAAAGCGACATGAGAATGAATAAAAGAGAGAGAGAGAGAGAGAGAGAGAGAGAGAGAGAGAGAGAGAGAGAGAGAGAGAGAGAGAGAGAGAAAGGAAAAGTTCATAGAAAGTTTAACAAGCATTGCACTTAGTGGTCGTTCACGGAATAATAAAAAAAGTGAGAATGTTCAAAAGTACTGGAGAATTTTCAAGAAAGAGAAAAAGAGAGAGAGAGAGGAGTTTATTCACGTTTTCAAAATATATGTGTATATAAACTTGTGAAAGTTCAAAAGAAGTTTAGGTTCGAAAGAAGCATAAGTTTCAAAGAGAAGTATGTGATCACAAGCATTCAGAATCAATTTGGAATAATAAAAGGGCGTTTGGAACGCTCAAGAAAATTCGCAAGTATAATAAACACAGGGAAATGTTCAAGATTTTAACTAAAAATGCATCGCATTCGTAAGTCTTGAGAAAAATGGGAAGGAAAATTTGCAGGCATTAGGTTCTTTATTCACAAGAGGTGTTCAAAATTTTGGTTAAACACAAATGGCATTCAAAAGTCTTTGAGAAAAGTCGAAACAAAAATAAAGGAATTGATACGGGTGGAACGCCCCAAAGTTCAACAAACATGAGGAAAAATATAAATTATGATTCGTCAAGCATAATGTTCATAAAGTTCATGGGAAGTAAGATAGAAATAAAAAATCTTGAATAAAAATGCTACAAGCATAGCATTTGCATTAAGAATAAGCACTTGAAGTTGCATTGTTTACGCATTGCATTCATTAATTCATGCGGTGTAAAGGAAAAGCAGAGAAAGGCACGTTTACCTCGCACTTGAACGCGCGGGCAGATAGATGCGCATCCGGGTCCCGGAGCAAGAGTGTGGCGTCGGGATGATGAGTGGCCGTATACTTGGCCTTCTTTTTGCGCCCCGAACCACTCGCCATGATCTTCATGACCCCCATAACAGATTTTGCATCAGTCAAGAATCAGGAAATCCTCTCTGACTAACGCGTCACGTAATGTGCGTCATACGTAGAGAAGACATGATAAGCATGACGCTTGCATAACCAGTTCTATTCAGGAATTACCATTACATAGCATGCGCATCACGATAGGATAGGTACATCCATCCGTGTGACTACTTGAATTTATGTGTGTTTGACCCCGTGCACGAACTACGTCTTGGTCTGATTCTTGATGGGATACGTAGGCAGCTCATCATGGAGCACGACCAATTAGAATTCCTCTGCGCGCTCGCTTCCTTTTGCAACGTGTTTTGTTTTTCCCCTTTAATCCGACAGTTTGGTCAAAGGCATGTCTTCACACAGGCTTTGATGTTCGCTTGCGGTTCGCGTTGCCCCACAAGCTCCGTCGAAGAGGAGCAAACTGTAGACACCCCGATTTTGACCAAACGTCGAATTAAGGAGAGTGTCACCTCCATATCTGATGATGACAAGGATCGAAAGATTCGAAGTGTTCCAAGCTCTTCAGAAAGTTCTCCAAACGCGGTAAAATTTTCACAGAAGGAAATACCAGGTATTTAGGAGAATTCAGGTATAAAACATCACTTTTGGAAAAGATCTTCGAAAATAAGTTTTTTTAAGAAAAAGGAGAAAAGAAAAGACCTGAAAAAGGAATTTTAACAGAAACCAGCACACGGCAGGTTTTTGCGGCACTCAGTGAGTGCCGTACGGCAGTCACAGAATGCCGGACCGGTACTTATTGAGTGCCGCCGACAATTTCTGACTGCCATTTGCTTTTAAAGTCTGTATTTTGTGGTATAATACGTATATGTATGCGGATAAAAACAAAAAACTGATAAAGTAAGGTTGGCAAAAATGCGGCAATCAATAATTTGGCGCGGCTCTCAGTAAGTGCCGCGCGGCAGTCATGGAATGCCGCGCGGCAGTCATGGAATGCCGCAACGGCTTTCACGGAGTACCGCAGCGGCATCCACTGAATGCCGCAGAGATTTTTTGACTGCCACCTTCTGCAGCAGTCTGTCTATTTTCAGGAGGTACGTATTGTACCACTAAATGAGATATTTACACCTGTCTTTTACTCCGAATTCACTGAGAATACTTGGTAATTTTGTCTATAAAAGAAGGAGGATCTTCCTTGGGAGCACACACAACAATATACAAGAAATCACTACCACTACACTAACATATATTTGAGAGAGAAAAGAGAGAGTTTTGGAAAACTAGAGAGGAGAGCTTGGAAGATCTTCAAAGGAGAGAAGCTTTGAGGATAGTTTGGAGGTGATCCTCTAAACACAAGTTGTATTTCTTCATTCTTTTGAATTTCTAATCTTAAAATTACTTGGTCTTTTAATTAACCATTTTTAGAAGTTTTATTAGGGAACTTGCAAACTTTAATTGCCTTTTCTTTTAGTTCCTTCTTTTCTTCCTCTTTGTTTATACTTCCCTCTTAAGATTCTTAGAGATCCTCAATATCTCTCTTGAAAATTCTTGAGTTTGATCCCTTGATTCCATGTAAGCTTGTGCTTCCCATGGAAGACTAAGGTTGATCATCTTTTACATAAGGACAAGTGGATGAATCCAAACCCATACCATGGTTTGAATTCCCTAACTTGGAGTTCTCATGGAGTCTCTTTATATTCCTTGAAAACTCATGAGTATTAGTCATATCTTCATCTCCAATGACCATCAAATGGTAGGAGAAGGTAGTTTGAGTCTAGGCCTATCTCCATGGGTTAGATTCATCATCTTGAGATTTTAAGAAGTCTATTTGTACTTCATTTGAAAATCTACAAGTATAAAGGTCTTTAGTCTCCAATGACCATCAAATGGTAGGAGAAAATGGTTTAGTTTAAGTCCAACTTCATGGTTTAATAGTTGGGGTTAACAAACAAAAGTTGAACTTGACAATGAAACAGTGGGTTCATAAATCGGTTTTGATCAAAGATTTTTAGTTCGAAATCTAACCGTTGGAATTAAGTGGAACCATCGGAAAAGTGTCAATAACACAATGTTTTACCACTGTAATTTTTGTTTTAAGGAGATTTCATGTTTAAAGTGGTTTGGTCATAAGTTTTGTAAAGTCACTACAATCTGTCCAGAGTTTCAGAACAATAACACTCTTTTGAAATAAGTAAATCAGAACTTTAATATGGTATTTGTGACCCAAAATAATTGTTTCTAAGTAGATTAATGTGTTAGGAAGTCACCCTAAAAAGAACAAAGCATTTCTGATCTTTTTTCTATTTTTAGAAAATCGTGCAAGAACTTTGGACAGAAGGTTGTAGAATGCTGAGTGATGTCTGGTTTTTGTCCAATTCCTGGAGATCCGACCGTTGAAACTTTGATTTCTTTTTTTGGTTAAGAACTAGACACACAGAGGCATCTTGTGTCCCAAATTCATCAAGATCAAACCACGGGAACCATGTGTTTTATTTCTTTAAAGTCATGATCTGCCCTCAGCAATTTCCAAAATTCTGTAATAGTTTTCATCAATCTTATGAATAATGGCTTAGAAGAGATTTTCATGAGTTAAGGTTCAAACCATGTTTCAATAATGGTTAGTCAAGTTTGAATTCAAAGTTTAAATGATCTAAATCATTGAGTATTCTATAATTTATTCTTGTTCCTGTACATGTTCATCCATATGGCTTGACACTTGTAATTAGGATTTAGTTGCTTTAGATTTAATTACACTTGATAGATTTAAGCTAGAAATTCAGGATTGTTGTTTCTAACTTTGTATCTTGTGTAGCATGTGGACTAACCATTTGTTTTGCAGCGCTGTTAAGGTATGACTTCTTGAACTCCTCTTAGTTTATTTTAATTTCTTGATTTTATCTATTTTTTGACCTTCATGCGCGACACATTAAAATTAACATTTTGCCTTACATGTATATATGTGGATTAGAGACTCTTTTCCTAGGTTTTATTTAATCGCATGCATTGCACATTTAATATTCGCGGTTGGATCCCGGGTAAGTCCTCTTGTTCTTCACTGCATATCATACTGCTTGCTACTTGAAATATGTGGTTTTTGAATGATATTTTTATCAATTGCAATTTTACACCCTTTAGACATGCTTTTGTAATATATATCTATACATATGTATTAGTTAAGGGCACATTTAAATTAATAATTCAATTAAAAGGATCTTAAGTAGAGGCCTATCGTGAGATAGGACGAGAAGGGGTGTTTTAGTCCGATGGGCTCCTTCCCTTCTCGTTCCATAATCCCCGGACCCATTTAATCTTTGGTTTCGCAAAAGATCAGTTTCCTTTTTAAAATAGGTTTCTTAGTTTTCCTTTAAAAAATTAAGTGGCGACTCATTTGTTTTGAAATTGAAATTTTAAAAGAATTTTTTAAAAAAAACTGTGGGTAAGAAAATTGTGATATCGAATTGGTGGTAGTATAACAACCTCTCCTTGCAACGGACGGTAATGATCGGACATGAACAGTGATAACTTGGTCTTCTAAGTTCTTCTGAGAAGATGAGGCTGATCCATTTTTTGCCAGCTTATCGACCTCAGTATTTGTGATCCTCGGAATATAAGTCACGTTAATGTCATCAAATGCCTCCACGAGTTGAGTGGCCACAACGTGGAATGGGCAGAGCTCCCAACTTCTTATCTGAAATTCTCCAGCTATCTGTCCGATCACCAGCCCTGAGTCTCCTTTTATGTGCACGGACGATGCCCCCATTTCAAGGAGTATCTCTCGTCCAATGATAAGTGCTTCGTATTCGGCCTGATTGTTGGTGCATTTGAAATTGAGCCAAAATGAGATTTTTGTCTTCTTGTACTTGGGTGATACAATCACCACACCTGCCCCAGCGCCCTCTGCATTTTTGGAACCATTAAAGATTAACGTCCATGGGACTAAGGACGTGCTTAGGACTTTGGGTGTTAGAGGCAGTTCTCCCAGATCAGTAGGATCTGGGTGATCGGCCAAGAAATTGGCTATGGCCTGGCCTTTGACCGATTGCTGCGATCGGTATTGGATGGCAAATTCCATCAAGGCCAGGGTCCATTTTCCAATTCGGCCTCGCATGATTGGTCTTGACAACATATATTTTATCACATCAGACATATTATGTAAGTGGAAACGGGCAGCATATATGTTCTTAACTTTTGTGAGGAAAAATATAATGCCAAGCACAACTTCTCAATCGGTGCATAGCGCTGCTCGATTGGAGTCAAAATTCTACTTAAATAATGAATGGCCTGCTCGTTGCCTTGCTCATTATCTTGAGCTAACATACTCCCTATAGAGCAGTCAAAGGCCGATATATACAATTTCAAGTAGCTACCCTTCTTGGATGGCATTAATACTGGAGGAGTTGACAAATATTGTTTAATTCCCTCGAAGCTAGGCTTGTTGATGGCTGTCTTCCCATTTGAAGTCTTCATCGGTCTTAATCTTCAATAGTGGGGTCTATACTTGGGTCTTCCCTGCACAATTGGATATAAATCTTCTTAGGAAATTAATTTGTCCGAGCAATCTCTGAAGCTCTTTCTTATTAGTTGGTGGCTTTGCTGCCTGGATAGCCCGAGCCTTATTTTTGTCAATCTCTATCCCTCTTTGATGCACTGGGAAACCTAGGAAATTCCCTGTTGTGACATCGAAAGCACATTTGAGAGGGTTCATCTTTAGTTTGTGAGCCCGCATTCTTTCAAATGCCTTTTTCCAAATTCCTCAGATGATCGGCGTTACCTCCTGACTTTATCATCACGTTGTGGGTCTTGATGGAGGACGACGATTGGAGAATCCCCATAATTGAATACCTGAATCACCCAAATGTCAGGGTAGACCGAAGAGTTAGATTATTTGGTGTCTGATTCGTGATGCTCGATGGAGAATTATTCAAGAAACCCATCAGTGATGACGCAATCTTGAGGTGTTTAGGGAAAAAACAGGCCATACAGGTTATGGCTGAGGTACATGAAGGGATCTGTGGGGCGCATCAGGCCGGTACAAAGATGAAGTGGTTGCTGAGAAGATACAACTATTACTGGCCCGGTATGCTGAAAGATTGTATCAGTTATGCCAAGGGATGTCAAGCTTGCTAGAAGCATGGTCTGATCCATCATGTGCTAGCTAAAGAGCTGCAACCTATAATCAAACCGTGGCCGTTTCGAGGATGGGCTATGGATTTAATTGGCAAAGTCCTACCGCCATCATCGGGCCAGCACTGTTTCATCATAGTGGCTACGGACTACTTTACTAAGTGGGCTGAGGCCATACCTTGTAGAACGGTGACTTGGGCCACCGTAATAAAATTCATTGAAGAACATATTATCCATAGGTTCGGCCTTCCAGAGACAATTATGGCCGACCAAGGATCTGTGTTCACAGGGACGGAAGCGTTGGCTTTTACAGAAAGTAGGGGGATCAAAATTCTCAATTCTATGCCCTATTATGCACAGGCTAACGGACAGGCCGAGTCTACAAACAAGATCCTTAAGGGGATTAATGAAAAGATGATCATTGAAAATCCTTGGGAATGGGAAAATATCTTCTCCGAAGCTCTATGGGCCTATCGGACATCTAAAAGGTCAAGTACTAGGGTCACACCGTTTATACTGACCTATGGGCATAAGGCTATGTTACCTATGGAGGTTACATTCCGGTCGGCCAGAAGAGCTTTATAGAATCATCTTGAGCCTGCTGAGTACACAGAGGCTATGATAGTTGAGTTAGAGGGGCCCGATGAAATGAGGCTCACGGCCTTCGACTCATTAAAAGTGCAAAAGCAATGGGCAGCCCGAGCTTATAACAAAAGGGTGAAAGAGAAGTCTTTTTGCACGGAGGATTTGGTATGGAAGGCCGTGTTACCTATCGGTGATAAGGATAATCGTTATGGTAAATGGTCGGTCAACTGGGAAGGCCCGTTCATCGTCCATCAAGTCAAGAAATGTGGTGCCTAGAGGCTACATGATATGGATGGGACAGTTCATGTCCGATTAATCAATGGTCAATATTTAAAGTACCATTATACTACGTTATGGGAGACCATTGACCTCGACTATAAACCAAATACAGGGTTGGAATATGATCAATTGATCAATTATCAACCTGAGCCCAAATGATTTAAAGGAAACATCATTTTGTATTAATAAAGCTAAGCCAGCTTACTTACAAAGATAGGATGAAAAGGAAAAAATTATGCTATACAACATACACAAAATGGGAGTCGGCCTCTAGACCGACCCAAAATTCCTAAGCTTGGCCCTCAAGTCTTCCCAGGTCCTGATAGCTCCAGACCGATCCCGTTTTGCTTTGTCAAGTTTATGGGCCCATGCTCGGGATATCGGGACGTTGGCTTATAGTTGATCACTGCACTTTTGGGCATCACCACCAAGTTGGGCCAACAGTTCATCAATTTTCTCCAAGACGGCATTATTGGTGGCAACCTCGGCCTCACACTGTGCGAGTTGAGCTTTAAGTGTAGCAATACGATTTTGTAGCCAAGAGTCTCTTGCTAGCACCTGAGCCTGAGAGGCCTTCCCCGCTTCAAATTTAGCCTTAGCCCCCTCTAGAAACTTCAATGCTTTTTGCCGAGAGCCCAAGTGAAGCTCTGCATCAGCCTGAACCTTCAAGGCCGATCGATCTAGGAGACGAAAGCTGGGGAGTCTTTCTTGTATTTCATGGAGTAGGGATAGCTGCCCGTCAGAAAGAGAGGGATTGGCCATGACTGTGTTCAAAGCTACTTCAACATCTGCAGCGGCAGGAAGGTTAGAGAGGTCCTGATCAGCAAGCCCAAGGAGTAGGTCTTTTGATTGCTGAAGGCGTGAAAGGGGAGACCACCTCAGGCTCCAGGGGACCAAGTTCAAAGGCTCCTAGGTCCAAGCTTGAGAAGAAATTGTCGAATGGAATGTACAGCTCTGGGCCTAGGGGAATGACCTGTTCAAAAGAATAAGAGTTAGAAAATGTTTTAAGAACTCATGAATGAAACAAGGTAAGGAGACAATACCTGGGTATGAGAATCAAGAGAGTCTGAGATCTCTTGGCGAACATTGACCTCACTTGGTTGAGAAGTTGATGGCTGAGGAGACGAATGATCAAGCCTGGAAGAGGAGTGAGTGGTATTGGGTTCCATCTCTGGGTTGGCAACAGTTTCTGTAGCCTGTACAATCTGAATGCCTGGGACAAAGCCTGAGTCATTCGCCCTGGCCTCAACCTGTGGAGCTGCAGAATCTTCAGGAGGGGGGGTAGCCTCAGCCTCAACCGGTTCCCTTGTTGCTTGAATGGATGATCCGGTGGCAGCACTAGGTTCATCCTACCCGAAGGGTGATTCGATTACAACAGGGGCCGCCTGTTCGATCTCTTCCCTAGCTGCCTCCATAGCAGCTCCAGCATCGGCCACGTCCTCGCTGCTAGAAAAGAAAATGAATTGTTCAGGAATATGCCGGTATGAGCACTGTCTTCGTCGCCGCTTAAAGGGGTGAGAGGGGGCACAATGTGAAGTGGCATCACTCTCACGGTGACTCATTCTAGATAGGCCGCTGCGGATGCCGGAGATGTAGGAAGATTACTGGGAAGAGTCTGAGGCTGAATCTGTGGTGGTGCGGGAACTGCCCCGGTCAGTGATGGGTCCTCTCCAGAGTCCTCGTCAATAAGCTGAAATAAAAGGAAAGGATTAGAAATTAATGATGCCATCGGGCTTAACAGGTGAAAAATAAAGAATCTAACCTGAGTTGTCGAGGCCGGTGTTGTTTTCTTCTTCTTTTGAGCTAGCCCTTTTCCCGGAGCTGGCCTACGGGCTGGTCTCTTGGCAACTTGTTTGCGCCGGGTTGGAGCTACCGCGGGAGTAGGAACATCGGCCTCAACGGCTGATGATGCAGTAAATTGTACAGTGCCTTAGCTGCGGTATCTTTGAATATGTGGCTTGCCCGATCGTCCCACCACTTAGTGAATTCTTCTGATACCACAGGCCGGGCGGAGAAGGGAGTGAAGTTGAATGCGGCCTTGAGCTTGTTCGACCTTTCTTTTTTTTTCTTCACTTGCCCATCGTTGATGATAAGGCCGCGTTCTACCCAATCAACATTGATAGTGATGCTTGGGGGAACGGGCACGAGTTGAGTAAGCCCAAACTGGCGGGCATAGAGGGGAGCAAAGTAATACTCTGCTCCACATTTATTGTTGGCCGAAGGAATGCTTGGGCTAAAAATTATGTCCCTAGCTACTAAGTAGCTAGAGAAGATTTTGTTGAATGTGGACTGAGTGCCCGAGCCCCAGTTGGAAGGGTTATTGGAAAGTTGAAGGAATGAAGAAAATTGAAGCGAAAAGAAAGGGGTGAAGAGATTTATGTCCCAAGGGAAGCACCCTTCATAGAAAAATGTAAAACATTCCTCAAAGGAGTGGGAAGAAGGTGCTGCATCCATAAACTGAACGGAAGAAATAGGAATGTCGGCCATATGGCGAATGGTTGGCTGAAACTCCAGGAAATAGGAGTACAGCCACAGTTGAAGTATCCATATCGGGCTTCCACCAGCACCGAAGCCCAAATGAACAAAGTCTGTCATACCACGGACCAGGTGTGCCCAAACAAGGGTAGCCATGGCTAAGGGTTTCCCCGATGCGAGAGCCAAGGCCAAGGTGGTGTACTCTTTGGTAATGGCTTGGCTGGCCGAGCAGAAGAGATATTTGTTGAGCCAGTATATGAGGAATGCGGTGTGTTCAGCGTCAGACACTTCGGTCTCATCAGCACCGATGCAAGCAGTAAGAAAGCCCCTGTAGGCTGTAATCAGTCTGTATGAAATGGCCCCATCCCTGATAATCTCTTGCTGAGGGTAAGCAAAGCTAGTCATTCCGACGTTAAGCCCGGGGATAATTTCTTTCCCGTGAGGTCGAAGACCGAGCAAATAACTAATGTCCTTGACGGTGGGGGCCATCGGTCCGCAGCGGAAAAGAAAGCCGTTGTAGGATGAAGACCAAAACAACAGAGTAGAGAGAAGAAGAGGTCGGTCTATCTCAATCTTAGCCCGACTGAGCAGTACGACATGATAAATGCTCGTTTGTCTCCAGATATTAACCTTAGAGGCCGATACCCTGGTAACCCATTTGTCTTAGTCTGCAGTAGGGGTCGGCCAACCTCTAATGGGGTGGGTAGCAGTATAAAATTTGCTCCAGTGGGTAGGTACTTGCAGGAACGCTTCATTATCCATCGACGGGTATAGGGGAAGAAAAGCCGCCGGAGGATGGCTGAGAAATGCCGCACCGAGACCTGGTGCTACCAAGGAACCGTCGGCAGGGCTGTAGTGAGTCAGGTAGTCGGTGGAAATATCAGCAGCATGAGTTTTGGCCAGGGTCCTAACTTCTTTGCATCGGTTTTGTGGTGGTGGAGCATCGATAAAGGTCTTTTTTCCTTTTGAAGTGGTTGTCGGAGCTATCTTAGGAGCCATTCTGCAGAAGGGAGGAGTACTTTGTCAGAAAAATGGAGTTTAGAGAGAGAGGCTCTGAATGCTTGGGTTTTTAGAGAGAGAGAGAGTGAGGGTGCAAATGAGGGAGGTGGAAAGATTTTTGAAAATTTTGCCGTTTAATACCACGCCGTTTAAATCACACTGCATTAAATGCGAAGTGACTGGTGGGATTCTCAATGATCTGACACTCTCTGCATGTATGACACGTGGCAATTTTAAATATTCAAAATGTCACATCATTCAAGGCGGGACGTTTGATATGACCTTTTGGGGGGCAATTATTTGCACCCAAAAATCGTCAAAGGCTTTTGAGCCCGAGTGGCGTAAAGTTGGACATGGAAGAGGCGGGCCTGGGGAATATATGACTCATTGGACTTAAGTGGAGACTGTAAGCCCAATGGTAGGCACAAGGCTGTTGGGTGTTGTGATATGAGCCCGATGGGAAGGATGAGCATGTATGAGGATTATCGGGCACTGGAATAACATAACTTAATGCAACGTGAGCCCGATGATGGATTAAAGCAGCACGGAGGCCAATCAGACACCGTATAATGAAGGATGGCTGTAGCAGTCTGATTGGCCATGGGCATTCGTAGAAAGGTAATCGGATATGAAAGAAGAAGGTATTTAATTGGCCAAGCCCGATTCAGCTAGGAGAGTAATTGACAAGGCCGATGGACTGAAAGGGGAAGCCGGTGCTATCCACAGCTATCAGGACGACGTCATCCCAGATTTTTGGAAACAAGAGTCCATTTAGAAAACGAATCTGATCATGTCCAGCTAGTTTTAGGAGGATGATCCCTAAATTAAAGGGATTGATTCAATCAGAATCTGGATAAGGGAAGAGTCAAAGATTGGGAAAGTTTCTTCCACCATCAGCCAATCAGCCACGCAGCTTGGGACGTAAGCTAAGGAGTCCTTTCCTAATTCGGAGTCATACATGGCCACTATAAATACAGCAGGCAGGCCAAGCTGCAAAGGGACTCCGCGTTATCTCAAAAATAGCACCCACACCACATTCGAAGCATTCAAAGCATTCAAGGCATTCAAGCTTTTATGTTTTTCAGCACATAGCAAATAGGTTTAGCCCTTTTTTGTTATTTCTTTTTATTCTTTTGAATAATCAGTCTGCTCTAGTTTGTTCTTTAGATCTGTTTATTTTTTCCAAACACTTAATAAAATCTTCATTTTATTAATCAGTTTGTGATTGTTTACCTGTTAAACTCAACACTATTTAGCTTGTGCGCTTCAGTGCTATTAAAGAATTTACGGTGAGGGTACTTTCCTACTCACTGCACACAATCACTCTGCTTAGAAGTCAGATTCATAAAGCCTTGTGTATCACTCACACAAGCATTTAGGAAATTAGTTTACACGCACACACACACACACACACACACACACACACACACACACACACACACACACACACACACACACATACCGAGCCCATTTGGGTCTGGCACGCCCGCGCAAATTATATAGCAAACATAAGTTAAGTTCCTCGGGCATGTGATATCACAACAAGGAATCATGATTAACTCATCAATGATCGATGCAGTAGCGAATTGGACTTAGCCAACTAATGCTACAGAAGTCAAAAGTTTTCTGGGACTCGTTGGTTACTATCGGAGATTTATGGAAGGATTCTCAAAGATAGCAGCCCCGTTAACTAGTTTAACTAAGAAATATTTGAAGTTTGAATGGACTAATAAGCATGAACGCGCCTTTCTAGAGTTAAAAGAGAGACTGACAACAGCGCCAGTGCTTTCAATACCAAAGGATGGTGAGAAGTTCACCATTTTTAGTGACGCCTCTTATCAAGGACTAGGATGCATCCTTATGCAAGATGAAAAGGTTATTATATATTGTTCACGACAGTTGAAGCCAAATGAACTCATGATTTGGAACTGGTAGCCGTCATGTTTGCACTTAAAATCTGGAGACACTGCCTCTATGGGGAGAAGTTTGATTTATTTTCAGACCACAAGAGCCTTAAGTATTTGTTTACTCAAAAAGAGCTGAACATGAGGCAACGCCGATGGATGGAACTAATTAAGGATTATGACTTTACATTAGAGTACCACCCTAGTAAGGCTAATGTAGTCGCTGACATCCTAAGTCAGAAACCTTGAGAAATGATTGCTTCATTAATGATAAGGGAATGGGAAGCCTTAGAGACAATCGCTGAATTTGATGTACAAATTTATGAGGGAAGTGACAGACAACACTTTGGATGCCTCATGGTTCAACCAGCACTTGTGAGTTGAATTATCGAGGCCCAAAAGGAAGATGAGAAATTTCGGGTATGGTTCGTTAGGATATCAGAAAAAGACCCTACGGAATAGAAGGTTAGGACCGATGGAGGGTATAGATGTTGAGACAGATTGTGTGTGCCGAATTTAGGAAATTTGAGAAAAGATATTCTCGAAGAAGCACATAAATCGAGACTAACAATACACCCAGGAGGAATGAAGATGTATAAAGTTATGAAGAGAAACTTATGGTGGGAAGAAATGAAGTGAGAAGTGGCCGAGTTTGTGTCTAAATGTTTGACTTGTCAATAAGTGAAAGTCGAATATCAAAGGCCATCGGGATCGTTGTACCCTTACCTGTTCCAGGATGGAAATGGGAACACATAACTATGGATTTTGTAGTTGGACTACCCACAACAGGATCATGGAGCGATTTGGGTAATTATGGATCGTCTAACGAAGTTCGCACATTTTATCGAGTACAGTATGACTTACCCAGTAGAAAAAATGAGTCGAATGTACCTACAGCAAGTGGTACAACTACACGGTGCACCTGTGTCTATTGTATCAGACCGCGATGCATGCTTTACCTCAGGTTTTTGGAAAAGTCTGCAGAAGGCTATAGAAACTTCGCTCAAGGTGAGTACTGCTTTCCATCCTTAGACTGATGGAAAAATTGAACGTGTTAATCAAATAATGGAAGATATGCTCAGGGTTTGTGTAATCGACTTTGAAGGGTCTTGGGAAATGCACTTGCCATTGGTCGATTTTGCGTATAACAACAGTTATCACTCGAGTATTGGGATGGCACCGTTCGAAGCCTTATATGGACGACCATGTCGATCTCCATTGTGTTGCGCAGAAGTAGGAGATACAGAACTATTAGGACCAGATTTGGTGAGATAACCCAATGAGAAGATTTTACTGGTCAAGGAAAGAATGAAAACTACACAAAGTAGGCACAAGTATTATGCGGATCGACGTCGAAAGGATTTGGAGTTCAGTATCCGAGATCACGTACTCCTTAAGGTTTTACCTGTTCGGGGAATAGTACGTTTTGGTCAGAAAAGAGAAAAGTTGGCACCTCATTTCATCGGACTGTTTGAGATACTAGAACGTGTTGGGAAATTGGCTTATCAACTCGCATTGCCACCAAAGATGTCTAGTGTTCATAACGTATTCCATATCAGTATGTTAAGGGAGTACATACGGGATCCTTCACATGTGGTTAATTTTGATGATATTGAGACGAGTCAGAATGTTGTCTACAAGGATAAACCCGTGAGGATTCTTGACTAGAGTATCAAGAGACTGAGGAGAAGAGATGTTCCTTTAGTTAAGGTTCAGTGGAGGCACCATGACGAGGGAGAAGTGTCGTGGGAGTTAGAGTCAGACATGAGGAATAGATACCCCGAGTTGTTCAGGATTAGTTAGCTCAGATTTTTCAGGGCGAAATCTCTATTAAGGTGGGTAGAGTGTAACACCCTGTATTTTATTTTAAATTAATAAATGAGTATTTTATTTTAATTTCTATTTATGATATTTATTTGGGGGTCAAACCATAATTTTCATAAATATAGAAAATACCTTCTATGGTTTTGAACATTGTATCTATACTTTTGTACATCCAAGAATTTAATTCCTACGCTTATATTATTTTCTGCATTTTTATTTCAACTATAAATACCAATTTTGTTTTAAAGCAGCGATTATACCGTATCTTGGGTGTAGGAGCACGTGAGCTTAACCATACCGTGTGTTTCTCATGTATTGTTCTGGCTGCAAATAAATTTTAATGTATATATATGTGTTATAACTCACAGTTCTCTCATCTATCTCTCAAAACTCATACAAACTCTCAGTAATTCTCTCAATCTCTCAAAGATACATACAAACTCATAGATTTCAGATTTCATATATATATATACACAGTCACATACACATACACATACACATACATAGATATATATAGTTCAAGTGAATAGGAAGAAATCTAGACGACGGATTATTCAACAAAAATTCTCAGCACGTTAAATTATTGTTCAAACACCTTTGTGAGTATTATAAACTCAATCCCAACGTGTATATATGTATAATTCTATACATATAGAGGTATATATATGTGTATATATAGAAACACCATTGAAGCTTTGAAAATTGGAGTTTTACAAAAGTGAACCAAAATTAATTTCGTGAATTAGGAATGAAAGATTTTAGTTCCAATAAGCTGCGGTTCGAATCCTACGACTTAACTCATTCGTATCGCGACGAATTGTTGATTTAAAGTTTTGACATCTTTACTTTAATTGTGAAAATCGAGAGATACAATCCGTATTAGCTGAATTCGATCGCATATTCTTAATCTACGCGGAAAATCGAAGAGATTCATATAATACATGTCTTGATTGAAATAGAATCTGAAAATGGGTCTATATCAGTTTCAAAAATCGAAAACAGGGAAAATTTGCGAAGAAGATGAAGTCTCAGCAAGAAATTGCGTGCGCGATCGCGCGAGCGGCCCGTGTGCGTGACTCACCTGTGTAGATTTTGACAATTAACAGACTTTTATAAGAAAATAAAAAATTAAGCATATGGCGCGAGCGGCCTGGCCATTTTTTACTTTTTGTCTGTTTTCAGTTAAGGGACTGTTTGGGAAAGGTTTTGGAAGTTTTTAAGGAACTGTTTAACGGATATACTGTTTTAAAGACTTATGACTAAGAAACTGGAATAATAATTGATGATGCCGAAAATTGGTAAAGGTAATTTAGACAGAGAATAAAGCCACAAAAAGATTTGTGTGTGGTTCGGTCCCGTTAACGAGGTAACCTACGTCCACGGGTGCGTCTGTGCGCGTCTCACTAGCAGATCACCGGCGGGCCTGGTGAGCCAACAATGGTGGGCAGCACTACCAGTAATACCGACCGGGTGTATGCGTATATGGTGGTGAGTTCCCTGAGGTGTGTTTATATGCTCGGAGAGTTCATATCCGGATCCCCTTTGAGAGGGCAGGTGGGCTCTTTTATAGGTGCAAGAGTCCACCCTTATATGGTAAGTTTATCAGATTAGGAAGCATAATCTAATTGCAATGGATGTGCACAATGTTCGAAAAGTTTCCTAAGTGGTTTAGGAAACCACTGATTCCTTTTGATAGAGTCACGGCTGTATAAGGAAACAGTATTGAAACGTAACTGACGCCGCATCTCTCGGGACCTCACCACGACCGCCCGGGTATCCCGGTCGGCAATAACAGGACACCTCGGGAGCGTGGGCTTCAGGCCGCAAATCCGGTCTTCCTAGGCTATTAGCTGAACACGTGGCGGTTGAACAATTACGGAATATTTCTCGACATATTAGCTGCCCCCCATTTTCAAAACTGAGATGGCACCTTGTCAGATGAGATTTGAAAATTAAGAACGCATCTCATGAACCGGCCGGGACAGGACCGGGACCCTCGTCGGAATGGGACCAGCATGGCACGACCCGACGGTATGTCCATCCGAGCGGTGATTCCGCAGGACCGGGCTTCCCGCTGCCACATGCATGCTGGTTACGGATTTGGTTCGGACCCAAAGCAGCCGGTTGAGAGGTAACTGAATCATCCAGGTGGCGACTGAACCGTCACTTCGCGCATTCAATGCTCACGCTTTCTGAGGCGACGCCCCACGTGCTTGAAACGACAGTTTCGGCGGGAGAGTATGTGAACCATCCGATCAAGCTGCATCCTAGCCGTTCGTGCTGCCTATATAAGGAACACCTGTTCAACCTTGTTTCTTACCGCAATTCATCAACTAAATTGCCTGAGCAAAGCACTCTGAGCTCCCTCTTCTCTGCCATCTTCGTTTCCCAAACTTTTACCTTCATCAAATGGCTTCGCGCATTGATCTGTTGTCAGACGAAGGGCTTAGAGCGTTCCGGGAGGATTGTCAAATCCCGGACGACGTAATGGTTCGTCCGTTCGTTGAGGGGGAGGAGATAGCCCTTCCCTTCGTCCTCATCAGCAGCTATCTGCTGCTCATCGTGGGATTGCGCTTTCCCCTTCCGGTTTCCTTTTGCGACTTGCTTGAGGGGTTGCGCATCCCTCTCCACAAGTGCCGCCCAAACGTTGCCCGCCTCCTGTGGGGTATATCAGCGCTGAATAAGCGACTGGGACTGCTCCTCCGGCCTGCTGACGTCGCGAGGTGCTATATATTGGGCATTGACAACAGAGGCCCCTACTTCCGCCCCAGGACCGAGGGAAAGGATCTTGTCCGAGGCTTGGACTTTCCGAACAAGACCTGGCAGCGGTACCCTTGGGTTGTGGTTGCCGAAAACTGGTTGGAGGACGCCGTTCTCTGTCCTCCGGCAGCGTTTGACCCCGATCTGTGCAAGCAAGCTTTCACCGCCCTCCGTGGGATCGCCCCTACCGCTGATGACACGGAGGCGCTTGACCAGGCTATTGATGCCGGCATGTCGTTCTCTTATCTGGCAGGGAGACCTATGGAGAACACGGGTGCCGGACCCTCTTCTGCAACTCCTGCCGTTGTGGCTTCTGGGTCGCGCCGCTATACCCGATCTATGGCGACTGGGGCGCGCCCGGCCGGCAGGACGGGCGTGTCTGAGGGACTGGTCACCTTGTCTACCAGCAGTGATTCCTCCTCCTCTGAGGACATAAGCCCACCACCGGGCCCATCCAAGAAGGGCAAGGAGAAAGAAGTTAAGGAAGAGCCTCAGCCCCGACCGAAAAGGAGCCGGTCAGAAGCATCCCCCTCTCTTGCGAACATGGAGAGCAATTTGCAGGAGGTGGAGAAGATGGGTGCCGAGCTGCAGCTGGACTCCGCCCTTCGGGGGGTTGACGTTCATGCCCTGGAGCTCGCCGTGGAGGGGCTGGTGGCGAAGGTGGCGGCCCTAGAAGAGGAGGTCAAGGCGTTGAAAGGCCAAGGACCTTGAAGGCATTTTTTTTTTTTTTGCGGGAAGGCTATTATAACTGCCCCCGGCTTCTGTATCGTTCTCCCTTTATAGCAATGAAAGGTCCATGAGGCCAACTTTTTGCTTTCAACGTGCCCTTTTAACTATTTATCAATTCGGCACCATACCGGGCGGTTGATACCCGACCGGCTTATGATTGCGCCCGGATTGTGACTGCTCGGGCCCGGACCACTGCTATCCTGCACCAATCATCAGTTAGGTTCAGATCCAACAAGTGGAGACGTGGTCGTAATTGAAACATCTGCAGAGTAACAGGAACGTCTTATCACGCATTTAATGCGCGCGCCTTTTGAGGCGACTCCCCACGTGACCGAAGTAACGGTTTGGGCAGGAAATATTCTGGACCGCTAGATCTGTTCTGATTTGGGCCGTTCAGAGCCTTTATATATGGCACGCTCGCCTCATTTCGTGCATCCCTGGTCTTCTGTTTTCAGCTTTTCATTTCCTCTTGCATCCGTCCTCTTTTTCCTTTTTCAGAGTGAGGCTGGAGAGAACAAATCTGGTGAGGTTCGAGCGGGAGTGGGACTTCTTTCTTCTGAGATTCTGTGCATTTTTCGAATCGGGTGGAACTCTAAGTTGTCTTGATCGAGCGGGTGTTTCTTGCGCTGCCTTGAGAGAGTGCTACTTGGTGCTGAGGAGCATCTATTCATTACCATTCAGGTTAGTGACCCTGCCCCCCTGTATATCAGGTTTGGGGTTTCCGATCCATTTGCGGACTGTAGTTTGTGTCAGTTCCTTCCCGTTGGAGTGCCAGGGATGGAACACTCGGGCTTCAACTCTGCGTCGAGGTCGGAGAGTGAGCAATACCGGTCGGGGTCTCCTGATGACAGCCTGGCCTGGCTTCCCGAGTCCCTATCTGACCACCAGAGTGGGGCCAGGATCCCCGTTCGTGTGTCTGACAGTGAGTCTACCCAGGAGGCCCCCATGGCCTCCGTCTCGAGAGGTTCAGGCGACGAGTTGCCCAGGGAGACCGGTTGTGTGGTTTTTGCTTGTGAGTCCATTCCTTCTGTACTGCGCTCGCAAGATCTTCTCCGGATCAGGGAGAGATACTCTCTTCCTGATGGTTGTGCCTTGGCCGTAAACCTTGGCGGCGCGCACCTTTACTAGTCAGGGTTTGTTAACCTGTTTGAGGACGCCATGATGGCGGGCCTTCGGCTACCCCTTCACCCCGTAGCCCGGGATGTCCTGATCTACCTTGACATAGCTCCCGGGCAGTTGGCCCCCAACGGGTGGAGGTTCCTGATGGGGTGTATATCATTGTGGCCCCAAGCGTTCGGGTACGAGATTACCCTCCAGGAGTTTCTCTGGGCCTACCGACCATTCCCCGTGCATCGGGAATTGGGGTTTTTCTCCTTTTATGCCCGTCCGGGTAGGAAGATTATTGACGATTGCCCTAGCAATAACAAGGGGTGGAAAGGCAAATTCTTTCAGGCGTCTACCCTTTGCCTCTGTGACATGGCTCCGGGGATCCAGCTGAGGACATCCTGGGCCGAGGAGTTGAGGGGTAAGACCGCCCTTCTGACCTCATCTGCTATCTTAGTCTTTTTGAAACACAGTGGATTACTGACTAATCTCTTTTCTCTGTCCACAGCGGGATCAACTAAACCCCCCAAAATCCCTGAATCGTGCCGGGCCAGGATCTTGAGGCTAGCAGGGCTGCCCACTAGCATTGGGAACGTGTTGTCCCGAACGGGAAATTTTGTCGAGACCTACTCCCCCCAGGAGCCCGTTCCGGCCCCCAGCTTCTTACCGATCATCCCTGGTGAGTATCCGGACCCTCTCATTTGCTGGTCCGGCCATCGTTGTTGTCGCTTCTCGTACCTCTGATCTTGTGAATTCGCTTTGCTTTTTTCCAGAAATGGCCCCCAAGCGCAATCTAGACCAGCTGCGGGAGAGGCAGGCTGCCGCCGCCGCCACTACCGCCGCTCGGGCGGCGGTTGCTCAAGGGAAGAGATCAGCCACCGAGGCTTTGGGCGGCGAGCGCCCACTCAGGCGCATTCGCCACGGGATGACCACCCGACATGACCCTGTGGGGACACCGGCTCCCCGCAGGCCCGCTGCTGACGAGCCCGTGCCCAGGGCTGATATTCCGTCAGGTCTACCCCTAGGCGGGCCGGAGGAGGCTCAGGAAAGGCTGAAGTCCGTCCTTGTCCCAAGTCAAGTGGAGGCATGTGCCGGGTTGTCTCCCCAAGGCTTCCGAGGGTGGCTGTATAGCATATCTCATCTGGTAAGTGTCCTGTCCCCTTCTTTTTTTAACATTGGCCTGCTCCCCTTTTCGCTTGCCTAACTGATTTTCATCCTCTTGTTGTAGGTTGGCTGCATGGCCGCGGGGTCCGAGTCCGTCATGTCTTCTCTGATCGAGAAGGTCAGCGCTGCTGAGGCCTCCCTTTCGAAGGAGCGGAAAGGACTGCAAATAGCAAAAGCCGCCCTAGCCGTGGAGACCAGCAAGGCGAACTCACTGGCCTTGAGCTTGGGGGCGGCTCAGGCAGACCTAGCAGCGGCCTTGGCCGAATTGGAGGTTTTCCGGGCTAAGGCGGCAGCCGAGACACCTGCTGCAGAGGCCCTGGAGGGCGCGTTTGACGACGGCTTCTTCCAAGGCTATGACGATCTGAAGCAACGGGTAGCCCGGGATCACCCCGAATGGGTCCTTTCGGCCTACGAGGGGATTGACTCGGACTACTGGGACCTTGGAGAAGACCCTGCAGTTGGGGAAGCTCCTGTGATTGGTGAAGACCCTGCGGCTACTACTGAGGCCACAGAACTCGCCCCGGACGGGGGCTTGGGGGAAGAAGGACCTGCCGTACCTGCTCCCGGAGGGGCCGAGAACGTGGTCAGTGCGGAAAACTAATTCCTCGGTCCCTCCTTTCTGCTGTTTGCTTTTATTGCTTGTAGATTTCTATTTTTTGGGGAGGCTACTACAAATGCACCCCAAGCTTTGTACATTTGTTTTAGCTAATGAAAAGGCCCTTGAGGTCATCCTTCCACCAACTTTGTTGTACTGTGCTTTAACTTTTGCTAGTATCCGTGTGGCTTCGGCCAACCTAACATCTGCCTTAGCAAATGCTTTAGGACCGTAACCCACAGAACACCTAGTCGAGCATTGTAATTTCCTGTTTTAGCCTTAGTGTTTCCCTCTGTCCCCTGCCCCCTAAGCGTTTTGCTAAGGCGGGTGTGCGGGAGCTCGGGACTAAATGGCCATAGGAAACCGACCTGGAACATGGGTGGTTGCAGGAGCATTTGAAACTTGCCATCGTTGGCCACCTAGGGGTTTGGCCCCATCGCCGGCTGGACCTAGGAGAAGTTTTAGTTAATTTCCTGTTTTGGCGCGGAACCCTCTTGCCCCCGAGATTCCTGTTAAGGCGGGGGCGTGCTGGGGATCGACCATAGGAAACCGACCTGGAACATGGGTGGTTGCAGGGTCCTTTGGTGCCTGGGTTCGGAGCCCGAGGTCTTCTTTTGCGCCTCGGGATTAGGCCCGAGGTTTTTTTTTTGTGCCTCGGGGTTAGGCCCGAGGTCTTTGTGGTGCATCGGGGTTAGGCCCGAGGTCTTTGTGGTGCCTCGGGGTTAGGCCCGAGGTCTTTTTTGGTGCATTGCACTATGTACTGACAGGAGTAAGTTTTCAAACTTTCCAATTTTATTTAAAAGGTAACAATCTGTAACAATGGTCCCATCAGGACTACATGAAAAGAATATTCCTTATAACACTAGACTCCCGTAGCCAGTTGCTACTGATAATACTTGCGGAGGTGTTGCACGTGCCATGGATGGGTGAGATCGTGCCCATTCATGCTCTACAGCCAGTAGGTTCCCGGTCGGTTGACCCGAGTTACTATATATGGACCTTCCCAGTTTGCTCCCAACTTCCCATGGCTTGGGACTCGGGTGGACTGGTTTACCGCCTTAAGGACAAGGTCCCCGACTTGAAAACTACGATGCTTCACCTTACTGTTGTAATACCGCGAGACCCTCTGCTTGTAAGCTGCCACTTTTAGATAGGCCTGGTCTCTTTTTTCTTCCACCAGATCTAGTTCTGTCCTGAGGGCTTCTCCATTATCTGGGTCTTTGAAGGTAGCCACTCGGTATGTGGGCAGCCCGAGCTCTGTGGGGACTACTGCCTCGAAACCATAAGTCAAGGAAAATGGGGTTTCACCCGTAGCTGCCCGGGGTGTGGTGCGGTAGGCCCACAGGAGGGCTGGGAGTTCATCAGCCCATAGGCCTTTGGCACCTTCCAACTTTGTTTTAATCGACTGTAAGATAGTGCGGTTGGTTACTTCGGCCTGACCATTAGCTTGTGGATGCTCGGGAGAAGAGTAATGATTCAGGATTCCATAGTCCGAGCAGATTTGTCTAAAGATAGGTGTATCGAATTGTCTCCCATTGTCGCTGACTAGGACTCGTGGAATGCCGAACCTGCTAAGGATATTTCTCTCCACAAAATGCTCCATCTTGCGTTCGGTTATCGTTGCCAGGGGCTCGGCTTCTGCCCACTTGGTGAAGTAATCAACGGCTATTACGGCGAACTTAACCTGCCCTTTTCCTGTCGGTAAGGGACCAACGATGTCGATCCCCCATTGGGCGAATGGCCAGGGGCTATGGACCGGGGTCTGAAGTTCTCCCGGTTGGTTTATCATTGGAGAGTACCGCTGGCACTTGTCACATCTCCGAACGTACTCCTGCGAGTCTCGGGCCATGGTTGGCCAGTAGGAACCTTGCAGTAGGGCCTTTCTGGAAAGTGTCCGGCCTCCTACGTGGTTCCCGCACACACCTTCGTGGATTTCAAACAAGATGGCCTGAACTTGCGTTGGATGAACGCAACGGAGGTACGGGATAGTGAATCCTCTCTTATAGAGGACACCATCGAGGATATGGTATCGTGTTGCCCGATATTTGACCCGCCTTGCTTCCTCTTTGTCGTTTGGGAGCCCTCCTGTCGTCAAGAATGTCACGATCGGGTCCATCCAACTGGGCCCCAGAGTGACTGGGTCGACCTCCATGCCTTCTGGGTTGATCACACTTTGCTCGGGCAGGAATTGTATCCTTATCCCGGGCAAGTCGGACTCTGACGACGAGGCGAGGCGAGCAAGCCGGTCAGCTCTGGTGTTCTCTTCTCTGGGTATCCGAGTGAGGGAGAATCCTCAAAGCTGTTTGGAAACCGTCCGGATGAGGGCTAAGTAGGCTATCATGCTGTCTTCCCGCGCTTTATATTCCTGGTTTACCTGATTGACCACGAGCTGAGAGTCGCTGTAGCTCTCGACTTGTTGTGCACTCATTGAAATGGCTAATTGTAACCCGACCAGGAGGGCTTCGTATTCGGCCTCGTTGTTGGAGGCACGAAACCCAAATCTCAAAGCATATTCAAGCTGGATTCCGTCGGGGGTAGTCAAGATGATCCCGGCACCACTACCTTGCTGGTTAGAAGAGCCATCGACATGCAGTACCCAAGTAGGGATGCCGAATTGCAACCCAGGCGGTAAGGCCGCAGGCTCGGGTTCTTCTACCGGGTCTTCGGGATATGTAAACTCGACTAGAAAATCTGCGACGGCTTGTCCCTTGATGGCCGTCCGCGGCCGGTAAGTCACCTCAAACTCCTCCAATTCCAAAGCCCATTTAACGAGCCTTCCGGACGTGTCTGGCCGGGAGAGAATTTTGCGGAGTGGTTGATCGGTAAGTACTACAATGGCATGGGCCTGGAAGTACGGCCGGAGCCTTCGGGCAGAGGTAATGAGGGCGAAGGCCAATTTTTCGATGCGGGAGTATCGGCTCTCCGCACCTTGCAGCGCCCGGCTGGTGTAGTACACGGGGAATTGTATCCCGTGCTCTTCCCGAATAAGTGTCGAGCTAACCGCCGATGGTGACACTGCCAGGTACAGGAACAGTTCCTCTCCGGCTGTAGGTGTCGTCAGTAGAGGAGGAGAGGCCAGGTACTTCTTGAGGTCCTGGAATGCCTCCTCGCACTCCTCCGACCATTGAAAAGCTTTACGGAGGATTTTAAAGAACGGGAGGCACCGGTCGGTAGCTCGGGAGACAAATCTATTCAGTGCGGCCACCCGCCCGGCTAAGCTTTGAACTTCCTTTGTCGACTTGGGGGACCGCATGTTGATGATAGCCTGGATTTTGTCGGGGTTTGCTTCGATTCCCCGTCTGCTGACTAGATGGCCGAGGAACTTTCCGGATGAGACCCCAAAGTTGCATTTGGCCGGGTTCAACCTCATCCTGAACTTTCTCAAAATGCTGAAGGCCTCGGCCAGATGCTCCAGGTGATCGGGTTCATCTCGGCTCTTGACCAGGAGATCGTCCACGTATACCTCCATGGACTTTCCGATGAGGTCTCTGAACATGAAGTTGACCAGGCGTTGGTATGTAGCCCCGGCATTCTTAAGGCCGAAGGGCATAACTCTGTAATAGTACATGCCTTGGTCGGTGATGAACGCCGTCTTCTCTTCATCCCCAGGGTACATGCTGATCTGATTGTACCCCGAGTAGGCGTCCATGAACGAGAGGAGCGAGTGGCCTGCCATTGAATCGACAAGGAGGTCTATCCTGGGCAGCGGATAACAGTCCTTGGGGCAGGCCTTGTTGAGGTCGGTGAAGTCCACACACATCCTCCATTTGCCATTGCTTTTCTTGACCAGGACAACATTGGCCAACCAGTCGGGGTAGTGGACCTCTCGGATGGAGTTAGCTTTCAGGAGCTTAGCGACCTCCTCGCTTACAGCTTTTTGTCTTTCGGGGGCCATGCCCCTTCGCTTCTGCTTTATTGGACGGCAGTCTGGGCTGACGTTGAGACGATGGGACATTACTCGGGGATCAATTCCGGGCATGTCCTCATGACTCCAAGCAAAAACGTCCTGATTTTGCCTTAGGAAATGGATCACCTTTTCTTTCAAGGCGGGCTCCAGTAGTGCGCCAATGCTGACCGTGCGGCCCGGGTGTTCTGGATCTAGCACAACTTGCTCCAATTCTTCTATAGGCCCGATCACGTCCCTCTGGTCCTGGGGGTCCATTTCTTGGACGTTCAGTGATTCGGTGATTGCCCCCCGGCGCAACGAGCTGACATAACAACTTCGAGCCGTGGTCTGGTCTCCTCGCAAGCATCCAGGTCCCTGGGGAGTCGAGAATTTCATGATCAAGCTATATGTGGAGACAACTGCTCGGGTTCTGTTGAGGGTCGGTCTCCCGAGAATGACGTTGTAGGCCGATGGGGCATCCACTATCACGAAATTGGTGAGCATGGAAACCTGCTGTGGGTAGGTCCCCATAAGAACTGGGAGTTTGATCGTGCCGAGCGGTTGAGTGTTGGAGCCGTTGAATCCGACCAGGGGTGTAGCAACTGGCCGGAGCCGATCCCGGTCAATCCCGAGTTGGTCGAACGCCGCTACAAACATTATGTCGGACGAACTGCCTGTGTCCACCAGCACCCTCTGAACCATATAGTTAGCTATAGAAAGCGTTACTACTAGCGGGTCATCATGGGGGGCAGTGGAGGCCCTGTGCGTCGTCGGACGAGAACGTCACAACATCGGCTGGTGAGGGGCCGGTGGATTGGACCTGCCATACATCCGCTCGGGATGCTCGGGCATGCCTCTTCCGCGCCGACTGAGAATCACCTCCGCCAGATGTTCCTCCAGAGATCACATTAATGTGGCCGAGTGGTGGAGGGGGTTGACCGGGAGCTTGAGCATTCTGACGGGGGCGCCTGTCGGCCGTGATAAACTCAGCCAGATGCCCCTGCTCGATCAGTTTCTCAATCGCTATCTTCAACTTGAAGCAATCCTCCGTTTCGTGGCCGTGATCCCTGTGATAACGGCAAAACTTCTCCCGGTTTCTCTTACCGGGTGGGGCTCTGAGTTTAGCTGGCTGCGGGAGCAGCCTCTGTGCTTCTACAGCGGCCATCACCTCATATATGGGCCAGGAAAGGGGAGTAAAAGCTGTTGGGGGCTGGCCCCTAACATCCCGTTGATCTTGCTTCAGCTTCTTTCCCGGACCCTTTTCTGATCCCTCGCGCTTGCGCTTGGCTTGCGGGGATTCGTCTCCCACCTGGCCAGCGCGTTTCGCCTTCAAAAATTCTTCGGTGTCTATATACTTCCCAACTCTTTCCGAGAGCTCCACCAGGGTGGCCGGTCGATTACGATGAAAAGACGTGGCCACCTTGGTGTGTTGAACTCCTGAATAGAAGGCCATGATCGCGGCAGTCTCATTGAGGTTGCGGATCAGGAGCCTCTGCTGGTTGAAACGATCCACGTACTCCCTTAAAGATTCGCCCTTTTGCTGCTTGACGGCTAGCAGCTGGGTATCTGGTTGGGATCGGTCTAGCATCCCGACAAACTGGCTAATGAAGAGTTTGCTGAGGGCTTTGAAGTTGTCAACCGTCCGCGGCTTCAAGGCATGGAACCATTGAGCGGCTGACCTTTTAGAGTACTGGGGAAGGCTAGGCACAGCAACTCGTCCGTTGTAGTGACCAGTGCCATCTGTGCCTTGTAGGTGCGGATGTGGTCCACCGGACTCCCCTTGCTGTCATATAAACTGAGATGAGGGGGTTTGAACTTCCGTGGAATCGGGAACTGTATCACCCGGATAGTGTAGGGCGACTCCATTTCGGTATTCGTGAGGTCATGACCGGACTTGCGGTTCAACCTCTCGATCTGTTGCTGTAACTCCTCGACCTGGGCTTTGACGTCGGTGTGCCCGATCCTTCTTTCTGTATCCGAGTAGTAGGTAGGATCAGATGACGAGGCCTCATCCTCAAAGCGCGTCGACCTCGGGGATAACACTCGGCTATATGTCCGAGATAGTCTATGCCTCAGATCCCCCCGGCTCAAGACGTGTGGATCATTGACAGACTCCCGGGCTTTACGTCCCGGCGCTTCTCCTCTCGCAGCTCGTCTTCGCTCAATGAGGATCCTGGCATCCTCCACTCGGCGCGCTCGGCGAGGAACGTACCGAGGTCCTCTCTACGAGCGCTTAGTATCATGGCTACGTTCTCCCTCCGGTTGATGCTCACGATCTGGTTGGGACACTGGAGCGGATCGGGTTTTTCCTTTCGTCCGAACGGGCCCCTGGCCGGGAGCGCTCTTTTCGGGCCGCTTTTCCGACGAAGGGCTTTTCTCCTGGTCCCCAACCGCCTTTTTGTGTTGGGCCATAAGCGCCTCTATTTGCTGCTGTGTTCGGTGCTGGCCCTCCAAGAGTTGCTCCAGCGCCGCCGTGACCTGGTCAGTGGTCATGGAGGTAGCCTGCGGCTCGATCTGCAGGTCCTCCTGACCGGCTGCATCGGCGGTTTTCTTACCCTTCTTCGGCGGCATATCGATCAGTCAAAGATTTTTGTTGATGAGAAGACTGTGTCGCTTTCCCACAGACGGCGCCAAACTGATGATGCCGAAAATTGGTAAAGGTAATTTAGACAGAGAATAAAGCCACAAAAAGATTTGTGTGTGGTTCGGTCCCGTTAACGAGGTGACCTACGTCCACGGGTGCGTCTGTGCGCGTCTCACTAGCAGATCACCGGCGGGCCTGGTGAGCCAACAATGGTGGGCAGCACTACCAGTAATACCGACCGGGTGTATGCGTATATGGTGGTGAGTTCCCTGAGGTGTGTTTATATGCTCGGAGAGTTCATATCCGGATCCCCTTTGAGAGGGCAGGTGGGCTCTTTCATAGGTGCAAGAGTCCACCCTTACATGGTAAGTTTATCAGATTAGGAAGCATAATCTAATTGCAATGGATGTGCACAATGTTCGAAAAGTTTCCTAAGTGGTTTCGAAAACCACTGATTCCTTTTGATAGAGTCACGGCTGTATAAGGAAACAGTATTGAAACGTAACTGACGCCGCATCTCTCGGGACCTCACCACGACCGCCCGGGTATCCCGGTCGGCAATAACAGGACACCTCGGGAGCGTGGGCTTCAGGCCGCAAATCCGGTCTTCCTAGGCTATTAGCTGAACACGTGGCGGTTGAACAATTACGGAATATTTCTCGACATATCAATAATAACAATTAAGACTGAGATTTATGTACGTACGATTATTCGACTTCGTGATTATTGATTAATTTTACCATTCATGACATTGACATGCATGGTAGGGTCAAGGTGGAGTTGACATGCATGTTTTGTGAGAAAGTGTGAAAAGAGTAAAAGAGTTTATGTGTTGGTGTGGTTGCCTCCATGGACACTCTCTAGTACCCGAGTTCCGAATACTGATCGAGGTAATCTCTGGTATGCTGTGGTGGTACTATAATGTGATGCCATGGGTCGAGGCAGTGGATATCATGATGATGTGATTTTTAGGGTACTTTATTAATATGACGGTGGCAAATTGGACACTCCCTAGCACCTGTGGTAGTGCTATAGTGTGTGATGCCTCCACGGACATTCCCTGATACCCGAGTTTCGGATACTGATCAAAATTATCTCTGGTATGCCGTGGTTGTGTCATAGAATGGTGTCGTGGGACAAGGCTGACTGGACATTCCCTGGTACCCATTGTACTATAGTGTGGCTGCCCAAGTATTTTTCAATGTACTAGAATGAGGAAGTTTCGGACAATGTGATCTTGTGTTTTGTCGAGAGAAAAGAGTCAGTAAGATGAGATATTACATTGTTCATGCACGGTCTCATGTTCATTTGTTTATTGTCTTTCCGTGTTAATATAATAGTTAAAGTTAACACCTTGATTTATTACTTCAGAGTTTAAATAGTAATGTTGTGATATATGCTTATATATGTATATGTATACATACATTGCGAGCATATGTTTATTTTTTTGCTCACCAGTTTGCATAAGCTGATGGCGTTATTGCACCCTAGACTCTATATCCAGATTTTCTAGGTCAGGAGTAGCCAGAGTGTTTTGACTATGCTAGTTAGAGTCATGAGACTTTCCAGGAGGGCTAAATTATATTCCTTATGTCTTTTATTTTGGAGATGTAATAAACACTTTATTAGATATTTGAATAAGGGCGGTTTTGTGCCTAAGTCTTGGACTGATGTAATATTTTAGTAAGTTTTAAATTTCGGAGCTTATGTTTTTTTAGTTACCTTTTCTTTAGATATGCTGTTTAAGTTATGTGTTGCAGGGACAACACTCTCACTTGTCACGACCTACGAGTCCATAAAGAAAATTAAATGCTTTCCTGAATTATGCCCTGTCACAGATGCATATATATATATATATATATCAGGAATCAAATAAATTTGCATTTGAATTTTAAAAATCCTAGATTATAGCAGTTATGGAGTTGGGGGTAGAATGATCTGAAATGTTTTTGTGGACCTATCTTCAAATAGATTTTTGAGTTGGGTCTATTATAACAAAAATGCACTAAATAGAATTTAATACTAATTAACCCAAAAAAAAATCTTTAAAACTTTAATAAAAAAGGTATAAAATAATGATAATATATACAAGAATGAGAAAAACGTAAAAATGACCATTTAACAGTATGCCTTTCAAATGATGAAAACAACACGAAATTTAATCTGTACAATTTATTTTGGACACTATAGTCATTTTTTAGGACATCTTCTGATTTATGGGATGAACTACAACACAAATACAACACAAAAGAAATAAGTCAAATTATTTGCGTTAAGGTAAATCTCATAAGAAGTCACTTATGTTTTGCTACACTTTAATAATATAGTTGATACTCGTATATCATAAATAATATACATTTAGTCAACATTGCAAAAAATTAGTAATTTTTTAGAATGTCACATTGTAATAGGATTACAAAAACAACTAACAAATTTTGTTGCATCCAATTGTGAAAAAATCAATATAAAGTAATTAAGCACAATTAAAATGCCACATCATCATTTTTTGTTTATTAAGTTGTACATATATATATATATATATATTTATATATATGAATAAATAGTAAGATGAATGTAAAATTGAAACTTTGTAGATCCGATGTAGCCACCAAAGAAGAATAGAATTAAGCAAAGTTTTTATCCATATAAGAGATAAAAGTGGCCTGGGGCTTTTTATATATCCATGTAAGAAGATTTTTGAATTGTTTAATTCTTTATATGGGAATTTGTGATTTTACATAAGTTAAGGAATGTCACAGATTGCAAGATGAATACACATTGGTTTGATTAGATTCATTGTACAAATTAAGTGATATTGATATGGTAACTATTTTGAGAGTTAGTTATATCTTTCCGTTCAAATTCCCCATGAGAAATTCACCTACATAATTTACTTTTGAAAATGGAAAATTCATCACACATACTTAGGGCATATGCATGAATGAAATGAGTTGGGAATGGAATGAGTTCAAGAATGGAATGAAGCATGAATGGAATAGGAATGACCATTTCATTCATATGTTTGGCTACATACTTAGGAATGGAATGACATAAAATTTTAACTAAATATTCAAATTATTTAATAAATTCATTTTAGTCAAAAAAATATTAAATTTAAATAGCAAAAAAAGAAAGATGAGAAGATTAAATAAAATTAAAAGCAAAGTTGAAAAAGTTGGCTTTGGGGTTGGGTTGGGGTGGGGTGTGTGTGAATGTGGGGTGTGTATGTATCCGGTCCGGATCCAGGTAAGCATAAAAAAAAAAAAGAAAGAAAAAAGAAAGAAAGAAAGAAAAAAGAAAAAAAGTTAAAAAAGTTGACGTTACCATATTGGAAAAGTTGAAAAAAATTGACATAATTATATTAAGTTATCCCATTAGAAATGGAATGGATATTCCTTAGGTTTTGAAAAAGAATGCCTATTCCTACTTCAGTAGGAATCACATTTCAAAAAGGAATGACAATTCCATTATATTTGATCATACCAAACATGGTAATGGAATGAACTTAAGAATGACCATATTATTCCGGAGTTCATTCAAGTCTACCAAACATGCCCTTACAGAGAGGGGGAATGAAAATAGAAAAAGAGAGAGAGAAAGTATATGCCATTGGAATATAGTGACTCATTAAATGATCCATTAAATTTGAAAAATATTTTAAAAAAAATATAAAAGAATGAAATAGAAAATGAGAAATTTAGGAATTGCCATGTGGCAAAAAGAAAATCATAGGAAATTCCACTTGGAAGTATGAGATGAAGGGAAATAGTTTTGCTTTTAGTTATAGTAATAGATAGATAGATAGATAGATAGATATAGCATTAGCTTAATTATATTATACGCCTGAAAATATGTATGAATAAACAGACACACACACACAAAAAAAAAAAAAAAAAAAAGAATGAAAGAAAGAAAGAAAAAAAAAACACCGTAGGGGCCCCTCTAGTGTAATTTCTTACTTTCACCCATACAAAACCCCCCACCATCAAGTTTTTTCATCCACCCCTGTATGATGCCATGTGACATAAGTGACGATAGAAGAAACTGCCATGTGGCATCTTCTTTAAACTCTACAATATTTTACTATAGTTTTTATGTTTTATATAGGGTAAATATCACCTGGATCCCCTGAGGTTTACTCCAATCACACTTGTCATCCCTTACGTTTCAATAATACCATTGATATCCCTTGTCAGATCTTGTCACCTAACGGATGTCACGGTCCTTTTAAAGTTACGAAAATACCCTTATTTAAATGTTGAAAGTCAAACACACATTCAGATAGTTCACTTATGTACATCTATACATATACCTATACATATACTAGCATTTGCATGTGCTATGCACGGGTATTATTAATTTTTTTTTAAAATCTATCTATATTACCCACAAAGTTTGTTAAAAAAAGAAAAGTTAAAAAAAAACATGAAAAAAATATATATGCTGGAAGAGAGGTCGTTATAGTGAGTGAGGTTTGGTTATTTATTTATTTATTTATTTTTATTGTATTTTTTAACTTTTTGAATATTCTTATATTTTAAATATATATACATATACAATGTTATATATATATGGTGTAGGAATACCATGTGGCATCCCAACCACATAGGGGTGTCAAGCTTAATTTCCCTTCTGGATGGCATTTTATTCCTCCTTATGAGTCTAATAAAGAACAATCTGATTCTCCTGATATAATATTAGGATGTCAAGATGAGTGTCGTAAAAATAAGATAGTTAATGTGTTAACCAAAAGCGATCTATTAGAAAATTTAATATTAGAAATTTGGCATATAGTCACCCTTCCTTACATTAGAGATTTTTATCAAGTTAGACTTGTTATTAGACCTATTCCTATTAAGGCTAAATTTTACCAAGTAATTGCTCATTTGGTCGTTGTCTTCAATCCATTTTGAAAATTTTTAAAGAGTTATAATGATTATGTCCTCAAGACATATTCGTACAATTTACTTCTTTCACAAACTAATATTAGCAGTACAGTCAAAAGTTTTATTCCCAGTATTCCAATCTGTAAGTTTCAGTTATTTATTGTCTTCTGTATTTATCTGTGTCAGTTTGTTCTTGTAGTCATTCCCTCTTTCTCTGCTAATTACAAGTCATGGTTAGATTTTTACCAGCTACTCCACCAGTCAACCTTCCCTCAGATTCCCAATATCCCAAATAGATGGATCCTGCCAAACAGTAAGGCTTGCAGAAGGGAGCGTAAGACGGGCGTGAGTGGAGGATAAAGGATATGAGTCTTCTTAGGTATGTGTCTGATGGATATCTTAGATTAAGAATTTTGTTTTGATAAAACCCCTTAAGATGGATAAACTGTTTAGATCAAACTCAGCAATAGGTTCTAGCTTTAGAACCTCTTATCCCACTCTACCAGACATAATCAATGAAGAAGAACACAGTTATGAAGAAGTCAACCATAATTATAGTGATTGGATAATCCCAAAAATTTCCACTAGGGAAATTTACAAGTCAAGTTTTCTAAGTTTTAAAAGTGATTACAATGTTAAAACTGTAGAGAAAACCTATAGTATTAACAAAGAACATGAAAAGTGTCAACTCTTTAGTAAAGAGTCAATTAAAAAACATAAAGCTGATGGTTACAACTTCATTCATATAGGATTAATACAAGTTGCAGTCAAACCCCTTAGTATTAAAGAAATAAAATCTTCTATTTTATTATGTCTTAGAGATGCTAGATTCCTAGATTTATTACTAGTATGATGGAAGTTATGGAGTCCAGTCTTCATGATGGATCATTTTAATTGTTTCCCTGATTTTCCCCTAAGTCTTAGTGACCCTCACATATTAAAAGCTTTAACATTAAACATTAAAACTGCTGGTGAAATCACTAATATGCATAATGGTTCACAAGTTCTTGCTTTAATTTATAGAGTTTATTATAAATGTATTAGAAGTAATCTTAATGTTCATGCTTTAATTAAAAGTCCTAAGAATCAAACTTTACTTATGTTAGATAGTTCTGAACATGCTAATATCCAAATTCCTAAGACTATTCTATGGAAGGATGTAGAGTTACCCAGTTGTTGGATTTTAGAAATGAAAATCATTCTAGTAATTTTCAAACCAATAATATAATCAATTTAGATCATGTACAACAATTCAATGATGGAAAAGTTAGAATCAGTTTTGATGAACAAAATGTTAGGACATCTTCTGTAAAAATAAAGGATTTTGATTTTTAAGTCCTCTAGATCAAGTACATCTTGTATTCCTGTTAGGACTACAACAGTTAGAAAAGACAAAGATCTTCTCAGTGAAGTTGATACTAAGTTAAAAGGTATTAAGACATCAGCCCAAGTTAGTAATCCTTGTTACAAAGTACCAAGTGAAGATAGTTATCGTACCTCTCCTACTCAAACAGATTTTGTAGGTCCTAGTAAAGATTTATTTACTATGAGTAAAGATTTTGAAACTGATATGGAAATATTAACCAACGAGTATTATGCACCTATTAATGACAATACAGAACCAATTATCGAGCTATTTATAGTTCAGATTAGAGAAAATCTATTTTAAAAGCTTGAAAAAAATACATGAAGTTAGTTAAAAGAAACATACATTTCTTTGCATATTTGGAAAAATATCATGATACCATAGATTTCTCTGTTAAGAAAAGACTAATCAAAAAGGAAAAATATAGTAACTCATCTTACTCTAAGAATATTAAATCCAAGACTAGTAAGTCTACGAAAGAAAGTAGCAAGCCTAGAATGCCAAAAGATGACAAAAGAATCAAAGAAGATAGCAAGGATAGTGGCCCATCTCATAGTAAATCCCATAAGGCATTACGTAGAAAAAGTCATAAGACTAAAGACAATAGTTAGGGGTGGCAATCGGGTCGTGTCGGGTCATAATCGTGTCGGGTCATTATCGTGTCGGGTCATTGTCGTGTCGGGTTATAATCGTGTCATTCTTAATGTGTCATAATCGTGTCGGGTTATAATCATGCCGGGTCATATACAGGTCAACCCTTTAACCCGTCTAACCCGTGTAGGGTGTCATCGGTTCGGTTGAGTTCGGATCGGATCAGATCGAATTGAATCGATTTTTTTTTTCATGTTTTGAAAACCAACCGAAGTGGACAGTTCGATCTATTTTGCCAATTTTGGCAATCAGATCAATTTTTTAGTTGTAAGTAATTTAAGAAACCCAATCGGTTAGCTCGGTTCAGCTATTCGAAATAAGCTTACAGCTCTACTAAGAACACAAACAAGTCTTCCATCAAATGTATCAATTATTAACACGTACACCTTAAATACCAAAATACTACAAATATAGCAATATCTAACTATTATAAACTTAACACCCAAGCACATCCACACAAACTGAATAAGAAGAAATATTGTTTTTACGCACAGTATAAAAAAATTTCTTCACTTGCCATCCATCAAGATTAACAGTTGTATTTATCTAATTGACTAATTTGTCTCCCTCCCAATCCAGCAATCCTAGCGGGCTTCCTCCCTTTTTTTTCTTTCTTTTTTATTTTTTAATTATTTTTTATTTTTATTTTTTATGCAATGCTTGATGCATGAATGCTTCCAGGCTCCAGCTTCCTTCGTCCCTTATTAGTTATTAATTATTATTTTTTTATTACATTAGATTATATATAAATTTACTTGTTTGGTAAGTTGGTAACTACTCTCGTTTTTTTTTTGAGCAAAAAAAAAATAATTTTAGTTTATATATATCTATATATATTTTAAATATTTTTTTTTCTCTAAAAAAAATAATAATAATTTTAAAAAAATATATATTTTTTAAAATTTTTTTATATTACTTTTATTTTAGACTTCCAGATTATTAAAAATAATTTTTAAAACTAAAAAAAAAAATGCTCCAACTGCACTTAAATACTTAATCGGGTCAAACGGGTTGACCCGCTTCAACCCGTTTATTAATCGTGTCAAACAGGTTGACTCGTTTATGACCCGTGCCCTTATACGGGTCACCCAAACCTGTTTATTTTCGTGTCGGGTCGTGTCGGGTTACCGTGTCGTGTCGAAAATTGCCACCCCTAACAATAGTGAAGTCACATGTAAAGAATACAACAATCAGACTAAGAGCAAAGAATTGTTCCCTAAGGACATAGGAGAATCTAACCTAGATTTACCCCATGAACTTATGGATACAGTTAATATAATCACTAGCAAAAAAGAATCTACCAAAGAGTCAAAACTAGAGCAGTCTAAAGTTAACGTAATCACTAAAACTATATGGACTAAAAAGGAAGATAATAGTGAAATCTCTGCTGTTAATCCACCTTTGGAATCCATAATCATCAATCATAAAGGAATAGATATAGTTGCTGCACCCTTTAAGATATCTACTGATGCTGAAATTAAAAAAAAAGTAGTAGAACAGAATAATTATACTAATCAATGTTTAAGTGTTTTGGGAAAACAATTAAAAAACATAGAAACAAAAATAGGAAATCCTAAATCTGTCAAGATGGAAGAACCCTTAATACAGTTACCAAAGGTTAAACCCATTAGTACATCTCTTGAATCAGACACTAGTAAAACTGTTGATAAAATAGGAAAAAATGCTAAAGGATATGGAAAAGTCCTTAGGCAAAAGACCTGAAGTTACAGAGGTGGTTGAGGATAGTTTATCCCAAAACCTCAGTACCATTAGTAAAACTGGTATTCCCATAGAAGAAGATTTTAGTGATAATATAAGTTTAATAGAAGCACAGTTTGCTGATTTAGAATTAAAAAGAATAAACCAGTCATACATCACACCCACTACCCTTACCAAAAACTGGTACCCAAAACCTACACCACCTGATCTCCAATTTGAAGAAAGAAATATTCAAAATCAGTTTTCAGTTTCTGCTGATAAATTATATGAGTGGAATATTGATGGATTATCTTAACAAGAAATCCTCAACAAATTAACCCATATGACCATGGTGGCCAATAGTTACATAACCAACCATGACATAAGACAAACTGAGATAGTTGATTTATTTGTCACAGGATTTAGTGGAATGCTTAAGTATTGGTGGGAAAAGCATCTTACTGAAGAATCCAAGGATAAAATTAGATATGCCATTTGACAAGACGATGAGGGAAATCCCATCTTTGATGAGAAAATTAATCGAGGTGTTCCTGATGGAGTTAGTACATTAATATACACTATAGTCAAACATTTTGTTGGAACCCCTAGTAATATAACTGCTAGAATCCATGACCAGTTAAGTTATTTCACTTGCCCCACACTAAGTGATTTTAGATGGTATAAAGATGTTTTCATATCTAGAGTTATGCTTAGAAATGATAGTAATGAACCATTTTGGAAAGAAAAATTCATAAATGGTTTACCAAGTCTATTTGCACATAAAATTAGAGAAGTACTTAGTAATGATAAAGAAATCATAGATTATAATAATTTAACTTATGGTGAAATAGTTAGTACAATCCAAAGAGAAGGATTAAGAATGTGCATAGACATGAAAATCAGTAATCAAGCTAAAAATGATAAACTAAAAGCTAAATATGAGTTAGGTAATTTTTGTGAACAACATGGTTTGCCACCTATAGCCCCTTCTAGGCAAAATAGGATCAACCATAGGAAGCACATAAAACGAAAAGACTCAAAAGACCCATTTTACTCTAAGCCTAGTAATGCTAGTAATAATAAAAACAATGATCGTAAAAATAAAAGAAAAACTAGCAATAACAAAAGTAATGTCCAATGTTTCAAATGCAGTAAATTTGGTCACTATGCTAGAGATTGTAAAGTTAAACCCCAGATTAAATCTTTAGGATTATCTGATGAAGTCACAGAAAATATTTATAAAATTTTAGAGTTAAGAAATACTGATTCTGAACAGTCAGATAATGAACTTAGTTCATCTCCTTATGAGTCTAATAAAGAACAATCTGATTCTCCTGATATAATATTAGGATGTCAAGATGAGTGTTGTAAAAATAAGACAGTTAATGTGTTAACCAAAAGCGATCTATTAGAAAATTTAATATTAGAAATTTGGCATATAGTCACTCTTCCTTACATTAGAGATTTTTATCAAGTTAGACCTGTTATTAGACCTATTCCTATTAAGGCTAAATTTTACCAAGTAATTGCTCATTTGGTCGTTGTCTTCAATCGATTTTGCAAATTTTCAAAGAGTTATAATGATTATTTCGTCAAGACATATTCGTACAATTTACTTCTTTCACAAACTAATATTAGCAGTACAGTCAAAAGTTTTATTCCTATTCCTTTTCCTCAGTTTACTAACATCATTTTTGATGTTTCAGCAATGTCCAAGGGAAAAGAAAAAATTGTTGCTACAGATGAACATCCAAGGCAAGATTTTACCTTTACCCCTATTCATGGTCAGTCATCCCCAGTCATTTGACAATCAGTTCTAATCCTCATGAATAGATATCCATGAATGACATGTGATTTATCTGAAAAATTCGTGGTCATCCTTGATAATTTATATTCAGCCTTTAAAAAGAGTCATGAAAGACTATTCAACAAATCAATGTTAGCAGTAGAATTTCAGTTAAGGGCATTTGAGCTACAAAAGGAGACCAAACCCAGTAAAACCCAAAGAAAGGACTCTTTGTTTATCAAGGAGTGTTTTGCTTTCCTTGGGGGGGGGGGGGGGGGGGGGGGGGGGGTGGAGGAATCATCACCTCCTAATACTCTTACATTTTCTAAATTACAAATTCATTTTGCTAGTCAATATAATTTATGGCTTGAAAGCTTAATCCAACAGGATTATAATTTTAATCTTCGAGCTATATCTTTTTCTAACAAAGTCAAACCCCTGTTAAGATACAAGTTTAGCCAATTATTTTCCCATAATGCTGATCTAATGCGTCAATTTGAACCCTCTTTATCTGCTGATTACAAGTCATGGTTAGATTTTTACCAGTTACTCCACCGGTTAACCTTCCCTCAGATTTTCAATATCCCAAATGGATTTATCTGCGCTGAAAAATTCAGGTGTGGAGAAATCTATAGAGTTGTTCGCCTTGAGTCTCAAAATCCACAAGTTATATATGAAATCTTTGAAAAAGGATTCCTAAAAATTTTAGTAGTCTCCTTTTTTAAACAACTCCAGTTACTTCCAAAGATAATTTGCAATACAGTGAAAGATTATACTAAATGAGTTGATAACAGAAGATTTGGTTACATAGCAATTCTTGCCATCACTTCAGCCAATCCTGAATGGATCCCTCCTTTTTATGATCTCTACCCTTCAGTCCATCTATGTCACGCCCCGGCGTAGCCAAAATAGGGAATTTTTTTTAAAATTTCCATCTTGGACCCTGAGGCACGTGACTGGTTGCATTACCGAATTGTCCATGACCAAATACTAATAATAAACAACGTAACCAAAAGGATAAAACCAACATCTGCTCACATTGATATATTACAAAGAAAGGCCACAGTACTAGTTAACTATTACATCATGGTAGATACATCAGAGTCTTATGGCTCTAGGGCCTTACAAAAGCTATAATAAGTCTTCTGATAGAGCTTTCCACCAAAGACATTTACAAAAGACAGCCACTAGTCTTCTTTCTAAAGAGTATATCCATAGCCATCTTCGGTGTACTCTTCCTTCACGTTCTCCGCTTGCGTAGCATCATAACCCGTGTACTCGTTATCTGGATAATCTGGACATGGGAATGTCCAGCGACATGAACGTCGTCAGCTTATGAAAGCTGAGTGAGTAAGCTAAATCAAATGGAACGTATATAGTAAAACACAATAGGAATACATTTACTACCTTTCAACATGTCTTTTAGGATCTTTACGTTCTCACCGTCGAATTATAACTAGTAGCGTACCCGACTACATATTCGATAGGAATACAAATAATTCAGGAGACCTGTCTAGACATTCTTAATGCCACTACCATTCATTTCTAACATCCGACATCATTTACAAACCCAAAGTGTCTCTTGCTAACCAAGCCATCTTTCATCAACCACTTCATCTTTCATCAACCACTTCGTCATAAAGAACCGAAGTGTTAAGGAGTGCAAGAACATCCATTTCGTCATGAAGAACCGAAAGGAGTCTTCACTCAAAGAATCACCGCTTCGTCATGAAGAACCGAAAGCGTTACGGAGTACAAGAACATCCATTTCGTCACGAAGAACCGAAAGGAGTCTTTACTCAAAGAATCACCGCTTCGTCACGAAGAACCGAAAGCGTTATGGAGTACAAGAACATCCATTTCGTCATGAAGAACCGAAAGGAGTCTTTACTCAAAGAATCACCGCTTCGGCACGAAGAACTAAAAGTGTTACGGAGTACAAGAACATCCATTTCATAACGAAGAACCGAAAGGAGTCTTTACTCAAAGAATCACCGCGTCACACTCAACAACACATCCCTTTTTCTTACTATCCTAATCTCCGCTGCCCAGATTACCTATCCGACAATTATCCTTATCATAATCTGCTTCTAACATAGCACAACCGACCCTTACGTTTTCCCGACCGCGCATTCGTCACTCATTTCAGAATTTAGTTCATTAAAGGACTTCCGAATATACTTTCGAAGTTACGTTTATACATCCGTCATCCTGTTTTATGTCGTAATATACTTACAATGGAAACTTATCCAATCACTATCAACGCAATAATCATGCCGTACAACATTCTTATAGCTTGGGTATGTACTTTCTATGGTCATCACACTATATTCATAACAACAGAAACCTAGTGTGTAGCTCGTGGATTTAATACCAATAATATATAGATGAAGCCCCTAACATACTCATCTACTCGATAGCACAAGATATCCATAACCACACAGGTACCGGTAAGCAAGCATCATTAATAAACACATCATACAAGTAGTTATAAAATCTGCCAGGAATTAATTTTACTATGTCAACTGAATTGATATGATTTATTTGGGCATGATAAATTGATTTGTAGATCAAACTCAAAACTAGAACATTGTAGATAATTGGATTTGCTTCATGTACAAAAAAATATAGCTTCAATTACATTTTTGAGCTGCTCAAAATATTTATTTTACTTAGACATTTCTATATTTTTGGACTGCTCTGTCCCAGATTTATAGTACTGCATTGCATGTGCATTTTACCTATCAAGGAGTCATTTTTAGACCAGGATATAGAAGTTATTTGTAGATAAATAAGTTAGCTTTATCCACAAAAAAACCTAGCTTAATTCAGATTTTGGAGCTGCTTAAAACACTCATTTTACTAAACTACATTCTGCTGGTGGTTTCTATTTCTCAGATTTAAAGTACTTCGTTGCATGGACATTTCACCTATGAAGAAGTGATTTTCAGACTGAGCTATAGAAGAGTTATTTGTAGATAAATGAGTTAGATTTCTCCACAAAAAAACCTAGCCTCATTTCCATTTTTTAACTGCTCAAAATGTTTGTTTTACTAAACAACATTCTGCTGGAAGTTTCTGCTTCCCAGATTTGAAAATTTATCTTGCATGGCATGGATCTCTCAAACTATCAACATCAAGTACTTAATAAACATTACTACATACTATATAGGTTCTAAAGTGAGTTAGAATACTCACATAAACTTGAAATTGAGCTTGGGCTTTGGATTTGAGCTTAGGAAGCTTGAACACAAGCTTCAATGGTGGATGTTCCTTGTCCTTCTCCTTCTTCTTCACTTCTTAACTTATGGGATTCTTGTAGGTCTTCTAAGACTTCTTATTACAGATTCTAAGTTCACATGGTGGTATATATAAGTATATAGATGTGTATAGGTGTTTGCATGGAAGTGTATACAAGGGAGGGAAATGAACACACTTTGGTTTTACTTCTAATTTTTCATCTGTCTCCATGAAACTCATCTCTTAGTCCCTTCTAATTCCATATATGCAGATTGTAATGTACTAAAAGAACTAAAAATGCATATGCATGGAAGCTTATATAATGCAAGACTTATGCTAGGTGTCACATGCATGTATGCATGTTAGGACAAGTGTCCTTCAAGTGGACAAGTGTAACATGGGGTGGTGACATGTGTCAATGGGGTTGCATGTAGCTTCCATGTGGCCGGCCATGGTGGGGCCCACCTTGGGTTTCATGCCATTTCCTTGGTTTGCGTGCATAAGTTCCTTGATATACGTATCGGTCTTAATTTACGTCCAAACGGGTGTTGTTTCTAACGTCCGGGTCCGGTTACGGAACTAAGTTAATTCTAATTACGGTCGAGTCGGTGCAGTGATTATAGTCTAATTAGTAATTACATTACACTGATACAGTCACACAAATAAAATAATAATATAATAATAGACCAGATATAGAAATTCATAAAACTCGTATTATTGCACGTAGAGAAATTACAGGTATTACAATCTAGTAAGAATATTTGGAGCCAATGCTTGGAACTGCACTCTTATTAACATACCTGATTTTGAAACTCAGTTTAGTCAGCCAATACCAGCAAGTAATTCATTCCTTGATCATTGTAAAAGAAGAGTCAAAGCTCTCAACACTATCCGAATGAAACTTTCTAACAAGAATTGGTTTACTTTGGGTAGAACCAAAAGAATAGTAATCCAGTCATGCAATCCAAGAAAAGATCCATGGATTTCAAAGATAGATAGTGGTCACTTTTCATATGATGATATTGGTAAAGAAATTTCTGATATCAACATCCAGTCAAAAGAATGCCAATTTTGGTACCCAAAGTTTGAAGAACCAAGGGACATCATTCACAACGAATTTCAAATGCTCCAAAGTTATAATGGTAATTGGTTACCTCATTACCATAGTGACCCTGATGATGATTACCCATTTCATGAAGATGCAGAAGCCAACATCATCAATGCAATGGAAGGATGAAGGCATCCAATGCCTACAGTAAAGAATCCAATGACAAAAGTAAAATAACCATGGTTAATGCAAAAGTTTCTCGGTGAAACTCCATTAACTAAGGTTAACACTACAGTAAAAAGGACAAGTCAAATCAACCTTTCGGCCACAGTAACCGACAGGCTTTTCAGATTCCGTGTGATTGAACAGTAACAGACAGAAAATCGTTCATTAACAGTAAAACCATGTGAAAATCCAGCTTTTCAAAAGTTCTTTACAACTCATGGTCCATTCACGAGAGGCACAAGACATTTGGAAGGCTATAAGTAATCCTCTCAACATCCAGTTACAGGCAGAGTTTCTTAAAAAAGTTCAAGTGAGAGTTCAAGTGGCACTTCAACTTTCAGAGAGTTTTCTTTTGAGTGAACGTGCGATTCCTTTGAGAGATTCTCATCTATTTGTCTCATAAAGATTCTGTAATAACTCAGTTCATAGTTTGTAATACTTAATGTATACACTGAGCAATTCAGTGATTCATTCCCAGTAATCCAATCTGTAAGTTTCAGTTATTTATTGTCTTCTGTATTTATCTGTGTCTTTCTTCTTCAGTCTTTGCTACTCTGGTCTTTCATTAATGGGTCAATGAAAATTGACTCAGTAGAGAATAAGATGTCTCTGTAATAACTAAGGGATTTTTATGGACTTTTCGGAATAAAATGCCATCCAGAAGGGAAATTAAGCTTGACTAGATCAACTGGGTTTTTGTAACGACTCTGGTATGGCTCAATCCAGGATAAGTGAACTGGGTTGGGTTTTACTACATAATATGTTTTGGGGGCTTGGGTAGGCCTTATTGTTTGAATGGGATTGGTAGCAAATGGGTCATTGACTAGATATTGACTGCTGGTTGGCCTTGCTAAGGCTGACTGGTAACTGGGCCTGGCTAAGGCTGACTGGTAACTGGGCCTAGATGTTTCCAATGTTCATCAATTGACTTTGAGAAAATAAGAACATCATCAATGTAGACAATTGAAAAATGACTGAATGGGTTGAATATTTCATTCATAATATTTTGAAATTCACTAGGGGCATTCTTGAGGCCAAAGGGCATTACATTCCACTCATAATGTCCAAATGGGGTAGCAAAGGCAGTTTTATATTTGTCACTCTCATGGAGTTGGATTTGCCAGAATCCACTTTTCATGTCAAATTTACTAAAAACAACAGCTTGGTTTAATCTATTGACTAAATCTCTCTTATTGGGGATAGGGTACGTAATCCATTCTAAGACCTTGTTGAGAGGTTTGTAATTGATAACTAACCTTGGTGTTCCTCTTTCTAACTCAGCATTTTTCCTAACATAGAAAGCAGGGCAAGACCAGGGTGACTTACTTTTATGAATTATATTTTTATTTAATAATTCACTAATTTATTGTTTACATAAGTCCATGTCTTCTTGACTCATTTGAATAGGTCTAGCTTTGGTGGGGATAGTGGATTCATTAAAGTCCTTGACATAAGGAAGGGTAACTATATGTTTTTTTCTATACCAAAAGGCATTAGGTAAGTTTGCACATAAATTACTAATGATTCTAGACTTAGAGACTTCTATCTTGTTTTGGAGTGGTTTATTGGTTAACTCACTTTCAATTCTTATGTATCTAAATTCTTCTTGTAAAGACCTTAGATGTAAAGTTTTACAGTAAAGAATTTTTTTTTTTTTTTTTAAATTGATTGGTCTTTCAATTGTTTTAAATCTCTAAGTAATGGCTTAGTGAGGAACTTAAACTGGACCTTTTGTCCACATGCATGAGTGGTTAATCCATCATTATTAGTAGTAAATGGGTAAAGTAGGCATAAAAATGGTATTCCTAAAATAACTTTATCAGTCATATTTTTAATCAGAACAAATGGTGTTTTAAAACAAACATTGTTTTGGCAAACATGTGCACTAGGTAACTTATATTCAATTTGCATTTGACTACCATTAACAGAACTAAGACGTTCACTGGTTTTTACATAATATTTAGTTGGAATTAATCCTACTTGAATGCAATTAAGATCAACTCCTGAATCTATTAGTGCTGTAGTCTCTATTTCTAATTCTTTATTTATTATTATTTTAACATTAAAATACCATTTTTGTAAGTGTATTTTATTCATAACTTGAAACAAACTGGGATGTTCTATTTCTTTATTTTAAGATTTTTGGTGACTAGGGGAAGTATCGTCACTACTAGAATCTTCACTAAGGGAAGTATCTTCATTGCTGTGGTCTTGGTCAAACTTAGCAACTTGATCTTGTAAGTTTTTTATGTCAACTTTAACTTGTTTGATTTCAACATGTAAATCCTGAACTGTAACTTCCTTTTTGGGTTTATTAAATCTTTCAAGCGTTTTATCAAGACTAATAGTGGGATGATTGTTTTTACTAGCTTCTTCCTGTTTGGCTAACAATGTTCTAAGCTTATTTAGATATGTTGATTTAAGTCTTCATCATCTATTTTACTAATTAAATCTAACAATAAATTTTCTTATTCACTTTTCTTAGATAAAACATTAATTATTCTGCTCGATTGTTCACTATTAAGGGATGGATAGTTGTTGTCTAGTTTTGACTCTTTGGTAGATTCTGTGTCCATAGGTTTTTGTTTATGGGGTAATTCTAGGTTAGATTCTCCTATATCCCTAGGGAACAATTCTTGGCTCTTAGTCTGATTGTTGTGTTCTTTACATGTGACTTCACTATTGTCTTTAGTCTTATGAGTTTTTCTACGTAATGCCTTATGGGATTTACTATGAGATGGGCCACTATCCTTACTATCTTCTTTGATGCTTTTTTCATCTTTTGGCATTCTAGGCTTGCTACTTTCTTTCGTAGACTTACTAGTCTTGGATTTAATATTCTTAGAGTAAGATGAGTTACTATATTTTTCTTTTTTGAATAGTCTTTTCTTAATAGAGAAATCTATGGTATCATGATAATTTTCCAAATATGCAAAGAAATGTATGTTTCTTTTAACTAACTTCATGTATTTTTTCCAAGCTTTTAAAATAGATTTTCTCTCATCTGAACTATAAATAGCTCGATAATTGGTTCTGTATTCATCATTAATAGGTGCATAATACTCGTTGGTTAACATTTCCATATCAATTTCAAAATCTTTACTCATAGTAAATAAATCTTTACTAGCACCTTCAAAATCTGTTTGAGTAGGAGAAGTAGGATAACTATCTTCACTTGGTACTATGTAACAAGGATTACTAACTTGGGCTGATGTCTTAATACCTTTTAACTTAGTATTAACTTCACTGAGAAGATCTTTATCTTTTCTAACTGTTGTAGTCCTATTAGGAATACAAGATGTACTTGATCTAGAGGACTTAGAATCAAAATCCTTAATTTTTACAAAAGATGTCCTAACATTTTGTTCATCAAAACTGATTCTAACTTTTCCATCATTGAATTGTTGTACATGATCTAAATTGATTATATTATTGGTTTGAAAATTACTAGAATGATTTTCATTTTCTAAAATCCAACAACTGGGTAACTCTACATCCTTCCATAGAATAGTCTTAGGAATTTGGATATTAGCATGTTCAGAACTACCTAACATAAGTAAAGTTTGATTCTTAGGACTTTTAATTAAAGCATGAGCATTAATATTACTTCTAATACATTTATAATAAACTCTATAAATTAAAGCAAGAACTTGTGAACCATTATGCATATTAGTGATTTCACCAGCAGTTTTAATGTTTAATGTTAAAGCTTTTAATATGTGAGGGTCACTAAGACTTAGGGGAAAATCGGGGAAACAATTAAAATGAACTGGTCCATCATGAAGATTGGACTCCATAACTCCCATCATACTAGTAATAAAATCTAGGAATCTAGCATCTCTAAGACATAATAAAATAGAAGATTTTATCCCTTTAACACTAAGGGGTTTGACTGCAACTTGTATTAATCCTATATGAATGAAGTTGTAACCATCAGCTTTATGTTTTTTAATTGACTCTTTACTAAGGAGTTGACACTTTTCATGTTCTTTGTTAATACTATAGGTTTTCTCTACAGTTTTAACATTATAATCACTTCTAAAACTTAGAAAACTTGACTTGTGAATTTCCCTAGTGGAAATTTTGGGATTGTTCAATCACTATAATCTTGGTTGACTTCTTCATAACTGTGTTCTTCTTCATTGATTATGTCTGGTAGAGTGGGATAAGAGGTTCTAGAGCTAGAACCTATTGCTGAGTTTAATCTAAACAGTCTATCCATCTTAAGGGATTTTATCAAAACAAAATTCTTAATCTAAGATATCCATCAGACACATACCTAAGAAGCTCATACCCTTTATCCTCCACTCACGCCCGTCTTACGCTCCCATCTGCAGGCCTTACTGTTTGGCAGGATCCTAATCAGGTGGTCTCTCAGCCTAGGTGGTCTTCTGATACCAGTGGGGGAGGCAGACATTAATTAAAGATTAGAGTAGCAAAGACTGAAGAAGAAAGACACAGATAAATACAGAAGACAATAAATAACTGAAACTTACAGATTGGATTACTGGGAATGAATCACTGAATTGCTCAGTGTATACATCAAGTATTACAAACTATGAACTAAGTTATTATAGAATCTTTATGAGACAAGTAGATGAGAATCTCTCAAAGGAATCTCACGTTCACTCAAAAGAAAACTCTCTGAAAGTTGAAGTGCAACTTGAACTCTCACTTGAACTTGTTTAAGAAACTCTGCCTATAACTGGATGTTGAAGGGATTACTTATAGCCTTCCAAATGTCCTGTGCATCTCGTGAATGGATCATGAGCTGTAAAGTACTTTTGGAAAGCTAGCTCTTCACATGGAGTTACTGTGGATAAATAGTGTTCTGTCTGTTACTGTTTAATCATGTAGAATCTGAAAAAGCCTGTCGGTTACTATGGCCAAAAGGTTGATTTGACTTCTCCTTTTTACTGTAGTTTTAACCAGTATTAATGGGAGTTTCATCGAGAAACTTTTGCATTAACCATGGTTAATATTGTCCTTTTTACCCAAAAAAGCATTGGATGCTCAATTATTCCTGACTCTCTTCATAGGGGTTTTGAGCATCTTGGAATGCTGAACTGAAATAGGGATCATAAGGCTGTGCAACAGAGCATGATCCTTCTGAACTGTGACTGTTGTTATCTTGATCATTTTGACTGACTTGAGCTAGTATCTGTTGGGCCATAGCCATTAACTGTGCATTTGATGACTTGGAACTTGACTTGGATTTGGAGCTTGACTTATCTTTGGGAGCTGTAATTGTGCACTTGGCCATGGGGCCTTGTAGACACCCCATTTTGTCGACTATCAGATTTAGGAGACCCATAGCTTGGTGGTTCACAATGATCGAAAACACTCAAAAAGGACTCCTGGAAGTTACTTCGATCTCTCAACACGCTCAAAATGTCCAAAATACCCCTGAAAGCCCGAACGCTCCTGGATTCAGACCAAATATTTTGGAAATGTGCTTCGTCGTAAGAAAAGCAATAAAATGAGTTCTAAAGCTAGACCGGATGAAATCGTCAGCTCCCAGAGACCCCCGGAAGTCCCGAAAGTTCCCAGAAAGTCCCCGTTGACCGGTTTGACCAAGTTTGACCAAAATCGTCCAAATTTGCCAAAAAGTTCCGGGATCATTCTAGATCATGTGGGAAAGACTAAAATGAGTTTGAAAAGAAAACCGAACGAAAACGTCAGCTCCTAGGAGCTCCCAGAGGTTTCCAGAACTTCCCGAGAATCCCAAGTTTGACCAGTTTGACCAAAAGTTGACTTTAAAACTGGAGCACCGTACCATTTTTCAAATATTTTTCATAGATACTAAAGGTCAATAACTTTCCAACGGTATGTCGCTATGGATACCGGGATTCCACCGCTTCGTTTGCTTTTGAAATTTGTTTGATTTTTGAATCAAGGAAAGAGAAAAAAGTCTGTTGAAAACAGATACAGAGTCGCCACTTGGTCTTTAAGGAACCAAGAAACCTAATTTGACTCACCCAAACGGATAAAGGGCACCGGCCCTTCATAACCAAAGAACTTGGCTCGGGGTTTTGGTACGAGAGAGGAAGGAGCCTTTGTCACGACTAAAACACCCTCAACTCGCCCCGTCTCTCGACGGGCCTCAATTAGCATCCAAATAATCATCTTATACTATGTATGGTTCGGCAATTAATACTATGATAGTATATTACATCACATAAGAATCTTGAAATTGAAAATCAAAAGATAAGATATCATTCATAAGATCTAAGTCAAATATCATACAATGTAAAGTGAAAATCACACAAATAAACTTAGGAAAAATCGTCTAATCATGTATCAAATAATCAAGACTTCCTAATCTAAAGGGGGCATGAATTGTTCTTGAAACAAATAAATCAAAGAAAACAAAGATGCTTAGCAAGCTAAAATGATGCGTGTTATTCTTTGAGAAGAGAAGATCTCTCAACCCCCGGGATGGATGAGAAAGGATGATTAGATCGGGGGAAGCATGAACGTGTGATCATGATCATTCCTTATAACCTTCATAGATTAGGAGTTACAAAACCCCAAAATCTTTGCATGGATGCAATGGATGTATCTAAAATGTGCCAAGGTTGTAGTGTGCTTTGTGTTCATGGATTCCTAGAATGACTTAGAAGTCTAAAATGTGTATGAATGGATGAATGAAATCAACATGGGATATGTACAAATATAGTATGAACTACCTCCTAAGATATGAACTAATTTGGAATGCATATAAGCATAAAATCAAAGAATAAAAGTAAAAATGTGCTTGCTGTGAATAGTGGACAGAACAGTAACTAGATCTTTGGAAAATTGAAAAGAGGGGTTAGGAATGCTTTCAATGCATGAATTTTAATGGAGATATTCCTTATTGTGTCTAGAATACAACCCAAAAAGCCAATCTTTAATAACTATAAAAGATTGAGAGAAATCATATGAACAACAGAGGTCACTCAGAAACAGAGTCTGTACTGTCGACTGAAATGTTGAAAAGTCTTAGAAAATGAAAACGAATGATCTAGGGGCCCATTTTATACAGAAGGTTCCCTAAGACATGGAAGTTTAAGGGAAAAATAAGTTGGGACCACCCCTTTTAGAAACGTTTTCTGAAAAAGAAGTAGGAAGTTAGCCAAGCTGCTGTGACAGCAAAGGCAGAATGTTTGGAAGGAATGTTTGGGTCCAAATGGACCATTTTCAAGTACTTCCAAGTCAAACCAAAAATTATGGGTGTTCTCCAATGAGTTAGGAAGACTTTCCAAGTGGCCTTGCATCTATATGTTGAGTATTGAGTTCTAGAGAAATCTTTGAACTCAGCTCACTCACTGTTTTGACTCACTGTTTTGAAGATTTTGGGGAAAATAAGGTTTTCTTTCTTGAAATCAAAAATGAGAAGGATTGAGGGGGGTTTTGAAGTAGGGGTTTTGAAAGTGTATTTTCAATACTTAATAAAGATTACAACCACTTAGAATGCCAACATTCAACTCATCATCAAGAACCTCCAAGATTATTGGAGAGACTTATTTTTATTTGAGCATAACTTCAATACACTTCAAGGAGACCTTGGAGGTATTGAAGTTATGATCATCATCTATCAAACATGTTTTTGAGGTCAAGAGCTACTATCCATAAGGATTCACTCACCCCAAACTTCATGTCATCATTTAGATGATGATGAACTAGTAAGAAAAATAAGGAAAATCAAAGAGAAATGAGGTGAGAAGAGATAAATAATGAATAAACAAGAAAGTATATAATGATCAATAGATGATATTCATGAAGTATTGAACTTGTAGCATGGTGTTTCACTCATATGTAATGATATTGGACATGGAAGAAGCTTCCACTCTCTTAAATGCTCACTAAAATGGTGGTTGGGTGTATTGAATGTTGAAGTAAATGGGAGTAATGAAGTAAAAACAAAGTTTAGAACTCACTTTTGTTTTGAAAATCAAAGAAGAAAGCTTCTTTTCTCTCTACTCTAACCTTATCTCTACAACTTTCTCTCCCAAACTTTCTCTAAACTTGCATTTGACTCCCCCAAAATGAAGAGTAATGGGGGGTTTAAATAGGCCAACTTGGGGTGGTTTTGGGATTTAGAAAGTATTCCCATTGGCTCCAAACATCTGAAATCATAAAACTATGTCGTTTTGGTTTTTAATTAATCAAAATGGGACCACAAAACAAATTACAAAAATACACTGTTCTGGAGGGGAGTTCCGCGGCGGCACTGGGCCAGTGCCGCAGTGGCAGTGGGCCAGTGCCACGGCGGCACTGCTCCTCCCTCGTCCAGGTAATGCTGTTTAGGCCCCTTGAGGTTCCGGTATTCGCGAAAAGGCCCTATTTCGTCCGAAATTCACAGAAAATGCGTACGAACTCCAAACTGAGGTTGTGATATACCGTTGGAAAGGTAATGGAGTCTACTTTATATAAATAATAGTTTGGGGATAGGTCACTTTGAAAAGTTTTACGGTATTCGCGATAAAAGCCGATTTGATCGCCTTTTCCGGCTTTAGAAATTCATAATAAATTCGTTTTAAATCCAGGAATTATGTGCGATATACCGTTGGAAAGCTATTGACCTCTAGTATCCATGAAAAATATTTGAAAATTATTTCGGTGCCCCGATTCCAAAGTCAAATCTTGGTCAAACTGGTCAAACCTGGGATTCCCGGGAAGTTCTGGGAACCTCCGGGAGTTCCCAGGAGCCGACGTTTTCGCTCGATTCTCTTTTAGAACTCATTTTAATACTTTTCTAATGATTCCGGTGAACTCGGACGATTTTGGTCAAACTTGGTCAAACTTGGTCAAACTCTGGTCAAACCTGGTCAAACTTTGGTCAAACCGGTCAACGGGGACTTTCGGGGAACTTCCGGGACTTCTGGGGGTCTCTAGGAGCTGACGATTTCTTCCGGTTTTACTTAAAAACTCATTTTATCATTTTTCTTATGACATAGCATGTTTTCAGAACTTTGGGACCAAATCTGGGAGTCTTCGGGCTTTCAGGGGCATTTTGGTCAATCTGAGCATTCTGAGAGATAGAGCTGACTTCCAGGAGTCCTTTTTTACGATCACTGTGAACCACCAAGCTATGGGTCTCCTAAATCCGATAGCCGACAAAATGGGGTGTCTACAGTTTGCCCCTCTTTGGCAGGAACTTGCGAGGCAACGCATGTCGCAAGCGAGTGCCAAAGTTTTGAAGAGACAGGACTTTTTGGAGGCTACAGATTTAGGATAAAAAGCGTTGCAAAAGATGCAATGATGCTGAGGCTAGTGCTGGTCGCGCTCTGCATGAGCTGCCTACGTATCCCAAGGGGAATCAGACCAGGACGTAGTTCGGGGTGCAAAGGAATGAATCACATATGTACACACGCAACAACCAAGCGGATGTTATGCTATGAGGATGGTATGCAATTCGGGGATGTGATACGAGTTGTGTTATGAATCCTATTATGCCTACTGTATGATCCTAGTATATTGTAGGGTGTGCCACTCTGAGTGGGCTGGTGTCATGCTGGTGCTTCTGACTATGATGCAGTTATTGACCCGAATAGGGATACCAAGATTTTAGAAGGCTCTGAGTCTAGGGGCAAACTTCTGAATTTTGGGAAGTGTGCTTCGTAAAAGAACGTAATTGGGTGTGGGGTCTTAGAGGACTATAATCGAAGATGCCTTTTGGAAAATAACCGACGGACACGGGGGCCCTGGAAATTAAGAGACGGACACAGAAGTCATGGGATGATCGTGAAATCCTGAGATGTCACACGATGAACATGGAAGCCCCATGGCATATTTTGAATGAGAGCGATGACGATGTTTGAATCGAGATGATGAGTCGACAATGGACTACTGTGATTGAACTGACGGTGTATGAATCTGCTGAAGATTAATCTGAATCTGCTGGGGATGAAACGACTCTTTCTGGGATCTCTCTTCAACTGCTTCTTTTGATCGAAATTTGATTTCATCAAGATCTTTTGGTGCTCAATCCAAAAGGGCCGGTCGGGGCCTCCGGAGCTGGTATCTTTCTGCTTCTGTCCTCGGGGGATGATGCGGGGTTCTCGGAGAATCTCTTTTCTTGATCGGGAACCAGGACCCATCTCCGAATCTCTCACGGTTGATTAAATTTTGCGGTGCTCAATCCAAGAGGGCCGGTCGGGGCCTTCGGGAGCTGGTATCTTTCTGCTTCTGTCCTCGGGGGATGATGCGGGGTTCTCGGGGAATCTCTTTTCTTGATCGGGAACCAGGACCCATCTCTGAATCTCTCACGGTTGATCAAATTTTGCGGTGCTCAATCCAAGAGGGCCGGTTGGGGCCTCCGGGAGTCGGTATCTTTCTGCTTCTGTCCTCGGGGGATGATGAGGGGTTCTCGGGGAATCTCTTTTCTTGATCGGGAACCAGGACCCATCTCTGAGTCTCTCACGGTTGATCAAATTTTGCGGTGCTCAATCCAAGAGGGCCGGTTGGGGCCTTCGGGAGCCGGTATCTTTTTGCTTCTGTCCTCGGGGAAGGATGCGGGGTTCTCGGGGAATCTCTTTTCTTGATCGGGAACCAGGACCCATCTTCGAGTCTCTCACGGTTGATTAAATTTTGCGACGGTTGTTCTGAAATAGCCGATTCGGGTCCTCGGGAGTCAATTTTTCCCAGTTTCTGCTTGCTGGAGGTAGTTCTGACAACTTTTAACTTGCTTGGGGTAAAACCTTACAAATCTTGATCGGAATGGGCCACCAGGGCTGATCGGGGCCAAAAATAGGCTGAAAAAGGCCAAAACAGGTCAAAACGGAGCGAAGCGGGGCCCGCGGGGAGCAGTGCCGCGGCGGCACTGGGCCACTATCGCGGCGGCAGTTGGCGGACTTCATCTTTGTATATTTCGGGTTTTTTAGCTTTTGAAGCTCATTCTTGGCCATTTTGGGGTGTTTTTGGAGCCAAAAATCGCTAAAACACAGCTTGTGCGCGCTCAGGTGAGTAATCCTACCCCGTAGTTGGAATTTTAATTGGTGTTTTGGTTTGCTCAATTTTTCAAGAAGAAAGTTTAACTTTGACTTCCACTTTCTTTGTAGATCCATGGCTTCGAGCTCGAGGAGACCGTCTAAGAAGGCCAAGGAACGGATGAAAGCCGAGATGCAAACCCCGGACTTGATTTTACGGGACCCCCAACATCATCTTTCGGACGCGGCTCTAGCGAGCTTGGTATGTGAAACCTTTGACATTTTAGGACTATTTCCATGTATTGTGCTAGTTTTGTGAGCCGTAGTGCGCACCTAGAGATCGTTAGAAGTTCGATTTGTGCTCAATTGTTGATTTTGCGAATTTGGACCTCGGGTCGTGAATAGTGATTTTGTGCATTGCTTTTGTCGTCTCTGGTATGTGCAGGTGCCGGAAGTAGCACTGAAGGGCCACGGTAGCCTCGCTCATGCTTTCCTGTGGTATACTCAACTTTCGCCCACCGTTAAGAGGATGGTCGATGACGCCGGGTTTGGAGGCTTTATCCGTCTGGTTTCGAAGAGCAGCAATGATTTGGCACACTTTTATGCTTTGGCTGAGAGATGGTGGGACACCACCAATACTTTCCACCTGCCGTTCGGGGAGATGACCATGACGCCCTTCGACTTCTCTATGATTACCGGTTTGAGGGTAGGCGGAAAACGCCTGATTCTGGATTATTTCTATGAGATTGACCCTGAGGCTGTAGAGATGTTGATTGGGGCTGTTCCCCCCAATTTGGAGAGACACTGGTTTCATTGTGGCTGGCTTTACCGGGCTTATGGCAGAGGGAATCATAACCTGAACAATTCCTAACTTTTGAGGGTGTATCTTCTGTATGTCCTCGGCTGCTCGATCTTTGCGACTCGGAATGACCGGGTGAACTTGAGACTTCTCTCTTGCCTGGCGACCATCGACGAGATCCCTTCTTACGACTGGGGCGATGCTGCCTTGGCCCATCTTTACAAGCACATTGGTGAGGTTTCCCGAGGTGATGTTAAATCGACGGGGGGATTTTGGCGAGCTTGGGAGGTATGTGCTGCATTTTGCTTTATATTCCTTGACTTGGCTTTTGATTTCTATACTCTTTTTGACTTTCCTCCTTGTCTGTGCAGCTTTGGAGCTTCGAGTACCTAAAGATGTTAGCTCCATCCCCTGCAGATGAATCAGGCGAAGACGAGGATGGCATGGCTCCTGTGCCTCTGTTCCCACGAGGCTTGAGATGGAGGAGGGATGTTGTTGGGGTGAAAAGCGGGGCCCACCAGATTGTTTTGCTCAGAAACTTCCTAACCGGACTGACGGCTGCTAGCGTTGATTGGACGCCTTGGGAGCGTGTCGCCTATGCTGCCTCGGAGGAGATTCAAGCGGTCAAGCCTCTTTCCTCTTGCCGACTCTTGATGGAGAGCACCGAGTGCAGGCAGTGGTTTCTTGGTGAGCAAGGTCTCGGCAGGTGGTTGGTGGTTCCAGGTATCGGGTCCCTCATAATCCCCCTGCGATGGATGCTAGTGACCTTTCTGGTGATGCCCTATTGGCGGCCTTAGCTGGCACTGATGTTTGGGACCATTTCCTCTCTGAGACCGGTTACGAGGCTTACCGTGGTCGTTTCCTGATGCCCAACTTCCCACTCCTGGAGGTGAGTTTTATGTTTTTGTTTTTATCCATTGCCTATGTTTTTTTATTTTTCTTTTCTTAACTTGTTTTGTGCCTACAGCTTCGCGAGATGTATAGGAGACAGGCTCCTCCGACTTCTGATCTTATCCCTCCCTGGGATTGGACCATCAACGTCCTAGGCGCTGATGGCAGTCCCTAAGTGATGGAGGTGCCGTGAGTCATATGTGGGTACCCTACTCAGCCAGCGGGCGTTCTCAATGTTCCTTGGAGTTACGCTGAGGAGGGTCACGCCTTGGCGGCTAGCCTACGGTCCTTGGTCCTTACACGAGACCATCGGGTATGTCTCTAATTTTGCGCTTTCTTAAGGTCATGAGGTACTAACCCTGGATTTTACCCTTGATAGATGGATAGCATGCGGCAGTTTGCTGCCAATCAGATGGCGTCTTTGGTAAGTCCCTGACTCGACTCTATTTTTGTATTTTTTTGTTGTTCCCCTACTGATCGCCTTTATTTTATTTGTGTGTGCAGTACCGTGGAGGCGGAGCTGGCTCATCGAGGACTGGTCCAAGGTGTAGGGGCGGTAGGAGGAGGCCGTCGCCGACATACACTCCGGGCGGTCCGACGGAGGACGAAGAAGAGGAGGACTGAGGCTGCCCCTCATGCGGGGACTTTGCTTTATTATTATTATTATGTATTTTTTTTATGTCTTCGATCGGGTTGTACTGGTGATGTGACTGTTTGGACAGTGTAGGATGATGTGTGGAACATTTTGTGACCTTTAACAAATTATTATGATGTTTTGCCTTTTAGGCCGGATAGCTTCCGACTTGGAGGCGCGGTTGTGTGCTTGTTTTAGTTGATGATGATACATGTGCACTGTGATTGTTGGGTGTTACTGCGATGGGAAGTTTTGTAATAGTGAGTGTTTTTGCCTTGTAGGTGGGATAGTCCGTGAAACGGGGACGTGCTGCCGAAATTTTGAATTTTCCTAGAGCCGCGACCGAAAACATGGCTTTATATGATCCCGCTCAGCTCACAGCTTGGCTAAACATCACGGATGGTATGGAACGGATCAACCTCTTTAGCTACGGCCTGACCGAGCTATTCTCTCTTTGCCAGATGACCCTGAACACTGAGTTTTTGCGCGCTGCCATTGCTCACTGGGACCCGGTGAACCATGTCTTCAATTTCAATGGCTTGGAGATATGCCCCTTGTTTGAGGAGTTCTGTGCCATCCTTGGCTATGATTCTGATTTGGACTTGATTCTCCCTTCTGTTGATACCCTCAGCCCTACGCGAGGCTTGGCTGAGTATCTGAATTGTTCCATCACTGTTTCCCGCCGGCTGCTTCAAGGTGAGGTTCTCGACATTGCTTCCATAATTGCTCGATATGCCAGTCCTGGGAATCCCAGCGTGTATGATGCTACTCGTGGGGCTGCTCTGATTCTATGTATGACTGACTTCACACTTCTTGTTTTCGAGCACTTCTAGCGACTTAGTGCATGTATGTCTCGGGCTGAAGGCAGGTAAGAACCTCATGGCCATGGTTTTGGCCGAGACCCTGAATGGTTTGGATCGTGCTTCAAGCCAGGGAATGCTTCTACTTTCTGGGGCGCCTCTGGTGTTACAGGCTTGGCTCTACGAGCGTCTTTAGTTATGGACCGGTAATGTGCCGCCAGTCTATTTTCGCAGAGCTGTGCTTCATACTCATTTTACTTCTGCTGATTGGGTGGGTATGATGGGCGCCTTATCTGAGGCTGACATTTGCTAGATTGTGAGGCGTTGGGGCATTTATGCAATGACCACCAGTCTTGGGGATTTTCAGAGGGTGTGGCTGATGGGACTGAAAGAGACCTCCTTCTATCAACCTCGTCGATTGGACAGACAGTATGGGCAAGTTCAAGAGGTCCCCCGGGGTTTACTGAGAGGGTCTTTGCTTCCAGAGTCAGAGCCACTACCATTGCTGCTTTCATCAGGGGCTGGGCCAACCGTGCAAGGGCCTATTTCTAAAGACCTTTGAAGAAATAAAAGACACAAAGATAAAACTAGACCTGACTTATTCTGCTCATTCCTCCCAGTGTCTTTGAACATGTGTGATTGCTTTTCGAAAGACTTTTTTTTTTTTTTGATCTTTCCTGCTCATGTAATATTCAGAGTTTGTTTATCGGTGAACCTTGGTTACTTTGGGAATCTCATTCTATGCATTTTAGCTTTAAAAACATTTTGCACTCGAGATTTCAATTAGATGTTGATTTTGCGGTACTTGCTTGGGCATGCTAGGACGATTAGAGGCAAACGAGGCAGGTGGCCGAAGTTTTCCCCTAGTTTGGGACATATACGGTTGTGAGGAAAATGAGGTAGATGACCGACGTTTGCCCCTAGTTTAGAAGAGGTTCAGGCAAACGAGGCGAGTTGCCGAGTTTGCCCCTAGTGTGGAGGGTTATTTCGGGGTTATGGTAAGGACCGTGACTTTATTCTCTCAAATGCTCATAATTTTTGCCTAGGCACCAGTGAGGTGACCTAGCGAGCTCTTTTCTCTCTTTTGTTATTGCTCACTTTGGATTTTAGCTCTAATTTTTGCCTAGGCGTCCTTTCGGATTTTCGACCTAGCGAGCCATTCTTTTTTTGAAAGTCTGCCTATGTACCCCCGACCGGGGATCAGGTCCAACGTAGTTCGGGCCGAAGCTTGAAAGAAATTGGGCTATTTTTGTGGGTGGAGCGACCGAACCGATGTGGTTGCCTACGTATCCCCGAGTGGGAATCAGGTCGAGCGTAGTTCAGGGCAAAGCTTGAAAGAAAATGGTTATTTTTGTTGGTGGAGCGACCGAACCGATGTGGTTGCCTACGTATCCCCGAGCGGGAATCAGGTCGAGCGTAGTTCAGGGCAAGGCTTGAAAGAAAAGGTTATTGAATAGTCAAGCATAGTACTTTTTGAGACGATCCATGTTGATTGGTTCTTTGAATTCGACACCATCGAGGTCCATGAGATAAGTTGCTCCTCCGGAAAGAACAGTCTTGACGATGTAAGGGCCGACCCATTTAGGTTTAAACTTCCCACGGGGATCAAAGATCGGAGCTCGCAACTCCTTAAGGACAAGGTCACCCTTGACAATCTTCCTCGGACGAACCTTTTTGTTGAAAGCACGGGCTATCCTCTTTTGGTAGATTCGAACATGGTCGACTGCCGCTAGGCGCTTTTCATCTATGAGGGCCAATTCTTCATACCTTTCCCTCAACCAATCTGATTCCAAAATTTCACACTCTGCCATCACGCGTAGGGATGGTAATTCTATCTCGACCGGAAGTACCGCTTCCATCCCATACACTAGTGAGTAAGGGGTTGCTCCTGTGGACGTCCTTATCGAGGTTCTGTATCCCCAAAGTGCGAACGGTAGCTTTTCATGCCAGTCTTTGTAAGTATCGGCTGGTTTCTGTAGTATGGCCTTAACATTCTTGTTTGCAGCTTCGACTGCCCCATTAGTTTGTGGTCTGTACGGTGATGACTTATGATAAGTGATTTTGTATTCCTCAAACAGATCCCTGACTTCTGCCTTGAAATGACTTCCGTTATCCGAAATAATCTCATGGGGAACTCCATAACGGCAGATGAGATTTCTCTTGATGAATTTGGCTACTTCCTTGGCTCCTAACTTGGTGTAGGATGCAGCTTCTACCCATTTTGTGAAGTAGTCTATGGCCACCAGAATGTATCGATTTCCATTTGAAGCTTTCGGAGTGATTTCACCGATAATATCAATTCCCCAGGTGGAGAATGGCCAAGGTGAGGTCATGCTGTATAGAAGGGATGGTGGTACATGCATCATGTTTGCATGGATCTGGCACTTGTGACACTTTCTCACGTATTCGCAACAATCTTTCTCCAATGTTGTCCAGTAGTACCCTTGTCTTACGATTTTCTTGGCCAGCATGTGACCGTTCATGTGCGGGCCGCATACCCCCTCGTGTATTTCCTCCATCATTCTTCTGGAGCTTTTCCCAAACAAGCAAGTCAGGTTGTGACCGTTGTATCCTTTCTTCAGTAGTTTCCCACCGCAAATGATGAATTGCGCTGCGAATCTTTGAATGGCCCTTTTGTCTTTTTCGGTAGATTCTTGGGGGTACGTTCCATTTTCTATGAAGTTCCAGACATCCTGATACCACGGTATTTCATTCTCTTCTGCTTCGATTGTGGCGATCATGTTGAACGAAGGCTCGTACCTTTGCTCAATTACCAAAGGCATCATCCTGACTCCCGCATGAATTTTGATCATGGAGGCTAAGGTAGCCAATGAATCAGCTAGCTGGTTCTCTTCCCTAGGCAAGTAGAAGAACGTTATGCTCTTAAAGTGCTTCTTGAGTCCATCGAGATGGTCATGGTAGGGCTTCAATCTCTCTTCCTTCACCTTCCATTCCCCTCTGGCTTGTGACACGATGAGATTCGAATCTCCGAAGACATCTAGCTTTTGAATTCTCAATTCTATGGTCGCTTCTATCCCCAGAATGCACGCTTCATATTCAGCAGTGTTGTTGGTGGAGTTATAATTGAGCTTGACTGCCAGTGGGGTGTGGTCCCCGTTTGGTGATACTAGGATTATTCCTACTCCGTAGCCTTTCATGTTAGCTGCTCCATCAAAGTAAAACTTCCATTATTCTTCCTTGATTTCCATGATATTTTCGTCCGGGAATGGGAAGTCTCCACTTTCTTCGGAGTCAATGGCGTGTTCCGTAAGATGCTCAGCCACGGTTCTCCCTTTTACCGATTTGCTTGTAACATACTTGATATCGAATTCGGATAGTAGAAGTAACCAACGGGATATACGACCAGTCAGGGCAGGTTCTTCGAGGAGGTATTTTAGAGGATCCATGCGGGATATGAGTACAACCGGGAAGGCCAACATGTAGTGCCTTAGTCGGCGAGTGCACCAAACCAAGGCCCAACACATTTTTTCGAGGGTAGAGTAGTTGAGCTCATTCCCAGTCATCCTCTTGCTGAGGTAGTATATGGCTATTTCAGAGTGGCTTTCTTCTCCTTCTTGGGCCAGCATGCAACCCATGGCATTTTCGGAGACGGATAGGTAAAGGAATAAGGGCTTATGAGGCGTTGGTGGTGAAAGGACAGGCGGATTTTGAAGGTAAGCTTTTATTTTGTCGAAAGCGGCTTGGCATTGGTCATCCCATTGGAACTTCTCCCCTTTTCTCAACAATCGGAACAGAGGATCGCACGTAGTTGTGAGTTTGGAAATGAAGCGGCTGATGAATTGGATTCTTCCGAGGAACCCCCTTACCTCTTTTTCATTCCGTGGTGGTGTCATTTTTAGGATTGCCTTGATCTTGGAGGGATCCACCTCTATCCCCCTTTGTGTGATGAGGAAACCCAGGAGTTTACCGGAGGTCACACCGAAAGTGCATTTCTTTGGATTCAACCTCATCTTGTACTTACGCAACCTTTCAAAAAACTTTTCCAATGCCACTAGGTGTCCTTCTCTATCCTTGGACTTCACGATCATGTCGTCTACGTAAACTTCTACTTCCTTGTGAATCATGTCATGCAGCAGAGTGGTGGCAGCTCTTTGGTAGGTTGCCCCAGCATTCTTGAGTCCGAAAGGCATTACTCTATAACAGTAGGTCCCCCAGGGGGTGGTGAATGTCGTCTTTTCCCGATCTTCTGGCGCCATAAGAATCTGATTATACCCTGAGAAACCATCCATGAATGATAGTAGCTCATGTCCTGCGGTGTTATCTACCAAAACATCAATGTGGGGAAGCGGGAAGTCATCCTTGGGACTGGCCTTGTTTAGATCACGGAAGTCGACGCACACACGAACTTTTCCATCCTTCTTCGGGACTGGCACGATATTGGCAACCCATTCCGGATATTCGGTGACAATGATGAATCCCGCCTTGAATTGCTTCTCCACTTCTTCCTTGACCTTGAGTGCCCACTCCGGCCTCATGCGCCTCAGTTTCTGCTTGACAGGTTTTGAATTAGGGAGGAGGGGAATATGATGTTGGACAATGTCGGGATCGACCCTAGGCATGTCTTCGTAAGACCAAGCGAAAACATCTTTGAATTCTTTTAGCAAGAGGGTTAATTTTTCTTTTTCTTCTTTATTAAGAGTTGAGCCAATTTGCACAATTTGGGGATTATCTGTTTCACTTAGGTTAACTGATAAAGTATCTTTGATTATTTCATAAGCAGATGGTTTTTCAATTAGTTGCTTAAGTTCAATTGGGAGATCCTCGGAGGGATCTGTGCATTCACAAGTATTAGACACAGAGGAGTAAGCAGAATCGTCTTTCATTTCATTCATGATAGGTGAAGTGACTACATTGGACAGTGGTGGGCTTACAGCAGCCGACTCTGGTACATACTCGATAATCGGCAATACAGACTCTGGGGGAATAGGGGATAGGGAGACACAGACAGATGACTCTACAGCCTGGTTGCTCAGACCCTCCTCAGTTGGCTTGATCTGATCATCTTGGCTCTTGGCCCTCTTTTCTTCCTTCTTCTCAGCGGATTCCTCCCACATTTTCTCGATGGCTTCAGTGTCAAGGTATTTCAACCAGTCTTCCTCCGGGGTTTTCTCAATTTCTTCGGGATAGAACGGATCTTGATATGGAGGCCTCTCGCAGTCAGCGAAGATTTCGAGCCCGGGGTGCCTTTTCCCAGTGGTTTGATGGATCCAGGGTTCGGGGAACCCGAAGTAAGGGAAGTCATCACCCTCTTTGATGAATTGTCCATTCAAGGTCTTGCGGTATGGTGGGAGACCCCTTACCCTTTTCTTCCATGGCCTCTGTAGCTCGATGTCTTCTTCAGTGGGCTTGTATCCTAGCCCAAAAGTACCTTGCTATCCTTTGATCTGAGGGAACTCTCGAATCCCTTGCTGGCGTCGGCTCAATCCCATTCCAGGGAAGTAGTTCATTTTGCGAACGATGTTGAGAACCGCAGAGTGGATCTCAGGGAACCTGTCTTCATCATTGATCATGTGGACTTCTTCCATGAAGAATCCCCCAATTTCTCCTTCTTCAAACTCAGGTATTTGGATTTCAAAGACGGGAGCGTAGTTCGGGAAAGCTTCATTACCCCAACTATTACCGAGGATGATTTTTACTTCCTTCTCATGGATGTACTTGATCATTTGATGCACAGTGGACGATACGGCTTTGTTGACATGCAACCAGGGCCTTCTAATCAGCAAGTTAAAAGAGGCAGGTTTGTCCATGACCTGAAAGACTTCGGTGCTCACCAAAGATCCTACCCGGATTTGGAGAGAAACAGTTCCCATCACATTTCTCCTGGTGTTGTCATAGGCCCTCACAGATTGCACAGATGGTGTGATGTCAAGGACATTGACCCCCAAGGCGGTGGCAGTCCTTAGGGCACAGACGTTTAAGGCCGAGCCCGTATCGACTAGACAGAACGGCACCTGTTGTCCCTTACATCCCACGGTGATATATAATGCCTTGTTATGTGCAGATCCCTCTGGTGGCAGGTCCTCATCAGAAAATGTAATGATTGGGTCGGGGGTAAGTGCGCCCAAGAAAGCTACCATATCCTCCGGCGCCGATGGGGACCTCTATTCCAGCCAAAGCATTCAACACGGCTTGCCTATGCTTATAGGATGTTACCATGATGTCCCACATTGAGAGATGTGCTTGGGTTTTCTTCATCTATTTTATCAATTCATTATCCTCTTCGATGATCTCATCCATCTTACCCTTCCCCTTGTCTTTTACCGGGCCTTTCTCGACAGTTTCAGTAGTAGGCTGCAGAGGCTGGTAGTGACGGCCTGACCTGGTCAGGTGATCAATTTCAGCAGGAGTAGGCCCTTCTACAGTCCCATCCTTTTTTAACCAATCACAATCCGTTCCCAAATATGGTTTCTCCGGCTCGTCCCAGATAGAAGCATCACTTTCATCATTGGGATCATACCATTTGAGGTCAACCATCCCCAGATCGTGCTCTTCCAGAAAGAACAAGTCTTGCTCATCGTCTAGCTGTTGCTGCCACTCGTCATTCTCCCCTTCAATCAGATGAATTCCCATAGAATCCGGGATGTCAATGAAAGGCAAGGGTTGTCCTAGGGGGGTGATATAAGTGGCAGGGTTGAAGGGTACGGGGCTGGACTCAATGAGGTTGACATTTTGGTGGTTTTGGTAGAGGATTTTGGGTGATATGGGGTTGCTTTGGTGGCGGCTCGATGATGTTCTGGTCAATGAGATCTTGAATGTCATGGCGGAGGCGCACGCAATCATCAGTGTTGTGGCCCGGGGCTTGGTGGTAGGTGCACCGTTTGGACATATCGCAGTTTGGCGGGAGAGGGGTGTTTCGGGGTTGGAGTAGTTGGAGATGGCCCTTTTTGAGGAGGCGGTCCAAGGCTGAGGAGAGAGAGATTTCTAACTTGGCGAAGTTACGAGGGGGCTTTTTCTGGAAGGGGCGATTGGAGGGGTTTGCCTGGCTGGAGGGTTGGTACGGCCTAAGAGGGTACGCCATGGGTTGGCTGCTAAGGGCATTGACATCCGGGGGATTCCGGGAGTAGTTAGGCCTTCTGGACTGACTCGGGGGCTCTTCCTTTTTTATCTTTCCTTCTCTGATAGAGTCTTCAATCTGGGTTCCGACTTCAAACAACTCCTTAAAGGTGGAGATGGACTGGTAGAATAATTTCTCATGGTAGAGGGGCTGTAGATTCCGGATGAGCATTCTTACCTGTTCTTTTTCAATTGGCCGGTGGGTCATTTGGGCTACCTTGTTCCTCCATCTGCTCAGAAATGCAGCGAAGGATTCAATGTTGTTTTGTCGGGTTGTTTCCAAATCCCTGATGGTGACATCCAGCTCTTGATTGTAGGAGTAATGATCGATGAAGACTCAAACGATGTCTTCCCACGCCCGGGTCTTGGAGGCTTCCAAGGTTAGGAACCATGATAGGGCAGACTTTGCAAGAGTTTATGGGAACAACATCGCAATGTGTTCGTGGGTTTAACCCATGGACTGGAAGATACTCATACATAGCTTCACATGACTTTTCGGATTCCCAGTTCCGTCAAAACGGTCGATGGCAGGCATCTTGAAATTCTCTGGCAGTTTCAGCTTGACAGGCTCGAAGAGGCCTTCCAGGTCTAGCATGTAATCATCGACCCCTTTGCTTTTTCTCAGTACGCTTTCTAGCTTGTCGACCTTGTCCATTTTCTCTTGGAGCTTTTTCTCGTACGCGAACGGTGGGACCCCTTGAAACCAGTCTTCTTACCTATTATTCTCATGCGGGGGAGGTTCAAATCCTGGTGGTGGAAACCCGGGTGGAGGTTGCGGCTGCTGCTGCTTCAGTTCTTCCATGAACTTCAGAACTTGGGCTAGGCTGTCGGACTGCTGGCTTATGGTCGCTCCCAGTTCAGTAACCTTGTTTTCCAACTCTTCCCTATTCATGCTGAAGTAAGCTGTCGGACTGATTCTGATTAATCAATTATCCGAACTCCTGACCCACGAAGAGGACCCTAACTGCTGACCTTGGGAATCTATACTGACCTGAAAGATTTTGAGAGGACTAGATTAGATCTTTGACAGTGATGACTTTAGACAGACAAAGACAGTGATGTGGATCGACTCGAGACAGTGCATGCAGATTGTGCGGATGTAAGCCCTAATCTATATGATGCTTCTATTTCTAACAGATAGCAGTTAAACAAATAAGATCCTAACCATACAGAGTGTGCTAACCTTACTTTCCAGTATGACCACCAAGGATAACAGGGATTTCTGGGATACTTCAGGTAATTTTGGACAGAGTTTCTGGGAGAAACTGGTCAACATGTGTAGACACCCCAATTTTGACCTAACGTCGAATTTAGGAGAGTGTCACCTCCAAGTCCGATGATGATAAGGACCGAAAGATTTGAAGTATTCCAAGCTCTTCAAAAAGTCTCCAAAACGCGATAAAATTTCACAGAAAGGAGAAAATACCAGGTATTTAGGGGAATTCGGATATAAAACACAATTTTCGGAAAAGATCTTCAAAAATAATTTTCTTTGAAAAGAAGGAAGACCTAAAGAGGGAATCTTAGATAAAAACGGCACACGGCAGACTGTCGCGGCACTCACTAAGTGCCGCACGGCAGTCAGGGAGTGCCGGTCCGGCATTCACCAAGTGCCGCCACCATTTTCTGACTGCCGTTCACTTTTAAAGTCTGTATTTTGCAGTGCAATACGTATGCGTATGCGAATAAGAACAAAAAAACTGATAAAGTAAGACAAACAAAAACGCGGCAATCCATTAATTTCCGCGGCATTTGATGAATGCCGCGCGACAGTCACGTAGTGCCGCAACGGCAGTCATGAACTGCCGCTGCGGCATTCACGGACTGCCGCGAAAGTTTCTGGATTGCCGCGCTGGGCAGCAGTTTGCCTAATTTCAGAAAATACATATTGTACCACCAAATGAGGGATTTACACTTGTCTTTTACTCCGAATTTTCTGAAATTACCTAGGTATTTTTGTCTATATAAGAAGAGGTATCTTCATTGAAAAGGGGAGAAAAAAAAAAGGGGAAACACAAAAAGACTACCATTACACCAACATTTTTGGAGAGAAAAAAAGAGAGTTTGGAGAGTTTGAAGAAGAGTTTGGAAGATCTTCAAAGGAGAGAAACTTTGAGGATAGTTTGGAGGTGACCCTCTAATCTTAGTTGTGTTTTCTTTCTTTTGAGCTTCTAATTTACAAGTCACTTAGTTTTTCTTGATTAAGTTTTAGAGTTTGTTAAGTAAACTTGGAAGTCCTTACTTCCTAGTTCTTTGATCCTTCTTCTATTTTTCTTGTTTATGTTCTTCTTTTGAGATTCTTGGAGATCTTCAATATCTCCTTTGAAAGCTCTTGAGTTTGATCTTTTGAATCTTATGTAAGCTTATGATTCACATGAGATTTAAAGTTGATCATCATTTTAGTAAGAACAAGTAGATGAATCCAAACCCCTACCATGGTTTGGGTCTTCTAAGCTTGAGTTTTCATGGAGTCTCCTTATATTCCTTGAAAAACTCATGAGTTTTAGTCATGTCTTGATCTCCAATGACCATCAAATGGTAGGAGAAGTGATTTGGTTTAAACCCAACTTCATGGTTTAATAGTTGGAGTTACCAAATAAAAGTTGAACTTGACAAATGAAAACAGTGAGTTCACAAACTGTTTTTGATCAAAGATTTTTAGTTCGAAATATAACCGTTGAAATCAAGAGAAACCAACGGGAAAGTGTCAATAACACAATGTTCTACCACTGTAATTTTTGTTTTAAGGTGGTTTTATGTTTAGAAGGGTTTGATCATGGGTTTTGTGAGTCAACCACAATCTGTCCAGAGTTTCAGAATAGTTTCAGAACAGTAAAACGATTTTGAAATTCATAAATTAGAAGTCTAATGGAGTTTTTGGGGCCTCTAATAATTTTTTCTGGGTACCTTAATGTGTTAGGAAGATCCCCTAAAAAGATCCAAGTGTTTCTCATCTTTTTGCTATTTTTAAAAAATCAAACAATATCTCTGGATAGAGAGTTGTACATCTCTGAGTGACGTCTGGTTCTTGTCCTTTTCCCGGAGATCTAACCGTTGAAACCTTGATTTTCTTTTTGATTTGAAAACTAGACTGACAGAGGCATCTTGTGTCCAAATTTCACCGACATCAAACCATGGGAGACGTGCTTTTTCGTTTCTTAAAGTTCTGGTCTGCTCTCTGCAATTTTCAGAATTTCATGACACATTTGACCAACTTTGTAAATAATGGCCCAAATGATTCTCTTATGACTTAGGGCTTAAACCATATCTTAATAATGATTAATTAGACTTAAATCTCAAAGCTAAATGATTCAAATCAATGAATAAATTCATAGTTAATAGCCTACTCTTGTTCATATTCATTAATTCATGTACATTAATGCTTATAATTAGAATTAGTAATTGGATAAAGTTGGATTTCATTGCTTGCTAGGTATAAGCTAGAGAATTAGGATTGATTGTTTGATATCATATTATTATTATGTGAAGCATGTGGACTAACCCTTTGTTTTGTAGCGCTATTAAGGTATGATTTCTAGGACTCCTCTTTAGTTTATCTTAATTTCTTGATTTTATTGATTTTTCGACTTAATGCGCGACACCTTAGAATTAGGTTTTGCCTTATGTGTATATGTGATTAGAGACTCCTTTTTTTAGGATTTTCTTTTGTTCGCATGCATTGCACGTTTACTATCGCTGCTGGATCCCGGGTAAGTTCACTTGTTCTCTATTGCATATCATATCGCTTGCTACCTGAATTATGTGGCTTTTGAATGGTATTTTGTCAATTGCAATTTTACACCCTTTGGACATGCTTTTGTGATGTATATGTATATATGTATTAGTTGAGGACATGCTTAGATTAATAAAATTGATTAAAAAGATGTTGAGTAGAGGCCTATCGCAAGATAGGATGAGAGATGGTGTTTTAGTTCGACGGGCTCCTTCCTCTCTCATTCCATAATCCCCGGACCTAGTTAATCTCCGGTTTCTAAAAGATCAGTTTGCTTTTAAAATGGTTTCTTAATTCTCCTTTTAAAAATTAAGTGGCGACTCATTTGTTTTTGAATTTGATTTTGAAAAGCTGTGGGTAAAGAAAAATGCGATATCCACAATCTGGCGACTCTGCTGGGGATCGAACCCAGAATCTCTGGTTTCGCAGACCAGAATTCTGATTTTGGGTTCACTTGAGGATTAGACTTGAAAAATATCCTTTTAATCGAATTAATTAATCTTTGTGTGCCTGTTGCATTTCACTTGCATGTCCAACCAGTCGATTGTACGGAACTATGACCTTGGAGGCTCGGGGCAACCCGGTCGGTCAAGTCATCATGGGACTGTGTGATCACCCTTGATCTCGTACCATGATTTGGTATATGAAGCATCCTATCGGGTGTGTGTCAAGGGTCCCTTATTTGACCAAAACCCAGCCTTTGCATAGTAGTTTCTATAGAACATTTCAATCTTAGGAAATCAATTCTTGATTAGGGTTATGTGTTAGGAAGTTTTGTATGCCCGGAAGGGATTACTTGAGATGATGACGATACTTGCTTGATGAAAGATGAATAATCTTTTAATCACCTTTTAGCAATTTCTCCTCGTGTTACATGACATTTGGAGAACATGCCGAACCTTGATTATAAGATTATACTTCTTATATCATGTTTAGCTAAGCATCATTGACCTTGTATGTATCCAAATTCATGAAAAGTACGGTGATAATCCGATCATGTGATCCTTCTGCCCAAAGAATTTTAAATCCATCTTTAAAAGCAAACAGATTTTTGCCATCTCTATTCCAAAGTTTTCAATCGCTTTTTCAACAAAATTGGGAGTTCATTTTTTGATTAAAACTTCAGAGCCAAACCAAGGTTATTCATCAGCTAAGACACTTTTCAAAACAGGAGTTTCAACCCAATCACTTTTTGAAAAGCGTGATCCAAAATTCTTGAAAATTGTTTTCTAAAGATTTTATCAGAAATGCTTTTCAAATGAATTTCGAAAACCCTAAAATTTCCAGACATCGAAGGGTAAAGAGGGTCACAATGAATGGAGAAATCATCGTACTTGACATGGGTAAGGGTTTTATGTGCTTATGTGCTTATGTGTTAGGACTAGGATTTTCTTTTTCTTTGGCATATAGAATAGGCACACACGCACACATGCATCCACATGACATACAAAAGGGAAGTTGTTTTTCAAATGCCTTTGTTTGATAAAATGAAAATAAAATTTTTTAAAGAAATATTTTCAAAATTTGCTGTAGGAGCAAAAATAGCAAATCAAGCGTGGTTTAGGGATCCTACGGCAAGGCTAGTAAGGAGAGGATACGCTGACATGGTCGAAGAGAGAAACAACGAAGAAATGGTCGGGTTGAGGGTACTAGTAGAACAGCAGGCGGAACAGATGAGGAAACAGGCCGAGAACATGAACCGCATGATGGGAATGATAGAAGAGCTGAATCGCCGACGACCGCATATAAATCCGCCTGTTATGGATCCACCTTTGGGAGGAGGAAAAGGGGATTGGTTTGATGATCAGGAGGCACAAGGGACTGATGCACTGCGGGCCAACAGAGACAGAGAGAAAATTGAGGAAGAGAAGCAACTGACCGAGAAAATAGAGAAATTAGAAAGGGTAATGCGCAAGGCCCAAGGAGTTGATACCTATCTGATGGAGCTGGAAGGGTTATATGACGGAGTACGTGAGACGCTGCCTGCCGGGTTCAAGATGCCGGTTTTTGATAAATTTGATGGGATCGGCAATCCTCGCAGCCACATAAGAATGTGTATTGGGGCTTTCCAACCAAGTGGTTTGAGCACTACGATGATGGCCATTTTGTTTCAACAAACTCTGACTGGAGCTGCCCTGGCATGGTACCTCACGATCGAGCCAAGTAGAACTAGGATCTGGGAAGAAGTAGTGAAGTTGTTCGTGACCCAATACGAATACAACCAAGAGATAGATGTGACAGCCCGAGATTTGGAGACCACCAGGCAGGGATATAAGGAATCATTTGCTGAGTTTTTAAGTCGATGGAGGGGTAAAGCAGCCAAAATGGTCCAAAGGCCATCCGAGAAAGAGCAGATCAGAATGCTAATGAAAAATTTACAGCCGGTTTACCAAGAGAAGATGAGGTTCCAATCAATCAACACTTTTGCTGAGGTTTTTGATGTAGGGACAAGAATTGAAGACGCAATCTGTGAAGGGATAATCAAAAGAAAGAATCAAGCAAACAAATATGTGGAACCAGGATTCGATGTTAATACTTTGGCACTACCACCTCAACAGAAGGGCCATTATCAAAAAGGTAATCGGTCAAGGTCTAATCAGGGTCGACATGGAGAGACGGCCGAGTTTGGGATACCGTTGAGTGTGGCATTAGAACAGGCAGTAAAGAAAGGATACTTAAAAAAGTTGGATCCACAACCCGTGCCTGATCCTATCCCAAAAGGATATGACATTGACCAGTATTGTGCTTATCACCAGATGTTGGGTCATGATACTGACCATTGTATGCGGTTGAAGCATGAAATTCGAAGGTTGATTGGGAAAGGGATTATGACACATGCTATCGGGGAATGATGAACCCGGAGGTTCAAATGATAACAGTGAAGTGATAGCGTTTGGAACTGCTGCTGCTAAAGCAAATGTGGATGCTCTTGGAAATCTAGTCAATTGAAAATCATCTGTGACACTCCAGTTGAAACCAAGTCGAGTCCAGTCTGAAGTCGAGTTATGTTAAGTTGGAGTCAAATGTCAAATCCAGTCGAGTCTTCTGGTCAGTCTGTTATCAAGTTTGTTTGCAAGTTTTTGTCGAGTTTATCGAGTCGAGTGATGTAATCCTCTTTCTTTACTAGTTGATCTCATTTTTCTTGATTCAGTGTGCTAAGTTGTGAATGTATGGATCATTAAGCCAAAAAAAAAAAAAAGGAAAAAGTCACTTTTTCAAACATCATGGAAAATACTTTGTTAATAAATCTTTGCATTGAAAAGGATCCCCAAGTGATCAAAGAAAATTTTGTGCCAACACCATGGAGGAGTAGAGAATTGATTAGCTTTACTTTAAGAATTTAAAGATGCTCTTGCTCAATCTGAAAAGGATGAACTTGGAAATTGAAGCTTGCTCACCATCCCCTTCTCTCAAATACCAAGCCTAAAAGATGAGCCCAACCAGTCTAAAGCCATAAACTGGGTCCTTGATGGTAGCCAGACATTTTAATGAACTTCTTATTCCAAAAAAGAAAAGAAAAATAAAAAGAGCTCGCTAGGATGAAAACCCAGAAGGGCACCTAGGCAAAAGTTAGAGCACAAAAAAAAAAAAAAAAAAAAAAAAAAGAAGAAAGAGCTCGCTAGGATGAAAACCCGGAAGGGCGCCTAGGAAAATTTAGAGCAAAAATAAGATACGTGTTGATTTCAAAAATCCTAATCCTAGCCAGTCAAAATCATAGAGAGAATAAGAAAGAGAAAAAAAAAATAAAAAAAATAGACAAGATTGAGAATTCTTGAGCATGAATTATCTCAAGGCTTTGTGTTGTTCTAAACAAAGAAAAGAAATTGAAAACAAAAAGAGAAACTTATCAGCTTCAAGCTCCAACGCTAAGTGGGCCTAAAATAATGCAAAGATATCTTGAGAAAAATAAAGAGTGATTTGGAGGGCTGATACTGCTATGTGAATATGATAGAATATTAATAAAACATGATTAGAGTTGTAAAGATTAACTGGCTAGTGAAAAGGTTAAAGAATCAACCGTAAAAAAAAAAAAGAAGAAAAGAAAAGAGAAAAGAGAATAATGGAAAAAGTAGTTCATCATGCTACACAAGGGCTACCACAAGTGACATGCACTCCCTAGACCCAAATGGCAACATGGCTCGAAAAGCCCACCAATTCTTGAAGCCTTATTCTTTCAAGACCTCCAGAATTGATGAACTACGCTTTGACCTGATTCCCACTTGGGGATACGTAGGCAACCTGCTCGGTTCGGTCTTCACCCCATCATCTCATGCTATCTTTCTTTCAGGCCTTGGCCGAACTACTTCGGACCTGATTCCCGCTCGGGGATAAGTAGGCGAACCTCCCAAGGTTCTCGGTCCATAAACATCCCTAAACTATAAGCATCACCCTTTTGCGCCTTTGGTTTCCTTCCTTCAGATTAGGGGCAAACTCACGTTTGCTTGGAGCCACATATATATCGCCAAACCAATGGAAAACTTCGTTTGCTGAACACCTCATTTAATCCCAAAAGCAATGCCTCCGAGTCTTATTCAAACTAGGGGCAAACTTCGTTTGCCAAAATCCCTCTATGTCAGAAGCAAGTTCTCAAGTAATCAAGTTCATTTTGAAAGGATTGAAATAGAGTGCCTTTCATTCTATAAGCTAAAGCACTAATTTGAAGCACATTCTAGATGGGCAAAGAATTCGCTAATTCAAAAGGGGAAGTTTTCAAAGTTTAGATTTATCAACAAAGTACTACCATTTGTAAGATGATGAATAAATTAAAGGTGAGATGATACAGTTACTCACAACGAAAGCACATTGATTCATAATGAATGAAAAGTTCGAGTCAGTCATTTTGAGTAACTAGCTTTGTCAGGTCTGTCCTTTTTTGATGAGTCAATAAATGGTCTCAAATGTGTGGGTTTAAGATGATGAATAAAGATTTGAAAAGTCTTCGTGAGCATCCCAAGAGCGGTACGAGCAGAGGTTTCGAACACTATCACAGCATAAAGTGGCAATAAAAGAAGAGTCCAAGACTAGGGGCAAAGGTGACTTCCCTCTTTTGACAGAATCGATGTGTTTCTTCCAACGGTCTGCGAATGCAAAAAAATCATTATTTATATCAACTCCGTTCAAATTCTTTGAATCTTGATTTTAGAAAATGAAATCGAATAAAGTCTGATTGACTCCTAATAAGTGGAATTCGAACTTGATTTGAGTCAAAATGACTTCGAATTTGAAGAAATCGAATTTGCTTGAGTCCGAATGACTCTCGTTTGATCTCTGCTTTTGCAACATAAGTCCTTGCGAGGCCATTGATCTCTGCTATTGCAACATAAGTCCCCAAAAGGGCTGTTGATTGTCGCTTTCGCAACATAAGTCCTTGAAAGGCTGTTGACCATCATTCTTGCTTGTAAGCCTCTGAGTGGCTATTGACTAATATCTTACCATGTTTTTTAGTTCTTTTCTAAGCTTTAGTCCTCAATGGCAGCTTCTCTAAGCGTTATTCCTCAATGGCAACATTATGGGTGTTAGTCCTCAATGGCAACCTTGCATTAGTCCTCAATGGCAGCACTATGGGTGTTAGTCCTCAATGGCAACCTTGCATTAGTCCTCAACGGCAGCACCATGGGTGTTAGTCCTCAATGGCAACCTTGCATGGTAGCATTATTGATGTTAGTCCTCAATGGCAACCCTGTATTAATAATCCTCAGTAGCGGTATAATTCATGTTAGTGATCCTCGAAAGACACCGGAGTATAAGGCGTGTAGCACATCTCAGTCGATCAGATGATTTTTGGAAGACACCGGGGTATAAGGCGCGTAGCGCATCTCAGTCTTTCAGCGTGGTTCCTGATTTGACACCAGATTATAAGGCGCGTAGCGCATCTCAGTCGATCAGATGATTTTTGAAAGACATCGGAGTATAAGGCGCGTAGCGCATCTCAGTCTTTTAGCGTGGTTCCTGATTTGACACCAGAGTATAAGGCGTGTAGCGCATCTCAGTCGATCAGATGATTTTTGAAAGACATCGGAGTATAAGGCGCGTAGCGCATCTTAGTCTTTCAGCGTGGTTCCTGATTTGACACCGGAGTATAAGGCGCGTAGCGCATCTCAGTCGATCAGATGATTCTTGGAAGACACCCGATTATAAGGCGCGAAGCGCACCTCAATCTTTCGGAAAGCGTGGTTTCTAATTTGACACCAAGGTATAAGGCGCGTAGCGCATCCTAGACGATTAGATGACTCTTGAAGAATGTCAGAGAATTAAACATAGTAAGCGCATCTATGACGGTCATGACTCTCCCAGAATGGAATGACATCATGAGTAGAACAGCATAGGTTTCTTTTTGGTACTAAGAAAGAACAATATGTCGCATAGGCATTATATGGAGCACGAAATTGCTTGAGCACGTGCATCACAATAAGATAGGTGCATTCATTCGTATGACTATTTGCGTTTGTGTATGTTTGGCTCCTGCCCGAACTACGTCTTGGTCTGATTCCTGAATGGATATGTAGGCAGCTCATCATCGAGCACGACCAGCATGAACCATTGTCGCACGCATGTTCTCTTTTGCAACGCATTTTGTTTTTACCTAAATTCGACGGTCTGGTCAAAAGGCTTGTCTTCACACAGGCTTCGACATTCACTTGTGGCACGCGTTGCTCCACAAGCTCTGTCGAAGAGGGGCAAACTGTAGACACCCCAATTTTGACCTAAAGTCGAATTTAGGAGAGTGTCACCTCCAAGTCCGATGATGATAAGGACCGAAAGATTTGAAGTATTCCAAGCTCTTCAAAAAGTCTCCAAAACGCGATAAAATTTCACAGAAAGGAGAAAATACCAGGTATTTAGGGGAATTCGGATATAAAACACAATTTTCGGAAAAGATCTTCAAAAATAATTTGCTTTGAAAAGAAGGAAGACCTAAAGAGGGAATCTTAGCTAAAAACGGCACACGGCAGACTGTCGCGGCACTCACTAAGTGCCGCACGGCAGTCAGGGAGTGTAGGTCCGGCATTCACCAAGTACCGCCAATATTTTCTGACTGCCGTTCACTTTTAAAGTCTGTATTTTGCAGTGCAACACGTATGCGTATGCGAATAAGAACAAAAAAACTGATAAAGTAAGACTGACAAAAATGCGGCAATCCATTAATTTCCGCGGCATTTGATGAATGCCGCGCGGCAGTCGCGTAGTGCCGCGACGGCATTCACGGACTGCCGCGAAAGTTTCTGGACTGCCGCGCTGGGCAGCAGTCTGCCTAATTTCAGAAAGTACATATTGTACCACCAAATGAGGGATTTACACCTGTCTTTTACTACGAATTTACTGAAATTACCTAGGTATTTTTGTCTATATAAGAAGAGGTATCTTCATTGTAAAGGGGAGACAAAAAAAAGGGGAAACACAAAAAGACTACCATTACACCAACATTTTTGGAGAGAAAAAAAGAGAGTTTGGAGAGTTTGAAGAAGAGTTTAGAAGATCTTCAAAGGAGAGAAACTTTGAGGATAGTTTGGAGGTGACCCTCTAATCTTAGTTGTGTTTTCTTTCTTTTGAGCTTCTAATTTACAAGTCATTTAGTTTTTCTTGATTAAGTTTTAGAGTTTGTTAAGTAAACTTAGAAGTCCTTACTTCCTAGTTCTTTAATCCTTCTTCTATTTTTCTTGTTTATGTTCTTCTTTTGAGATTCTTGGAGATCTTCAATATCTCCTTTGAAAGCTCTTGAGTTTGATCTTTTGAATCTTATGTAAGCTTATGATTCACATGAGATTTAAAGTTGATCATCATTTTAGTAAGAACAAGTAGATGAATCCAAACCCCTACCATGGTTTGGGTCTTCTAAGCTTGAGTTTTCATGGAGTCTCCTTATATTCCTTGAAAACCTCATGAGTTTTAGTCATGTCTTGATCTCCAATGACCATCAAATGGTAGGAGAAGTGATTTGGTTTAAACCCAACTTCATGGTTTAATAGTTGGAGTTACCAAATAAAAGTTGAACTTGACAAATGAAAACAGTGAGTTCACAAACTGTTTTTGATCAAAGATTTTTAGTTCGAAATCTAACCGTTGAAATCAAGTGAAACCAACGGGAAAGTGTCAATAACACAATGTTCTACCACTGTAATTTTTGTTTTAAGGTGGTTTTATGTTTAGAAGGGTTTGATCATGGGTTTTGTGAGTCAACCACAATCTGTCCAGAGTTTCAGAATAGTTTCAGAACAGTAAAACGATTTTGAAATTCATAAATTAGAAGTCTAATGGAGTTTTTGGGGCCTCTAATAATTTTTTCTGGGTACCTTAATGTGTTAGGAAGATCCCCTAAAAATATCCAAGTGTTTCTCATCTTTTTGCTATTTTTAAAAAATCAAACAATATCTCTGGATAGAGAGTTGTACATCTCTGAGTGACGTCTGGTTCTTGTCCTTTTCCCGGAGATCTAACCGTTGAAACCTTGATTTTCTTTTTGATTTGAAAACTAGACTGACAGAGGCATCTTGTGTCCAAATTTTACCGACATCAAACCATGGGAGACGTGCTTTTTCTTTTCTTAAAGTTCTGGTCTGCTCTCTGCAATTTTCAGAATTTCATGACACATTTGACCAACTTTGTAAATAATGGCCCAAATGATTCTCTTATGACTTAGGGCTTAAACCATATCTTAATAATGATTAATTAGACTTAAATCTCAAAGCTAAATGATTCAAATCAATGAATAAATTCATAGTTAATAGCCTACTCTTTTTCATATTCATGAATTCATGTACATTAATGCTTATAATTAGAATTAGTAATTGGATAAAGTTGGATTTCATTGCTTGCTAGGTATAAGCTAGAGAATTAGGATTGATTGTTTGATATCATATTATTATTATGTGAAGCATGTGGACTAACCCTTTGTTTTGTAGCGCTATTAAGGTATGATTTCTAGGACTCCTCTTTAGTTTATCTTAATTTCTTGATTTTATTGATTTTTCGACTTAATGCGCGACACCTTAGAATTAGGTTTTGCCTTATGTGTATATGTGATTAGAGACTCCTTTTTTTAGGATTTTCTTTTGTTCGCATGCATTGCACGTTTACTATCGCTGCTGGATCCCGGGTAAGTTCACTTGTTCTCTATTGCATATCATATCGCTTGCTACCTGAATTATGTGGCTTTTGAATGGTATTTTGTCAATTGCAATTTTACACCCTTTGGACATGCTTTTGTGATGTATATGTATATATGTATTAGTTGAGGACATGCTTAGATTAATAAAATTGATTAAAAAGATGTTGAGTAGAGGCCTATCGCAAGATAGGATGAGAGATGGTGTTTTAGTCCGACGGGCTCCTTCCTCTCTCATTCCATAATCCCCGGACCTAGTTAATCTCCGGTTTCTAAAAGATCAGTTTGCTTTTAAAATGGTTTCTTAATTCTCCTTTTAAAAATTAAGTGGCGACTCATTTGTTTTTTAATTTGATTTTGAAAAGCTGTGGGTAAAGAAAAATGCGATATCCACAACATGGTTATATCTGGGATATCTGGACAGAGTTTCTGGGAGAAACTGGTTAACGTGGTCATGTCTGAGATATCTGGACAGAGTTTCTGGGACAAACTGGTTAATATGGTTATATCTGGGATATCTGGACAGAATTTCTGGGAGAAACTGGTTAATATGGTTATATCTGGGATATCTGGACAGAGTTTCTGGGAGAAACTGGTTAATATGGTTATATCTGGGATATCTGGACAGAGTTTCTAGGAGAAACTGGTTAACATGGTGATAGTGATCATACCGTCTAGCAGGTTTTCGTACTCCTATGTCTTAGGACCGATAAACAAGGTTTGCGGTGTATATCTTCGTAAGCATGGAGCAGACATCCTTGTCATGGTGCCTAGGCAGGTCAACTCAATGTGATCACATGTGAGTGATTGCCTTGGGGATCATAAGAAAGAGGTTCTGTTCTATGCCACATAAGCGTCTACACCGCTCAGGTAATCCCATCAGGGCATACAGTAGTTATATCATATTGTCCTATCTGAAAAGATAAATGAACAGTCCTATGAAAGGTTCTACATGAATCTATATGCAAATGCTGGGTTTAGTCAAAGAGGGTCCGTTGACGAGAGTTCCAATATACCGTCAAGGAGACAGTACGGAGGTTTTTACTCTTTTTGATATACCTTGGAAGGTACAGTATCAACGGTGACTTGTGCCCTGGCACAGCAAGACCTAAACAATTTCAGCGCCACGTTTCAGACACAGTCGGAGGGAAAAATGCAAGAGTGCAATGCGGTGAACCAAACACAGTAAAAAGATGATTTTAAGGATGCTTCTTATGAGTCAAACCTCTGTATTATTTTGTTTTAAAATAAAAATCCCCAGCAGAGTCGCCAGATTGTGGATACCGGGATTCCACCGCTTCGTTTGCTTTTGAAATTTGTTTGATTTTTGAATCAAGGAAAGAGAAAAAAGTCTGTTGAAAACAGATACAGAGTGGCCACTTGGTCTTTAAGGAACCAAGAAACCTAATTTGACTCACCCAAACGGATAAAGGGCACCGGCCCTTCATAACCAAAGAACTTGGCTCGGGATTTTGGTACGAGAGAGGAAGGAGCCTTTGTCACGACTAAAACACCCTCAACTCGCCCCGTCTCTCGACGGGCCTCAATTAGCATCCAAATAATCATCTTATATTATGTATGGTTTGGAAATTAATACTATGATAGTATATTACATCACATAAGAATCTTGAAATTGAAAATCAAAAGATAAGATATCATTCATAAGATCTAAGTCAAATATCATACAATGTAAAGTGAAAATCACACAAATAAACTTAGGAAAAATCGTCTAATCATGTATCAAATAATCAAGACTTCCTAATCTAAAGGGAGCATGAATTGTTCTTGAAACAAATAAATCAAAGAAAACAAAGATGCTTAGCAAGCTAAAATGATGCGTGTTATTCTTTGAGAAGAGAAGATCTCTCAACCCCCGGGACGGATGAGAAAGGATGATTAGATCGGGGGAAGCATGAACGTGTGATCATGATCATTCCTTATAACCTTCATAGATTAGGAGTTACAAAACCCCAAATCTTTGCATGGATGCAATGGATGTATCTAAAATGTGCCAAGGTTGTAGTGTGCTTTATGTTCATGGATTCCTAGAATGACTTAGAAGTCTAAAATGTGTATGAATGGATGAATGAAATCAACATGGGATATGTACAAATATTGTATGAACTACCTCCTAAGATATGAACTAATTTGGAATGCATATAAGCATCAAATCAAAGAATAAAAGTTAAAATGTGCTTGCTGTGAATAGTGGACAGAACAGTAACTAGATTTTTGGAAAATTGAAAAGAGGGTTTAGGAATGCTTTCAATGCACGATTGTTTATGGAGATGTTCCTTATTGTGTCTAGAATACAAACCAAAAAGCCAATCTTTAATAACTATCACAGATTGAGAGAAATCATATGAACAACAGAGATCACTCAGAAACAGAGTCCGTACTGTCGACTGAAATGTTGAAAAATCTTAGAAAATGAAAACGAATGATCTAGGGGCCCATTTTATACCGAACATTCCCTAAGATATGGTAGTGTAAGGGAAAAATAAGTTGGGACCACCCTGTTTGGAAAATTTTTCTGAAAAAGAAGTAGGAAGTTAGCCAAGCTGCTGAGACAGCAGAGGCAGAATGTTTGGAAGGAATGTTTGGGTCCAAATGGACCATTTTCAAGTACTTCCAAGTCAAACCAAAAATCATGGGTGTTCTACAATGAGTTAGGAAGACTTTCCAAGTGGCCTTGCATCTATATGTTGAGTATTGAGTTCTAGAGAAATCTTTGAACTCAGCTCACTCACTGTTTTGACTCACTGTTTTGAAGATTTTGGGGAAAATAAGGTTTTCTTTCTTAAAATCAAAAATGAGAAGGATTGAGGGGGGTTTTGAAGTAGGGGTTTTGAAAGTGTATTTTCAATACTCAATAAAGATTACAACCACTTAGAATGCCAACATTCAACTCATCATCAAGAACCTCCAAGATTGTTGGAGAGACTTATTTTTATTTGAGCATAACTTCAATACACTTCAAGGAGACCTTGAAGGTATTGAAGTTATGATCATCATCTATCAAACATGTTTTTGAGGTCAAGAGCTACTATCCATAAGGATCCACTCACCCCAAACTTCATGTCATCATTTAGATGATGATGAACTAGTAAGAAAAATAAGGAAAATAAAAAAGAAATGAGGTGAGAAGAGATAAACAATGAATAAACAAGCAAGTATATAATGATCAATAGATGATATTCATGAAGTATTGAACTTGTAGCATGGTGTTTCACTCATATGTAATGATATTGGACATGGAAGAAGCTTCCACTCTCTTAAATGCTCACTCAAATGGTGGTTGGGTGTATTGAATGTTGAAGTAAATGGGAGTAATGAAGTAAAAACAAAGTTTAGAACTCACTTTTATTTTAAAAATCCAAGAAGAAAGCTTCTTTTCTCTCTACTCTAACCTTATCTCTACAACTTTCTCTCCCAAACTTTCTCTAAACTTGCATTTGACTCTCCCAAAATGAAGAGCAATGGGGGGTTTAAATAGGCCAACTTGGGGTGGTTTTGGGATTTAGAAAGTATTCTCATTGGCTCCAACCATCTGAAATCATAAAACTATGTCGTTTTGGTTTTTAATTAATCAAAATGGGACCACAAAACAAATTACAAAAATACACTATTCTAGAGGTGAGTGCCGTGGCGGCAGTGGGCCAGTGCCACGGCGGCACTGCTCCTCCCTCGTCCAGATAATGCTGTTTAGGCCCCCTGAGATTCCGGTATTCACGAAAAGGCCCTATTTCGTCCAAAATTCACAGAAAATGCGTACAAACTCCGAACTGAGGTTGTTATATACCGTTGGAAAGGTAATGGAGTCTACTTTACATAAAAAATAGTTCGGGGATAGGTCACTTTGAAAAGTTTTACGATATTCGCGATAAAAGCCGATTTGATCGCCTTTTCCGGCTTTGGAAATTCATAATAAATTCGTTTTAAATCCAGGAATTATGTGCGATATACCGTTGGAAAGCTATTGACCTCTAGTATCCATGAAAAATATTTGAAAATTGTTTCGGTACCCCGATTCCAAAGTCAAATCTTGGTCAAACTGGTCAAACCTGGGATTCCCGGGAAGTTCTGGGAACCTCCGGGAGCTCCTAGGAGCCGACGTTTTCGCTCGATTCTCTTTTAGAATTCATTTTAATACTTTTCTAATGATTCCGGTGAACTCGGACGATTTCGGTCAAACTTGGTCAAACTTGGTCAAACCTGGTCAAACCTTGGTCAAACCGGTCAACGGGGAACTTCCGGGACTTCCGGGGGTCTCTGGGAGTTGACGATTTCTTCCGGTTTTACTTAAAAACTCATTTTATCATTTTTCTTACGACATAGAATTTTTTCAGAACTTTGGGACCAAATCTGGGATTCTTCGGGCTTTCAGGGGCATTTTGGTCAATCTGAGCATTCTGAGAGATAGAGCTGACTTCCAGGAATCCTTTTTTACGATCATTGTGAACCACCAAGCTATGGGTCTCCTAAATTCGATAGCCGACAAAATGGGGTGTCTACAGTCGCACATAATTTTTGAATTTAAAACGAATTTATTATGAATTTTCGAAGGTGAAAAAGGCGATCAAATCTGCTTTTATTGCGAATACAGCAAAATTTTTCAAGGTGACCTATCTCCGAACTATTTTTTTATGTAAATTAGACTCCATTTCCTTTCCAACGGTATATCACAACCTTAATTTGGAGTTTGTATGCATTTTCTGTGAATTTCGGACGAAATAGGGCCTTTTTGCGAAATACCGAAACCTCTGGGGGCCTAAAAAGGATTATCTGGACGAATGAGGAGTAGTGCCGCCGCAGCACTGGCCCACTGCCACCACGACACAGGTCCAGTGCCGCCGCGGCACTCTCCCCCAGAATGGTCCATTTCTGTAATTTCTTTTGGGGGTTCATTTTGATTAATTAGAAACCAAAATGACGTAGTTCTATGTTCACAGATATTTCAGACCAATGGGAGTACTTCTAAAATCCCAAAACCACCCCAAATTGGCCTATATAAACCCCCCTTGACTTCTCATTTTGGGGGGTGTCAAATGCAAACTTTGAAAAGTTTTAGAGAGAATGTTGTAGAGATAAGGTTAGAATAGAGAGAAAAGAAGTCTCCTTCTTTGATTTCCAAACAAGAGAGTGAGTTCTAAACTTTGTTTTTACTTCATTACTTCCATTTACTTCATATTCAATACACCCAACCACCATTTTAGTGAGCATTTAAGAGAGAGGAAGCTACTTCCATGTCCAATGTCACCACATATGAGTGAAACACCAAACTACAAGTCCAATACATCATTGGATATCATCTATTGATTGTTTATATACTTGTTTGCTTACTTTGTTGTTCATCTTCCCTTACCTCATTTCTTTTTCTTTTTTTTTTTGTTTTCTTTATTTACTTACTAGTCTATCATCATCTAGATGATGATATGAAGTTTGAGGTGAGTGAATCCTTATGGATAGTAGCTCTTGACCTCAAAAACATGTTTGATAGATGATGATTTTAACTTCAATACATTCCTATGTATTCATGAAGTTGTCTTTAAATTGGAAATAATACTTTCCAATAATCTTGGAGGTTCTTGATGTGAGTCAAATGTTGACATTTTAAGTGGTTATAATCTTCATAAAGTATTGAAAATAAGTTTTCAAAACCCCCATTTCAAAACCCCCCTCTTAAACCCCTCATTTTGATTTCAAGAAATAAACCTTGTTTTCTCAAAACCTTCAAAACAGTGAGTCATTTAACTTCAAGGAATTATTTTGAGTTCAATACTCAATATATGAATGCAAGACCACTTGGAAAGTCTTTATAACTCATTATAGAACACCCGTGATTTTTGGCTTGACTTGGAAGCACTTGAAAGAGGTCCATTTTTGTCCAAACATTCCTTCCAAACATTCTGCCTCTGCTGTCACAGCAGCTAGGTTAATTTTCAACTTGTTTTACAGAAAACTTTTCCCAAAAGAGTGGTCCCAACTTATTTTTTCTTTAAACTTCAATATCTTAGGGAACTTTCTATATAATATGGGCCTCTAGATCTTTTGTTTTCATTTTATAAGATTTTCTAACATTTCAGTTGACTGTACGGACTCTGTTTCTGAATAACCTCTATTGTTCATATGATTTCTCTCAATCTGTGATAGTTATTAAATATTGGCTTTTTGGGTTGTGTTCTAGACACAATTAAAACGATCTCCATAAAAAATCATTTATTGAAAACATTCCTAACCCCTCTTTTCAATTCCCAAAATATCATATTACTGTGTTGTCTACTATTCATAGCAAGCCTGCTTTTACTTCCATCTTTTGATTTGGTGCGTACATGTACTCCAAATTTGTTCATGTCTTAGAAAGTGGTCCATACCATATTTTTACATATTCTATGATGATTTTCCTTCATGCATTTATGCATATTTTAGACTTCTAAGTCACTTTAGAAAGTCCATGTACACAAAACACACTACAACCTGGGCACATTCTAGATACATACATTGCATCCATGTAAAGATTTGGGGCCTTTGTGACTCCTAATCTAAGAATATTATAAGGAATGATTATGATCACACGTTCATGCTTCCCCTCGATCTAATCCTCCTTTCTCATCCGTCCCGGGGATTGAGAGATCTTCCTTTCTCAAAGATTAACATGCATCATTCTAGCTTGCTAAGCATATTTTGATTTCTTCGTTTATTTGTTTCAAGAAAAATTCATGTCCCTTTTAGATTAGGGAAACTTAATTACTTGATATGTGATTAGACGATTTTTCCTAGGTTTGTTTGTGTGGTCTTTCACTTTTGCATTGTGTGATATTTGGCTTAGATCTTATGAATGATATCTTATCTTTTGATCTTCCATTTCAAAATTCTTGTGTGATGTAATATACTATCATAGTATTAATTGTAGAACTATACATAGTATAAGATGATTTTTTGGATGCTAATTGAGGCCTGTCGAAAGACGGGGCGAGTTGAGGGTGTTTTAGTCGCAACAAAGGCTCCTTCCTCTCTCGTACCAAAATCCCGAGCCAAGTTCTTTGGTTATGAAGGGCCGGTGCCCTTTATCCATTTGGGTGAGTTAAAATTAGGTTTCTTGGTTCCTTAAAGTCCAAGTGGCAACTCTATATCTGTTTTCAACAGACCTTTTCCTTTCCTTTTTCAAAAACAATCTCAAAACCATAACCAAAAAGAGTGGATGAGCGATTCCGCGTGTCCACGATCTGGCAACTCAGTTGGGGATATTTATTTTTAAAACAAAATAATACAAAGGTTTGACTCATAAGAAGCATCCTTAAAATCATCTTTTTACTGTGTCTGGTTTACCCCATTGCACTCTTGCATTTCCCCCCTCCGACTATGTCTAAACGCTGCGCTGACATTGTTCAGGTCTTGCTGTGCCAGAGCATAAGTCACCGTTGATACTGTACCTTCCAAGGTATATCAAAAAGAGTAAACACTTTCGTACTGTCTCTCTGATGGTATATTGGAACTCTCGTCAATGGATACTCTTTGACTAAACCCAGCCTTTGCATATAGATTCCTGTAGAGCCTTTCATAGGACTGTTTATTTATCTTTTCAGATAGGACAATGTGATATAAACTATTGTATGCCCTGGTGAGATTATCTACGCAGTGTAGACGCTTATGTGGCATAGATACAGAACCTCTTTCTTATGATTCCCAAGGCAGTCACTCAAATGTGATCAAATTGGGCTGACCTGCCTAGGCACAATGACAAGGATGTCTGCTCCATGCTCACAAAGATATACACTGTAAACCTTGTTTGTCGGTCTCGAGACATAGGAGAATGGAAACCTACTAGATGTATGATCACCATCATCACGCATTAACTAGTTTCTCCCAGAAACTCTGTCCAGATATCCCAGATATAACCATGTTGATCGGTGATGAATAGTTACCGTTTATAGTCCTGAAGATACGCTTTGTTAGCCCATTTCATGTAGTTATTAGTTGTTTTTTAATAATTATTCTAAAATTTGAAGGTTTTGGAGCTTTAACATGAAAATGCACTAAAATCCAATGATTAGTAGCGTTGAAAGTCATTTTGGGCTCAAACGGTGATTCCGGTTAAAGCTGAATACAGTAGCAGCCTCGAAAAATTGCATTTTTGACAAGGAATATTTCAGATTTGAGAAATTTCTTCAGAGATATAAAATGTAGATCTTTGAGTTATGGACGCGTGGCCGCAAACGGTGAGTCAATACAAGGTTTGAGTAAAAAATTATCACAATTCTACGATCGGTGCGCAGAGCAGCGAAAAATCTGAGAAAAGTTGGAAAATGGCCTAGTCGCTGGAGTGACTCGCACGAGCGACCCGTTGAAAAAGTCAAAGTTACGTATTTTGAGGTCCTGAAGAGCCCTATGCGATCCGAATTGGCTGAATACGTCCAGAAATGTAAAAACAGCAGTTTTAGTGCGATTTTACTTAGTAAAGCTTCCTAAATCCTTCTAAACTCTATATAAATCCTATTCTAAATCAATTTTGGAGTTACACATCATTACACAACATTATATACATCCATATGCAACTAAAACTTCAGCCATTGAAGAGAGGAAAGCAAGGAGAAGAAGAAGAAGACCAAGGATTCCCATGGCCTCCTCCATCAACCTCTTGCCGTTCATCAATTCTATGGCCAACTAAACTCAAGATCTAGGGTTTCAATGAAACCTTAGCCAAGTAATAGGGTGTATTTTATGTTTTTATTTTAGTTTTATTATGTATGGATGACAGTTACATGTTCCAAGGATTTTTATAAATAAATCGTGCTTTAATTGATTAAATCGTTACTTTCAAAGTTTACTCTTATCTTAGATCTATTTTGATGGTAGTGTGCTCAATGATCTACGCTTGCTGTGCTTGTTTAGATTATTTACATGTAATGGTGCTTAAATTGAATTGTGCTATCAAGTATCCGAATAGTCCATGCCTAGATTAGACGGATTATACCACAACCTTAGAGTAGTGTGGGATAATTCGTGCTAACCGAAGATGGATTATGTTGGTGCTTGAACCATAGTTATTTTCTTGACGGAGGAATTGGGCTTGTAGCTACAATTCCCCATTATCATCCAACTTAATAAGCTAAAGTAATTCGTAAATATCCTTATTATGAAGCTAGTGGTGGATTTGCAATCCTAGGTTCCTTAAACTTATTATAAAAACAAATATTTAATTGCTTTCATAATTTAGATTTACTTTTATTGTTATTAGTTTAATTCAAATTAAATCCAAAATCTATTTTTCTTAATTAACTAAATTTAGGTTTTAAAAATTAAAGTGCGTAGTATTCAATCTCTGTGGGTTCGACCTTTACTTCCACACTGCAAATCTTTTGAAAGTAAAGCATAAGTAAGCATACTTTTATATCTTGATTTTGACGAGATCAATTTTTGGCGTCGTTGCCGGGGATTGCAATTCACTACCTTTAATTTTAGAATCTTAGTTTAGTTAATTCGTAAATATTAGATTAGGTTTTATTTTTCCGTTTTATTTTAAGTTACTAACTTTTCTTTTATTTTTGTAATTTCTTAGGAACTCAAAATTCTAGCGTTTCGAGTGGAGCAGCTGTGCACGTCAAAGGAGCTTACGCGAAAAAAAAAATTCAAGTAAATCGCTTTCTTTTAAACTTCGCATCAAATCACTGTAAGTCAGGGCACTGAGACGCAATTACTTGCATTAGGTTAGTTGTGGAGTGAGCACTACATTAGCTAGGAAACCTGGGGCGCTGGGATTTGACGCGAATCACTGTATATGGATAATTACATGCATCATAGTAGTACTGTGTGCTTGCCTGTTGTCTGATTTGCGTGATTATTTTTGTATTTGTTGAGTCAGTCCTTATTTTAATTTCTTTTCTTTTTATTTTATGTTTGGTACGCGTTCAAGTAAACCCGAATTATTTTCTATTGATCCTGAACTTGAACGCACCCTTAGAGTCAGTCGGACTCCGAAACCTTCGTCGTTATTTCAGGCCGAAATTCAAAGTACCCTTAAAAGGTTAAGGAAAACTCGATTTATTAACATAAAACCTATTCCAATGGCCGACGGCGAAAACAACGTAAATAACGGAAATAATCCTAATATACCTCCACCTCCTCCGCTTAAAGATTACTTTATTCCGACGACTTAAATGCCACAAACATGTATTGATTTACCGGAGGTGTCGACATCTCATTTTGAGATAAAGTCATCTACCATCTCGCTACTTCCTTCTTTTCACGGCCGCATTAATGAAGACCCTTATCAACACTTGGGAGATTTTCAAGATATATGTTCTACTTTAAAAATTTAAAATCTCACTGATGATGAATTAAAATTGCGGCTCTTTCCATTCCCTTTAAAAGATAAAGCTAAATACTAGCTCCAATCTTTGGAGCCAAACACAATTAGAACATGGGAAGCTTTACACACCGCATTTTTATAAAAGTTTTTCCCTATTATGCGTACGAATCAGATAAGTAAATCCATAACAAACTTTGTGATGCAAGATGGAGAAATGCTTTATGATACTTGGAAAAAGTTTAAAGAATTATTACGCTCATGCCCACATCATCAGGTTCCTAAGTGGCAATTAGTTCAAGTCTTCTACGAGGGACTTATTCCCTCCGTGCATAATACCGTTGACGCCGTTTGTGCGGGTACCTTCCTACACAAAAGTGCCGACGATGCCTGGAAAATTTTTGAAACATTAAGAGAGAATTCGATGCATCAGTCTGTGTCGGTACGTTATGGAGTATATCTGCCACCACCAAAAAGAGAGGTAAAAGTTGAGTCTAGTCATTCAATCGAAATACAATAATTAAATAGAAAACTTGACCAACTTATAAGGATGGAAAATAGGTCCAATTCGCCTCCTCACGAAGTATGTGCATTGTGTTCTGTACCGTCATATAATATCTTTGTATGTCCTTCTGCATCTCAATTCCCAGAGTTTGTTGAGCAACACGTTAATTCTATGTAACAATTCCCATGGAATAATTATAATTCTATGTCGAACAGTTTTTCTAATACTTATCGACCCCAATATCAACAAAGTCAATACCAACAACCACCTCCTAATCCTAACCCTCCAAGGGATAACGCTTTTGAGGCTACGGTGTTGGCATCCCTTAAAAACATAGAAACTCAAGTCCAAGCACAAGCACAAATAGTGCACTCTCATACACAATCCATTACGAAGCTTGAGTCCCAAATGGGACAAATAGCTACTGTGGTGAGTCATAGAAACAAGGGAAAGTTGCCTGCACAAACTGTTCAAAACCCTAAGGGACAATACGAAAAGGGGGGGGGGGGGGGGGTTGAGTGAGAGCGTGAACGTTGTTTCGACTAGGACGACTACTCGAGATGAGGAAGTTGTTGTAATTCTGGATGAGGTTGAGAAAGATAAAAATATAAATTTGAATAAGAAAAAGGGTGAGGACGTGAGTAGGAAGAGAAAAGAAAATGAACCGGTCCCAACGAATTATATTCTGAGAATGCCATATCCACCAAACATTGAGGAACCGTCTAATTTATCAAAGAAAAATTCAAAAACAGAAGATATACTCGAGGTATTTAAACAAGTTAAAATCAATATTCCGTTCCTCGATGCGATAAAACAAATTCCCACTTACGCTAAATGTCTAAAAGACCTTTGCACGCAAAAGCGCAAAATACGCAGTCATACTTTGAAAAAGGTCTTTCTCACGGAAAGAGTAAGCTCAATTTTTCAACACGCTCCTCCAAAGTATAAAGATCCCGGTATGCCTACTATTTCATGTGTCATAGGTGACAATATCATTCATCGGACTCTCTTTGACTTAGGAGTTAGTGTTAACCTCTTACCTTATCACGTCTATAAACAACTAGGTTTAGGTGAACTTAAACCTACGACCGCTACTATTCAATTAGCGGATCATTTTGTGAAAGTACCTAGAGGAATCGTCGAGGATGTCTTAGTTAAAGTTGACAAATGCTATTATCCTGTTGATTTTATGGTCCTTGATATTGAACCTGTTTTAGATGCTAGGAAATACACTTATCATTCTTGGTCGTCCATTCTTAGCCACCGCTAATGCGCATGTCAACTGTCGAACAGGTGTAATGAAAGTGTCGTTCAGGAACATGAACCTTAAATTAAATGTGTTTAATGCGATTGATCAACCTCCTAAAGACGATGATTATCAATATATGGAGGGTAGTGAGGTTAGAAGAATGGTTGAACTTAATCAGGACATAAACGTGAGTGAGAAGAATAATATAGTGGAAAATGAGTGGATGATTTTGAATAGTACAGACCCTAATGACAAATTTACTCGAAAGGTTAGGAATCGATTTGAACACGATAAAGGAGAGTCATCAAAGGAATTAATGAATAGTGACCTTGTTTCGGCTTTCTACCGAAATCTCCCTAACGCCCTAAAGGGTACAAACTCTGATTTACAGAACCTAATGACAAATTTACTCGAAAGGTTAGGAATCGATTTGAACACGATAAAGGAGAGTCATCAAAGGAATTAATGAATAGTGACCTTGTTTCGGCTTTCTACCGAAATCTCCCTAACGCCCTAAAGGGTACAAACTCTGATTAATGAATAGTGACCTTGTTTCGTCGATTTCTATTCTTTTTGAATATTTTTGGGGTCATTTTGAGTCTGTTTTTGAGTTTTCTGGACAGGTTTGGGGGTCAGAGTAAATTTATTTTGAACTTATATAAATTTTTATAACGGAAAAGACCAAAGTCGCGCTCGTGACCCGCTCGTGCGACACTTCGCTCGCGCGAGATTCCTCCTTAGACAAATTTTTTTTTCAACTTTTTATATATATGAGCTTCTGTTACATCTCGTGCCTAGATTCGCGCGCGTGAGGGGTTCGCTCGTGCGGCCCGCTCGCACGATTCTGGCACTTAGAAATTTTTCTAAAGAAACTTTATAACAAGCTTCTGCTTATCCTCGTGGAGGGATCCACGCGAGCGAGGGTCGCTCGCGCAGTCCGCTCGCGCGAGGTGGGGATTTCTCAATTTTTCTCTTTGTTCTTTTACCTTCTGTTTCCCACACCTGTTTAGTTGTTTTCCTTTTCTGGTAGTTTTTTATGATCGAGTTTGTCGTTGTTTAGATAGTTTTGTTTCTTTGTGTTTCATTACATTCTTTTAATTCTAGCTTAGTTTTTATTGATTAATAAATAAATAAATAAATAAAGAACTTATGTATATTTTGGCCTTTATTTGTTTGTTTAATTTTCTTTGATTAAGTATTAACAGGTGACATAGTGCTCCATTTGGAGTAATTGAACTTTGATTCCATATTATTGTACGTTCACCTGATTTGTGTTTGTCGAGATCGAGGTATTATTGTTCCTTCTTTACATACTTTCCTTTCTTTCATTTTATTGTTTCATTGGGGACAATGAAAGATTTAGGTTTGGGGGTATGCACACGCATGCACATTATACTGCAATTTTTCAAAAAATTTTGATACTTGTGCTTAAATAAACGATGATTACCGACGTTTTTACAATATAAATTTGATACTTCTTGTTATAGTACTTGGATTGTTATAGAATGATGAACATGAGAATATGTGATTAAACATTTGCTAAAGTCATGATGTAACGTTTTAGGTTATGTATCATTCTAATCGTAGTTTTATATCATAGTTTTGCACATAAACTTATGCACTGCACGTAGTCGCTTGAATACATGTTTGATGTGAACTATAATATGATTCGGATTTCTAGATAACACATGGTGGAGACTAAACCCAGTGAGCTTTTCAGCCTATCTTTTCTTTTTAGAGGGTTATATACACATTGTGTTTGTTAAATTTCATTTGAAATAAGCGCATTAACTCATTGTTATAGTCTCATTATTCTTGTTTTGGTTGATGGTCAAGTAAAATATTTGCTACCATGCTAAATAATCTTCCGTCGTAAATGTTGAAGAACCATATAACCATGGGACATGATTTTAGGCCTTCTTTGTATACTGATCGATAAATGATAAAAATTTCCTTAGTTCGCCCTTTGAGCCTTTAAAATGTCATTTTTCTTTAATTACCATTATCCTTTTTTTGCTCCAATTTGGCCAACTTGGAGTTCACTACTGAAAGATTGATCACCTTTTAGTGGTGATAAGACGATGTGTGGATTGAGAAGAAGAATAAAATAAGATGATGCTTAGGGTGGTTGCCTTGTTATTTATTGAATATTCGTTTCAAAAGCAACGAGGAGGATAAGGATTGAAGAAAAAAAAGAAGAAGAAAAAAAAAAGAATAGAAAAAAAGAAGAATAAGGTTGAAAAAAGAAAAAGAAAAAGAAATTAAAGTAAAGAAAAATATATGAAAAAAGTATGAAAAGATGAAGTTGGTAGAAGAGATGAATGAAAGAAATCGAACATGCCTTACAATGCCATTCTAAAACTACCTAATGAATCCTTTCTATCCTTTTTCATTACCTGAGCCACGTTATAACCTTTGAAAAGTCCTATTTGATCCTAGGAAACATGGTTTGGATATGAAAACGATGGGAGGGGGATTAAAACATGGTAATGATTAATTTTTCTTAACTGTTGGCATCCTATCCATGAGACTACTATTCTTTCATGTCATGCATCTTTTCTGAGTTATATGTGAGCGGTTTCTTGTTTTGAAAATATATTTCCTTTACTCACATATTTTAGAAAAATTATACCTGTTTCTGAGTGTTTCATTTGAGAGTGTAATTAACACTGTGAGATTCGTAGTCGAAGCATAGTTGGATGGTTATCCGAGTTATTTTCCAAGTTCATGATATGCGTGTGTTCATTTGACTACCATATCACACACGTGCAATTTTATGAGAAACTCTATTGATTTATACGATGCATGTGCTTGAGATTGTTTTTCATGACATAGGTAGATGTTTGATTCCATTTCTTCTTGTTCGTTATTCTATTTCAAATCATCGTTCTATGATAAAGAGTATTGATTGTTTTGTTTTTCGTTTGAATAATTTTTTTAAAATTTATAAGTGAATAAAGATGGTTATGGCTGACTTGTTGACGAGAACCCTCACGAGACTTCACTCGTCCGACTAGGGACACCTAGGGGTTTAAAAGGCTTGTTGCATATGCTAAATGCAATCGTGATCCATGCGAAAATGATGTAGTATTTGTAGTATAGTAGTATTTATTTTTATATTTTTCTTTGCTCGAGGACTAGCAAAGTGTAGGTTTGGGGGTGTGATCGGTGACGAATAGTTGCCGTTTATAGTCCTGAAGACACGCTTTGTTAGCCCATTTCATGTAGTTATTAGTTGTTTTTTAATAAGTATTCTAAAATTTGTAGGTTTTGGAGCTTTAACATAAAAATGCACTAAAAACCAATGATTAGTGGCGTTGGAAGTCATTTGGGCTCAAACGGTGATTCTGGTGAAAGCTGAATACAGTAGCAGTCTCAGAACATTACATTTTTGACAAGTAATACTTCAGATATGAGAAATTTCTCCTGAGATATAAAATGTAGATCTTCAAAATAAGGACCCATGGTCGCAAACGGTGAGTCAATACGAGGTCCAAGTCAAAAGTTATCGCAATTTTATGATCGGTGCGCAGAGCAGCAGAAAATCTGAGAAAAGTTGGAAAATGGCCTGGTCGCTGGAGCGACCCGCGCGCGCGACCCACTCGAGCGACCCGTTGAAAAAGTCAAAGTTGAGTATTTCGAGGTCCTGAAGAGCCCTGTGTGATTCGAATTGGCTGAATATCTCCAAAAATGTAAAATCAGTAGTTTTAGTGCGATTTGACTTAGGAAAGCTTCCTAAATCCTTCCAAACTCTATATAATCCTATTCTAAATCAATTTTGGAGTTACACATCATTACACAACATTAGATACATCTATATACAACTAAAACTTCAGCCATTGAAGAGAGGAAAGCAAGGAGAAGAAGAAGAAGACCAAGGATTCCCATGGCCTCCTCCATCAACCTCTTGCCATTCATCAATTCTATGGCCAACTAAACTCAAGATCTAGGGTTTCAATGAAATCCTAGCCAAGTAATAGGTGTATTTTATGTTTTTATTTTAGTTTTATTATGTATGGATGACAGTTACATGTTCTAAGGATTTTTATAAATAAATCGTGCTTTTATTGATTAAATCGTTACTTTCAAAGTTTACTCTTATCTTAGATCTATTTTGATGGTAGTGTGCTCAATGATCTATTCTTGTTGTGCTTGTTTAAATTATTTACATGTAATGGTGCTTAAATTGAATTGTGCTATCAAGTATCCAAATAGTCCATGCCTAGATTAGACGGATTATACCACAACCCTAGTTTAGTGTGGGATAATTCGTGCTAACCGCAGATGGATTATGTTGGTGCTTGAACCATAGTTATTTTCTTGACGGAGGAATTGAGCTTGTAGTAACAATTCCCCATTATCATCCAACTTAATAAGCTAAAGTAATTCGTAAATACCCTTATTATAAAGCTAGTGGTGGATTTGCAATCATAGGTTCTTTAAACTTATTATAAAAATAAATATTTAATTGCTTTCAAAATTTAGATTTACTTTTATTGTTATTAGTTTAATTCAAATTAAATCCAAAATCAGTTTTTCTTAATTAACTAAATTTAGGTTTTAAAAATTAAAGTGCATAGTATTCAATCTCTGTGGGTTCGACCTTTACTTCCACACTGCAAATCTTTTGAAAGTAAAGCATAAGTAAGCATACTTTTATATCTTGATTTTGACGAGACCACATGTTAACCAGTTTCTTCCAGAAACTGTCTAGATATCCCAGATATTACCGCATTAACCCGTTTCTCCCAGAAACTCTGTCTAGATATCCCAGATATAACCGCATTAACCCGTTTCTCCTAGAAACTCTATCCAGATATCCCAGATATAACCGCATTAACCAGTTTCTCCCAGAAACTCTGTCCAGATATCCCAGATATAACCGCATTAACCCGTTTCTCCCAGAAACTCTGTCCAGATATCCCAGATATAACCACATTAACCAGTTTCTCCCAGAAACTCTATCCAGATATCCCAGATATAACAGCATTAACCATTTTCTCCCAGAAACCCTATCCAAACCAACCAGAAATGCCCAAATATGCCAGTTTCTCTCAGAAACTCTGTCCAAATCAACCAGAAATGCCAGTCTCTCCTAGAAGCCTTCATAAAACCCTGAAAACCCCTGTTATCCCTTGGTGATCATACTGGAAAGTAAAGTTGGCACTCTATATGGTTAGGACCTTATTTGTTTAACAACTATCTGTTAGAAATAGGAGCATCATATAGATTAGAGCTTACATCCGCGTGCTTGTCTCATTTGCATACACCATTCCTATCAGTTTTCACGCACTGTTTCAGTCAGCCTGTACACAAGTCAGTTCACATCTATTACCATCACTATCATATGTCTATCTAAAGTCATCACTGTCAGAATCTGAAACACTCGAATATGTAGGGTCACTATAGATTCTCAAAGCCAACAATTAGGATCTTCGTCCTGGTCAGAAATTCAGATAATCGATTGGTCAGAATCAGGCCAACAAGTTATTTCAGAGCTAGAAAACAAGGTCACCGAATTGGGAGCCACCATAAGCCAATAATATGACAGCCTGGCCCAGGTCCTGAAGTTTATAGAAGAACTGAAACAGCAGTGGCAGCAGTGTCCCATTGAGTTCCCACTACCACCGTTCGGATTCATAGCGGCAGCAGTGTCCCCCTGAGTTCCCACTGATGTTGTCAGAATCAAGATATTAAAGTATTCTTTACTTTTCAAAAGATTTGCAGTGTGGAAGTAAAGGTCGAACCGACAGAGATTGATTAACTACCGTGTTTTAATTTTAGAACCTAAATCTAATTAATTATAAAAACGGATTTTGATTTGAATTTAATTAAACTAATAACAATAAAACTAAGTCTAAACTATGAAAGCAATTAAAAGTGTTTTAAATAATGTTTAAGGGAACCTACGATTGCAAATCCACCACTAGCTTCATAATAGGAATATTTATGAATTACTTTAGTTTACTAAGTTGGATGATTATGGGGAATTGTAGCTACAAGCCCAATTCCTCCGACAAGAAGATATTCATGGTTCAAGCACCAACATAATCCATCTTCGGTTAGCACGAATTATCCCACACTAAACTAGGGTTGTGATCTAATCCGTCTAACCTAGGCATGGACTATTCGGATACTTGATAGCACAAATCAATAAAGCACCATCACATGTAAACAATCTAAACAAGCACAGCAAGCATAGATCGTTGAGCACATCATAGTCAAAATAGATCTAAGACAAGAATAAATTCTAAAAGTAATGATTTAATCAATAGAAGTACGATTTATTTATAAAAATCCTCTAAACATGTGATTGTCATCCATACATAATAAAACTAAAATAAAAACATAAATAAAACCCTATTACTCGTCTAGGGCTTCATTGAAACCCTAGATCTATGATCTAGCCGTCCATGGAAGTGATGGATGGCAAGTAGTTGATGGAGGAGGCCATGGAAACCCTTGGTCTTCTTCTTCTTCTCCTTGCTTCCCTCCCTTCAATGGCTGGAAGTATGTGTGTATAATAATTTCTAATAATGTCTAACAATGTCTAACCCTTTAATTATGATAAAATAGGGTATATATAGATTTACAACAAGTTTTGGAAGCCTTCCTAACCCGAAACGAACTGAAACTGATGTAATTTACAGTCTAGACGTCATTTAGCAGTTTCGTTTGCACAGGAGTCTTCAGTACACTGAAATACGCAACTTTGATTTTTACACATATCGCGCGAGCGCGACATTTAGGACCTCGCGCGCGCGGATCGCGCGAGCGATTCTGGGACTTTCGCGCGAGCGGATCGCGCGAGCGGATCGCGCGAGCGATTTCTGGATTTCCGCGCCCGCGGGTCGCGCGCGCGACTTGGTTTTTTCAGCTTCTTTTCTTCTGCTTTTTCACCCTGTTTAGCCTGATATACTTGATTTCTTCCAAAACCTGTCAGAAAATAGAAAACGAAGTAAAAATATACAAAAAGAGGATAAAAAAAGGTACTAACAAATGCTCGTTAAGGCGTATAAATAGGATTAGTTCTCTCCCGATCACACCCCCAAACCTACATTTTGCTAGTCCTCGAGCAAAACTAAAATAAAAACTAACTACTAATAACATACTATTCCATTTTCGCATGGATTACGATTGCATTTAGCGTATGCAACAAGCCTTTTAAACCTCTAGGTGTCCCTAGTCGGACGAGTAAAGTCTCGTGAAGGTTCTCGTCAACAAGTCACCCACAACCATCTTTATTAACTTATAAATTTAAAAAGTTTTATTCAAACGAAAAATAAAACAATCAATACTCCTTATTATAAAACAATGATTTGAAATAGAATAACGAACAAGAAGAAACAGAATCAAACATCTATCTACATCATGAAAAGCAATCCCAAGCTCATGCATCGTATAAATCAATAGAGTTTCTCATAAAATTGCACGTGTGTGATATGGTAGTCAAATGAACACGCGCATGTCATGATCTTGGAATATACTTCGGATAACCATTTAACTATGTCTCGACTACGAATCTCACAATGTTAATTACACTCTCAAATGAAACACTCAGAAACATGTGTAATTTTTCTACTATATGCGAGCAAAGGAAATATATTTTCAAAACGAGAAATGCTCACATACGACACGAAAAAGACGCATGACACGAAAGAATAGTAGTCTCATGGATAGGATGCCAATAATCAAGAAAAATTAATCATTACCATGTTTTAATCCCCCTCCCATCATTTATATATCCAAACCATGTTTCCTAGGATCAGATAGGACTTTTCAAAGGTTGTAATGTGGCTCAGGCAATGAAAAAAGATAGAAAGGATTCATTAGGTAGTTTTCAGGATGGCATTGTAAGGCATGTTCGATTTCTTTCATTCATCTCTTCTACCAACTTCATCATTTCATTCTCTTCTTTTCATTCATATATTTTTTTCTTTAAATTTTTTTTCTATTCTTCTTTCTACTTTCAACTCTTTTTTTTTCAATCCTTATCTTTTTTCTTTCCTTTTCGTTGCTTTTCGCATAAGTAATCATCAAAATACAAAGCAACTATCCCAATACATCATCTTATTTTCTTCTTCTTCTCAATCACACGTCGCCTTAACACCACTAAAAGGTGATCACTCTTCCAGTGGTATACTCCAAGTTGGCCAAATTGGAGCAAAAACAGGATAATGGTAATTAAAGAAAAATGGCATTTAAATGGCTCAAAGGGTGAACTAAGGAAATTTATCATTTAACTGGATAGGACAAAGATCAAAAGGGTGAAAAACAAAGAGGGCCTAAAATCATGTCCTAGGATGATACGATTTTTCAACGTTTACGACGGAAGATTACTTAACATGGTAGAAAATATTTTAACTTGACTATCAACCAAAGTAAAAATAATGAGACTAAACAACAAGTAGATGCGCTATTTCAATGAAATTCGACAAACACAAGATGTATTTATAACCCTCAAAATAGAAAAGATAGGCTCAAAAGCTCACCGGGTCTAGTCTCCACCTTATGTTATTTAGAAATCCGAATCATATTATAGTTCACATCAAACATGTATTCAAATGACTACGTGCAGTGCATAAGTTTATGTGCAAATCTATGATATAAAACTACGATTCAAACAATACATAACTTAAAACGTTACATCATAACTTCAGCAAATGTTTAATCACATCTTCTCTTGTTTATCATTCTATAACAATTCAAAGTTACATAACAAGAAGTATCAAATTGAGATTGCAAAAACCGTAGGTAACATCGTTTATTTAAACACACTTATTGAAAAATTTTAAAATTTTGCATAACTAATGTGCATGTGTGAGTGCATACCCCCAAACCTAAACCTTTCATTGTCCCCAATGAAACAATAAAAAGAAAGAAAGGAGAGTACATAAGGAAGGAACGATAGTACCTCGATCTTGACAAGCATAGAACAGGTGAACACAAAGGAATATGGCTATAAAGTTCAATGTTACCTGTTACTTCTTAACAAAAGAAAATTAAACAAACAAAATAATAAAAACAGCTAAAAGAATTATAACTAAGCTAAACGAAACTAAATAAACTATAAGAAGAAACAAAACTATGAAGACAACACGAAAATAAGCTATAAAAGGAAAAGAAAAACATAACCAAAATTATGAAAACAATCAAAGACTCGATCTAAAAGTACCTAAGAAACAAAAATAGAAAAATAAAAACTGTGTGACAGGTGTGGCAGGAAGATATAAGAAAACAAAAGAAAATGTCAGAAAAATGGGGGATCGTGCGAGCGTTCCGCGCGAGCGGCCGTCGCGCGCGCGAATCCCAAGTTTTTTTTTTTTGCGCCCACGACATCAGGCACGAGGAGAACCTGAGGGCTCATATAAAGAAAACGAAAGAAAAAACACTAAGGCACATTCTCGCGCCAGCGGGCCGCGCGAGCGACGTCTCGCGCGAGCGGGCCGCGCGCGCGAGAATGGTATTTTCTCTTGGTTCACTTATTTTATGTAAATAAATTAAATATAACTTTACTCCAACCCCCAAACCTGTCCAGAAACCTCAAAAACTGATCAAAACGATCCAAAGACATACAAAAATAAGATAAACAGACGAAATAAAGCTTGGGTTGCCTCCCAAGAAGCGCTAACTTTTACGTCTTCAGCTAGACCGTTCTAGCTCAAGGCTTTATGGAGGCCGTAAATTGGACTGTGTACCCTTAAGAATATCAGGTAGAGCTCAATGGTAAGCAGAAATTACGTCGCTTTGAATTAATTCGATTGACGGTTTGTCAGTATGTTCAAATCGATTTCTTACCTTCCGAGTAGATTCAGCATTAGGGTCCGAGGTATTAGGGTTCATCCACTCATCATCCGCTATATCTTTGTCGTTACTCACATTTATTGCTTTGTCAGGCTCAATATTCCGTCTTACCTCACCTTCCGCCTCACATAGGTAATCGTCATCTTTAGGAGGTTGATCAATAGCGTTAAAAACGTTTAATTTTAAGTTCATGTTCCCGAACGACACTTTCATCACCCATGTTCTACAATTGACACGGGCGTTGGCCGTGGCTAAGAATGGACGGCCTAGAATGATAGGAGTGTGTTTTCTAGCATCTAGCACCGATTCGGTGTCAAGGACCATAAAATCAACAGGATAAAAACATTGATCAACTTTTACTAGGACGTCTTCGACGATTCCTCTAGGTATTTTAATAGAACGATCCGCTAATTGTATGGTAGCGGCCGTAGGTTTAAGTTCACCTAGTCCTAGTTGTTTATAGACGTGATAAGGTAAGAGATTAACACTCGCACCTAAGTCAAGGAGAGCCCTATGAATGACAGTGTCACCTATGACACATGATATCGTAGGCGTACCAGGATCCTTATACTTCGGAGGAGCGTGTTGGAAAATAGAACTTACTTTTTCCGTGAGGAAGACCTTTTTAGGAGTATGACTGCGTATTTTGCGCTTTTGTGTACATAGGTCTTTTAAACATTTAGCGTAAGCGGGAATTTGTTTTATAGCGTCGAGGAAAGGAATATTAATTTTAACTTGTTTAAATACCTCGAGTATATCTTCAGTTTTTGATTTTTTCTTTGAAAAATTAGACGGTTCCTCAACATTAGGTGGATATGGCATTCTCGGAATATAATTTGTTGGGACCGGTTCTTTATCTTTTTGAATTCTACTCGTTCCCTCACCCTCCTTATTCAAATTTAAGTTAATTTTCCCATCTTTCTCACTCTCATTTGGAATCTCAACAACTTCTTCATCTCGAATAGTCATCCTAGTCGAAACAGCGTTCACGCTCTCACTCGCACTACCCACTGCATATTGCCCCTTAGGTTGCTGAGTAGGTTGACTGGGCAACTTACTCTCAGTTAAGCGGTTTAATGTATTAACTACTTGTCCCATTTGGGACTCTAGCTTTGCGATGGACTGAGTATGAGAGTGCACTAACTGAATTACCGTCCCAAAATTTTCCAGTGAGGCCAGCACCTTCTCCTCAAATGCATTATTGCGTGGAGGTGGAGGAGGTAGTTGGTATTGACTTTGTTGATATTGGGGTCGGTACGTATTAGGAAAATTAGTCGACCTAGGATTATAGTTATTTTGTGGGAATCGTTGCATAGAATTAACGTGTTGTTCCATCAATTCCGGATATTGAGATGCAGAAGGACATGCAAAGATATTATGGGACGGTTCAGAACATAATGCACATACTTCTAAAGAGGGTGGATTGGACGTTTTGTTCATTTGCATAAGTCGGTCAAGTTTTCTATTTAATTCTTGTATTTGAATTGATTGACTTGACTCAACTGTCACCTCTCGCTTAGGTTGAAGATGATATCCCTCGAAACGTACCGACACAGCCTGATGCATCGAATTCTCGCTTAATGTTTCAAAAATCTTCCAGGCCTCGTCGGCGCTTTTGTGCAGGAAGGTACCCGCACAAACGGCATCGACAGTATTACGGACCAAAGGAATAAGCCCCTCGTAGAAGACCTGAACAAGTTGCCACTTAGGAACCTGATGATGTGGGCAAGAGCGTAATAATTCTTTGAAGTTCTCCCAAGTATCATAAAGCGTTTCCCCATCTTGCATTACAAAGTTTGTTATGGATTTCCTTATCTGATTTGTACGCATAATTGGGAAAAACTTTTGTAAAAATGCGGTGTGTAAGTCTTCCCATGTTCTAATTGTGTTTGGCTCCAAAGATTGAAGCCAATATTTAGCTTTGTCTTTTAAAGAGAATGGAAAGAGCCGCAATTTTAATTCATCATTATTTAGGTTTTGTATTTTCAAAGTAGAGCATATACCCTGAAAATCCCCTAAGTGTTGGTAAGGGTCTTCATTTAGACGGCCATGGAATGATGGAAGTAGCGAGATGGTAGACGACTTTATCTCAAAGTGAGATGCTGTCGCCTCCGGTAATTCGATACCGGCTTGTGGCGTGTAAGTAGTAGGAATAAAATAATTTATAAGTGGAGGAGGTGGCGGTATATTAAGATTGTTCATATTAGCACCGTCGTTATTTTGGTTGTTTTCGTTATTATTTCCAATGTCTGCTATTTTAATCGGTTCTATGTTATGAAAGCGTGGTTTCTTTAATCTTGTAAGGGTACTACGTATTTCGGATTCAAATAACGACGTTGGTTTTGGTGTCAAATCGTCGTCTATTAAAAACCTAGCTCTAGAAGTTAAGTTTGAAGACTTATTAACTCTTATGGTGCGTTCAAGTTCAGAGTCGAAAGGTTGTAATTCCGGTTTATTTGAACGTGTACCTAACATAAACTAAAAGAAAGTAAACTAAAAACAAAAACTGACTCAACTAAAAAAACAAATAGCAATCACGCAACTACGATAACAAGCACTCAACTACTGTGATGCATGAATATTATCCTGTAATGCAATGACCGCGTCAAGCCCAGCGCCCCGGGTTTCCTAGCTAATGCAGTGCAATTAACCCTAAACTAATGCAAATAGTGCGTCACAGCGCCCTGACTTACAGTGGTTTAAAGCGAGTTTCACAAGAAGCAAGTTATTTTATTTTATTTATTTTATTTGCGTAAGCTCCTTTGATGTAATTAGCTACTCCACTCGGAAACGTTGGAGTTTGATGACTCGGAAACCTATAAAATAAAAGAACAAGTTAGTAATTTAAAACAAAAACAGAAAATAATAATAAAAAAAATAAAAACTAACCTAATATTTACGAATTAACTAAACTAAGATTATAAAATCAAAGGTAGTAACACAATCCCCGGCAACGGCGCCAAAAATTGATGTTGTCAGAATCAAGATATAAAAGTATTCTTTACTTTTCAAAAGATTTGCAGTGTGGAAGTAAAGGTCGAACCCACAGAGATTGATTAACTACCGTGTTTTAATTTTAGAACCTAAATCTAATTAATTATAAAAACGGATTTTGATTTGAATTTAATTAAACTAATAACAATAAAACTAAGTCTAAACTATGAAAGCAATTAAAAGTGTTTTAAATAATGTTTAAGGGAACCTAGGATTGCAAATCCACCACTAGCTTCATAATAGGAATATTTATGAATTACTTTAGTTTACTAAGTTGGATGATTATGGGGAATTGTAGCTACAAGCCCAATTCCTCCGACAAGAAGATATTCATGGTTCAAGCACCAACATAATCCATCTTCGGTTAGCATGAATTATCCCACACTAAACTAGGGTTGTGATCTAATCCGTCTAACCTAGGCATGGACTATTCGGATACTTGATAGCACAAATCAATAAAGCACCATCACATGTAAACAATCTAAACAAGCACAGCAAGCATAGATCGTTGAGCACATCACAGTCAAAATAGATCTAAGACAAGAATAAATTCTAAAAGTAATGATTTAATCAATAGAAGTACGATTTATTTATAAAAATCCTCTAAACATGTGACTGTCATCCATACATAATAAAACTAAAATAAAAATATAAATAAAACCCTATTACTCGTCTAGGGCTTCATTGAAACCCTAGATCTATGATCTAGCCGTCAATGGAAGTGATGGATGGCAAGTAGTTGATGGAGGAGGCCATGGAAACCCTTGGTCTTCTTCTTCTTCTCCTTGCTTCCCTCCCTTCAATGGCTGGAAGTATGTGTATATAATAATTGCTAATAATGTCTAACAATGTCTAACCCTTTAATTATGATAAAATAGGGTATATATAGATTTACAACAAGTTTTGGAAGCCTTCCTAACCCGAAACGAACTGAAACTGATGTAATTTACAGTCTAGACGTCGTTCAGCAGTTTCGTTTGCACAGGAGTCTTCAGTACACTGAAATACGCAACTTTGATTTTTACACATATCGCGCGAGCGGGTCGCGCGAGCGCGACATTAAGGACCTCGCGCGCGCGGATCGCGCGAGCAATTCTGGGACTTTCACGCGAGCGATTTTTGGATTTCTGCGCCCGCGGGTCGCGCGCGCGACTTGGTTTTTTCAGCTTCTTTTCTTCTGCTTTTTCACCCTGTTTAGCCTGATATACTTTATTTCTTCCAAAACCTATCAGAAAATAGAAAACGAAGTAAAAATATACAAAAACAAGATAAAAAAGGTACTAACAAATGCTCGTTAAGGCGTATAAATAGGATTAGTTCTCTCCCGATCACCCACCACCACCGTTCGGATTCATACCACATCCCGAGAATAATGGAGAAGAAGACTGGTTTCAAGGGGCCCCGCCACCCGCAAATGAGAAAAACTTCCAAGAGAAAATGGACAAAGTCGACAAGCTGGAAGGACTTTTTGAGCCTGTTAAGCTGAAGCTGCCGGAAAACTTCAAGATGCCTGCTATTGACCGTTTTGATGGAACCAAAAATCCGAAGAGCCATGTAAAGCTATGTATGAACATTTTTAATCCATGAGCTGCACTCATGAGCACATTGCAATGATGTTCTCACAAACTCTCGCGAAGTCTACACTGTCATGGTTCCTTACCTTGGAAGCTTCCAAAACTTGGGCATGGGAAGACATCGTTTGAGTATTCATTGATCACTATTCCTATAACCAAGATCTTGATGTCACTATCAGAGATTTGGAAACAACTTGGCAGAACAACAATGAATCATTTGCCGTGTTTCTTAGCAGATGGAGGAATAAAGTAGCCCAAATGACCCATCGACCGATTGAAAAGGAACAGGTAAGGATGCTAATCCGGAATCTGCAACCGCTCTACCATGAGAAATTATTTTACCAATCCATCTCCACCTTTGAGGAATTGTTTGAAGTTGGGACTCGAATCGAAGACGCCATAAGGGAAGGAAAGACAAAAAAAGAAGAGCATCCGAGTCAGTCAAAAAGGCCCAACTACTCCCGCAACCCTCCAGATGTCAATGCCCTTAGCAGCCAACCTATGGCTTACCCTCTTAGGCCGCACCAACCCCTCAACCAGGTAAACTTGCCCAATCGCCCTTTCTAGAAAAAGCCTCCTCGTAATTTTGCCAAGCTAGAAATCTTCCTCTCCTTAGCCTTAGATCGTCTCCTCAAAAAGGGCCACCTCCAACTACTCCAGCCTTGAAATACCCCACTCCCGCCAAACTGCGATATATCCAAAAGATGCACCTACCACTAAGCCCCTGGCCACAACACCGATAATTGCATGCGCCTTTGCCATGGTATCCAAGACCTTATTGACCAAAATATCATTGAGCCACCTCCAAAGCAGCCCCATATCACTCAAAATCCTCTACTAAACCACCAAAATATCAGCCTCATTGAGTCCAACCATGTATCCTTGAACCCTGCTACCTATATTACCCCCTTAGGTTAACCTTTACCTCTCATTGACATCCCGGAATCTATGAAAATTCATCTGATTGAAGGAGGAGATGATGAGTGGCAGCAACAGCTGGCTGATGAACAAGTCTATTCTTCTTGGAAGAATACGATCTAGGGGCAGTGGACCTCAAATGGTATGATCCCAACAATGAATGTGATGCTTCTATCTGGAACGAGCTAGAGAAACCATTTGTGGGAACAGATTGTGACTGGTTCAAAGAAGATGGGACTATACAAGGGCCTACTCCTGCCGAGATTGATCATCTGACTAGGTCAGGCTGTCATTATCAGCCTCCGCAGCCTACCACTGAAGCAATCGAAAAATGTCCGGTCAAAGACAAGGGAAAAGGAAAAATGGATGAGATCATCGAAGAAGACAATGAGTTGATAAAGCAGTTAAAGAAAACCCAAGCACATCTCTCGATGTAGGACATCATGGTAACATCCTACAAGCATAGGCAAGCTGTGTTGAATGCCTTGGCTAGAATTGAGGTCCCCATCGACGCTGCACCAGAAGATATGGTAGATTTCTTGGGCGCACTCACCCCTGACCCAATCATTACATTTTTTGATGAAGACTTGCCGCCAGAAGGGTCTATGTTTGAAGTAAGGGACAACAGGTGCCATTCTATTTGGTCGATATAGGCTCCACCCTAAATGTTTGTGCTCTAAGGACTGCCACCTCCTTGGGGGTCAATGTCCTTGACATCACACCATCTGTGCAATCCGCGAGGGATTATGATAACACCAAGAGAAATGTGATGGGGACTGTTTCTCTCCAAATTCGGGTAGGATCTTTGGTTAGCACTGAAATCTTTCAAGTTATGGACATACCTGACTCGTTCAATTTGTTGATCGGAAGGCCCTGGCTGCATATCAACAAAGCTGTATCATCCACTGTGCATCAAATGATCAAGTACATTCATGACAAGGAGGTGAAAATCATCCTCGACAATAGTTAGGGTAATGAAGCATTTCCAAACTACGCTCCCATCTTTGAAATCCTAATACTTGAGCTAGAAGAAGGAGAAATCGGAGGATTCTTCATGGAAGAAGTCCACATGATCAACGATGAAGACAGGTTCCCCGAGATCCACTCTGCAATTGTCAACATCGTCCGCAAAATGAACTACTTCCCTGGAATGGGATTGGGCCGACGCCAGCAGGGGATTCGTGAGTGACACTAGAATTTTTATGTGTGCGCTTGTGTGCTATACCCAAGTGTATGTAATCGTGCAAGTAATATAGTACTGGAAGTCCAGGTCGATCCCACAGGGAAGGTGTTAAACTAAATACCTAGATTAATCTCTAAAAAGGAAAATAAAATAAAAAAAAATACTTTAAAGGGATGTAGAACACAAAGTTCCACGGTTTATCAACTACTAAAGATAAAGCAATTAAACTAAATTAATCTAACGACCAACTAACAATTTAAAGCGATATTTTAAAACGTTTTTCTTAATAAAAGGGAATGTTGGGATTACACGAATCCATCGTGACCTAGCCTTCTACCATGCAATTACGTTGAAGCTCAAAGGAGCACATTCTCTACAATATTCCGTATTTATCTAAAGGTAAAGAATCCATAGTCCTTTCATGTCCGGGACTATGTCATCACAATTAAGTTCGAAATACATGAAAGCAGTTTAAAACAATAGTTAAGACTCGCACCCACAATGGTGTTAGCATTGAGAGTGGTTTGCAAAAGATATTAAAGAAAAATGCTTTAAGGCTTTAAGTTCAAAGTCTGTTTTGACAAACTGAGCATTTGGGGACAGTTTGATAACAAATCTGTAAAATAGAAAGTCTAGGAAAACTGTATTGAATGTTCTAAAGAATCAGAGGTTTCGATCGATCGACGCGCTTTCGATCGATCGAACATCTTCATCTCTCGATCGATCGAAATGTCTTCGATCGATTGACTGTATCTCTGTCTTGATCGATCGAACTAACTTCGATCGATCACACACAGGAATTATTCTGCTGCATGGCAGAGGCTTAAGATCACGGTTTCATCGTGATCTCCCAACCTAGGGACTACTCAGACATGGTCTGGAGTATCACAGAATTGTTTTTAATATAAAGGTCCATTAAAGTCTTGTTTGGTTGCATTTTAATCATGAAAATTATAAAAACTAATGGTGTAAACTTATCTAGCATGCAAAAACTACTAGTCTAACAAATTGAACTATAATAAACTACGAGCAGAATATAAATACAATAATACGAAGTAACCTGGAATGAAGAACTATTATTAATCGTTAAAGAATCCAACCAAAACACTAGAAATCCTTGATAAAAACCTACAAAACAAAAAAGAAACTCTCTCTCTCTATATAAAACTGATGAAAAGTAATGTGGGCGTCCTCTCCTTTTTTTTTTTTGCGTGAATACAACTGATATATATAGAAAAACCTAAAGCTAGGGTTACAACCAATGTCCCCGCTACGTGCGCATAGGTTCTGATAAAAGCCATGTTCGATCGATCGAACATATCTCGATCGATTGAACTTCTAGGATCTTTGAGCGCTTGAACTCCTTTCGATCGATCGAAGCCTCAATCCCTCGAGCCTTCTTCGATCGCTCAAAAACTCTATTTTCCTTTTTCACTTGTCTTCATTAAACCCAGTCACTACCTTTTATCTTGCTTGCTCAATTCCTCACACAGCAACAATAATCTGCACACATAACCACTAAAACAATACCACTTATCATAGATTAATCATATTATATAAAAACTGGCATTGTAATTCAAATTATAGATAAACAGGGAAATCGTAAACTAATTTAGTGTATTTTCTTCTTTTAGAGCGGTTGTATTTTACAAATACCCCCGCTTGTCAGTGAGTTCCCTCACATCAAAGGACAACAAGGCACTTTTGGGTTGGGGTACAAGCCCACTGAAGAAGACGTCGAGCTATAGAGGCCATGGAAGAAAAGAGTGAGTCTCCCACCATACCGTAAGACCTTAAATGGGCAATTCATCAAAGAAGGGGATGATTTCTCCTATTTTGGGTTCTCAGAAACTTGGATCCATCGGGGCCACTAGAAAAAGGTACCCCGGTCTAAAGATCTTCACTGACTACGAAAGGCCCCCCTATCAAGATCCGTTCTATCCCAAAGAAGTTAAAAAAAAAAACGGAGGAAGACTGGTTGGAGTATCTGGACACTGAAGCCATCGAGAAAATGTGGGAAGAGTTCGCTGAAGAGAAAGAAGAAAAGAGGGCCAAGAGCCAAGATGATCAGATTAAGCCAACTGAGGAGGGTCTGAGCAACCAGGCTGTAGAGTCATCTGTCTCCCTATCCCCTATTCCCCCAGAGTCTGTACTTCTAATTATCAAGTCTGTACCAGAGTCGGCTGTTGTAAGCCCACCACTATCTAATGTAATCACTCCACCTGTCATGAATGAAATGAAAGACGATTCTGCTTACTCCTCTGTGTCTAATACTTGAGAATGCACAGATCCCTTCGAGGATCTCCCAATCGAACTTAAGCAACTAATTGAAAAATCACCTGCTTATGAAATAATCGAAGATACTTTATCAATTAACCTAGGTGAAAAAGATAATCTACAAATTGTGCAAATTGGCTCAACTCTTAATAAAAAAGAAAAAGAAAAATTGACTCTCTTGCTAAAAGAATTCAAAGATGTTTTTGCTTGGTCTTACGAGGACATGCCTGGGGTCGATCCCGACATCGTCCAACATCGCATTTCCCTCCTTCCCAATTCTAAACCCGTCAAAGTAGAAACTTAGGCGCATGAGACCAGAATGGGCACTCAAGGTCAAAGAAGAAGTGGAGAAACGATTCAAGGCAGGGTTCATCTTTGTTATCGAGTATCCGGAATGGGTTGCCAACATCGTGCTAGTCCCCAAAAAGGATGGAAAAGTTCGTGTGCGTCAACTTCCGTGATCTAAACAAAGCCAGTCCTAAGGATGACTTCCCGCTTCCCCATATCGATGTCTTAGTGGATAACACCGCAAGACATGAGCTACTGTCATTTATGGATGGCTTTTCGCGGTACAATCAGATTCTAATGGCGCCAGAAGGTCGGGAAAATATGACATTCACCACACCTTGGGGAACCTACTGAGGGGTAATGCCTTTCGGACTCAAGAACGCTGGAGCAACCAACCAAAGAGCTGCCACCACTCTCTTACATGACATGATTCACAAAGAAGTAGAAGTATACGTAGATGACAAGATCGTAAAATCCAAGGATAGAGAAGGACACCTGGTGGCACTGAAAAAGTTTTTTGAAAGGTTGCATAAATAGAAGATAGGTTGAATCCAAAGAAATGCACTTTCGGTGTGACCTCTGGTAAGCTCCTAGGTTTTCTCATCACACAAAGGGGGATAGAGGTGGATCCCTCTAAGATCAAGGCAATCCTAGAAATGGCACCACCACGGAATGAAAATGAAGTGAGAGGGTTTCTCGGAAAAATCCAATTTATTAGTCGCTTCATCTCCAAACTCACAACTATATGTGATCCTTTGTTCCGATTGCTGAGAAAAGGGGATAAATTCCAATGGGATCACCAATGCTATGCCACTTTCGACAAAATAAAAGCCTACCTTCAAAATCCACCCGTCCTTTCACCACTCACTCCTCATAAACCCTTATTCCTTTACCTATCTATCTCCAAAAATGTCGTGGGTTGCATGCTAGCCCAAGAAGGAGAAGAAAGCCACTCCGAAAAAGCCATGTATTACCTTAACAAGAGGATGACTGGGTATAAGCTCAACTACTCTACCCTCGAAAAAACATGTTGGGCCTTGGTTTGGTACACTCGCCGACTGAGGCACTACATGCTGGCCTTCCCAGTTGTGCTCATATCCCGCATGGATCCTCTAAAATACCTCCTCGAAAAACCCGCCATGACCGGTCGTATATCCCGTTGCTTACTTCTACTGTCCGAATTCGATATCAAGTATGTGATAAAGAAAATCAGTAAAAGGGAGAACTATAGCTGAACATCTTGCTGAACACGCCATTGATTCTGAAGTAAATGGAGATTTTCCGTTCCCGGACGAGAATATCATGGAAATCAAGGAAGAACAGTGGAAGTTGTACTTTGATGGAGCAGCCAACATGAAAGGCTATAGAGTAGGAATGATTCTAGTGTCACCAAATAGGGACCACACCCCACTGGCAGTCAAGCTCAATTATAACTCCACCAACAACACTGCTGAATACCAGGCATGCATTCTGGGGATGGAAGCAGCCATAGAACTGAAAGTTCAGAAGTTGGATATCTTCAGAGATTCAAACCTAATTATATCACAAGCTAGAGGAGAATGGAAAGTGAAGAAGAAAGGTTGAAGCCCTATCATGATCATCTCGATGGACTCAAGAGACAGTTCAGGAACATCACATTCTTCTACTTGCCAAGAGAAGAGAACCAGCTAGCAGATTTGTTGGCTACCTTAGCTTCCATGATCAAAATTCCCGTCAGAGTCAAGATGATGCCTTTGGTAATTGAGCAAAGATACGAACGAGCCTTCATTCAACATGGTCGCCGTGATCGAAGATGAAGAGAACGAATCAACATGGTACCAAGATGTTTGGGATTTCATAGAAAAGGGGGCAATTTCCTAGAATCTTCCGAGAAAGACAAAAGAGCAATCCGAAGGTTCGCAGCACAGTTCATCATTTGTGGGAGAAAATTATTGAAGAAAGGATACAATGGTCACAATCTAACTTGCTTGTTCGAAAAGTGCGCCAGAAGAATGATGGACGAAATACACGAAGGGGTGTGCGGTCCACACAATATGCTAGCCAAAAAGATCGTAAGACAAGGGTACTACTAGACGACATTGGAGAAAGATTGTTGTGAATACGTGAGAAAGTGCCACAAGTGCCAGATCCATGCGAACATGATGCATGTACCGCCATCTCTTCTATACAGCATGACCTCTCCTTGGCCATTCTCAACCTGGGAAATCAATATCATCGGTGAAATCGTTCCAAAACCCTCAAATGGAAATTGATACATTTTGGTGGCCATTGACTTCTTCACAAAATGGGCAGAAGTCACATCTTACACCAAGTTAGGGGCCAAGGAGGTGGCTAGCCAAGGAGGTGGCCAAATTCATCAAGAGAAATCTCATCTACCACTATGGAGTCCCCCATGAGATCATTTCAGATAATTCTAGTCATTTCAAAGCTGAAGTCAGTGATTTGTTTGAGGAATACAAAATCACTTATCACAAGTCGTCACCATACAGGCCGCAAACTAATGAGGCAGTCGAAGCTGCAAGCAAGAATGTCAAGGCCATACTACAAAAATTGGCCAATACCTACAATGACTGGCACGAAAAGCTACCGTTCACACTTTGGGTATACTGAACATCGATAAGGACGTCCACAGGAGCAACTCCTTACTCACTAGTATATGGAATGGAAGCAGTACTTCCAGTGGAGAAAGAACTACCGTCCCTGCGCGTGATGGCAGAATGTGAAATTTCGGAATCGGATTTGTTAAGAGAAAGGTACGTAGAATTGGCTCTCATAGATGAAAAACGCCTAGCAGCAGTCGACCATGTCCGAATCTATCAAAAGAGGATAGCCCATGCTTTCAACAAAAGGGTTTGTCCGAGGAAAATTATCAAGGGTGACCTTGTCCTTAAGGAATTGCGAGCCCCGATCTTTAATCCACGCAAAAAGTTTAAACCCAAATGGGTCGGCCCTTATATCATCAAAACTATCCTTTCTGGAGGGGCAACCTACCTCATGGACCTATGGACACGCGGAATCCGTCGTCCACTCCCGATTTTTCCTGTTTGTTTCTGGGGTTTCGAAATTGATTTTCCTTTGTTTTGAAATTGATTTGAAAGAAAACAAGAGGTTGATTTCGAAGAAAAGAAGGTCATTCGAAAATAGATACAGAGTCACCACTTGGTCTTTAAGGAACCAAGAAACCTAATTTTGACTCACCCAAACAGATAAAGGGCACCGGCCCTTCATAACCAAAGAACTTGGCTCGGGGTTTTGGTACGAGAGAGGAAGGAGCCTTTGTCACGACTAAAACACCCTCAACTCGCCCCGTCTCTCGACGGGCCTCAATTAGCATCCAAATAATTATCTTATACTATGTGTGGTTCGTCAATTACAATTATGATAGTATATTACATTACATAAGAATCTTGAAATGGAAGATCAAAAGATAAGATATCATTTATAAGATCTTAGCCAAATATCATACAATGCAAAAGTGAAAGATCACACAAATAAAACTAGGAAAAATCGTCTAATCATATATCAATTAATCAAGTTTCCTAATCTAAAGGGGGCATGAATTGTTCTTGAAACAAATAAATCAAAGAAAACAAAGATGGTTAGCAAGCTAGAATGATGCATGTTATTCTTTGAGAAGAGAAGATCTCTCAATCCCCGGGACGGATGAGAAAGGATGATTAGATCGAGGGGAAGCATGAATGTGTGATCATGATCATTCCTTATAATCTTCTTAGATTAGGACTCATAAAGCCCCAAATCTTTGCATGAATGCAATGTATGTATCTATAATGTGTAAAGGTTGTAGTGTGCTTTGTGTTCATGGATTTCTATAATGACTTAGAAGTCTAATATATGTATGAATGAATGAATGGAATCATTATGAGAAATTTACAAATGTATTATGAACTACTTCCTAAGACATGAGCTAATTTGGAATGCATATAAGCATCAAATCAAAGGATGAAAGTTAAAATGTGCTTGCTGTGAATAGTGGACAGAACAGTAACATGATCTTTTGGAAATTGAAAAGAGGGGTTAGGAATGTTTTCAATGCCTGATTTTTATGCAGATCTTCCTTATTGTGTCTAGAACACAACCCAAAAAGCCAATCTTTAATAACTATCACAGATTGAGAGAAATCATATAAACAATAGAGATCACTCAGAAACAGAGTCCGTACTGTCGACTGAAATGTTGAAAAATCTTAGAAAATGAAAATGAATGATCTAGAGGCCCAAGTTATACAGAGAGCTCCCTAAGACATTGAAGTTTAAGGGAAAAAATAAGTTGGGACCACCCCTTTTGGAAAACTTGTCTGAAAAAGAAGTTGGAAGTCAACCAAGCTGCTGTGATAGACGAGGCAGAATGTCTGGGAGGAATGTTTGGGTCCAAATGGACCATTTTCAAGTATTTCCAAGTCAAACCAAAAATCATGGGTGTTCTCTAATGAGTTAGGAAGATTTTACAAGTGGCCTTGCATCCATACATTAAGTATTGAGTTCTAGAGAAATCTTTGAACTCAGATCACTCACTGTTTTGACTCACTGTTTTGAAGATTTTGGGAAAAACTAGAGTTTTCTTTCTTGAAATCAAAATGAAAGGGATTGAGAGGGGTTTTGAAATAGAAGTTTTGAAAGTATATTTTCAACATCAAATAGAGATTATAACCACTTGGAATATCAACATCAAACTCATCATCAAGAGCCCCCAAGATTGTTGGAGAGATTTATTTTCATTTGAGCATAACCCCAAGAATACTTTGGAAGTATTAAGGTTTTAATCATCATCTATCAAACATGTTTTTGAGGTTAAGAGCTACTATCCATAATGACTCACTCACCTCAAACTTCATGTCATCACTTAGATGATGATGAACTAGTAAGTAATCAAAGAAACACCAAGAAGAAATGGGGGAAGAAGAGATGAACACATATATAAACAAGCAAGTAAATAGCAATCAATAGATGATAATCAATGTGATTTTGGACTTGTAGCTTGGTGTTTCTCTCATAGATTTTGACATTTGGATATGGAAGTAGCTTCCTATCTCATGAATGCTCAAGAATGAAAGTTTGGGTGGACTTTGAATGTGAAGTATATAGAAGAATAATGGAAGAAAACAAGATTAAAACTCACTTTCTTATGGAAAATCAATGGGAGAAGCTCTCTTTCTCTCTTCTAAACCTATCTCTATCTCTCTTCTTTTCTACAACTTTTCAAGCTTTACACTTGGCTCCCCCAAAACGAAGAGCAATGGGGGGTTTAAATAGGCCAATTTGGGGTGGTTTTGGGATTTTAGAAATACTCCCATTGGTCCCAAACAACTGTGAACACAAAACTATGTCATTTTGGCTTTCAATTAATCAAATTGGACCCCCAAAAAAATTACAAAAATAGACTCTGCGAGGGTTGAGTGCTGCGGCGGCACTGGGCCTGTGCCATGGCGGCAGTGGGCCAGTGCCGCGGCGGCACTGCTCCTCAAACACCCAGAAATTTACGTTTAGGCCCCCAGAGGTTCCGGTATTCGCGAAAAGGCCCTATTTCGTCCGAAATTCACAGAAAACGCATACGAACTCCAAATTGAGGTTGTCATATACCGTTGGAAATATAATGGAGTCTATTTTACATAAAAAAAAATAGTTCAAAGATAGGTCACTTTGAAAAGTTTTGCGGTATTTGCGATAAAAGCCAATTTGATTGCCTTTTTCGCCTTCGAAAATTCATAATAAACTCGTTTTAAATCCAAATATTATGTGTGATATACCGTTGGACAGCTATTGACCTCTAGTATCTATGAAAAATGTTTGAAAATTGTTATGGTGCTCCATTTTCAAAGTCAAATTTTGGTCAAACTGGTCAAATTTGGGATTCCTCGGAAGTTCTGGAGACCTCTGGGAGCTCCCAAGAGCTGATATTTTCGCTCGATTTTCTTTTAAAACTCATTTTAATACTTTCCACGTGATCTAGAATGATTCTGGAGAATTTGGACGATTTCGGTCAAACTTCGTCAAACTTGGTCAAACCTTGGTCAAACCTAGTCAAACCTTGGTCAAACTGGTCAACGGGGACTTTCCGGGAACTTTCGGGTCTTCCGGGTGTCTCTGGGAGCTGACGATTTCATCTGACTTTCCTTAAAAACTCATTTTTTTACTTTTCTTAGGACATAGCATGTTTCCAGAACTTTTGGACCAAATTTGGGAGTTTTCGGGCTTTCAGGGGCATTTTGGTCATTCTGAGCATTTTGAGAAATAGAACCAACTTCTAGGAGTCCTTTTGAGTCCTTTTTCGATCATTGTGAACCACCAAGCTATGGGTCTCCTAAATCTGATAGCCCGACAAGATGGGGTGTCTACAGTTTGCCCCTCTTTGGCATGAACTTACGAGGCAATGTATGTCGCAAGCGAGTGCCAAAGCTTTGACGAGACAGGTCTTTTGGAGGCTATAGATTTAGGATAAAAATGTTGCAAAAGATGCAATGATGAAAAAAAGATGCTGAGGTCAGTGCTAGTCGTGCTCTGCGTGAGCTGCCTACGTATCCCAAGGGGAATCAGACCAAGACGTAGTTCAGGGCACAAAGGAGCAAATCACACATGCACAACGAGACAGGCAGATGCTATGCTATGAGGATGATATGCAATGCATGGATGTGATATGAATTGTGTCATGAGTCCTATCATGCCTGGTGTTCTGATCCTAGTATGAGCTGGTGCTGTGGGGTGTACCACTCCGAGTGGATTTGTGTCGTGGTAGTGTTTCTAACTGTGATGCAGTTATTGACCCGAATAGGGATACCAAGGTGTGAAGACCCTGGGTCTTGGAGCAAACTTCTGATTTTTGGAAAGTGTGCTTCGCAAGCGAATGTAATCGAACATGGGGTCCCAGAGGACGTTAATCAATGATGAAGTTTGACAGATAACCGATGGACATGGAAATCCTGGACACAAAAATCCTAAGAATTCAAGTGATGAAAACTAGAGATGTCAAGAGACGGACACGGAAGCACCGTTAATGGACATGGAAGCCCAAGATTTTGAACGAGAATGATGAACACAATATATTTTGAATGAGAGTGATGGTAAACTAATGATGATTAATGAACTGACAATGTACGAATCGAGATGATGAGTCGACAATGAACTACTGTGACTATCATGGATTGGATCAATAGTTGGGCTAACCGTGACCGGAAGAAGTGACAATGCACGAATCGAGATAATGAGTCAACAGTGAACTACTGTGACTATCATGGATTGGATCAACAATTGGACTAACCATGACCAGAAGAACTGACGATGTACGAATCGAGATGATGAGTCAACAGTGAACTACTGTGACTGTCATGGATTGAACTGACGATGTACTAATCGAGATGACGAGTCGACAGTGAACTATTGTGACTATCATGATTGAACTGACGATGTACTAATCGAGATGATGAGTCGATAGTGAACTACTATGACTGTCATGATTGAGCTGACGATGTACTAATCGAGATGACGAGTCGACTGTGAACTACTGTGACTGTCATGATTGAACTGACGATGTATGAATCGATATGACGAGTCGATAGTGAACTACTATGACTGTCATGGATTGAACTGATGAATTGATATGCCTACTGGGGATTAAATTGAATCTGCTGGGGGGTAAAGCGACTCTGCTAGGGATGAAAGTGGTTTCTTCAGTGGTCTTGACTGAGATACACCATATTCATTCAGGACACTTTTCTGGAGATGAACCAGCTCTGTTGGAAAAGACTTTGATGAGAAGATTTGACTGGGGAAAGAATGGTTGTACTACGAATTGAGTAATTCAGCAGCGGATGAAGAACATTTGTGACATGATTTCGGGTTGGTTGCTGAGGAGCTGGTAAAAGATTGCCAGTGGATCTTGTGAATTGATTTTGTAAAGGCAAGTGAATGTGATTGGAGGGGTGTCACCAATGCTGGAGGTTCTTGGGACTCATATCATGTTGTAGACTCGATAATGGCAGTAATGGTGTTTGGAATATCTGCTTGTATCCATAGGTTTTATAATTGGTAATCACTTTAAACCCACACATTTGAGACCATTAGGACAAATGAACTTGACAGCAACAACGATGACAAGGAAAATTGGATTGGTTTGTATGAACCTTGAACTCTGATACAGTTTCGATTAGATTATTACTGACTCAACCAAACAAGGATTGACTTGACAGAAGTAATGACACGAAGCGCCCAAATTAGCATAATTCAATATGTCTTTGTCATAAGCGATGTACCGCTCATCTTTTATGTTCACTCCTCATCTTAATATGATTGCACTTTGCTGATAAATCTGGTTTTTAAAAATTCTTCCCTATTGATCTAATCAATTCTTTGCTTCTCCCAAGAAGTGCTTTGAATTAGTGCCTTAGCTTTTAGAATAAAAGATGCTCTATTTCAAAATTTTCAAAACAACTTGGTAACTTGAAAACTTGCCCTTTGGTGTGAAGGGATCGTGTTAGGCAAACAGAGTTTGCCCCTAGTTTGAGGTGTACGAAATAGAATTCATAGGCAAACGAGGTGGGTGACCGAAGTTTGCCCCTAGTTTGGAATGATGGTTTATTGGAGGTTTTGGGCAAATGAGGTAGGTGACCGAAGTTTGCCCCTTGTATGAAGGGTAGATAGTAGAATTCAGGCAAACGAGGCGAGTAGCCGAAGTTTGCCCCTAGTGTGGAAGGTGGTTTTTCTGGCTTGAGGCAAGGACCGTGACTTTAATCTCTCAAATGCTCATAACTTTTGCATAGGCACTTGTGAAGTGACCTAGCGAGCTATTTTCTCTCTTTTGTTATTGCTCCCTTTGGATTTAGCTCTAATTTTTACCCAGGCGTCCTTTCGGATTTTCATCCTAGCGAGCCATCCTTCTTTTCTTTTTGTGAAAGTCTGCCTACGTACCCCGAGTGGGGATCAGGTCCAACGTAGTTTGGGCCAAAGCTTGAAAAAAAAGGGGTGATTATTGAGGGTGTTGACCGAACCAATGCGGTTGCCTACGTATCCCCGAGTGGGAATCAGGTCGAGCGTAGTTCAAGGCAAGGTCTTGAAAGAAATTGGATTGATTATGATGGTGTCGACCGAACCGATGTGGTTGCCTACGTATCCCCGAGTGGGAATCAGGTCGAGCGTAGTTCAAGGCAAGGTCTGAAAGAAATTGGGTATGAGGGTTTTTCAAACTAATCATCAAATAAGTTCAAACTTGAGCCACTTGTGGTAGCTTTGAATAAAAGGATTCAGTTTCAATCTCCCTTTCTTTTCTTTTCTTTCTGAGGATTGATCCTTTTTACTTTTGCCTAGCCAGTCAATTTTGCTTTTCATGTAGTTGATTCTTGCAAGATCTTTCAATCGCAATCTTAGAATTCCAAAATGTGCATGTCAGCTCTCAGAATTTATTTGTGGTTGTTCCATGCCTTTGAAAATGTGATCTAGGCATGTTCTTAAGATGTATCTTGAAGCGTATGATTCTCTCATTTGTTTCATCAAAATTTTTTCCAACATTTCGACTGGCTAGGGTCAGATTTTGGAAATCAACACCTTTTTTAGCTCTAACTTTTGCCTAGGTGCCCTTTCGGGTTTTCAACCTAGCGAGCTTTTCTTTTCTTTTCTTTCTTTTTTTTTTGAAGGGGAAAGAAACTCATTGGAATGTTTGGCTACCAACAATGACTAAGTCTGCATTGGACAGGTTTGTATGGCTCTTGATTGGACTGGGCTTAAGGCTTTAAAATGGTGGAAAAGGGTGTTGGGCAAGCCCTAAATCAGTTCCAAGTATGTCTTTTCGAGATTTGAGCAAAAGCATCCTTGAATTCTTAAAGTAAGACTATTCAATTCTTGGCTCTTCATCGGTGCCAGCGTGAAATCGACTTTGACCTTTTCAGGGTTCTTTTTTTGTTTGATGCAAAAATTTATTAGCAGAGTAATATCCATGGTAATTTGAAAAGTGACATTTTCAGTTCAGCGATTCATGCACTTATGATTGCACACATCAGATTAGGCAAAATGAGACTTCATTCCATCACAAGAGAATGATTACATCACTCGATACAAACTCACAACAACTCGATGATAGACAGACTCGACCACGAGATCAAACTTGAAATAGACTCAAAATATAGAACAGACTCGACTTGGTCTCAAATGGAGTGTCTTTGTGACCCATTTATTATTCTTCTTCTATTGTTTTCCTTTTAGCAGAAGTTCCAGACACCATCACTTTACTGCATAGCTTCAACACTCATTGGCATCATCAAAGGGATCACTCGAGATAGTGGATAGGATTAGGATGGGATACATCCTCTATGAGGTTCTGAATGTCATGGCGGAGGCGGATGCATTGATCAGTGGCATGGCCTAGATTTTGGTGGTAAGCACATCGTAGGCTCATGTTGTAGTGGGAGGGTATGGGATCCGGTAGCGGCTTGTGAGGGAGGAGCTGTAGGTGGCCCTTTCTGAGTAGGTAATCCAAGGCTGTGGAAAGGGGAACATCAAGCTTGGAGAATTCGCGAGGGCCTTTTGGGCGATTTGGCGGAATGGACTGGTATGGACAAAGGGCGCAGGCCATTGATTGGTTGCTTAAGTGCATTGATATCCATGGAGTCCAGGGAGTAGTTAGGTCTCTTGGACTGGTGTTGGGGTTCATCCTTTTTGAACTTTCCTTCTCTAATGGCATCCTCTATTCTGGTGCCTATTTCAAATAGCTCTTCAAATGTGGAGATGGATTGGTAGAATAGCTTGTCATGATATACTGGTTGTATGTTCTTGACCAGCATACGTACTTGCTCTTTCTCAACAGGTCTGTGGATCATTTGAGCCACTTTATTCCTCCATCTGCTCAAGAACGCAGTGAAGGACTCATTGAAGTTCTGCCTGGTAGTCTCTAGTTGCCGGATGGTGATATCAAACTCTTGGTTGTAAGAGTAGTGATCAATAAAGGTTCTAGCAACGTCTTCCCAGACTCGGGTCTTGGAGGCTTCAAGGGTTAGGAACCAGGATAGTGCGGCATTCTTAAGGGTTTGCGGGAATAGCATCGCAATGTGCTCGTGGGTACAACCCATGGATTGGAAGATACTCATACATAGCTTCACATGACTTTTCGGATTCCCAGTTCTGTCAAAACGGTCGATGGCAGGCATCTTGAAATTCTCTGGCAGTTTCAACTTAACAGGCTCAAAGATGCCTTTCAGGTCTAGCATGTAATCATCGACCCCCTTGCTTTTCCTCAGTACGCTTTCCAACTTGTCAACCTTATCCATTTTCTCTTGAAGCTTCTTCTCATACGCAAATGGTGGGGCCCCTTAAAACCAGTCTTCTTCCCCATTATTCTCAGGTGGGGGTGGTTCAAACTCCGGTGGTGGAAACCCAGGCGGAGGTTGCGGCCGCCGCTGCTTCAATTCTTCCATGAACTTCAAAAGTGGGGCTAGCCTGTCGGACTGCTGGCTTATAGTTGCTCCTAACTCGGTAACCTTGTTTTCTAACTCTTCTCGGTTCATGCTGAAGTAAGTTGTCGGACTGATTCTGATCAATCGATTATCCGAACTCCTGACCCACGAAGAGGACCCTGACTGCTGACCTTGGGAATCTATACTGACCTGACAGATTTTGAGAGGACTAGATTAGATCTTGACAGTGATGACTTTAGACAGACAAAGACAGTGATGTTTAACAAACGTGGACTGACTCGAGACAGTACGTGCAGATTGATGGGGATGGTGTATGCATGTGAGACAAGCACGCGGATGTAAGCCCTAATCTATATGATGCTTCTATTTCTAACAAATAGCAGTTAAACAAATAAGGTCCTAACCATACAGAGTGTGCTAACCTTACTTTCCAGTATGACCACCAAGGGATAACAGGGATTTCTGGGATACTTCGGGTAATTTTGGACAGAGTTTCTGGGAGAAACTGGTTAATATGGTTATATCTGGGATATTTGGACAGAGTTTTTGGGAGAAACTGGTTAATATGGTTATATCTGGGATATCTGGACAGAGTTTCTGGGAGAAACTGGTTAATATGGTTATATCTGGGATATCTGGACAGAGTTTCTGGGAGAAACTGGTTAATATGGTTATATTTGGGATATCTGGACAGAGTTTCTGGCAGAAACTGGTTAATATGGTTATATCTGGGATATCTGGACAGAGTTTTCGGGATAAATTGGTTAATATGGTTATATCTGGGGTATCTGGACAGAGTTTCTGGGAGAAACTGGTTAATATGGTTATATCTGGGATATCTGGACAGAGTTTCTGGGAGAAACTGGTTAATATGGTGATAATGATCATATTGTCTAGCAGGTTTTCATACTCCTATGTTTTAGGACTGACAAACAAGGTTTGCGGTGTATATCTTTGTGAGCATGGAGCAGACATCCTTGTCATGGTGCCTAGGCAGGTCAACTCAATGTAATCACATGTGAGTGATTGCCTTGGGAATCATAAGAAAGAGGTTCTGTTCTATGCCACATAAGCGTCTACACCGAGCAGGTAATCCTGTCAGGGCATACAGCAGTTATATCACATTGTCCTATCTGAAAAGATAAATCAACAGTCCTATGAAAGGTTCTACAAGAATCTATATGCAAAGGCTGGGTTTACTCAATGAGGGTCCGTTGACGAGAGTTCCAATATACCGTCAGAGAGACAGTACGGAGGTTTTTACTCTTTTTGATATACCTTGAAAGGTACAGTATCAACGGTGACTTGTGCCCTGGCACAGCAAGACCTGAACAATGTCAGCGCCGCGTTTCAGACACAGTCGGAGGGGAAATACAGAAGTGCAATGCAGTAAACCAGACACAATAAAAAGATGATTTTAAGGATGCTTCTTATGAGTTAAACCTCTGTATTATTTTTTTTTTAAAATAAAAATCCCCAGTGGAGTCGCCAGATTGTGGACACGTGGAATCTGTCGTCCACTCCCGGTTTTTCCTGTTTGTTTCCGGGGTTTCAGAATTGATTTTCCTTTGTTTTGAAATTGATTTGAAAGAAAACAAGAGGTTGATTTCAAAGAAAAGAAGGTCTTTCGAAAACAGATACAGAGTTGCCACTTGGTCTTTAAGGAACCAAGAAACCTAATTTTGACTCACCCAAACAGATAAAGGGCACCGGCCCTTCATAACCAAAGAACTTGGCTCGGGGTTTTGGTACGAGAGAGGAAGGAGCCTTTGTCACGACTAAAACACCCTCAACTCGCCCCGTCTCTCAACGGGCCTCAATTAGCATCCAAATAATCATCTTATACTATGTGTGGTTCGGAAATTACTATTATGATAGTATATTACATTACATAAGAATCTTGAAATGTAAGATCAAAAGATAAGATATCATTCATAAGATCTTAGCCAAATATCATACAATGCAAAAGTGAAAGATCACACAAATAAACCTAGGAAAAATCGTCTAATCATATATCAATTAATCAAGTTTCCTAATCTAAAGGGGGCATGACTTGTTCTTGAAACAAATAAATCAAAGAAAATAAAGATGCTTAGCAAGCTAGAATGATGCATGTTATTCTTTGAGAAGAGAAGATCTCTCAATCCCCGGGACGGATGAGAAAGGATGATTAGATCGAGGGGAAGCATGAATGTGTGATCATGATCATTCCTTATAATCTTCTTAGATTAGGACTCATAAAAGCCCCAAATCTTTGCATGAATGCAATGTATGTATCTATAATGTGTAAAGGTTGTAGTGTGCTTTGTGTTCATGGATTTCTATAATGACTTAGAAGTCTAATATATGTATGAATGAATGAATGGAATCATTATGAGAAATTTACAAATGTAGTATGAACTACTTACTAAGACATGAGCTAATTTGGAATGCATATAAGCATCAAATCAAAGGATGAAAGTTAAAATGTGCTTGCTGTGAATAGTGAACAGAATAGTAACATGATCTTTTGGAAATTGAAAAGAGGGGTTAGGAATGTTTTCAATGCATGATTTTTATGGAGATCTTCCTTATTGTGTCTAGAACACAACCCAAAAAGCCAATCTTTAATAACTATCACAGATTGAGAGAAATCATATAAACAATAGAGATCACTCAGAAACAGAGTCCGTACTGTCGACTGAAATGTTGAAAAATCTTAGAAAATGACAACGAATGATCTAGAGGCCCATGTTATACAGAGAGTTCCCTAAGACATTGAAGTTTAAGGGAAAAATAAGTTGGGACCATCCCTTTTGGAAAACCTTTCTGAAAACGAAGTTGGAAGTCAACCAAGCTGCTGTGATAGCAGAGGCAGAATGTCTGGGAGGAATGTTTGGGTCCAAATGGACCATTTCCAAGTATTTCCAAGTCAAACCAAAAATCATGGGTGTTCTCTAATGAGTTAGGAAGACTTTACAAGTGGCCTTGCGTCTATACATTGAGTATTGAGTTCTAGAGAAATCTTTGAACTCAGATCACTCACTGTTTTGACTCACTGTTTTGAAGATTTTGGGAAAAACTAGAGTTTTCTTTCTTGAAATCAAAATGAAAGGGATTGAGAGGGGTTTTGAAATAGAAGTTTTGAAAGTATATTTTCAACATCAAATAGAGATTATAACCACTTGGAATATCAACATCAAACTCATCATCAAGAACCCCCAAGATTGTTAGAGAGATTTATTTTCATTTGAGCATAACCCCAAGAATACTTTGGAAGTATTGAGGTTTTAATCATCATCTATCAAACATGTTTTTGAGGTTAAGAGCTACTATCCATAAGGATTCACTCACCTCAAACTTCATGTCATCACTTAGATGATGATGAACTAGTAAGTAATCAAAGAAACACCAAGAAGAAATGGGGGAAGAAGAGATGAACACATATATAAACAAGCAAGTAAATAGCAATCAATAGATGATAATCAATGTGATTTTGGACTTGTAGCTTGGTGTTTCTCTCATAGATTTTGACATTTGGATATGGAAGTAGCTTCCTATCTCATGAATGCGCAAGAATGAAAGTTTGGGTGGACTTTGAATGTGAAGTATATAGAAGAATAATGGAAGAAAACAAGATTAAAACTCACTTTCTTATGGAAAATCAATGGGAGAAGCTCCCTTTCTCTCTTCTAAACCTATCTGTATCTCTCTTCTTTTCTACAACTTTTCAAGCTTTACACTTGGCTCCACCAAAATGAAGAGCAATGGGGGGTTTAAATAAGCCAATTTGGGGGTGGTTTTGGGGTTTTAGAAATACTCACATTGGTCCCAAACAACTGTGAACACAAAACTATGTCATTTTGGCTTTCAATTAATCAAATTGGACCCCCAAAAATTACAAAAATAGACTCTGCGAGGGTTGAGTGCCGCGGCGGCACTGGGCCTGTGCCGCGGTGGCAGTGGGCCAGTGCCGCGGCGGCACTGCTCCTCAGACGCCCAGAAATTTATGTTTAGGCCCCCAGAGGTTCTGGTATTCGCGAAAAGGCCCTATTTCGTCCGAAATTCACAGAAAACGCATACGAACTCCAAATTGAGGTTGTGATATACCGTTGGAAAGGTAATGGAGTCTATTTTACATAAAAAATAGTTCGAAGATAGGTCACTTTGAAAAGTTTTGCGGTATTTGCGATAAAAGCCAATTTGATCGCCTTTTTCGCCTTCGAAAAATTCATAATAAACTCGTTTTAAATCCAAAACTTATGTGTGATATACCGTTGGATAGCTATTGACCTCTAGTATCTATGAAAAATGTTTGAAAATTGTTATGGTGCTCCATTTTCAAAGTCAAATTTTGGTCAAACTGGTCAAATCTGGAATTCCTCGGAAGTTCTGGAGACCTCTGGGAGCTCCCAAGAGCTGATATTTTCGCTCGATTTTCTTTTAAAACTTATTTTAATACTTTCCACGTGATCTAGAATGATTCCGGTGAATTTGGACGTTTTCGGTCAACCTTGGTCAAACCTTGGTCAAATCTAGTCAAACTTTGGTCAAACTGGTCAATGGGGACTTTCCGGGAACTTTCGGGTCTTCCGGGTGTCTCTGGGAGCTGACGATTTCATCTGACTTTACTTAAAAACTAATTTTTTTACTTTTCTTACGACATAGCATGTTTCCAGAACTTTTGGACCAAATTTGGGAGTTTTCGGGCTTTCAGGGGCATTTTGGTCATTCTGAGCATTTTGAGAAATAGAACCAACTTCCAAGAGTTCTTTTGAGTCCTTTTTCGATCATTGTGAACCACCAAGCTATGGGTCTCCTAAATCTGATAGCCCGACAAAATGGGGTGTCTACAGGACCTCGATGGCGTTGAATTCAAAGAACCAATCTATGCTTGACCATTCCCCAAAACCAATTTTCTTTCAAGCCTCGCCCTGAACTACGCTCGACCTAATTTCTACTTGGGGATACGTAGGCAACCACATTGGTTCGGTCGCTTCACCCACCAAAAATAGCCCAATTCCTCTCAAGCCTCGCCCTGAACTACGCTCAACCTGATTCCCACTCGGGGATACGTAGGCAACCGCATCGGTTTGGTCAACACCATCATAATCAACCCCTTTTCTTTCAAGACTTTGGGCCGAACTACGTTGGACATGATCCCCGTTCGGGCGTACGTAGGCAGACTTTCAAAAAAAGAAAAGAAGGATGGCTCGCTAGGTCAAAAATTCGAAAGGACGCCTAGGCAAAAGTTAGAGTTAAATCCAAAGTGAGCCATAACAAAAGAGAGAAAAGAGCTCGCTAGGTCACCTAACTGGTGCCTAGGCAAAATTATGAGCGTGTGAGAAAAATAAAGTCGCGGTCCTTACCATAACCCATAAATCACCCTTCATACTAGGGGCAAACTTCAACCACCCACCTCATTTGCCTGAACCTCTTCTAAACTAGGGGCGAACTTCGTTCATCTACTTCGTTTGCCTCACAACCATACATATCCCAAACTAGGGGCAAACTTCGGCCACCTGCCTCGTTTGCCTCTAATCGTCCTGGCATGCCCAAACAAGTACCAAAAGCAAACATCTGATCAAAATCATACTAAGAATATTTTTAGAAATCCAAATGCATAAAATAAGGTTCTCCAAGTAACCAAGGTTCGCTGATAAACAAACTTCGAATATTACATAAGCAGGGATAAATGAAAACACAAAAAGTTCTTTTAGAAAGCAATCCCAAATATCAAAGACACTTGGAGGAAAGAAGCAGAATAAGTCAAGTCTAGTTTTATGTATTTATTTATTTATTTTTATTTTTAGAAATAGGCTCTTGCTCGACCGGCCCAGCCCCTGATGGAAGTAGCAATAGTAGTGGCTCTGACTCTGGAAGCAAAGACCCTCTCAGTAAACCCCCGGGGGACCTCTTGAACTCGCCCGTACTGTCTGGCCAATCGGCGAGGATGGTAGAAAGAGGTCTCTCTCAAACCCATCAGCCACACTCTCTGGTAATCCTCGAGACTAGTGGTCACAGCATGAAGGCCCCAACGCCTCACGATCCAGCAACTGTCAGCCTCAGATAAAGCACCCATCATGCGAACCCAATCGGCAGAAGTGTAATGAGGATGAAGCAAAGCCCTACGGAAGTAAACTGGCAGCGCGTTACCTGTCCACAATTGAAGGCGCTCGTAGAGCCAAGCCTGTAACACCAAAGGCGTCCCAAAAAGAAGAAGCGTTCCTTGATTGAAAGCGTGATCCAAACCATTCAGGGTTTCAACCAGAACCATGGCCATGGGATTCCTGCTAAATTTCAGCCCAAGGCATACGTGCACTAGTCGATAGAAGCACTCAAGAATAGAAAGTGCAAAGTTATGCACAATATTAGAGCGGCCCCACGGGTAGCATCATATATGCTAGGATTCCCAGGAGTAGCATACCGGGCGATGATGGAAGCAATGTCAAGAACCTCACCATGAATTAGCCGGCGAGAAATAGTAGTAGAATAGTTCAGGTATTTAGCCAAGCCCCGCGTGGGACTGGGGGTATCAGTAGAAGGGAGAATCAGGTCAGAGTCAGAATAGAAGCCAAGGATAGCACAGAACTCCTCAAACAGGGGACACATCTCAAAACCGTTGAAACTTAAAACGTGGTTTACTGGGTCCCAGTGGGCAATAGCAGCGCACAAGAACTTGGTGTTTAGATCCATCTAGCGAAGAGAGAATAGCTTGGTTAGACCGTAGCTGAAGAGGTTGATCCGCTCCACACCATCCGTGATGTTCATCCAAGCCATGAGTTGAGCGGGATCGTACAATGCCATATTTTCTGTCGCGGCTCTAGCAAAATTCAAAATTTCGGCAGCACCTCCCCATTTCACGGACTATCCCACCTGCAAGGCAAACACACTCACTATCACAAGGCTGCTCATCGCAGTAACATCAATAATCACAAAATCACAATACATAACCACCAACCAAAGCAAGCATAAAATTGTGCCTTCAAACCGGAAACTATCCGGCTCGAAAGGCAAAACATCATAATACGCTGTCAAGGGTGATAAATCATCCTACACATCATCCTACACATTGTCTTACATATTGTCCATCAGTCACATTATTCACTAGTACAACCCAATTGAAAACATGAAATGGAGATAAAACAAAAATCTCCGCTTAGGAGGCCTCATTCTTCCTCTTCTTCGTCTTTTGTCGGGCCACCCGGAGTGTACGTCGGCGATGGCCTCCTCCTTCCACCTCTGCACCTTGGCCTGGTCCTCGATGAGCTAACACCTACTGCACACATAAACAAAATGAAAACAATCAGTAGAGAAACAACAAAAAGTACAAAAGAGAAGTCGAGTCAGAAACTTACCAAGGACGCCATCTGACTGGTGGCAAACTGCTGCATGCCATCCATCTATCAAGTGAAAAATTAGGGTTAGGACCTCATAACCTTAAGGAACGCAGAATTAGAGACATACTCGATGGTCTCGCGTGTGGACCAAAGACCGTAAGCTAGCTGCCAAGGCGTGGCCCTCCTCAGCATAACTTCAAGGGACGTTAAGGATTCCTGCTGGCTGGGTGGGATACCCACATGTGACCCGTGGCACCTCCATAACCTGGGGAGAGCCATCTGTACCCAAAACATCAACGGTCCAATCCCAAGGAGAGATAGGATCAGAAACTGGGGGAACCTGTCTCCTGTACATCTCGTAAATCTGTAGGCATCAAACAAGTTAGGGAAAAGATGAGCCAAGAACATAGGCAACGGATAAAGACAAAAACGTAAGAGAAACTCACATCCAGGAGTGGGAAGTTGGGCATCAGGAAGCGGCCACGGTAAGTCTCATAGCCGGTCTCAGAGAGAAAGTGATCCCAAACATCAATACCAGCTAAGGCTGCCAGCAAAGCATCACAGGAAAGGTCATCAGCATCCTTCATAGGAGGATTATGAGGGACGCGATAGCTCGGACCGCCAACCACCTGCCGGGACACTCGCTCGCCAAGGAACCATTGCCTGCTTTCTGTACTTTCCATCAGAAGTCGGCAAGAGGTAAGGGGCCTAACCGCCTGTATCTCCTCTGGGGCAGCATAGGCAACGCACTCCCAAGGCGTCCAATCAACGCTAGTAGCTGTCAGCCCAGATAAGAAGTTTTTGAGGAGAACAATCCGATGAGCTCTGCTCTTTACCCCGACAACATCCCTCCGCCATCTCAAGCCCCGGGGGAACAAAGGCACAAAAGCCATGTCGTCCTCATCTTCACCTGATTCATCAGTAGGGGAAGGAGCCAACATCTTCAGGTACTCAAAGCTCCAAAGCTGTACAGACAAAGTAAAAATCAGAAAAGCCAAGAAGTACGGAAATCAAAAAGCCAAAAGATAAAAGAAGTTGCAGTACATACCTCCCAAGCTCGCCAGAATCCCCCCGTCAATTTGACATTACCCCAGGAAACCTCACCCATATACTTGTAAAGGTGGGCCAAGGCAGCACCGCCCCAGTTATAAGAGGGGATCTCACCAATGGTCGCCAGGCAAGAAAGAAGCCTCAAGTTCACCCGGTCATTCCGTATCGTTAAAATCGAGCAACCAAGGACATATAGAAGAAATACCCTCAAAAGCTGAGAATTATTCAGGTTGTGATTCCCTCTGCCGTATGTCCGATAAAGCCAGCCACAAGGAAACCAGTGCCTTTCTAGATTAGGAGGAACAACCCGAATCAACATCTCTATAGCTTCAGGGTTAATCTCATAGAAGTAATCCAAGACTAGGCATTTCCCGCCAACCCTCAAGCCGGTAATCATAAAAAAATCAAAAGGTGTCATTGTCATCTCACCAAATGGAAGATGGAAAGTATTAGTGGTGTCCCACCATCTCTCAGCAAGAGCGTAAAAATACGCCAGATCGTTGGTACTCTTTGAGACTAGGCGGACAAAACTGCCAAACCCGGCATCATCTACTATTCTCTTAACGGCAGGCGAGAGTTAGGTGTACCATAGAAAAGCGTGAGAAAGGCTACCATGGCCCTTCAATGTCAATTCCGGTACCTATACACATCAAAAACGACAAAAAAATGAGCACAAAATCACTATTCATGACCCAAAGTCCAACTTCGCAAATTAACATACGAGCACAAAACAAGCTTCCAACAAACTCGAGGTGCACACTAAAGTTCATAAAACTAGCACAATGCATAAAATAGTCCTAAACTATCAAAAGCTTCACATACCAGGCTCGCTAGAGCCGCGGCTGAAAGATGACATTGGGGGGTCCCATAAAATCAAGTCCGGAGTTTGGCTCTCGACTTTCATTCGTTCCTTGGCCTTCTTAGATGGTCTTCTTGAGCTCGAAGCCATGGATCTGCTAGAAAGTGGAAGCTAAAACCGAACTTTCTCCTTGAAAAATGGAACAAACCAAAATACCAATCAAAATTCCAATCATGGGGAAAGATTACTCACCTGAGCGTGCACAAGTTGTGTTTTGACGATTTTAGCACCCCGAAATGGCCAAAAATGAGCTTGAAATGCTCAAAAACCCGAGATATACACACATGAAGTCCGGCTATCCAGTGCTGCCATGGTAGTGGCCAACTGCCACCATGGCAGTGGGCCAGTGTCGCCGCGGCACTGCTCCCTATGGGCCCCACTTTGCTCTATTTTAGCCCGTTTCGGCCCATTCTGACCCGTTTTGGCCCATTCGTGATCCCGACTAGCCCCGGTGGCCCATTTTAGTCAAGATTTATGAGGTTTTATCCTCAACAAATCCATTTTAACCCTAGAAGATTCAGTTAATCCCCTGAGGATAGAACCAAGGCCCGAATCGTCTTTTCAGACTGACCATTGCCAAGATCTGATCAACCGTGAGAGATTCAGAGGTGGGTCCTGGATCCTGATCAAGAAACAATTAAGAGAGATTCTCTGAGAATCCTCCATCATCCCCTAAGGATGGAAATAGAAAGATATTAGCTCCCAGAGTCCCCGACCGACCCTCTTGGATTGAGTGCCAGAAGATCTGATCAACCGTGTGACATTCAGAGATGGGTCCTGGTTCCCGATCAAGAAACAGTTACGAGCACCGACTCCCGAAGATCGGTGATCAGGAACAACCAGAACATCGCCCGTATCCAGATTTCGAAGACGAGCACCGTCCTTCCATGACTCTGTGTCTCCTGATTATCATGAGCTTTCTCATTTGTCCATTATCATAGCTTTCGCACTTACGGGTTATCACAAGATCCCTCGGTCACTTTAGTTGTTATCCTCTAAAACCCTGCGTCTGATCCATTTCGCATACAAAGAACGTTTCTCAAAATTTAAGAAGTTTACCCCGAGACCCAGAGTCTTCTAAGCTATTGTATCTTTAATTTGAGTCAGCCACTGCATCACAGTCGGAGACACTAGCACGACATAAGTCCACTCGGAGTGGCACGCACCCCACAACTCCAGCTCATACTAAGATCAGAACACTAAACATGATAGGACGCAATTTATATCACACCCATGCATTGCATATCATACTTATAACATAGCATTCATCTGTCTTATTGTGCATGTGCGATTTGTTCTTTTGTGCCCTGAACTACGTCTTGGTCTGATTTCCCTTGGGATACGTAGGCAGCTCACGAAGAGCACGACCAGCCCTGGCCCCAGCATCATGTTTTTTTATCATTACATCTTTTGCAACGCTTTTTATCCTAAATCTATAGCCTCCAAAAGACCTGTCTCTTCAAAGCTTTTGCACTCGCTTGCGACATGCGTTGCCTCGCAAGTTCATGCCAAAGAGGGGTAAACTATAGACACCCCATTTTTTCGGTTATCAGATTTAGGAGACCCATAGCTTGGTGGTTCATAATCATCGAAAAGACTCAAAAAGGACTCCTGGAAGTTAGTTCTATCTCTCAAAATGCTCAGAATGACCAAAATACCCCTGAAAGCCCGAACACTCCCAGATTCGGACCAAATGTTCTGGAAACATGCTACGTCATAAGAAAAGCAATAAAATGAAATCTAAAGCAAGATTGGATGAAATCGTCGGCTCCCAGAGACCCCCAGAAGTCCCAAAAGTTCCCAGAAAGTTCTCGTTGACTAGTTTGACCAAGTTTTACCAAGTTTGACCAAAATCGTCCAAATTCGACGAAAAGTTCAGGGATCATTCTAGATCATGTGGGAAATACTAAAATAAGTTTTTTTAAAAAAACGAACGAAAACGTCAGCTCCTGGGAGCTCCCAGAGGTTTTCAAAACTTCCCGCGAATCCCAAGTTTGACCAGTTTGACTAAAAGTTGACTTTAAAACTGGAGCATCGTATCATTTTTCAAATATTTTTCATAGATATTAGAGGTCAATAGCTTTCCAACGGTATGTCGTACATAATTTTTTAATTTAAAACGAATTTATTATGAATTTTCGAAGGTGAAAAAGGCGATCAAATCGGCTTTTATCGCTAATACCGCAAAACTTTTCAAAGTGACCTATCTCCAAACTATTGTTTATGTAAAGTACACTCCATTACCTTTCCAATGGTATATCACAACCTCAATTTGGAGTTTGTATGCATTTTCTGTGAATTTCGGACGAAATAGGGCCTTTTCGCGAATACCGGAACCTCTGGGGGCCTGAAAAGGATTATCTGGACTATTTTTTTATTATTAAAAATATATTTTCAAAACCCCCATTTCAAAACCCCCCTCTTAAACCCCTCATTTTGATTTCAAGAAATAAACCTTGTTTTCTCAAAACCTTCAAAACAGTGAGTCATTTAACTTCAAAGAATTATTTTGAGTTCAATACTCAATATATGAATGCAAGACCACTTGGAAAGTCTTTCTAACTCATTATAGAACACCCATGATTTTTGGCTTGACTTGGAAGCACTTGAAAGGGGTCCATTTTTGTCTAAACATTCCTTCCAAATATTCTGCCTCTGCTATCACAGCAGCTAGGTTGACTTTCAATTTGTTTTACAGAAAACGTTTCCATAAAGAGTGGCCCCAACTTACTTTTACTTTGAACTTCAATGTCTTAGGGAACTTTCTATATAATATGGGCCTCTAGATCTTTTGTTTTCATTTTCTAAGATTTTCTAACATTTCAGTCGACAGTACGGACTCTGTTTCTGAATAACCTCTATTGCTTATATAATTTCTCTCAATCTGTGATAGTTATTAAAGTTTGGATTTTTGGGTTGTGTTCTAGATAGAATAAGAAAGATCTCCATAAAAAATCATGCATTGAAAATATTCTTAACCTCTCTTTTCAATTTCCAAAAGATCATGTTACTATTTTGTCCACTATTCAAAGCAAGCCTACTTTTACTTCCGTCTTTTGATTTGGTGCTTACATGTACTCTAAATTTGTTCATATCTTAAGAAGTGGTCCATACCATATTTTTACATATTCTATGATGATTTTCCTTCATGTATATTTTAGACTTCTAAGTTACTTTAGAAAGTCCATGTACACAAAACACACTACAGCCGTTCATTCTTCCCCTCGATCTAATCCTCCTTTCTCATCCGTCCCGGGGATTGAGAGATCTTCCTTTCTCAAAGATCAACATGCATCATTCTAGCTTGCTAAGAATATTTTGATTTCTTCGTTTATTTGTTTCAAGAACAATTCATGTCCCTTTTAGATTAGGGAAACTTAATTACTTGATATGTGATTAGATGATTTTTCCTAGGTTTGTTTGTGTGGTCTTTTACTTTTGTATTGTGTGATATTTGGAGTAGATCTTATGAATGATATCTTATCTTTTGATCTTCCATTTCAAAATTCTTGTGTGATGTAATATACTATCATAGTATTAATTATCGAACCATATATAGTATAAGATGATTATTTGGATGCTAATTGAGGCCTGTCGAAAGATGGGGCGAGTTGAGGGTGTTTTAGTCACGACAAAGGCTCCTTCCTCTCTCGTACTAAAACCCCGAGCCAAGTTCTTTGGTTATGAAGGGCTAGTGCCCTTTATCTATTTGGGTGAGTCAAAATTAGGTTTCTTGGTTCCTTAAAGACCAAGTGGCGGCTCTGTATCTATTTTCAACAGACCTTCCTTTCCTTTTTCAAAAAAAATCTCAAAACCAAAGCTAAAAAAATGGATGAGCGATTCCGCGTGTCCATAGGCCTGTGATTGGAGTAGGGGGACTGCTTACTGGTGGGAATTCAAGATTTACTTGTTTAATAATTTGGTGGTGACCAAATTTATCTCACCATTTGACTGAATACTGTCTCTGGACAGTGTTACTCTGAATTTGATACTGCCATTTCAAGATCCATGGCACTTTATATTTACTTGTGAATATTAGAATGGGAAACTGGGTATTGTGCTCACTCATTGTATACTTGGTGGAGAAATATTTGACCATGTCTTGGAGATCATTTGGGAGTAAGTCTGGCATGGGGCCATGACGGGACCACCAATGGAGGAACCAGGTAGGGAGCTGACTTTTGAACTTTGTGTCAAAATTGACATACCATGAATGGGAAAATGTTTCGGTTTGGTGGAGAAAGACATAGAACTAGGCATCAATATAATCATAATAATTATACTGAGTATGGTTGGGTAGTGACTTGAGGATGCATGGGTGGGAACCCCAATCTTTACTAGAAATAATTCTTTTGATATAGAGCTGGTGATACAAAATTTTCTTTTCTGACTTAGGAATTGATTTATCATTTTTATTCTCAGTAATGCGGTCAATGAAAATTGACTCAGTAGAGAATAAGATGTCTTTGTAATAACTAAGGGATTTTTCTGGACTTTTCAGAATAAAATGCCATTCAGAAGGGAAATTAAGCTTGACTAGATCAACTGGGTTTTTGTAATGACTCTAGTGTGGCTCAATCTAGAATAAGTGAACTGGGTTGGGTTTTACTATATAATCTGTTATGGGGGCTTGGGTAGACCTTATTGTTTGAATGGGCTTGGTAGCAAATGGGTCATTGACTAGATATTGACTGTCGGTTGGCCTTACTAAGGCTGACTGGTAACTGGGCCTGGATATTGATCCAAGCACTTGATATCTATTAACTAATCCAATTGGAGGGATAACTATTGGAGGGATAACTGCTAGTTTGTTATCCTTCTCCTTCTTCTTGTCCTCCATTTTTATACTGTAAAAATTCACGAGTAAGAAAATCAGGGATTTAATTGTTACTGCCTTTTATGTATTCTATATCAAAATCAAAGATAGATAAAATAGATTGCCATCTGGCAAATATTTGTTTTGATGCTAAATTTTTTACATCCTTTTCTAAAATAAATTTAGCACTTTTGCAATTAGTCCTGACTAGAAATTTTTGATTTAAAATATCATCTTGAAATTTACTTATACATAATACTAAAGAAAGAATTTCTTTCTTTATGGTACTATAATTATTTTGTGCTTTGTTCCAAATTCCAGAGTGGAATCGCACAATCTGTTCATTGGATGAACCATTGATTTTTTGAAGGAGAATTCCTCTGTAACCATGCTCAGAGGCATCTGTTTGAATAATTTTAAAGGAATTTACTGAAGGAATGCCAAGACATGGCAAGGACTTGAAATATTTTTTGACCTCTTGGACAATGGAAGTATGAACAGATGACCAAGGAGGGGGATTGGATTTTAATATGTCAAAAAGGGGTTTACATTTGGAACGAAGACTGGGATAAAAATCAGATACATAATTTAAAGATCCTAAAAACCTTTGTAATTGGGTTTTGTCCAAAATTTCATCTAGAAATTTATCATCAAATTGAATAGCTTTGTCAATAGGAGTGATTTTTCCATGATGAATATTGTGACAAAGAAATCTGACTTTGGACTGAAATAGACTGATTTTTGAAGTTGAGACAACAAGACCATTGGCTTTGATGGTATTGTAAAACGAATTCAAATGTTTCCAATGTTCATCAATTGACTTTGAGAAAATAAGAACATCATCAATGTAGACAATTGAAAAATGACTGAATGGGTTAAATATTTCATTCATAATATTTTGAAATTCACTAGTGGCATTTTTGAGGCCAAAGGGCATTACATTTCACTCATAATGTCCAAATGGGGTAGTAAAGGCAGTTTTACATCTGTCACTCTCATGGAGTTGGATTTGCCAGAATCCACTTTTCATGTCAAATTTACTAAAAACAACAGCTTGGTTTAATCTATTGACTAAATCTCTCTTATTGGGGATAGGGTACCTAATCCATTCTAAGACCTTGTTGAGAGGTTTGTAATTGATAACTAACCTTGGTGTTCCTCTTTCTAACTCAGCATTTTTCCTAACATAGAAAGCAGGGCAAGACCAGGGTGACTTACTTTTACGAATTATATTTTTACTTAATAATTCACTAATTTCTTGTTTACATAATTCCATGTCTTCTCGACTCATTTAAATAGGTCTCGCTTTGGTGGGGATATTGGATTCATTAAAGTCATTGACATAAGAAAGGGTAACTATGTGTTTTTTTCTATACCAAAAGGCATTACGTAAGTCTGCACATAAATTACTAATGATTCTAGACTTCAAGACTTCTATCTTGTTTTGGAGTGGTTTATTGGTTAACTGATTTTCAATTCTTATGTATCTAAATTCTTCTTGTAAAGACCTTAGATGTAAAGTTTTACAGTATGGATTTTTTTTATAAAAAGATTGATTGGTCTTTCAATTGTTTTAAATCTCTAAGTAATGGCTTAGTGAGGAACTTAAACTGGACCTTTTGTCCACATGCATGAGTGGTTAATCCATCATTATTAGTAGTAAATGGGTAAAGTAGGCATAAAAATGGTATTCCTAAAATAACTTTATCAGTCATATTTTTAATCAGAACAAATGGCGTTTTAAAACAAACATTGCTTTGGCAAACATGTGCACTAGGTAACTTATATTCAATTTGCATTTGACTACCATTAGCAGAACTAAGACGTTCACTAGTTTTTACATAATATTTAGTTGGAATTAATCCTTCTTGAATGCAATTAAGATCAGCTCCTGAATCTATTATTGCTATAGTCTCTATTTCTAATTCTTTATTTATTTATTATTTTAAAATTGCAATACCATTTTTGTAAGTGTATTTTATTCATAACTTGAAGCAAACTGGGATGTTCTATTTCTTTATTTTGAGATTTTTGGTGACTAGGGGAAGTATCTTCACTACTAGAATCTTCACTAAGGGAAGTATCTTCGTTACTGTGGTCTTGGTCAAATTTAGCAACTTGATCTTGTAAGTTTTTTATGTCAACTTTAACTTGTTTAATTTCAACTTGTAAATCCTGAACTGTAACTTCCTTATTGGGTTTATTAAATCTTTCAAGCATTTTATCAAGACTAATAGTGGGATGATTGTTTTACTAGCTTCTTCCTGTTTGGCTAACAGTGTTCTAAGCTTATTTAGATATGTTGATTTTAAGTCTTCATAATCTATTTTACTAATTAAATCTAAGAATAAATTTTCTTGTTCACTTTTCTTAGATAAAACATTAATTATTCTGCTAGATTGTTCACTATTATGGGATGGATAGTTGTTGTCTAGTTTTGACTCTTTGGTAGATTCTGTGTCCATAGGTTTTTGTTTATGGGGGTAATTCTAGGTTAGATTCTCCTATATCCCTAGGGAACAATTCTTGGCTCTTAGTCTGATTGTTGTGTTCTTTACATGTGACTTCACTATTGTCTTTAGTCTTATGAGTTTTTCTACGTAATGCCTTATGGGATTTACTATGAGACGGGCCACTATCCTTACTATCTTCTTTGATGCTTTTGTCATCTTTTAGCATTCTAGGCTTGCTACTTTCTTTCGTAGACTTACTAGTCTTAGATTTAAGATTCTTAGAGTAAGATGAGTTACTATATTTTTGTTTTTTGATTTGTCTGTTCTTAACAGAGAAATCTATGGTATCATGATAGTTTTCCAAATATGCAGAGAAATGTATGTTTCTTTTAACTAACTTCATGTATTTTTTCCAAGCTTTTAAAATAGATTTTCTCTCATCTGAACTATAAATAGCTTGATAATTGTTTTTGTATTCATCATTAATAGGTGCATAATACTCGTTGGTTAACATTTCCATATCAATTTCAAAATCTTTACTCATAGTAAACAAATCTTTACTAGGACCTTCAAAATCTATTTGAGTAGGAGAAGTAGGATAACTATCTTCACTTGGTACTTTGTAACAAGGATTACTAACTTGGGCTGATGTCTTAATACCTTTTAACTTAGTATCAACTTCACTGAGACGATCTTTATCTTTTCTAATTGTTGTAGTCCAATCAGGAATACAAGATGTACTTGATCTAGAGGACTTAGAATCAAAATCCTTAATTTTTACAGAAGATGTTCTAACATTTTGTTCATCAAAACTGATTCTAGCTTTCCATCATTGAATTGTTGTACATGATATAAATTGATTATATTATTGGTTTAAAAATTACTAGAATGATTTTCATTTTCTAAAATCTAACAACTGGGTAACTCTACATCCTTCCATAGAATAGTCTTAGGAATTTGGATATTAGCATGTTCAGAACTTCCTAACATAAGTAAAGTTTGATTCTTAGGACTTTTAATTAAAGCATGAACATTAAGATTACTTCTATAAATTAAAACAAGAACTTGTGAACCATTATGCATATTAGTGATTTCACCAGCAGATTTAATGTTTAATGTTAAAGCTTTTAATATGTGAGGGTCACTAAGACTTGGGGGAAAATCGGGGAAACAATTAAAATGAACTGGTCCATTATGAAGACTGGACTCCATAACTCCCATCATACTAGTACTAAAATCTAGGAATCTGGCATCTCTAAGACATAATAAAATAGAAGATTTTATCCCTTTAATACTAAGGGGTTTGACTGTAACTTGTATTAATCCTATATGAATGAAGTTGTAACCATCAACTTTATGTTTTTTAATTGATCCTTTACTAAGGAGTTGACACTCTTCATGTTCTTTGTTAATACTATAGGTTTTCAATACAGTTTTAACATTGTAATCACTTCTAAAACTTAGAAAACTTGACTTGTAAATTTCCCTAGTGGAAATTTCACTATAATCTTGGTTGACTTCTTCATAACTGTGTTCTTCTTCATTGATTATGTCTGGTAGAGTGGGATAAGAGGTTCTAGAGCTAGAACCTATTGCTGAGTTTGATCTAAATAGTCTATCCATCTTAAGGGGTTTTATCAAAATAAAATTCTTAATCTAAGATATCCATCAGACACATACCTAAGAAGACTCATACCCTTTATCCTCCGCTCACGCCCGACTTACGCTCCCTTCTGCAGGCCTTACTGTTTGGTAGGATCCTAATCAGGTGGTCTTTTGTAAATTTCTTTTGAGAAAGATTTTTGAAAATTAAAAACACAGAAAGAGGGAATGACTACAAGAACAAACACACCAATGGGGGCTTGACTCTGATGAACAAAATGTTAGGACATCTTCTGTAAAAATTAAGGATTTGATTCTAAGTCCTCTAGATCAAGTACATCTTGTATTCCTGATAGGACTACAACAGTTAGAAAAGATAAAGATCTTTTCAGTGAAGTTGATACTAAGTTAAAAGGTATTAAGACATCAGCCCAAGTTAGTAATCCTTGTTACAAAGTACCAAGTGATGATAGTTATCCTACTTCTCCTACTCAAATAGATTTTGAAGGTCCTAGTAAAGATTTATTTACTATGAGTAAAGATTTTGAAATGGATATGGAAATGTTAACCAACGAGTATTATACACCTATTAATGATGAATACATAACCAATTATCGAGCTATTTATAGTTCAGATGAGAGAAAATCTATTTTAAAAGCTTGGAAAAAATACATGAAGGTAGTTAAAAGAAACATACATTTCTTTGCATATTTGGAAAATTATCATGATACCATAGATTTCTCTGTTAAGAAAAGACTAATCAAAAAAGAAAAATATAGTAACTCATCTTACTCTAAGAATATTAAATCCAAGACTAGTTAGTCTACGAAAGAAATTAGCAAGCCTAGAATGCCAAAAGATGACAAAAGCATCAAAGAAGATAGTAAGGATACTGGCCCATCTCATAGTAAATCCCATAAGGCATTAAGTAGAAAAACTCATAAGACTAAAGACAATAGTGAAGTCACATGTAAAAAACACAACAATCAGACTAAGAGTCAAGAATTGTTCCCTAGGGATATAGGAGAATCTAACCTAGAATTACCCCATAAACAAAAACCTATGGACACAGAATCTACCAAAGAGTCAAAACTAGACAACAACTATCCATCCCTTAATAGTGAACATTCTAGTAGAATAATTAATGTTTTATCTAAGAAAAGTGAACAAGAAAATTTATTGTTAGATTTAAATATTAAAATAGATGATGAAGACTTAAAATCAACATATCTAAATAAGCTTAGAACACTATTAGCCAAACAGGATGAAGCTAGTAAAAACAATCATCCCACTATTAGTCTTGATCAAACGCTTGAAAGATTTAATAAACCCAAAAAGGAAGTTACAGTTCAGGATTTACAAGTTGAAATCAAACAAGTTAAAGTTGACATAAAAAACTTACAAGATCAAGTTGCTAAGTTTGACCAAGACCACAGTGACGAAGATACTTCCCTTAGTGAAGATTCTAGTAGTGAAGATACTTCCCCTAGTCACCAAAAATCTCAAAATAAAGAAATAGAACATCCCAGTTTGCTTCAGGTTATGAGTAAAATACACTTACAAAAATGGTATTGTAATGTTAAAATAATAATAAATAAAGAATTAGAAATAGAGACTATAACACTAATAGATTCAGGAGCTGATCTTAATTGCATTCAAGAAGGATTAATTCCAACTAAAACTGGTAAATACAGAAGATAATAAATAACTGAAACTTACAGATTGGATTACTGGGAATGAATCACTGAATTACTCAGTGTATACATCAAGTATTACAAACTATGAATTGAGTTATTACAGAATCTTTACGAGACAAGTAGATGAGAATCTCTCAAAGGAATCTCACGTTCACTCAAAAGAAAACTCTCTGAAAATTGAAGTGCAACTTGAACTCTCACTTGAACTTTTTAAGAAACTGTCCCTATAACTCAATGCTGAGAGGATTACTTATAGCCTTCCAAATGTCTTGTGCCTCTCGTGAATGGACCATGAGTTGTAAAGAACTTTTGAAAAGCTGGAACTTCACATGGTTTTACTATTGATGAATAGTTTTCTATCTGTTACTATTCAATCACGCAGAATCTGAAAAGCCTGTCTGTTACTGTGGCTAAAAGTTTGATTTAACTTGTCCTTTTTACTGTAGTGTTAACCTTAGTTAATGGGAGTTTCACCGAGAAACTTTTGCATTAACCATGGTTATTTTACTTTTGTCATTGGATTCTTCACTGTAGGCATTGGATGCCTTCATCCTTCCATTGCATTGATGATGTTGGCTTCTGCATCTTCATGAAATGGGTAATCATCATCAGGGTCACTGTGGTAATGAGGTAACCAGTTACCATTATAACTTCGGAGCATATGAAATTCGTTGTGAATGATGTCCCTTGGTTCTTCAAACTTTGGGTATCAAAATTGGCATTCTTCTGACTGGATGTTGATATCAGAAATTTCTTTACCAATATCATCATATGAAAAGTGACCATTATCTATCTTTGAAATCCATGGATCTTTTCTTGGATTGCATGACTGGATTACTATTCTTTTGGCTCTACCCAAAGTAAACCAATTCTTGTCAGAAATTTTCATTCGGATAGTGTTGAGAGCTTTGGCTCTTCTTTTACAATGATCAAGGAATGAACTACTTGCTAGTATTGGCTGACTAAACTGAGTTTCAAATTCAGGTATGTTAATAAGAGTGCAGTTCCAAGCATTGGCTCCAAATATTCTTACTAGATGGACTAAAGGGTAGAGATCATAAAAAGGAGGGATCCATTTAGGATTGACTGAAGTGATGCCAAGAATTGCTATGGAACCAAATATTCTGTTATCAACTCGTTTAGTATAATCTTTCACTGTATTGTGAATTATCTTTGGAAGTAACTGGAGTTGTTTAAAAGAGGTGACTAAAAAAATTTTTAGGAATCCTTTTTCAAAGATTTTAGAAATAACATGTGGATTTTGAGACTCAAGGCGAACAACTCTATAGATTTCTCCACAATTGAATTTTTCAGCGCAGATAAATCCATTTGGGATATTGGGAATCTGAGGGAAGGTTAACTGGTGGAGTAACTGGCAAAAATCTAACCATGACTTGTAATCAGCAGATAACGAGGGTTCAAATTGACTCATTAGATCAGCATTATAGGAAAATAATTGGCTAAACTTGTATCTTAAGAGGGGTTTGACTTTGTTAGAAAAAGATATAGCTCGAAGATTAAAATTATAATCCTGTTGGATTATGCTTTCAACCCATAAATTATATTGACTGGCAAAATGAATTTGTAATTTAGAAAATGTATGAGTATTAGGAGGTGATGATTCCTCCCCCCCCCCCCCCCCTGGAAAGCAAAACACACCTTGATAAACGAAGAGTCCTTTCTTTGGGTTTTACTGGGTTTGGTCTCCTTTCGGAGCTCAAGTGCCCTTAACTGAAATTCTACTGCTAACATTGATTTGTTGAATAGTCTTTCATGATTCTTTTTAAAGGCTGAATATAAATTATCAAGGATGACCACGGATTTTTCAGATAAATCACATGTCATACCTGGATATCTATTCATGAGGACTAGAACTAATTGTAAAATGACTGGGGATGACTGACCATCAGACTGACCATGAATAGGGGTAAAGGTGAAATCTTGCCTTGGATGTTCATCCGTAGCAACAATTTTTTCTTTTCCCTTGGTCATTGCTGAAACATCAAAAATGATGTTAGTAAACTGAGGAAAAGGAATAGGAATAAAACTTTTGACTGTACTGCTACTATTAGTTTGTGAAAGAAGTAAATTGTACGAATATGTCTTGAGGACATAATCATTATAACTCTTTGAAAAATTGCAAAATGGATTGAAGACAACGACCAAATGAGCAATTACTTGGTAAAATTTAGCCTTAATAGGAATAGGTCTAATAACAGGTCTAACTTGATAAAAAATCTCTAATGTAAGGAAGGGTGACTATATGCCAAATGTCTAATATTAAATTTTCTAATAGATCGCTTTTGGTTAACACATTAACTGTCTTATTTTTACAACACTCATCTTGACATCCTAATATTATATCAGGAGAATCATATTATTCTTTATTAGACTCATAAGGAGATGAACTAAATTCATTATCGGACTGTTCAGAATCAGTATTTCTTAACTCTAAAATTTTATAAATATTTTCTGTGACTTCATCAGATAATCCTAAAGATTTAATCTAGGGTTTAACTTTACAATCTTTAGCATAGTAACCAAATTTACTGCATTTGAAACATTGGACATTACTTTTGTTATTACTAGTTTTTCTTTTATTTTGAAGATCATTGCTTTTATTATTACTAGCATTACTAGGCTTAGAGTAAAATGGGTCTTTTGAGTCTTTTCGTTTTATGTGCTTCCTATGGTTGATCCTATTTTGCCTAGAAGGGGCTATAGGTGACAAACCATGTTGTTCACAAAAATTACCTAACTCATATTTAGCTTTTAGTTTATCATTTTTAGCTTGATTACTGATTTTCATGTCTATGCACATTCTTAACCTTTCTCTTTGGATTGTACCAACTATTTCACCATAAGTTAAATTATTATAATCTATGATTTCTTTATCATTACTAAGTACTTCTCTAATTTTATGTGCAAATAGACTTGGTAAACCATTTATGAACTTTTCTTTCCAAAATGGTTCATTACTATCATTTCTAAGCATAACTCTAGATATGAAAACATCTTTATACCATCTAAAATCACTTAGTGTGGGGCAAGTTAAATTACTTAGCTGGTCATGGATTCTAGCAGTTATATTACTAGGGGTTCCAACAAAATGTTTGACTATAGTGTATATTAATGTATTAACTCCATCAGGAACACCTCGATGGATACAGTTAATAGAACCACTAGCAAAAAAGAATCTACCAAAGAGTCAAAACTAGAGCAGTCTAAAGTTAAGGTAATCACTAAAACTAAATGGACTAAAAAGGAAGATGATAGTAAAATCTCTGCTGTTAATCCACCTTTGGAATCCATAATCATCTATCATAAAGGAACATATATAGTTGCTGCACCCTTTAAGATATCTACTGATGCTGAAATTAAAAAAGTAGCAGAATAGAATAATTATACTAATCAATGTTTAAGTGCTTTGGGAAAACAATTAAAAAACATAGAAACAAAAATAGGAAATATTAAATCTGTCAAGATGGAAGAACCCTTAATAAAGTTACCAGAGGTTAAACCCATTAGTACATCTCTTGAATAAGATACTAGTAAAACTGTTGATAAAATAAAAGAAATGCTAAAGGATATGAAAAAAATCCTTAGGCAAAAGACTTGAAGTTACAGAGGTGGTTAAAGATAGTTTATCCCAAAACCTTAGTACCATTTGTAAAACTGGTATTCCCATAGAAGAAGATTTTAGTGATAATATAAGTTTAATAGAAGCACAGTTTGCTGATTTAGAATTAAAAAGAATAAACCAGTCATACATCGCACCCACTACCCTTACCAAAAACTGGTACCCAAGACCTACACCACCTGATCTCCAATTTGAAGAGAGAAATATTCAAAACCAGTTTTTAGTTTCTACTGATAAATTATATGAGTGGAATATTGATGGATTATCTTAACAAAAAATCCTCAACAAATTAACCCATATGACCATGGTGGCCAATAGTTACATAACCAACCATGACATAAGCCAAACTGAGATTGTTGATTTATTTCACAGGATTTAGTGGAATGCTTAAGTCTTGGTGGGAAAAGCATCTCACTGAAGAATCCAAGGATAAAATTAGATATGCCATTCAACAAGATGATGAAGGAAATCCCATCTTTGATGAGAAAATTAATCGAGGTGTTCCTGATGGAGTTAATACATTAATATACACTATAGTCAAACATTTTGTTGGAACCCCTAGTAATATAACTGCTAGAATCCATGACCAGTTAAGTAATTTAACTTACCCCACACTAAGTGATTTTAGATGGTATAAAGATGTTTTTATATCTAGAGTTATGCTTGGAAATGATAGTAATGAACCATTTTGGAAAGAAAAATTCATAAATGGTTTACCAAGTCTATTTGCACATAAAATTAGAGAAGTACTTAGTAATGATAAAGAAATCATAGATTATAATAATTTAGCTTATGGTGAAATAGTTAGTACAATCTAAAGAGAAGGATTAAGAATGTGCATAGACATGAAAATTAGTAATCAAGCTAAAAATGATAAACTAAAAGCTAATTATGAGTTAGGTAATATTTTTTAACAACATGGTTTGCCACCTATAGACCCTTCTAGGCAAAATAGGATCAACCATAGGAAGCACATAAAACGAAAAGACTCAAAAGACCCATTTTACTCTAAGCCTAGTAATGCTAGTAATAATAAAAACAATGATCTTCAAAATAAAAGAAAAACTAGTAATAACAAAAGTAATGTCCAATGTTTCTAATGCAGTAAATTTGGTCACTATGCTAAAGATTGTAAAGTTAAACCCCAGATTAAATCTTTAGGATTATCTAATGAAGTCACAGAAAATATTTATAAAATTTTAGAGTTAAGAAATACTGATTCTGAACAGTTAGATAATGAATTTAGTTCATCTCCTTATGAGTCTAATCAAGAACAATCTGATTCTCCTAATATAATATTAGGATGTCAAGATGAGTGTTGTAAAAATAAGACAGTTAATGCGTTAACCAAAAGCGATCTATTAGAAAATTTAATATTAGAAATTTGGCATATAGTCACCCTTCCTAACATTAGAGATTTTTATGAAGTTAGACATGTTATTAGACCTATTCCTATTAAGGCTAAATTTTACCAAGTAATTGCTCATTTGGTAGTTGTCTTCAATCCATTTTGCAAATTTTCAAAGAGTTATAATGATTATGTCCTCAAGACATATTCGTACAATTTACTTCTTTCACAAACTAATATTAGCAGTACAGTCAAAAGTTTTATTCCTATTCCTTTTCCTCAGTTTACTAACATCATTTTTTATGTTTCAGCAATGTCCAAGGGAAAAGAAAAAATTGTTGCTACGGATGAACATCCAAGGCAAGATTTCACCTTTACCCCTATTCATGGTCAGCCTGATGGTCAGTCATCCTCAGTCATTTTACAATCAGTTCTAGTCCCCATGAATAGATATCCAGGTATGACATGTGATTTATCTGAAAAATCCGTGGTCATCCTTGATAATTTATGTTCAGCCTTTAAAAAGAGTCATGAAAGTCTATTCAACAAATCAATGTTAGCAGTAGAATTTCAATTAAGGGCACTTGAGCTCCAAAAGGAGACCAAACCCAGTAAAACCCAAAGAAAGGACTCTTTGTTTATCAAGGAGTGTTTTGCTTTCCTTAGGGGGGGGGGGGGGGGGGGAGGAATCATCAATTCCTAATACTCATACATTTTCTAAATTACAAATTCATTTTGCCAGTCAATATAATTGGCTTGAAAGCATAATCCAACAGGATTATAATTTTAATCTTCGAGCTATATCTTTTTTTAACAAAGTCAAACCCTTGTTAAGATACAAGTTTAGCCAATTATTTTCCCATAATGCTGATCTAATGAGTCAATTTGAACCCTTTTTATCTGCTGATTACAAGTCATGGTTAGATTTTTACTAGCTACTCCACCAGTCAACCTTCCCTCAGATTTCCAATATCCCAAATGGATTAATCTGCGCCGTGAGTCTCAAAATCCACAAGTTATTTATGAAATCTTTGAAAAAGGATTCCTAAAAATTTTAGTAGTCACCTCTTTTAAACAACTCCAGTTATTTCCAAAGATAATTCGCAATACAGTGAAAAATTATACTAAACGAGTTGATAACAGAAGATTTGGTTACATAGCAATTCTTGGCATCACTTCAGCCAATCCTGAATGGATCCCTTCTTTTTATGATCTCTACCCTTCAGTCCATCTAGTAAGAATATTTGGAGCCAATGCTTGGAACTGCACTCTTATTAACATACCTGATTTTGAAACTCAGTTTAGTCAGCCAATACTAGCAAGTAATTCATTCCTTCATCATTGTAAAAGAAGAGCTAAAGCTTTCAACACTATCCGAATGAAAATTTCTGACAGGAATTGGTTTACTTTGGGTAGAACCAAAAGAATGGTAATCAAGTCATGCAATCCAAGAAAAGATCCATGGATTTCAAAGATAGATAGTGGTCACTTTTCATATGATGATATTGGTAAAGAAATTTCTGATATCAACATCTAGTCAGAAGAATGCCAATTTTGGTATCCAAAGTTTGAAGAACCAAGGGACATCATTCACAACAAATTTCATATGCTCCGAAGTTATAATGGTAACTGGTTACCTCATTACCACAGTGACCCTAATGATGATTACCCATTTCATGAATATGTAGAAGCCAACATTATCAGTGCAATGGAAGGATGAAGGCATCAGATTGCCTATAGTAAAGAATCCAATGACAAAAGTAAAATGAACATGGTTAATGCAAAAGTTTCTCGGTGAACTCCCATTAACTAAGATTAACACTATAGTAAAAAGGATAAGCCAAATCAACCTTTCGGCCACAGTAACCGACATGCTTTTCAGATTCCGCATGATTGAACAATAATAGACAGAAAACTGTTCATCAACAGTAAAACCATATGAAGTTCTAGCTTTTCAAAAGTTCTTTACAGCTCATGGTCCATTCACGAGAGGCACATGACATTTAGAAGGCTATAAATAATCCTCTCAGCATCCAGTTACAGGGGGAGTTTCTTAAAAAAGTTCAAGTGAGAGTTCAAGTTGCACTTCAACTTTCAGAGAGTTTTCTTTTAAGTGAACGTGAGATTCCTTTGAGAGATTCTCATCTACTTGTCTCATAAAGATTCTGTAATAACTCAGTTCATAGTTTGTAATACTTGATGTATACACTGAGCAATTCAGTGATTCATTCCCAGTAATCCAATCTGTAAGTTTCAGTTATTTATTGTCTTATGTATTAATGTCTGTGTCTTTCTTCTTCAGTCTTTGCTACTTTAATCTTTAATGAATGTCTTCTTCCCCCACTGACTTATATTATCACTAAAATCTTCTTCTATGGGAATACCAGTTTTACTTATGGTACTGAGGTTTTGGGATAAACTATCCTCAACCACCTCTGTAACTTCAGGTCTTTTGCCTAAGGTTTTTTCCATATCCTTTAGTATTTTTTCTATTTTATCAACAGTTTTACTAGTGTCTGATTTAAGAGATGTACTAATGGGGTTAACCTCTGGTAACTTTATTAAGGGTTCTTCCATCTTGACAGATTTAGGATTTCCTATTTTTTGTTTCTATATTTTTTAATTGTTTTCCCAAAACACATAAACATTGATTAGTATAATTATTCTGTTCTACTACTTTTTTAATTTTAGCATCAGTAGATATCTTAAAGGGTGCAACAACTATATCTGTTCCTTTATGATTGATGATTATGGATTCCAAAGGTGGATTAACAGCAGAGAATTTACTATTATCTTCCTTTTTAGTCCATATAGTTTTAGTGATTACGTTAACTTTAGACTGCTCTAGTTTTGACTCTTTGGTAGATTCTTTTTTGCTAGTGGTTATATTAACTGTATCCATAAGTTCATGGGGTAACTCTAGGTTAGATTCTCCTATGTCCTTAGGGAACAATTCTTGGCTCTTAGTCTGATTGTTGTATTCTTTACATGTGACTTCACTATTGTCTTTGGTCTTATGAGTTTTTCTACGTAATGCCTTATGGGATTTACTATGAGATGGGCCACTATCCTTGCTATCTTCTTTGATGCTTTTGTCATATTTTGGCATTCTGGGCTTGCTACTTTCTTTCGTAGACTTACTAGTCTTGGATTTAATATTCTTAGAGTAAGATGAGTTACTATATTTTTCTTTTTTGAATAGTCTTTTCTTAATAGAGAAATCTATGGTATCATGATAATTTTCCAAATATGCAAAGAAATGTATGTTTCTTTTAACTAACTTCATGTATTTTTTCCAAGCTTTTAAAATTGGTTTTCTCTCATCTGAACTATAAATAGCTCGATAATTGGTTCTGTATTCATCATTAATAGGTGCATAATACTCGTTGGTTAACATTTCCATATCAATTTCAAAATCTTTACTCATAGTAAATAAATCTTTACTAGGTTCTTCAAAATCTGTTTGAGTAGGAGAAGTAGAATAACTATCTTCACTTGGTACTTTGTAACAAGGATTACTAACTTGGGCTGATGTCTTAATACCTTTTAACTTAGTATCAACTTCACTGAGACGATCTTTATCTTTTCTAATTGTTGTAGTCCTATCAGGAATACAAGATGTACTTGATCTAGAGGACTTACAATCAAAATCCTTAATTTTTTACAGAAGATGTCCTAACATTTTGTTCATCAAAACTAATTCTAACTTTTCCATCATTGAATTGTTGTACATGATCTAAATTGATTATATTATTGGTTCAAAAATTACTAGAATGATTTTCATTTTCTAAAATCCAGCAACTGGTAACTCTACATCCTTCCATAGAATAGTCTTAGGATCTTGGATATTAGCATGTTCAAAACTTCCTAACATAAGTAAAGTTTGATTCTTAGGACTTTTAATTAAAGCATGAACATTAAGATTACTTCTATAAATTAAAACAAGAACTTGTGAACCATTATGCATATTAGTGATTTCACCAGCAGTTTTAATGTTCAATGTTAAAGCTTTTAATATGTGAGGGTCACTAAGACTTAGGGGAAAATCGGCAAAACAATTAAAATGAACTGGTCCAAAATGAAGACTGGACTCCATAACTCCCAGCATACTAGTACTAAAATCTAGGAATCTAGCATCTCTAAGACATAATAAAATAGAAGATTTTATCCCTTTAATACTAAGGGGTTTGACTGCAACTTGTATTAATCCTATATGAATGAAGTTGTAACCATTAGCTTTATGTTTTTTAATTGACTCTTTACTAAGGAGTTGACACTTTTCATGTTCTTTGTTAATACTATAGGTTTTTTCTACATTTTTAACATTGTAATCACTTCTAAAACTTAGAAAACTTGACTTGTAAATTTCCCTAGTGGAAAATTTTGGGATTGTCCAATCACTATAATCTTGGTTGACTTCTTCATAAATGTGTTCTTCTTCATTGATTATGTCTGGTAGAGTGGGATAAGAGGTTCTAGAGCTAGAACCTATTGCTGAGTTTGATCTAAACAGTCTATCCATCTTAAGGGGTTTTATCAAAAAAAAAATTCTTAATCTAAGATATCCATCAGACACATACCTAAGAAAACTCATACCCTTTATCCTCCGCTCACACTCGTCTTACGGTCTCTTCTGCAGGCCTTATTATTTGGCAGGATCCTAATCAGGTGGTCTCTCAGCCTAAGTTGTCTTCTGATACTAGTGGGGGAAGCATACATTAATTAAAGATTAGAGTAGCAAAGACTGAAGAAGAAAGACACGGATAAATACAGAAGACAATAAATAACTAAAACTTACAGATTGGATTACTGGGAATGAATCACTGAATTGCTCAGTGTATACATCAAGTATTACAAACTATGAACTGAGTTATTATAGAATCTTTATGAGACAAGTAGATGAGAATCTCTCAAAGGAATCTCACGTTCACTCAAAAGAAAACTCTCTGAAAGTTGAAGTGCAACTTGAACTCTCACTTGAACTTGTTTAAGAAACTCTGCCTATAATTGGATGTTGAGGGGATTACTTATAGCCTTCCAAATGTCCTGTGCATCTCGCGAATGGATCATGAGTTGTAAAGTACTTTTGGAAAGCTGGCTCTTCACATGGAGTTACTGTGGATAAATAGTATTCTGTCTGTTACTGTTTAATCACGCAGAATCTGAAAAATCATGTCGGTTACTGTGGCCGAAAGGTTGATTTGACTTGTCTTTTTTACTGTAGTTTTAACCAGTATTAATGGGAGTTTCACCGAGAAACTTTTGCATTAACCATGGTTAATACTGTCCTTTTTACCCAAAAAAGCATTGGATGCTCAATTATTCCTGACTCTCTTCATAGGGGTTTTGAGCATCTTGGAATTCTGAACTGAAATAGGGATCATAAGGATGTGCAACAAAGCATGATCCTTCTGAACTATGACTATTGTTATCTTGATCATTTTGACTGACTTGAGCTAGTATCTGTTGGGCCATAGCCATTAACTGTGCATTTGATGGCTTGGAACTTGACTTGGATTTGGAGCTTGACTTATCTTTGGGACCTGTAATTGGAGTAGGGGGACTGCTTACTAGTGGGAATTCAAGATTTACTTGTTTGATAATTCGGTGGTGACCAAATTTATTCCACCATTTGACTAAATACTGTCTCTAGATGGTGTTACTCTGAATTTGATACTGCCATTACAAGATCCATGGCACTTTATATTTACTTGTGAATTTGAGTAGAATGGGAAACTGGGTATTGTGCTCAGTCATTGTATACTTGGTGGAGAAATATTTGACCATGTCTTGGAGATCATTTGGGAGTAAGTCTGGCATGGGGCCATGATGGAACCACCAATGGAGGAACCAGGTAGGGAGCTGACTTTTGAACTTTGTGTCAAAATTGACATACCATGAATGGGAAAATGTTTCTGTCTGGTGGAGAAAGACATAGAACCTGGCATCAATATAATGAAAATAATTATACTGAGTATGGTTGGGTAGTGACTTGAGGATGCATGGGTGGGAACCCCAATCTTTACTAGAAATAATTCTTTTGATATACAACAGGTGATACAAAATTTTCTTTTTTGACTGAGGAATTGATTTATCATTTTTATTCTTAGTAATGCAGTCAATGAAAATTGACTCAGTAGAGAATAAGATGTCTCTGTACTAACTTAGGGATTTTTCTGGACTTTTCAGAATAAAATGTCATCCAGAAGGGAAATTAAACTTGACTAGATCAACTGAGTTTTTTGTAATGACTCTGGTGTGGCTCAATCCAGAATAAGTGAACTGGGTTGGGTTTTACTACATAATCTGTTCTGGGGGCTTGGGTAGGCCTTATTGTTTGAATGGGCTTGGTAGCAAATGGGTCATTGACTAGATATTGACTGGCGATTGGCCTTGCTAAGGCTGACTGGTAACTGGGCCTGGATATTGATCTAATCACTTGATATTTGTTAACTAATCCAATTGGAGGGATAACTGTTGGAGGGATAAGTGCTAATTTGTTATTCTTTTCCTTCTTCTTGTCCTCCATTTTTACACTGTAAAAATTCACGAGTAAGAAAATCAGGGATTGAATTGTTACTGCCTTTGATATATTCTATATCAAAATCAAAGATAGATAAAATAGATTGCCATCTGGCAAATATTTGTTTTGATGCTAAATATTTGACATCCTTTTCTATATCAAAATCAAAGATAGATAACTGCTAATTTGTTATCCTTCTCCTTCTTATTCCACTTTTGGGAAGCCTAGATTGCCAAAAGTGACAAAAGCATCAAAGAAGATAGCAAGGATAGTGGCCCATCTCATAGTAAATCCCATAAGGCATTACGTAGAAAAACTCATAAGACTAAAGACAATAGTGAAGTCAGATGTAAAGAATACAACAATCAGACTAAGAGCCAAGAATTGTTCCCTAAGGACATAGGAGAATCTAACCTAGAATTACCCCCATGAACTTATGGATACAGTTAATATAACCACTAGCAAAAAAGAATCTACCAAAGAGTCAAAACTAGAGCAGTCTAAAGTTAATAACCACTAGCAAAAAAAAATCTACTAAAGAGTCAAAACTAGAGCAGCCTAAAGTTAACGTAATCACTAAAACTATATGGACTAAAAAGGAAGATAATAGTAAAATCTCTTTTATTAATCCACCTTTGGAATCCATAATCATCAATCATAAAGGAACAGATATAGTTGACCCTTTAAGATATCTACTGATGCTGAAATTAAAAAAGTAGTAGAACAGAATAATTATACTAATCAATGTTTAAGTGTTTTGGGAAAACAATTAAAAAACATAGAAACAAAAATAGGAAATCCTAAATCTGTCAAGATGGAAGAACCCTTAATAAAGTTACCAGAGGTTAAACCCATTAGTACATCTCTTAAATCAGACACTAGTAAAACTGTTGATAAAATAGAAAAAATGCTAAAGGATATGGAAAAATCCTTAGGCAAAAGACCTGAAGTTACAGAGGTGGTTGAGGATAGTTTATCCCAAAACCTCAGTACCATTAGTAAAACTGGTATTCCCATAGAAGAAGATTTTAGTGATAATATAAGTTTAATAGAAGCACAATTTGCTGATTTAGAATTAAAAAGAATAAACCAGTCATACATCACACTCACTACCCTTACCAAAAGCTGGTACCCAAGAATAAACCAATCATACATCACTATATATATATATAGTAATGTAGTAGCCACTCTACGTGGCACTCCTAGCATAATTGATCTGCCACATGGCAAACCTAAAGACCTACACTTTATATAGATATATAGATATACATGTATAAATCAGTCAGGCTCTAAAGAGGGCGTCCTCTCTTTATTAAAGAGAGGGCCTCTATTTTGGCTGTCGGATCGTGTTTTCATTAAGGACAGTTTTATCATTTTACAATTTTTAAACACGATCCGGAGGCCAAAACAGAGGCCCTCTCTAGAGAATCTTTGTGTATAAATATATCACATGTATAAAAAATCAAATAACAAAAACCAATCCCACTCTTTCTCTATAATGGCTTTCCACATTCCCACAATCCCACCTTTAAGAAGGAAAAAAAAATGGGACAGTTAGAGATATATCCCTTGTCAACTAAAAATTTAACAAAAAGTGCCTTCAATATCTGCATTTAATCAAAAGTCCCTGGTCTTTGACAAAAGGACAAAACTGACCTGCACTAAACATTTCCCACATTTTCTCCACTGTCACCCAACTTTTCACGTGCCATGCTTTTGCAGCCGCTCATACGGTATGAGTATTGTACCGTATGATATTCTAAATTCAAAAAATATTTTATAACTTTAAATTTTCATATCTTTTGACATACAACTCTATTTTTCTCAAATTTTATACCGTTGGAATCGTGTCGACGAGAGCTACAAAACTAGAACCATTGTTGATATGTTTTGAGCCAAAAAAAAAATCAAAATCTTACATGCCTTGTGTAACTGAAAATTTCACAAAGTTATTTTCAACAATTTTAACAGCTATTTTGTGAAATTGTCAATCATAAACTTTTTTTTTTCAAAATTTCTTCAAATTTCACAAAACATTTTTTGTCAAATTTCAAAAAGCTTTTTTTTTCAAAATTTCTTTAAATTTCACAAAACTTTTCTTGTGAAAATTGTTTTGTGAAATTTCACAAAACTCTATTCTTTTCAAAATTTTCTTCAAATTGAAAAAAAAAATTGCTCAAAACATATCAACAATGGTACTAGTTTTGTAGTTCTCGTCGACACGATTCCAGCGGTATAAAATTTGTAAAAAATGGAGTAGTAGATCAGAAGTTATGGAGGGTTAAAGTTTTGAAATGAGGAATGCTATAGTACAGCCACTCATACGGTGTGAGTGGCTAGGATGTTTGGGCTGCTGCTAGGCTACGCGCCTGTGGAGCTTTTTCAGTAAAATTGCTGACAATGATTGAGTTATTGACAAGGACTTTGGACCAAATTGCCAAAAACACGGCCACTTTAAACTTTTTAGCACTTCAACTAAGGATTGAAGTCTAATTTTTCCAAAAAAAAACTGCACCAACTTCACCACTACCCGAGGTGGGCCACGTCTCTCTCTCTTTCTCTCTCTCTCTCTTCTTTAAAATAGTATATTGTATATCATTCGCAATAATTCTACAGAGAGGAGTATTTCAGAAGTTCTTTTCTTGGGTTTCTTGAAAGTTGGAACTGAGTAGGATTTTTTTATTTTGTCTGAAATGCATTTCCCTCTGACTGATCCCAATCTGTCACTTCTTAGAGCTTTTGTTGTGTATCCATGGTGTTTTCCATTTGGGTATCTACTATTTTTCGATGATTTTGTGGAATTTTCATCTATCTGTGATGTTTTTCATCTTGGTGTTTGGGATTTTGAATTTTCAATTACTGGGTATTTTTTTTATGTCTTCTTCAATCTATGCAACCATAGCCTCTTTTTTTTTTTTTTTTTCATTTTTCTCATCTGGTTTATCTATCTATCTATATTTATAGTTTTTATTATTTCATAGACATACTTTTTGGATATAATGATAGTACCTACTTAGAATTTGTGTAATGCATCTTTGTTTTGAGATGCCCATATGTTGAGAATCTGTACCGAAATAGCTTTGAAAATTAGAAACCAAATCAGTAACGGGCCGAGGCGCGGACAATGTCGCTCTTTTTAAGGTTGATTTCGCGCCTCCTCGGTCTTCTCACCGGTTCACAGGATGGTGTGTCAACCCCCAGGATACAACAGCCCAAACTATAATCAAATTTTGTTCTACTTTATGCACCAAGCTGAACAAAACACAATGAACTACACCGAAAACTAAAAATATCAATCTGTATTGCCCAATCTATATAACTAGCCCTAAAACCCGTGCAATGCACGGGAAATTTGTCATAGGAAAAATAAGTTAGACATTATACAATAATTAATTTATTGAAAATAAAAATTAAATGCCGAATTAAGTGAAGAAGAGTGGAAGATGAGTCTTATGATAAGAGTGATCGAACTACTGTTTAAGTTATGCATATCTTACTATGTTCTCTAATGGTATGAGCATGATGAATATATCTAATTCTATAGGTTCAATAGAATGTTAATTACTTTGTACACAATCATGTATGTGTATTTGGATCTATCTTTGTCAACATCCCATGAAGCATAGCCTAAATTATAAGTTGAAAATGTGCTGAATGCATATCAAGAGCCAAAAGTCAAATGCCAAAACCCTAAAGTTCCAATTCATCAAACCAACCTAAATGGGAATGATGCTTTTCAATTGAAAATACCTTCAAATTGGTACTCAAAATCACAACCCAAATAACCAATTACACCCATTTTCTTGTTGCTCATCATGCCAACCACATAAGCAAATATATAAGAAAACAAAAAAAATACTCACACCGAGAGGAATTAGATTAGAAATAAGAAAGAAAAAAAAAACACTCATTAAATAGTGGTGAAGAATCTGGCGCAGTGTGCTTTTGAAGAAATGATGCAATGGTGCAAGTGTAGATAATTTATAATTTTAGTGAAACAAAGAAAGAAGAAAAGTTGCAACATTTTATTTTGTAGTTAATGCGAAATATAATTGCAGGAGAATAAAAGAGGGAAGAATCAAAATCGTAACAATCTCACTCCATTGTAACAGCAAACTAATTGGTTGAAAATAATGGCTGTAATAAGTGTTCTTATTGTATTTTAACAAATAGAGAAATAGCAACCGGTTCATTTTCTCAAAATACCTACAAAAATAGCAATCAATGGTCAACGGACTTAGTTTGCCTTTTGAGTGTCTATAATTAGATAGAGGTATAGAGAGAGCAAGATGAAGGGAAAAAGAGAGATAAATGTCTTTACATTAATGTAATTCATTGTATTTATTGTATATCAATAAAGAGATAAGAGAAATTGCAATCGGTTTCTTTCTCAAAATCCCTATGATATAGCAATCAATTTTCTCCTTTGTTGAGCGGTTAATGCTCTTGGTTTTTCTTTTTTCAGAAATTAAGATCTTGGTTTCTCACATGATCCTTTTCTCTAATTTTGACATGTGGCATTGAGTGCTCTGGTTTTGACACGTGGCACTTAAGTTCTTCCATATTATAATATTAATATAAGATAAGCAAGGAATGAGTTTGTCTCCAATTAAGACAAAGACAAAGAAGGGTCAGGATTTACCAGCCATCAAAGGCAAGCAACAGTTGAGATTCACTTAATTTCAAAATTCAAAATAAAAAAAATTACAAAACCTCACAGTCTCTCCTCTTTCTCTCTCACATTTCACACACCCATCTCTCTCTAAACCTCACACTACACCCTAGCTGCTTCTCAATCTCTCTCCCTCCCTCCCTCTCTCTCTCTCTCTCTCTCTCTCTCTCTCTCTCTCTCGCCACCACCAAACCGCTGCCACCAACTCGCCACCACCGAAAATCCCTCTCTCTCTCTCTCTCTCTCGATTTTTGGTAGAAAATTGAAGATTGTTCTTCCAGGTTTCTTGGTGAGTATCATTTCTCTGTAATTTTTTTGTTATTGATTCATTGATCTCACACGCCCATGGGTTTTTTGTTGTGTTTTTTTTTTCCTTCCTCAGGTAATCACTTTGGTTCTCAAGATTTTCTTCCTCAACCCTCTCTCCCCATCTCTGATTTTTTTTATTTATTTTGTGTTCTTAGTTCCTCCGAAAACCCCTTTTTTTGAAAATTAGATTTTCACAAAAGGTGTGCCTATGAGATAGGAGTCTTTGATTTATTCTAGGTGTGTAATTTTCACATTCAGGTTTATTGTAGGTGTGTAATTAGATTTTCTCCTTATTCTTCATGTTATAGAGCTTACTTGGAGTATGAATTTTCTGGGTTTGAGTTTGGCCTCATTCATGTTCTATTCTCTTCTCTTTTACAATGTGATTGACTGATTACTTTCTTCTATCTGATAGTTGGGTTGATTTTGGGTCATAAATTTGCAAAAAATAGAACCTTTCAGCAGCACCACCAGGTTATTTGCAGGTGCTAAATTAAAGAAAAAGACTTGCTTATGATGTTTATGAGGTTTTCTTAATCTTTCCATGCTATGTTGTGATTCTAATTACTCTATTCTAGGTTTTGTTTTGACCATAGAAGAAAAGGAAGATATGGTTGTGCATTTGTTTTGACCAACTCTTTTGTACACTTAGTTTTTTTGTGAGTCAAATGCTATAATTACTTTTGAAGCCTAAGGCCTAAGTTAGATCATGTACTGATACATGACTGAACTTTGTTGAATTGCTACTCTATAGTTAGTGGTGGTGTCATTGTGAACTAAGAAATTCTATACCTTTTATTCAAATCATGATTTTTATTTAGGTTGTTGATGTACTTTTGGAGAGGCGAAAGGAAAAGGAATGATAAGCTTTTGATTACCTTTTATTCAAATCATGATTTTTCTTTCATGAACTACTTTTGTGCTTTTTTTCTTTACATTCAAGTGCTATTTAATTTACATTTTTTTATACACTATCAGCTTTGCATTGATTTCTAGCAATTGTTTTTTTCCCTCCTCCAGTTACAAATTCTACATTGTTTTGATTCCAATTAGTTTTCCTCGCCCTAATTAGTTTTCTCTCTGTTGGACTGTATGAAACTGCAAAAAGAAAAATGAACTATTCTACTTTATGGATTTGTTTGTTCTTTTCTTTTTCTTCAATGTACATAGCCCTTCTCTTTTTTTTCCTTTTGGTTTTTCGTCGCCCTAATTAGTTTTCTCTCTATTGGACAAGAAGAAAAATGAACTATTCTATTTTATGTATTTGTTTGTTCTTTTCTTTTTCTTCAATGTACATAGCCTTGAATTTATAGATTTTAGCTTTGTTGGCCCTTTTTATTTTATTTAATTTAATTGAAACAAGAATTTGGCACAAATTTTGAGTTATTCAGAATGTCTATTGGGTGTGCTACAAAAATTACAATTTTACCTGTTCTTTGAAAGCATCATGTGTATACACTAGCTTAATTTACCCTCATATCTTTCTCTTTCGAATTTGTGTAATTGAAAATAAATTCTTCATTTATAAGTTTTTACCTTTGTTTTTTTTGTGCCGTGCCCGTGTTTTTTTTTATATTATTTTGATTGTTTTTTTGGCCCCCATAATGAGTGTCCATTATCAAAAGCAATGCAGTATTCTTTCTTTCACCTATTTTGTAATTAATGCAGTTTTATTTTTCTCTTTTTTTCTTCACCTGAACATTTTCTTCTCCTGAACATTTTTTCTGTTCACTCTGCAACTTAGCTCTTTCTCATAGTAATTGGGTTTCTGTGCAGCATTTTAAAAGAAACCTTTATGTTTTGAAAAAAATAACGTTGTATGTTTTTTTTCTTTTCAGGTGGTGATGAAGAATGGAGGAACAACTTCTCAGAGCGAGAGAGAGGCTTACGCTCTGAAGAAAATAAAAACAGGTTTAATATCAAACATTTAGAATAATTTTCATTTCAATTTGCAATTACCGTGGTGGTACAATAGGAAAGTCCAGGGGAAATGTCTTTCATGTTAAAGAGTCATGTACATAGGTGGGGGTGGGGGTAATTTTTTATTAGATCGTGTTTTCTCTTTCATTCTCTTTAATGTATTTGCAAGCACAAAAAAATGGATTGATATACTCCCTCCGTCCCATAATAAGTGTCCACATTTCCTTTTTTGGATGTCCCACAATAAGTTTCCACTTTCCTAAATTGGCATATATCTTTTACTTACTTTCCAAAACTACCCTTATAATAAAGACAAAGAAGCATTTATTTGTGGTCCCAAAACAAGCAAAAAGTCAAACACCCATCACATTTAAGGGTAAAATTGGAAAGAGACTCTTTAATGAACCAAATAAATTAATATAATACAACTTTCTTAAACATTGTGCAAAAAGTAAGTGGACACTTATTATGGGACGGAGGGAGTAGTATTTTGTTTTTGAGATTTATTGATTTTATTTGTGAAGCAATTAAAAGCTTCCATATATTGGTAAATCTCCTGTGAACAATGTGTTCATGTAACTATCTATATACGTAGAGAGCATTTTTCGGTTGCCTGAAATTTGATCGTACATGACTATCAAATTTACACTAGTTTTTCACAACCCAAAAACTTCTCACTTGGTGTATAGTTCAGCAAAACTTTTCGGAATGTTTTTGTTAAAAAAAAATCGCCCAAATTCCATCCACCAAAAACTTCTGAAGTTTGCGGAATGTTTAGTTGCTTAAATTTTTTTTCACTTAAACATCGTAGATAGATGCTCTGAATCATTGCACATTTCCTTATTGTAGAATGGGCGCCTTTGGTTTTTACATTCAATAAACCCCTGTCATACATACTTTGTGGGTATCCATTATTTGAGTTGTTGTGATAATATCCATTATTTTACTTTGTGGTTTTTACATTCAATAAACCCCTATCATACATGCTTCGTAGATAGATGCAAAACTTTGAGTTGTTGTGATAATATCCATTATTTTACTTTGTTTTAGGGTACACAGAGTTCCATAAAATTCTAGATACTTCTTGAGTGTCTATGATACTAAGTGATTAATAATTGTGGATTAACGAAGATAGCATCCCTTTTGTATTATCTCCTGACTTCATCCCTTTTGTGAATCTCACTGTTTTAAAAGCAATACTATGAACATTCCTTATTGTCCTCCAATTTTTAATGGATAATGATAAGAAAATGTGGGAATCTGTAAGTCACTGACTTTTTTTTTTGTTCATTATTCTTAATTCTTATCTGTAATCAGTAAAGTAATTGGTTCCTATTTAGAAATCCAAGGGAAATATTATAGTTCTCTCGCATGTTAATACTTTAACTACAAAAATTAAATGAGCCGTAGCTTTGTCCCATATTTGGTGTTTTAAAACCAAATAAAAATGTTGGGTTGCCATGTTTTAGCTTTAAAATAATAGAAGTTTCATCAGCCTCTAATTTTTATTTTTTAGTTGTGTAGTTGGTTCATGATCTGTAAGCAACTTCTGAGTCTTTTAGTTTTTGCAGGTTCTCTGACACTTTTTGTGCAGTTGGTTCAGGATCTGTAATCTGTGATTTTTTCTATTTTTGTGCAGTTGATTCATGATCCGTGACTCCTTTTTTTTGGCATTTGAGAGGAGGATAGTGCTTGGAATTGATGGTTTTGATGCTCCAACTATGGATGATTTAGCCGCTGCTTTGGAGGAAGTAAGTTACTTCTTTTTTTTCAGGTTATGATATACTCAAAAACTCTTTTTAGTCTTCCTCTTCAAAAAAAAAAAAACAAGAAAACTCTTTTAGTCAATTATAGCATTACTCATTCTATTTATTTCCTAAATTTGCTCAGCAATGAGAAGGGATGTTTAGTGGGTTCTTAGATTTGTTGCTTGAATTTACATGTTAGCCCCTATATAGAGCTGAAAATAGCCACAAAGAGCCTCTGTTTTGCTGATCTTTTCAGCCCCTAAATAGAGCTTTAAACAGCCCCAAACAGCCCATGTTTTGTTTGAAATGTTTTACTAAAATTTTCAGCCACTAAATGGAGCTAAAAACCCCAATCAGCCACAAACAGCCCCTATATTTGCTGAAATGTTTTGCTTAAATTCAAGTTAATGTTTTCCTAAATTTTCGGCCACTATGGGGAGGGGCCTAGACAAAAGCTTTTTTCCTTATCGTTCTATTATTTATAGTTTGATCCAGTGTTCTAAAAATCCCTAGGCGGTAGGCGGGCCGCGAGGGGGGGCCTAGGGCCTAGGGGCCTAGGCGGAGGTCTAGGCGGGGCCTAGGCGGAGGCCTAGTATTTTAAAGCAAAATAAATAATACAGAAACAATTCTAATAGACTCAAACTAAGCTTCCAACTCTTCTTCTCCATATTGCTCCAACACTCTCTCTCTCCATCAGACTCAAACTTATACTCCTCATCACCCTCTTCTTCTGTATCCTCATCAGATACAAAATCGACTTCATGAAGTTCTCGTGACTCGTGAGTCATCTTCAATCCCTCTCTCTTTCTTAATCTTGGTAGTCAATTGAATGAACGACTGTGGTGTGGTGGCGTAGGGGATTATTAGGGCTTGCCCTCGTTATTATTTCAAGAAAATGACAATTCCACCCCTAGGCCTCCGAGGCCGCCTAGGCCTAGGCGGCCTCTTGGGCCGGCCTAGGAGGCCTAGGCCGGGTCTAGACCAGGCCTAAATCCCTGTGGGATTTTTGCAAGGATTAGGTGAAAATCCAGGCGGTTGGGCTTGGCCTAGGGCCTAGGCGGGGCCTAGGCGGAGGCCTAGGAGGATTTTTAGAACACTGGTTTGATCAGTGACAAGAAAGTGAACGACAAAAGCAGATTTCCTTATCCATCTGTGCGTGCTCGACTCACTCCCTCTGTGTGTGTGTGTGTGTGTGTGTGTGTGTGTGTGTGTTTCTTAGTTTGGCATTTCTTTTGTGTCTTAGTTATGGTGACATTTTTTAGGAAGAAAAAAACAGTCCCTATGTTTTGGGAAGAAACAAACAGTCCTTATGTTTTTTAGTTATTGTCCAATGCACACATGGTTAGAAATGTTTAGTAATACTTTTGTCGAAGACACGCATGATCAGTTACCATTGGTATGAGCCACTAAATTTTTTTTAAGCATTGTTTAGAGTAGAAAAGTTGTCTTTATGTATTTATTTCAATTGCTCTATAGTTGTGGAAAATTTAAAATCATGGAGGATTGAACATTGTGCTCTTTTAGCTAATATGAATACAGCTTCAATTTGCATTATTAAGTAGATTCAAGTTTGGTTGCTAATCAAACGTCTTAGAAGTCTGTATTGTGGAAGATAGGGCATGTAATAAGTGGAAGTTGATTGGGAATTGCTCACATGGTGCTACAAATCAACGTTTTGCTAAGTCTATGTGTACAAGCAGGATATGGTCAATTTTATTTGCTGTAGAGAGTGTGGCTACCTTGCAATGTTGCTTAATCGATGATGATGTTTTATGTGGTTAATCAATCAATTTGATTTGAGTATTTTAGCAAGTGTTATGGATTACAGCTTATGTAAACTGAGTATTGATTCTATTGAAAAGTGAGGATTAGAATTGTGTTTGGCATTTAAACAATCATTTTGGTTGTTGAGGAAGAGTTATATAGGGGAATGTCAATTGATTTAACAGTTGTCTAGCCTTAGCCTTAAAGTCTTTATTTCTATTGGTTTAAGGATTGTGAGGTTTAATGGCTTTTGGTTTAAGGGCTTAGCTTAGGAGTTGTGTTACAAAAATGTTGTCACAATTTATCAATAAGTGTCGAAGTCACGTAGAGTTAGTTATTGACCAAACGAACGCATGGTTAGTATTGTTTTGTAGTGCCTTTAGGCATGTGTAATCTATATAATAAGGGAGGAATGACTTTATCTCCACCCAATACAAAGACAAAGAAGGGTCCAGATTGAGTTTGGGGGGAGATAAACAACGGTTGAGATCATCCCATATTTCTGTTATGTTTCAAATTTCAAACATAGTTACACAATCCCCCACACAGTCATACCATCTCTCTCTCTCTCTCTCTGTCTATCATCTCGCATGACCTCCCCTCTACCCTCTGTTTTCTCTCAAACACCCCAAATTTTGAAATCCCTCCTCCATTAGCTTCCACGAACCCACCACCATCACCACCACAGCCGAACCTCTGCCTTCCTGCGCCGGCCAGCTACTGTTTCCCCCCTCTCGGTAATCTCTGTCTCTCTCTCTCGCTCTCTCGCTCTCACACACACACACACACACGCACACGCACGCACACACACACACACACACGCACATACTCAAAACCCCACACATACACCACCGGAACCACCCCCCCCCCCCCCCCCCCCCCCCCGTAGGATCATTTCTCTGTAATTTTTTTAAGGTTTTGGGTATTACTGTTTTGGTATTATTGTTTTGAATTATTTTAAGCTAAGAACATCTATATAATAAGCAAGGAATGAGTTTGTCTCCAATCGAGGCAAAGACAAAGAAGGGTCAGGATTGAATCTCAACTTAAACATTCAACGGTCCGGATTGGAGATAAAAAGTGGTTTGGATTGTGTGTTTTTGAATTTCAAAATCAATTTATATTGAACAGATCTTCTTTCTCTCTCAACGTCTCCACACACTCTCTCTGTCTCTCCCTTCCCCCCGGCTCCAACCCTCCCTACCACCACAGCGGTGCCTCCGTCGGACCACCACCACCCTCCCACTATCTCTCGGTAATACCTTCGTCCAAAAGCCTCTGTCTCTATCTCTCTCTCTCTCTCTCTCTCTCTCTCTCTCTCTCTCTCTCTCTCTCTCTCTCTCTCTCTCTCTCTCTGTGGTCAGGTATGATTCGAAAGCCCTAACCTTTTTTCCTTCTGATTTCTTCTTCTTCTAACACAAAATTGATCAATTTTAGAGGTATATGATGTTGCAAAAGTATCAATTTCAGAGGTTTTAACACAAAACATGTTCTATATCCAAGGGTTTCAGACTTTCAATTTCTTTGTATAGCTAATCTATCATACATTGTCTGATTCATTTCCACGTTTCCGCCTTTTAATGTCTTCATTCTTTGGTACCAAATAAATTGCATAAATATATCTCTCTACCTCTCTATAGTTCTTAAAGTAAGAATCATTGATTCAACCAAGTTGATTTGAATAGCACTTATTTGGGTTGGTGATCTAATCACTAGCCGGCTCTTTGAATTTGCAGCTTAAAACAATTTGTTGTTCAAGTGAAAGAACATTGCTTTAACAACTTCGTATGTTTTTTTCTTTCAGGTGGTGATGAAGAATGGAGGAACAACGTCCACAATAGGTAGCTTAGTAATATCATTTGATCTAAAAATTGATATTTTAAACCCCTTTTGTTCTATTAATTTTGTAGTTCCTATGATATTTTAAACCCCTTTTGAGTTAGACTTCGAAGATATAAGAAAATTGTTGGTAAATCTCCTATGAACAACCCAAAAACTTCTTACTTGGTGTATAGTTCAGCAAACTTTACGGAATGTGTTTGTTAAAATAAAAAATCCCCCAAATTTCCATTTCATTTCTTCTATTTTTAGAACCAAAAACGTCTAAAGTCCTGGTAGAATGGTCGCCTTGGGATGCACGTGATACTGTAACCCCCATCATTAGAACTTCTGTTGGAAAAAAGATAATGTAAATTATAGAGTTCCATAAAATTTCAGATTCTTCTTTGGTTTGATACAGATTACTTTAGATACTAAGTGATTAATAATTGTGGATTAACGATGATAGCATCCCTTTTGTATTATCTTCTGACTTCATCCTATACATGTTTCTCTTGCTAGAGTTTTGAGTTCCTCTTCCGGAGAAAATGTTTGTTACTTCAGTTTGGATTTTCTGTTACTGAGCATTTTTAATTATTTTTTCATGGTATTTTCTGTGAGTAGAGTACAATGTGCATTACGATAGATCTGCTATTACACCCAAAGATTTGCTCTCTCTTTTCATAACGTTTCTAGGTTTTGAAATTTTTTGAACCCAATATCTTCTTTAAATGAATTTTTTTTTTTGGATTTTTTTTCCTTCTAAAGACACTTTTTTTTTTTGCCTCTATGTAGATTAGGCAGAAAAAAATACCAATTTGGACAGTGTATAAATTTGGGTCATTTGTAAATTTGGGGTTCTTTTGTTGGGGTTAGCATTTGGCCATGTATATTTTTTTCCAACCTTTGTCTTAAGGCAATTGTGATGCAGATGAGAGTGAGAGTGATAGTGATATATGAGACACAAAGAAACCATTTTCCATACATTGTGTGGGAATGAATGTCTTTTACATGTAAAGTAGTGCTTTATTTTTTTTTAAGGTTCATTTCAATTTCCTGCCCTAGATGGTCCTGTTTGGGTTATTCTCTCTCATACAATGTTTATTGCTCATCCATAGTTGGTCCTATTTGGGTGGTAATATCCTAACTGCTCAATGTCCTGTAGTGTATTTTCATAATGGCTTTAGCCAAGGGCAATCATAGTTGACCTTTACGTTTTTTTCAATGCTCTGATCTCAGGGTTGGTTATGAATGTGTAGATTTGCAGACAACCAATGCTTTTTGACTCTACCCACTGATCAATACAACTGATTTTGTATAACAAGAGGTGACATGGTCGAATTTTCCCCCTTAAATCTATGATTTTTTGTATATTATTTCAAGGTTCATGAGATGTCGATTGTTCATGGACCTGAGTAAAAAAAATGATATTTGTCTAAAATAAACAAAATTAGCATATGATTCCTGGCCACTTCTTTCAAAATTAACTAATCTATATACTTCTATTGGAAATTGCAGAAAGTGATGGTGGAATTAGATTTGCATTATAACAAAGCTAATGAAAAGCCCATGGAATAAAATTCAGCCTTTCGAGGTACCTCATAGGTTTGGTAGTTGTATAACTCTTTTTTTTTTTTTAAATCTGGTAGTTGTATAACTCTATATGGATTATGGCTTACTAAACTTAAAGTAGTTACTTCTTTAAAGAACCAAAAAGAAAACGTAGATTCTTCTTTTCCGAGATGGTGAGTGATTAATAATGAGCTTGAAGTCCTCTAAGAGGATGCTGTTCACTGACAGGCTGGTTCTGCAGTGGGTATCAATTATTTCATCAATTTGTTTCTATCTTTGAGTTTCATCAATTTATTGCTATGGGGGAAGAAATGACTATTCTCAATATTTGCATCCAAACCATTGATTCTATGTTTTGAATGTCCTGACATTAGAATATTCATTGAACCTCTTATGCTCTCTTTGCTATATACATACCCTGTTTATATGTACAAGTTGATGTTAACATGTTTACGATCCTTTTTCTATTGTATGAAAACTTTACAAGTTGATGTGAATGTGCATAATGTGAATTCTTTTCATCAGTATCATAGGTTTTGCATGCAAGTTTGCCAAGCAATATCACAGGAGTAAATTTCACAAGTGGAGCAATATCGGATTACTCAAGGTTCTTTTTACTCCATGTTGAAATTTTCTAATCCCTACAGTTTGTAACTTACATTGCTTTAATATACTACCTAAATGTGATGGTCACACTATCCATTAGAGTCCATGTCTTGGATGTAATTCTGAACAATTACTTTTATCTCAATTTCAAGAGAGATTTTGTGTAATTCTCTCTAATATTGTTTTTCTCTTCATTTTGCAATATATTGTTGCTCTGATTGCGGACACGAGAGTTTGCTCATCCCAAAATTGCTCTCATTTGCTCACTCTTCTCTCCCATTGGATAATACAGTGGGACCCAAGATTTAATGAGAATTAATTAATGGTGTAAAGTACTTGGCTCCACTGCATTAGCCAATGGAAAGGAGGGTAAGGGAAATATGAGCAATTTTGGGGTGAACAAAACTGCACTCATTAATATTATGGGTGGGACTATTTTATGAGACTATTGAAAAACATGTCTGCACAAATGTATGTACAGTTCTATGTTGTGATTGTGTTCTAAAGTTCTATGTAAGTACATCAATGTTTGTTTTTACCTTTTTTTGGTGACAAATGTACGTAAAGTTATTCGAAAGCACGTGTAGTTGATCACTAATTTAACACATGTATAGTCAATTTTTCTGTAGTGGCTTTAGCCACGGGTTATACCTAGTATCTCATACGATTTATGAAATGATAAAGCAAAGAGAAACTTTTAGAGAAACTGTGAAAGTTTCTTCTAAACGTAGTAGTTGAAAAGTGGGAATAAGAGATGTAGAGTGCACGTTTTTTTTTTCACCGACTTGACAGATACAATTCTTATGTACATCAAAAAAACATATATAATAGTAGGGGGAAAGACTGTGATACAGAATGGTGGTATTTTCGCATGATAGGATTTGGTGCGGACAAACAATGAATGGACAAGATTGATCAAGGTATACCATCCAAGGGTGGCTGTTAATCCAACACATGGTCACTGACAGCATTTACTTTACAGCTGGCGCATTAAATGTGCAGTTAATGCCCACTAAACTGGTGTAGCCGGTTGTTATAACAGGTTGTAATATATTTCGTTCCTTCTGTAAGAAATTGTGTTCCTCGTGTAAGAAATTGTGTTCCTCTATAATAAAAATTGTTCCCACTAAACTGTCACTGACAGCATTTACTTTACAGCTGGCGCATTAAATGTGCATTTAATGCCCACTAAACTGGTGTAGCCGGTTGTTATAACAGGTTGTAATATATTTCGTTCCTTCTGTAAGAAATTGTGTCCCTCGTGTAAGAAATTGTGTTCCTCTATAATAAAAATTGTTTCTCAGCTTCATTTGTTGTACTTATTGTGTTCCTAATGTACTTACTGTTTAAGGTTGTTGGAGATGGCTGTTTATTAAATAGGAGCAAGCTGTTTATTAATAACACATACCAACCACATCATTTATTGAATAACAACACAAATGTTATAAACAACCTAAAACAAAACACACAGATTGTTTCTTCCATTTATTTTTTCTTCATTTGTTGCTTATCATTTCAAGCATAAACAGATCATTCCTTTCATTCATTTTTATTTTCATTTCAAGCATAATTCATAGACATTTGGATTATACTTGAAGCCAATTGGACTACAACTGAAGCCATTTGAAGTTCTCCCAACAAGAGAAGACAATAGTGTTTTAGGTAATATTTATATTTGATGACTAATTTTTTTTTTTTTTGGAGTGTTCATCCTTTATTAGGTATTTGTTTCAACATTTTTGAAGTTACTTTAGTGTAGTGAAATAAAAAATGTGATACCTACAACACTTTTTTATGCATTCTCTTACAAACATGATGTGAAAATAAATGTGATACCCCACTCGTACAAACATTTGTAGTAATATGAGTGTTTTTACATGTATACTGAATAGTATACATGGAACAATAAGGGTACAATATTTCTTATTTATGGAACAATATGGGTACAATATATCTTAATTATGGAACAATACGGGTACAGAATATCTTTATCATAGAACAATAAGGGTACTGAATATATTAATCATGAAACAATAAGGATACAAAATTTCTTCATCACAAAACAACAAGGGTACAAAATATATTAACCATGGAACAACAACGGTACAGAATTTACTAATCATGAAACTAAAAGGGTACAAAATATATTACATGCATACTTAAATAGCTCACTACACAACCTTGTCTTGAAAAAACATACTTAAAGCTAAACAAAGCATACCATAACGAAACTAATCAGAAAGGAGGTCCAAACCAGATAAATCGCCATAGTATTCATAGCAACAGAAAGGTTGTCCATCATCTCTGATTAGACACCCAGGAAGAAAACGTTGAAAATCCCGATCAACATCATCTTCAGTATAATCCGGTAGATTGGGATATACATCAGCATAAGATGGATCATCTTCAATATCTTGTATAGCAAAGACTGGGGGGTCATAATATTTTTTTACATCTTCGATTGCGTGAAAACGCATCAATCGTCGTTTCATCTGTCGAATCTCTTGCTTCAGCAAATGTATGACCCGATCGTCATCCCTATTAGGATTTCGCATGAAATCAGGAGCGCGAGAAATCGGTACTGGTAACCCATGCCAATGACAATATACTTCGCACTCACACCTTATGCTAAACAATTTTGTCCATCGCAGATCATCTCCAATAAGAACTGCATTGTTTGGTAGTTGAGTGTGAGCATCACCAATGAGTATGTGTCCAACATTTGAGAAAGAGAAATTATAAGGTATTGGGGTGTTGACAAAAGAACGTCTTTTTCCATACCAAGTTTGACCTTTAGGATCTGTGTAAGAGCAATATATATGCCATACATCGCTAATTGAAGGAGCATTACTGGCTCTTCTTCCCCTTCCTCCACTTCTCCCTCCACCTCTAGCTCTTCTCATCCTTAGGAGATTTGAGTACACATTATGTTACTTGCAACCCCTCTTGCTTTTTATAGAGTAGGAATTGTGCACTGTCAATAAATTTTAACTTGGAAATGACTACACTATGAATGAGGGTTTCGTAGGAGGGACAGTACTATGAATATGATACAGTGAATTGTCGACTTCAATCACTCACTCAGAAAGTTTAGTCACATCACTGAGAAATTGGAGCCTTTTCAATTTATTGAAAGCTACAGTAGGTTTTGGACATCATTAATCAGACAGTTTAGTCACATCACTACGGACATTTCCAGTGAAAGTTAGTCACATCACTCAGCTTTTAAACTTTTTTGTAAACTTTTTGTAAAATTAATCTTTAATTAATTAAAAAAAAATAGTATATTGCTAAGGAACTATTCCGAAGTAGGCAACAATAAGTGTTTTGGTTAGTAAGCAACAAGAAGGGTGTAGAATTTCTTAAGCATGGAACAAGAAGGGTACAAAATTTATTATCACTAGAACTATAAGGGTACATAATTTCTTAATCATGGAACAATAAGGGTACATAATTTCTTAATCTTAGAACAAGAAGGGTACATATTTTCTTAATCATGGAACAATAAGGGTACATAATTTCTTAATCATGGAACAATAATGGTACATAATTTCTTAATCTTGGAACAAGAAGGGTACAAATTTTCTAATTCATGGAACAATAAGGGTACATAATTTCTTAATCATGGAACAATATTGGTACATAATTTCTTAATCTTGGAACAAGAAGGGTACATAATTTCTTAATTTTGGAATAACAAGGGTACATAATTTCTTAATCATGGAACAATAAGGGTACATAATTTCTTAATAATGGAACAATAATGGTACATAATTTCTTAATCTTGGAACAAGAAGGGTACATATTTTCTTAATCATGGAACAATAAGGGTACATGGATTTCTTAATAATGGAACAGCAAGGGTACAATATTTACTAATTATGAAACATCAAGGGTACAGAATTTCTTAATCATGGAACAATAAGGGTACAAAATTTCTTAATCACAAAACAATAAGGGTACAAAATTTCTTAATCATGGAACAACAAGTGTAAAAAATCTCTTAATCATGGAACAATCAGGGTACATAATATCTTAATTACAAAACATACTTAAATCTAAACAAAGCATACCATAATGGAACTAATCAGCAAGGCTCCCCAAAGCAGATAGGTCACCATAGTATTCATAATGGTGTTGTCAATATCAAGATGTAAAAAGTATACTTTACTTTTCTAAAGATTTGCAGTGTGGAAGTAAAGGTCGAACCCACAGAGATTGGTTAACTACAGCGACTTAATTTTAAAACCTAACTTTAGTTAATTATGAAAACGGATTTTAATTTGATTTTAATTAAACTAATAACAATAAAATTAAATCTAAACTATGAAAGCAATTAAAGTTGTTTTAAATAATGTTTAAAGGAACCTAAGATTGCAAATCCACCACTAGCTTCATAATAGGAATATTTATGAATTACTTTAGCTTATTACGTTGGATGATAATGGGGAATTGTAGCTACAAGCCCAATTCCTCCGACAAGAAGATAATCATGGTTCAAGCACCAACATAATCCATCTTCGGTTAGCACGAATTATCCCACACTAAACTAGGGTTGTGATCTAATCCGTCTAACCTAGGCATGGACTATTCGGATACTTGATAGCACAAATCAATAAAGCACCATCACATGTAAACAATCTAAACAAGCACAGCAAGCATAGATCGTTGAGCACATCACAGTCAAAATAGATCTAAGACAAGAATAAATTCTGAAAGTAATGATTTAATCAATAGAAGTACGATTTATTTATAAAAATCCTCTAAACATGTGACTGTCATCCATACATAATAAAACTAAAATAAAAACATAAATAAAACCCTATTACTCGTCTAGGGCTTCATTGAAACCCTAGATCTATGATCTAGCCGTCCATGGAAGTGATGGATGGCAAGTAGTTGATGGAGGAGGCCATGGAAACCCTTGGTCTTCTTCTTCTTCTTCTTGCTTCCCTCCCTTCAATGGCTGGAAGTATGGTTGTAGAATGTGTGTATAATAATTGCCAATAATGTCTAACCCCTTTAATTATAATAAAATAGGGTATATATAGATTTACAACAAGTTTTGGAAGCCTTCCAAACCCGAAACGAACTGAAACTGATATAATTTACAGTCTAGACGTCGTTCAGCAGTTTCGTTTGCACAGAAGTCTTCAGTATACTGAAATACGCAACTTTGGTTTTTACACATATCACGCGAGCGGGTCACGCGAGCGCGACATTTGGTACCTCGCGCGCGCGGATCGCGCGAGCGATTCTGGGACTTTTGCACGAGCGGATCGCGCGAGCGATTCTCGGTTTCTCGCGCGCGCGACTTGACTTTTTCAGCTTCTTTCTTTGTGCTTTTTCATCCTGTTTAGCCTGGTTTAGGTGATTTCTTCCAAATCCTGTCAGAAAATAGAAAACGAAGTAAAAATACACAAAAACAGGATAAAAAGTACTAACAAATGTGAATTAAGGCGTATAATTAGGATTAGTTCTCCCCCGATCACACCCCCAAACCTACATTTTGCTAGTCCTCGAGCAAAACTAAAATAAAAACTAACTACTAATAAAATACTACTCCATTTTCGCATGGATTACGATTGCATTTAGCATATGCAACAAGCCTTTTAAACCTCTAGGTGTCCCTAGTCGGACGAGTGAAGTCTCGTGATGGTTCTCGTCAACAAGTTACCCACAACCATTTTTATTAACTTGGAAATTTAAAAAGTTTTATTTAGAAAGAAAAACATAACATTCAATACTCCTTATTATAAAACAATGATTCGAAATAGAATAACGAACATAAAGAAACGTAATGAGACATCCACCTAAGTCATGAAAAACAATCTCAAGAACATGCATCGTATAAATCAATAGAGTTTCTCACACAATTGCACGTGTGTGATGTGGTAGTCAAGTAAACACGCGTATGTCATGAACATGGAATATAACTTGGATAACCATCCAACTATGCTTCGACTACGAATCTCACAATGTATTACACTCTCAAATGAAACACTCAGAAACAGGTGTAATTTATCTAGTATATGTGAGTAAAGGAAATATATTTTCAAAACGAGAAATGCTCACATATGACTCGAAAAGGACGCATGACACGAAAGAATAGTAGTCTCATGGATAGGATGCCAATAATCAAGAAAAAGTAATCATTACCATGTTTTAATCCTCTTCCCATCGTTTTCATATCCGAACCATGTTTCCTAAGATCAAATAGGACTTTTCAAAGGTTGTAATGTGGCTCAGGCAATGAAAAATGATAGAACGGATTAATTGGGTAGGTTTAGAATGGCATTATAAGGCATGTTCGATTTCTTTCATTCTTCTTCTACAAACTTTCTCTTCTTTCATTCTCTTTTCTCATTCCATTTTTTTTCAACCTTCTTCTTTTTATTTTGTCTTCTTTTCCTTTTTCTTTTCTTGCTTCTCAAATGATTATTCATTGAATACCAAGCAACTACCCCACTAGCATCTTATTTTCTTCTTCTTCTCAATCAACACATCACCTTAATACTACTAAAAGTTGATCACTCTTCCAGTGGTATACTCCAAGTTGATCAAGTTGGAGCTTTTAAAGAGGATAATGGTGAACAAAGAAAAAGAGACATTGTAACGGCTCAAAGGGCGAACTAAGGAAATTTTTATCTTTTATCGGTCGGCAGTAAACAAAGAGGGCCTAAAATCATTTCCTAGGGTAATACGGTTCTTCAATGTTTACAATGGAAGATTATTTAGCATGGTAACAAATATTTTAACTTGACTATCAACCAAAACAAGAATAATGAGACTAAACAACGAGTTAATGCGCTATTTCAATGAAATTCAACAAACACAATGTATTTATAACCCTCTAAAAAGAAAAGATAGGCTCAAAAGCTCACCGGGTCTAGTCTCCACCTTGTGTTATCTAGAAATCTGAATCATATTATAGTTCACAACCAACATGTATTCCAATGACTACGTGCAGTGCATAGGTTTATGTGCAAATCTATGATATAAAACTACGATTCAAACAATACATAACTTAAAACGTTACATCATAACTTCAGCAAATGTTTCATCACATCTTCCCTTGTTTACCATTCTATAACAATTCAAAGTTCTCTATCAAAAAGTATCAAATTGATATTGCAAAAACGTCGGTAATATCGTTTGTTTAAACACACTTATTGAAAAATTTTAAAATTTTGCATAAACTAATGTGCATGTGTGTGTGCATACCCCCAAACCTAAACCTTTCATTGTCCCCAATGAAACAATAAAACGAAAGAAAGGAGAGTAGGTAAGAAAGGAACGATAGTACCTTAGTTTCGGCAATGACAAACAGGTAAATGTATAAGAATATGGCGATAAAGTTCAAATGTACCTGTTAATACTAGATAAAAAGAAACTAACAAAAGAATATTAAAAGTAAATGAAACCTAAATATGGAATATAAATCTAAAAACTAAGCTAAACTAAACTAAACTAGCAAATGGAAAAGAAATAAAACGAAAAAGTATAAATGTAACAAGGAAAACAACAACTAACTCAATCTAAAAGTATGTAAGAAACCAAAACAGAAAAGTACAAAATATGGGAACAGGTGTGGAGGACTGATAGAGAAAACAAAAGAAAATATCAGAAAAATGGGTTATCGCGCGAGCGGCCCGCTCGAGCGGCCGTCGCGCGCGTGATTCCCAAGTTTTTTTTTTTTTTTTTTTAAATCGCGCCCGCGGGACCCCTTCGCGCCCGCGAAACCAGGCGCGGGAAGAAGCAGAGGCATCATATAAGAAAAAACAAGGAAAAAAACCACTAAGGGGCAAACTCGCGCGAGCGACGTCTCTCGCGAGCGGATCGCGCGCGCGATTTGGGTGTTTTCCATTTTTTGGTTAAAATTATGTATATAATATTAAAATAAATTAATTCCAACCCCCAAACATGTCCAGAAAAATTCCAAAACTAACAAAAACGACTCAAAAACGACCAAAAACAAAGAAAATAGACGAAATTAAGCTTGGGTTGCCTCCCAAAAAGCGCTATCTTTTACGTCTTCAGCTAGACCGTTCTAGCTCAAGACTCACGGAGGGTGTAACTCGGATTTTGTACCCTTTAGGGCATTAGGGAGATTCCGGTGAAACGTCGAAACAAGGTCGCTATGTGTTAATTCATTTGACGACTCACCTTTATCGTTATTACACCGATTCTTTACCTTTCGAGTAAATTCTTCATTAGGGGCCGAGGTATTAGGATTCATCCACTCATCATTCACTATATTATTCCCCTCATTCATATTTATTACGTTCTTAGGTTCAATATTCCGTCTTACCTCACCTTCCGCCTCACATAGGTAATTGTCGTCTTTAGGAGGTTGATCGACAGCATTAAAAACATTTAATTTTAATTTTATATTCCCGAACGACACTTTTATCACCCCTGTTCTACAATTAATACGTGCGTTGGCCGTAGCTAAGAATGGACGACCAAGAATAACAGGAGTGTATTTTCTAGCATCTAGCACCGGTTCGGTGTCAAGGACCATAAAATCAACGGGATAGAAACATTGATCAACTTTTACTAGGACGTCTTCGACGACTCCCCTAGGTATTTTGACAGAACGATCCGCTAATTGAATAGTAGCGGCCGTGGGCTTAAGTTCACCTAGACCTAGTTGTTTATAGACATGATAGGGTAAGAGGTTAACACTAGCACCTAAGTCAAGGAGAGCCTGATGAATGATAGTGTCACCTATGACACATGAAATCGTAGGCGTACCAGGATCTTTATACTTTGGAGGAGCGTGTTGAAATATAGAACTTACTTTTTCCGTGAGGAAGACCTTTTTCGGAGTATGACTCCGCAATTTGCGCTTTTGAGTACAAAGGTCTTTTAAACATTTAGCGTAAGCAGGAATTTGTTTAATAGCATCGAGGAAAGGAATATTAATTTTAACTTGTTTAAACACCTCGAGTATATCTTCCATTTTTGACCCTTTCTTGGGCAAATGTGACGGTCCCTCAATGTTTGGTGGATATGGAATTCTCGGAATATGATTAATCAGGGCCGGTTCATTCTCTTTCCTAACTCTATCCACATCTTCACTTTTTCCTTTATTCAAATTTAAATTTTCATTTTTCTCACCCCCATCCGGAATTACAACAACTTCCTCATCTCGAGTAGTCATCCTAGTCGAAACAGCGTTCACGCTCTCAGTCGTACTACCCACTGTGTATTGCCCCTTAGGTTGCTGAGTAGGTTGACTCGGCGACTTACTCTCAGCTAAACGGTTTAATGTAGTAACTACTTGTCCCATTTGGGACTCGAGCTTTGCGATAGACTGAGTGTGAGAGTGCACTAACTGAATCACCGACCCAAAATTTTCAAGTGAGGCTAGCACCTTCTCCTCAAATGCATTATTGCGTGGAGGTGGAGGAGGTAGTTGGTATTGACCTTGTTGATATTGGGGTCGGTACGTATTAGGAAAATTAGTCGACCTAGGATTATAGTTATTTTGTGGGAATTGTTGCATAGAATTAACGTGTTGTTCCACAAATTCCGGATATTGAGATGCAGAAGGACATGCAAAGATATTATGGGACGGTTCAAAACATAATGCACATACTTCTAAAGAGGGTGGATTGGACGTTTTGTTCATTTGCATAAGTCGGTCAAGTTTTCTATTTAATTCTTGTATTTGAATTTATTGACTTGACTCAACTGTCACCTCTCGCTTAGGTTGAAGATGATATCCCTCGAAACGTACTGACACCGCTTGGTGCATCGAATTCTCGCTCGACGTTTCAAAAATTTTCCAGGTCTCGTCGGCGCTTTTGTGTAGGAAAGTTCCCGCACAAACGGCATCGACGGTATTCCTAACAGAGGGAATAAGTCCCTCGTAAAAGACCTGGACCAACTGCCACTTTGAAACCTGATGATGTGGACACGAACGTAATAATTCTTTAAATTTTTCCCACGTGTCGTAAAGTGTTTCCCCATCTTGCATCACAAAATTTGTTATAGATTTTCTTATCTGATTCGTACGCATAATCGGGAAAAACTTTTGTAAAAATGCGGTGTGTAAGTCTTCCCATGTTCTAATTGTGTTTGGCTCCAAAGATTGAAGCCAATATTTAGCTTTATCTTTTAAAGAGAATGGAAAGAGCCGCAATTTTAATTCATCATCAGTTAAGTTTTGGGTTTTCAAAGTAGAACATATATCTTGAAAATCTCCTAAGTGTTTATATGGATCTTCATTTAGACGGCCATGGAAAGATGGAAGTAGCGAGATGGTAGACGACTTTATCTCAAAGTGAGATGCCGTCGCCTCCGGTAAGTTGATACAAGTTTGTGGCGTGTAATTCGTCGGAATAAAATAATCTTTAAGTGGAGGAGGTGGTGGTATATTAAGATTATTCATATTAGCTCCGTTGTTATTTTGGTTGTTTTCGTTATTATTTCCAATGTCTGCCATTTTAATTGGTTCTATGTTATTAAAGCGTGGTTTCTTTAGTCTTGTAAGGGTACTACGTATTTCAGATTCAAATAAAGACGTTGGTTTCGGTGTCAAATCGTCGTCTATTAAAAACCGTGTTCTAGAAGTTACGTTTGAAGACTTGTTAAGTCTTAATGTACGTTCAAGTTCAGAGTCAAAAGGTTTTAATTCCGGTTTATTTGAACGTGTACCTAACATAAACTAAAAGAAAGTATACTAAAAACAAAAACTGACTCAACTAAAAAAAAAAACAAATAGCAATCACGCAACTAAGATAACAAGCACTCAACTACTATGATGCATGAATATTATCCTGTAATGCAATGACCGCGTCAAGCCCAGCGCCCCGGGTTTCCTAGCTAATGCAGTGCAATTAACCCTAAACTAATGCAAATAGTGCGTCACAGCGCCCTGACTTACAGTGGTTTAAAGCGAGTTTCACAAGAAGCAATTTATTTTATTTTATTTATATTTTTATTTGCGTAAGCTCCTGTGGTGTAATTAGCTGCTCCACTCGGAAACGTTGACTACAAAATAAAAGAACAAGTTAGTAACTAAAAACAAAACAGAAAATAAAAAAAATAATAAAAACTAACATAATATTTACAAATTAACTAAACTAAGATTATAAAACTAAAGGTAGTAATGCAATCCCCGGCAACGGCGCCAAAAATTGGTGTTGTCAATATCAAGATGTAAAAAGTATACTTTACTTTTCTAAAGATTTGCAGTGTGGAAGTAAAGGTCGAACCCACAGAGATTGGTTAACTACAGCGACTTAATTTTAAAACCTAACTTTAGTTAATTATGAAAACGGATTTTAATTTGATTTTAATTAAACTAATAACAATAAAATTAAATCTAAACTATGAAAGCAATTAAAGTTGTTTTAAATAATGTTTAAAGGAACCTAGGATTGCAAATCCACCACTAGTTTCATAATAGGAATATTTATGAATTACTTTAGCTTATTACGTTGGATGATAATGGGGAATTGTAGCTACAAGCCCAATTCCTCCGACAAGAAGATAATCATGGTTCAAGCACCAACATAATCCATCTTCGGTTAGCACGAATTATCCCACACTAAACTAGGGTTGTGATCTAATCCGTCTAACCTAGGCATGGACTATTCGGATACTTGATAGCACAAATCAATAAAGCACCATCACATGTAAACAATCTAAACAAGCACAGCAAGCATAGATCGTTGAGCACATCACAGTCAAAATAGATCTAAGACAAGAATAAATTCTGAAAGTAATGATTTAATCAATAGAAGTACGATTTATTTATAAAAATCCTCTAAACATGTGACTGTCATCCATACATAATAAAACTAAAATAAAAACATAATTAAAACCCTATTACTCGTCTAGGGCTTCATTGAAACCCTAGATCTATGATCTAGCCGTCCATGGAAGTGATGGATGGCAAGTAGTTGATGGAGGAGGCCATGGAAACCCTTGATCTTCTTCTTCTTCTTCTTGCTTCCCTCCCTTCAATGGCTGGAAGTATGGTTGTAGAATGTGTGTATAATAATTGCCAATAATGTCTAACCCCTTTAATTATAATAAAATAGGGTATATATAGATTTACAACAAGTTTTGGAAGCCTTCCTAACCCGAAATGAACTGAAACTGATGTAATTTACAGTCTAGACGTCGTTCAGTAGTTTCGTTTGCACAGGAGTCTTCAGTATACTAAAATACGCAACTTTGGTTTTTACACATATCGCGCGAGCGCGACATTTGGTACCTCGCGCGCGCGGATCGCGCGAGCAATTCTGGGACTTTCGCGCAAGCGGATCGTGCGAGCGATTCTCGGTTTCTCGCGCGCGCGGATCGCGCGCTTGACTTGGCTTTTTCAGCTTCTTTCTTTGTGCTTTTTCATCCTGTTTAGCCTGGTTTAGGTGATTTCTTCCAAATCCTGTTAGAAAATAGAAAACGAAGTAAAAATACACAAAAACAGGATAAAAAGTACTAACAAATGTGAATTAAGGCGTATAATTAGGATTAGTTCTCTCCCGATCACATAACAACATAAAAACTGTCCATCATCTCTGATTAGATAACTAGGAAGAAAACGTTGAAAATCCCCATCAACATCACCGCTTTTAAGAACTCTTACTGTTCACCACTTTTAAGAACGCTTGCGAGTATCGTCCGTTCATAATCAATATGTATTGGTACTCTTGTTCACTGCATTTCGCTTTTAAGAACTCTTGCGAGTACAATCATAACGCCCACATCCCAAGCAGATGTACTCACGACCAATCCCTGACACTGACAGACTTGTATCGAAAATACTAATACCCCACTGACTCAGTCATCCGGTTATCCAATGTTACCTACTGTTAGCTCAAACCTTATCTCGTTATTGCGTCGTAATATTAGTAACGTTCCGAACTTGACCCCGTTACTCACCATATTATCTCAATCTCATTATCATATCCCATTGAACAAAGTGAAGTTCGATCGATTGAAGTGTTCTCGATCGATTGAAGTAAAGGTGGTCTCAATCGATTGATGTCATTTCGATCGATTGAGACTCGGTGTGTTCGATCGATTGAACTTGGTTCGATCGCTCGAACGTCTCTCCAGCAGTTCTGGACAGTGAACGTCCAGAGATGCTAGGAGGTGTTTGGGTCATCTTTAAAACGTCCAAAACATGTAAAACATTACACAAATGCTACTGAGTGAGTTTGGAACTCACCGAACATTGTTAAGGGCGCGTTTGGCTCGTCAAGCTTTGAGCTCTCTCTCTCCAATGGTGATCCTGTCTCCTCTGTCTCTGTCTTCTCTCTCTGTCTTCTTTCTTTTCATTCTCTTCTTCTTCTCCTTGTCTGTCTGTCTCTCTCTGACTGAATTTATATATATATGTGTGTATATATATATATATATCAAAACACAAGCACACAACCTCTCTCTCTCTCACACAACTCTGGTTTTCCAAACACACTACACACACGAACACAATGTATTTATATAGGAAAGGGGTGCAAGTGGCAATGTTTGCGCAGAAACTGGGATTCGTGATGATAACAAGTTCGATCGATTGAGACTCTTTCGATCGATTGAAAGTAGATCGGCCAATTTTGATCAATTGAAAAGGGGTTTGATCGATTGAAGTGGGGACTACGTCATAAATTCAGGTCGGTAGGGTTTCGATCGCTTGAACTCTGAAATGCTCCATCGCTCGAAGTGACTTCGATCGATTGAAAGTAAAACTTCAAGTATGATTAAGAGAAGTATATAGAATCTCTGTGCATAAATAATTATTGAAAATACAAGATATTACATATGATGCGCTCACTCATACCGTGTAAGCGCCTAGGGAAGTGGGCTACCCGTGGTTCTGATGGCTAAGATTCCTTTTGTGGGCAAATTTGGCACTTCACCTATTTGTTTCTAATAATTACCATACTTTATAAGTGTATTTTAACCCTTCCTTCCAAAATTATTGTCACACTTTCTATTTATAGAGTAATGTTATGCTTCTCAAATTTTGTATCCCAAATACTTTCCAAATGCATGTGACAGTGGGACCACTCTAACATTCCACAATCAAAATCAGGTGAATCTACTGCCACGTGTATTTGGGAAGCATTTGAGATATAAATTTTGAAAAGCATACAATTGTTGTATTTATTTTTTAACACTTAATACTCATAAGATTATAATTATATTATATAATTTACTACGCCTCTTTTGTAAAGTAATTTTAATGTTCTTGTTTTAATGACGTGAAATGGATTTAATTTGTCCAAAAAGTAAAATCAAAGCCTTAGATATATATGTAATAAGTTAGCATTTCTTTTTAAAGTTATAATTATAAATGGAAAATATTAACCCTTTCATTCCAAAATTATTGTCAAACTTTCCATTTATAGATTAATGCTATGCTTTTCAAATTTTGCATCTCAAATACTTCTCAAATACATGTGGAAGTGAGACCAACTTCAATAATGGTGGGACAACTCTATCATTCCATAATCAAAATCATGTGGATCCACTGTCACATGTATTTGAAAAGCATTTGTAATATAGATTTTGGAAAGCATAGCATTATTGTATTTTTTTTTTAAACACTTAATATTCTTTTAAGATTGTAATTATATTGTATAATTTATTTCTCCTATTTTATAAGATAAACTTATTGTTCTTGTTTTAAGAGTGCAGTTTTGCTCACCCCAAAATTGCTCACTCTTTGCTCACTCTCTTTTTCCATTGACCAATGCAGTGGGGTCCATTACTTTATACTATTAATTAATTATTATTTAATTATGGGTCTTACTGTATTAGCCAATGGGAGAGAAGAGTGAGTAAATAGTGAGCAATTTTGGGGTAAGCAAAAATGTATTATTATTTTACTTAGGTGAAAGAAATTTTATTTGCCCAAAAAGAAAAATAAGAACCTTAGATATTTAATAAGTTAGCATTTATTTTTAAAGTAATAATTGTTAAAATTTAAATAAAATAGATTGTTTTATAGAAGAGAGGAGGTTTTTTTAGATATTTTGGTGACCGGATACCTCTTTTGCAGGTGAAAGTTGAAAACCAATAGTTGGTTTTTTTGGAAAACTATGGTTTTTGTCATGAATGGTCAAGATTTTATCCACCACCAATCCAATGATGGAACACTAGGGGGACAAGATCTCCGCATGTGCGGACAAAACCACACATCCGTATGGTAGCCAGCTCCAATAGTAGGAAGTAAAACGAATAAGACGTTACAGCCAAAACCAAATTGAGTAAAAGGTGGGCCCGTTCATTATACAATGGAGAAATACATGGGTTAGTTTTTGGACCAAGTCCACTCTCCGACTCCCTTTTAAAATATCACATTAAATTATGAATAATGATTGGGGCACAAAAGGATACAAAAAACTTCCACAAAATGAGTGGAAAGTCTATGTGGCACAGTGGGACCTGCCAGCAATTAATGGAAACAATGCTTAATTACTGGCGGGGCCCACTGTGCCACATAGACTTTCCACTCATTTTGTGGATGTTTTTTGTATCCTTTTGTGCCCCTAGCATTGTTGTTAAATTATTTTCCAAGACTAAGTAGTATAATGCTATAATCACAACCCACATATGTATTATTGTTAAAATATATCAAAAATCCCCCACTTATTTTAACAAAAATAATTATTTGACAAGTTGGGCATATAGAATAATAACTAATAGTGTCATGCATAAATAAAGGTGAACACCGTCTTGAACCTTTACATAGTGAAAAGCATTCAAGGTATAAGAATCTTGAGTGACTGAGTCTTGAACTCAGATTCTTGTGTATACAACGAATATTATTCACACATAACACTTTTCATGGTGTAGTCTCAAAAAGCCAGCACGTTCCGACCTTTTGCTTTATCCTGGTATCATGAATGCTCTAGAGAATTTCCCAATCAATTCCCATAGGAAGCGGCCAACACTTCCACATTCACTAGGTGAGTCTATCAAGAGTGCTCCTTTGTCTGGGCACCCTGTCCATAAGGACCATAGAGCTCATTAAGAGTATAAACTCAACCTCCAAATCGCTATAGGATATCATGCTAATCACAAGTATGAGACAAATAAAATGCATGATCCACCCAAATTACTATGTGACTTGTTCTTACCCTTTGAACCTGGTTCTTGGGATCTTCAGTCTCCAGGTTGGGTTACCATCACATGCAATTTATTTATTAATGAGCTTAAGTCCCATACCTTTAGAGATACTCCATGTCTTTTCTCTTGCCAAAGCTTTGGTTAACGGGTCTACGAGATTATCACCAGACCTCACAAAATCAATAGTAACAGAACCCTCAAATAAATTCTCTCACAGCACTGTGCTTACGACGTATTTGTCATGATTTACCATTATAATATTGGTTCTGTACTCTTCTTATGGCAACAGTGCTGTCACAGTGTATCAAAGTAGTTGGAACTAGCCTAAGCCAGATAGGTATATCTGATAAAAAGCTACGCAACCAACTAGCCTCCTCGCTAGCTGAAGACAATGCAATCAGTTCAGACTCCATGGTGAACTGAGCTATAATAGTTTGTTTCTTGGATTTCCAAGAAACCGCTCCACCACCAACACTAAAAATATAGCCACTAGTGGCTTTAGAGTCTTCCGATAGGGTATTCCAATCGGCGTCACTGTAACCTTCAAGTACAGTGGGATACTTATTATAGTGAATACCCAAATTAATTGCTCTTTGTAAATACCTCATTAGTCTACCAATTGCATTCCAATGTTCTATATTAGGTTTCCTAGTATACCTACAAAGAACTCCTACTGCGTAGGCAATATCAGGTCTAGTACAATATGTAGCATATCTTAAACTCCCAATAATACTAGCATATTCCTTTTGATTAATAATGTCACCCTTATTAGGGAATAATTTAATACTCGGATCAAAAGGAGTACAAACAGGTTTACAATCAAAATAATTATATTTTTTCAAAACCTTTTCAATATAATGAGATTGATCAATAGAAATGCCAATAGGAGTTCTTGTAATTTTAATTCCCAAAATTACATTGGCTTCACCCAAAACTTTCATATCAAAATTAAGTGACAAGAAGTTTTTGGTCTCTTTTATAATCTCTAAAGTAGAGCCAAAAATTAATAAATCATCCACATATAAACATATCATAACGCATACTCCATCATTGTATTTATAATAAATACATTTGTCACTTTCATTGATTTTGAAACCATTTGAAATAATTGTTTGATCAAATTTTTCATGCCACTGTTTGGGTGCCTGTTTTAAACCATTTAATGATTTAACTAGTTTAAAAACTTTATTTTTATTATTCGGATCAATAAATCCCTAAGGTTGATCCAAATAAATTTATTCCTCTATTTCTCCATTTGAAAAAGCTATTTTAACATCCATTTGATGAATATATAAATCACGAATAGCAGCAACAGCTATCAAAATTCTAATAGAAGTAATACGAGTAACTGGAGAATAGGTATTAAAAAAAAGTCGATATTTTCCTTTTGCTTAAACCCCTTAGCTACTAATCTAGCTTTATATTTTCCAATAGAACCGTCGGGTTTAAGTTTCTTTTTAAGGACCCATTTGCAACCTATGGTTTTACATCCTGGTGGTAAATCCACAAGTTCCCACGTACGGTTGGACAAAATAGAGTCCATCTTATCCTGAATGGCTTCTCTCCAGATATTAACTTCTGAAGAGGTAAGAGCATCCTCTAAGCAAGAAGGATCTCCTTCTAAATTAAATGTATAAAAATCAGGTCCAAAGTCTTTTGAGAGCTTAGCTTTCTTACTTCTATGTGGTTCAGATTCTACATCACAGTCTCTATCATGCACCCTAGAATCAATGGGTCGTAAGGGATAGAAATAGGAGGATGGGAACCCCCACTATCCCTTGATTTAAAAGGAAATATATCTTCATAAAAATCAACATCAATGGACTCAAAAATAATATTATTTTTAATGTCTAAAAATCTATAAGCCTTACTATTAAAAGCATATCCCAAAAATACACATTCTACAACTCTACTAGCAAGTTTATGCCTCTTAGGATCAGAAAATCTAACATATGCCAAACAACCCCAAACTTGAAAATAATTTAAATTTGGCTTTCTATTTTTCCAAAGCACAAAAGGAGTAATTTTTGTTTTAGAGTGGGGAACTCTATTTAAGACATAACACACAGTTAATAAGGCTTCTCCCCAACGATTAGAGGGTGCTCCAGAACTCACAAGTAAAGCAACTACAAGTTCTGTAAAAGTCCTATTTTTACCTTCGGCTACACCATTCATTTTAAGCGAATAAGGAGCTGTAGTTTCATGTATAATACCATGAGATTCTAAAAAGTAACTACATTCTCTTTCTCCATATTCCGTGCCTCTATCGGTTTTAAGCCTTTTAATCGTTTTGTCAACTTGATTTTGAATTTCATTTAAAAAAGCCTTAAAAGCATCAAAATCATCATTTTTATTTTTCAAAAGGTAAATATATATAAATTTGGAAAAATCATCAATAAATGTGATAAAATATCTTTTTCCACCACGTGTCAAAATTCCTTCAAATTCACATAAATCACTATGAATTAACTCTAGAAGTTCAGAATTTCTAGTGACACTTTTATGTGGGGTTTTTGTAATTTTTGCTTGGCTACACGAGATACAATGCTCAAATCCTTCATTACCCAAAACAGGAATTAATCCTAATCTACTCATATTGTTCACATATTTTTTTATTTATATGACAAAGTCTAGCATGCCAAACATTCACAGAAGTAGACAAAATATAAGCAGAACTTGAGCATTTATTAATGTAAGACATATTGTGGTCGGGCCATACGGGCACCCACATGTTATTGGACTGGGTCCAATAAAACCTGGCTTTGATACCAATGTAGATAAATATGCACGCAAGCATATGAGTCGGGTATAGGTTCGTTACCTATCGGAATAGCCCGACGGATCGCCGAACGGTGTTGTTACGAGCCCGACGTCTTCACCCACGAACTACTGCTCCATGTTGCCTCCGTGTACTCTCTTATGCATCGCATAGGTCGTAGAGGACTCTTCTTGAGCCATCCCTATGACAGTCACACACTAGATCCCAAGCCCTTGTGGTGATAGGCTAGAGAGAGAAACCGTGGGGAGAGAGAGAGAGACTGCGTGAGATAGAGAGAGAGAGGCTGAGATTTTATGTCTCCCTTAGGTTTTCAATGTGTAATACACACACATATATATAAGCACAACGAAAACCTAACAGGCTTGGGACTCCAAAGCCCGTATTTGAAAAAAAATATGCACGCAAGCATACGAGTTAGGTATAGGTTCGTTACCTAGCAGAATAGCCCGACGGATCACCGAACGGTGTTGTTACGAGCCCGGCGTCTTCACCCATGCACTGCTGCTCCATGTTGCCTCCGTGTACTCTCTTATGCATCGCCTAGGTCGTAGAGGACGCTTCTTGAGCCATCCCCATGGCAGTCACGCGCTAGATCCCAAGCCCTTATGGTGATAGGCTAGAGAGAGAAACCGTGGGGAGAGAGAGAGACTGCGTGAGATAGAGAGAGAGAGAGGCTGAGATTTTATGTCTCCCTTAGGTTTTCAATGTGTAATACACACACATATATATAAGCACAACGAAAACCTAACAGGCTTGGGACTCCAAAGCCTGTAACTTGGTGTCCAAGCCAGGTCTTATTGGACCCAGTCCAATAACATGTGGATGCCCGTATAGCCCGACCACAATATGTCTTACATTTCCCACTCACCCACATAGGGTTAGTTCTAAAACTAATCTCTCAACACAACGGAATTTCTCATCTCTTTATACAGGGAAATAGAACGTGCGACCTTACGAAAAAAAAGTACAGCGACATGAGTGTAATGCCAAATCATCACCATAACTAGCAAGACACATCACTTGGAAGCTTCTCGTGTATGCCTTAGACGATTCAACCACACCAGACACATCATTCTCAATCCCTCGGTGAAAAGAAGTGATGCACCACCTCAATGTAATGTATTCATGACATATCAGTAACAAATTACGATTGTCGTAACCCTGCTAATGAGTCACAAAAACATGGTGTGTTATTGAATGGTCTTCCCTGAGCCCACATGTCAATCTGACTAACTTGACCGCTGGCCCAGACATGTCCCATAGAATGGAATTGTCTCGTCGTCCTAGGATAGCATGCTAAAGTAGCTATCATCAAGCGTCCTCTTCATGACATAGTCTCAAGTCGTGAAGGCAACCAGTTTGTAGGATAACCAATGTCTTGGATATGCTACATGGCTCACACAGTAATGAAGAGGAATCCATTCACTGCTCCACAATCGATCGCAAAAGCACATACAGTATGAAATGTATGCTATGGCGTTCTTCCATAAAAATGGGCATGTCACTCTATGCTTGGAAAAAAAGTAATGCCATACGAATCTTAGTCTAGACGTTACACAAAACGTCTAACCAGAGTTTTCCAGCACAGTCGCCACTCCTGGCGCCCGTCTGAAAACTCACATTCGGCTATAAACAGGCTACATAGAGTCGTGGGATATCTCTATGTTCGACCAAGTATAAGGTCTCATCTTAGATCCATCTAAGGCGACATATAAAAATAAGAGGGTTTATATCTAGCTCGCTGTTCTTATACTGCATAGATATAAGTGTTCAAGCTCGCTTTCTAAGCGCTATGGACACACATGTCCTAGCTAGCTATTTAAGCACCATGAACAAAAATGTCTCATCTAAGCGTCATCTAAGCGCCATGGACACGCATGTCCTAGTTCGCTATCTCGGCGTCAAGGTGAATCACCCGTGTGAGCAGGTCGATTCAAGCCCGGTGACATATAAGAAATGTGCATTCATTCCATTTATAACAAATATATATATGGAAACCAACTAGTTTATAAAACTTGAATAATAATGTCAATTCCACAATAAAATGTCTAAGCACATCAAATCCCCAATGGAGATGTGCCTTAAGACAACTTCCCTTTGCGCAAACCACATCTCAAATGTGACACGTGCTAGAATGGTTTTTGAAATCTTTCACATATGCTCAGACTTACGAGCTATCACCGTAGATGAGCATAACCTCATCACTATGAGGTGAAGAGCCTAGCCACTGTAAAAACTCTTCAACCAAAATAGCTCCTCAAACCGCTATAGAGCACACCACATATTATGCTTCCATTGCGGACAACATAAGGCAAGGTCCACAGTCCTGCGAACATATCGCAAGATACTCTTCACTACTCTCTAGTGGTAGGACCAGGGTTGCTATGGCAACGACTAATTAAACCAACCGCATAGCAGACATCTGACCGAGTACACACATTAGCATACTTCAGATTCCCTATTGCGGACGCATATGGCAAACTGGACATTTGTTTCCTCTTCTCATTATTCTTAAGACATTGATCTAAGGTCAAGGTAAGTCCCCAAAAAATGGGATGTCTATGGGTTTACAGCTTTTCATGTGAAAAATATTCAAGAAACCTCGAGAGAAGCTTCAGAGAACGATCTCTCACAATCTAAACTCCCAACATGTGGTTGGCATCACCCATATCCTCAATCTCAAACAGAGAGGACTACCACTCCTAAGCAGCGACAATGGAACTCATCTCGCTCCCAGCTATCAACATACAAAGAATTAGAACACTTTTCTTGGACCGTTTAATGTACATACATTGTACCACAGCTTAACCGATTGCTAGCTTGAGATAATAAACAGATCATTTGAGACAGCACACTTTTTGCGCTCATTCCCTTTGGTCACAACACCAATGGGATGATCCATATTTATCTCGCCGTCTTGTTCTCGATTGAGAAAAGAACAGTTCAAACATCCAACTAAAAAGGTTCCAAAACTAAATATGCGACAATTGCTAGGATAAGGCGAATGGAGTCAGATCTCAGCCTTTGGGAGAACATGTTTCCATGGTCTATACCCTCTCTGGGTACAAACTATCGCCACAAGGCGCGACTAATACTTGTCAATTGAACCATCTGCCTTGCGTTAGATTTTAAAAACACACTTGTCTCCAATAGTCCTACGCACAAGCGGAATGTCAACTAAATCCCAAACCTTATTCGCGTCCATAGAGCTCATCTCATCTAGCATAGCAACTATCCACTTAGTTTTAGCAAACGAAGAAAACCGCTTCGACAAAAGAAGTAGGCCCATCCTCATCCACTTGTGCACACATTTGCGCACATATGAAAATGTCTTCCTCAATTTCAAAACAGTGATAGGGAACTTTTTCCTCATCACCATACAGTGTACTACCTGAGAATCTTGAGTGCCTAGTGATGCACTCCCACTATCTGGTACACTCCCACTAGCGTCTAGCGGTGTACTCCCACTCGTGTAGAGACTAGTACCATTTTACAGCGATTATTGGATATGGATTCTCGATCTCCCCACCCTCTCTTAAAGATGGTATGTTGTCTTCAACATCCTCCAACTCATAGAGGTCAAGATATCTCCTAGTAATACAAATTTGGGGAAGTCATTCTCAATATCATGTGGCACCATTTCTGTCATTCCTATACCCGTTTGTTCATTACACGTGACATAGCCTGTCGAGCTATTAGAATACCTTATAAAGGTATACTTTCCAGCTCTTAAGCATAGTTTCTCGCACTTATACGAGTTATAGTGAACATAACCTCCTGAGCTCCACGGGCGCAATATCGCCTTTCCATAGCTCATAAGGGGGTAGAGGGAAACGACTGAGAGGGGGCACTCTAGTATGTAGGCAGCAAACAAAAGTACATCCCCCCAAAACAACATTGGGAGGTTGACTTGCGTAGTCCTAGCCATATCTAGGAATGTCTTATTCCTTCTTTCTACAATACCATATTGTTGCGGAGTTTCCGGAACAGAAAAGTTGTTTGCGTTTCCCCTTTTTCCTCACATAGTTCCCAGAACTGATTAGATAAATACTCGCGATCCTCACATCACGCGAAATCATCTATAAAAGTGAGAAAATAAGAGGAGCCATGACGTGCCTTTACAACCACAGGTCCACAGATATCTGAGTGAACTAGCTCTAATGCTTGAGTAGCTCTAATAGCCTCTCTAAAAGGCTTTCGATATGCTTTCCCAACTAAGAAAGACTCATACATTGGCAGGTCAACCTCAGCGAGTAGGCTCAAAAAGGGTTTCTCGAGCTAATCAAGTCATCCTATTACATCCTATGCGTTCAAGTCCAACATGTCATGTCTCAGAATAAATGAATAACAGAGGAAACTAGAATTATATAAAACAACTCTTAAGTAGTTATCCCTAGATAACCATATCCTAGTAACACTACCACAAAAAAGTATCCATCCTATTAATACCAAACTGGAGAACGCCCTCGATTGCGCTCTTCCACCTTGTTAGCCTTGGGCGCAAACTTGTTGGCCCCACCTTGCCTCCAGGCGGGTTTACCCTTACCATTGCGTTTAGGTCCACTGGCCTTGCACTTACTTCCACTTATGGAAGTAGTGGTCAAGAGTATAGCTATCGGTTTGCCTTACCTTTTTGACGCTCCGTATTCAGCTCAACATGTCAGAAGATGTCAAAACCAAAAATTTAACATTTCCGTTGTGGATCATGATTTGTTTTCTATAGACCCGCGAATCAGGCAAAGAACTAATCATAGCCTGAAACTGCAGTTCTCCAGTAAATATGTTTTGAGTATTCTGAAATCACGAATCATACCTGTCATCGACCTTAGATGTCCAGTCATCGTGTACTTGGAACATTTCCTTTACTTTCCCGAACTTTATAACTAGATGCTTAATCTAGTAGTGAATGTGTCATCGAAAAAAAATTTGAGCTGATCTCATAATACTTTGGCTATTGGGTAGTACATATACTTCCCAACAAGATCATGGTGCATGCTGCTTATCACAAAGCGCGTGCTATGATCCTTCTCGAGCCAAGTATTATAGGCTATTAAGGTTATAATGATATTAGGCCGGAGGCCCATTATTCGGTTTAATGGGTTGGACCATAGAATAAGCATAAAGCCCATAAGCTCTTACTCATTCTGTCGGTGTGTTACTTTGCAGTGCCATATTACAAAAATTAGTCCCTTTTAAACTTTTTACTTTTATAGAGATCGATAAAGTGTGGTTTGGAAAACATTTGTTTTTGTGAATCCAAAAAAAAATTTGAAGAATAATATTTGAGAACATGCGCAAGGGATTGACATTATTATTTGCACATTTCATAAGGTTTGTTTTAAAATCCAATTACAAATGAGTTTTCCCCTTTCTACAATTTAAGACCAAAAAATTCGCTATTGCTCATTAATCAAATCTTAATTTTGTAAATCAAGAAAAACCTTTTATAATTGATTTTTCTAAACAAACACCAATTAGATGGTACAATTACCTATCTAAGATCATCCACAAGATATAAAGTGCGCCATACACAAAAGTGCGAATGGACCCCTACGTGGGTCCGAATTGACAACTTAGAGCTCATGTTAAGGTAATTCAAATGTATGATTTATGAACAAAGAAAACCATCCCTTTACAAGTAGGATTTTCCAATACAAGAAATAAAACCCCCGTCCTCACATTACATTTATAGCCCATAAAAAATAGGGATGCTTTGTTCATAAACATATACAAGAACAGCCTTAAACATACATCGTGAGGACACAAGCTCTATAAATTGTCAATTATTGTCCATTCATTTGAGCCAGATTAAAATGTATTAATCACACACATCAAGCACTCATGTGGTCTTATTATAAAATAAATGGACTCATCTGTCACTCCACTTAAGGAGGAGGAATTAGAGGTCATAGGGTCAACCAATCACAAACAACAGTAATTAAACGTGACCAACAATGCAATGAGCCTCTAAAAATAATAAAATGTGCAATAAAATGATTATTGCACAACCCGGATAGCTCCCATAAGCTAAGTAAAATCAATGAAAAAATCCTGGATTTTCATTAATTTTAACCTAATTTTTTAGGTCTTAAAACATAATTTAAAACCAATTTATTAAGGGCCCTTTAAATTAACAATTAATTTAAAACCTTATGAAAAATTTAATTAATTGAAAAACTGATTTTTCATTATAAATAAAAATTTTCGGAATTTCACCAAGGCCTAAAAACATTTTGAATCAATTTAACATAATAAATTGATCTAGTTAAACGCCAAAGGTTAAAGAAGACGATATGTGCGTAAGGCGTGTCCCACGCACAGTCTGCGGCATGTGCATCCCAATCCTAATGGTTGTGATATGTTCACTGCACGTGGGAAGGTTTGGCCACTTAGCTCAGCAACTTGGGCTTATGACCCAAGTGGGGTCCAATTGTTTGGTCATATATTCGAATGTAAGTGTTGGCCCCATTGATTGTGGGCATTGATTGCTATATCACTTAAAGTATTTTTTTTTAATTAAACAACCCATTTGTCACTGAAATTGAGTTTAAAATACTTTTATAATTCAAGAAAATTCTGGAAAATTATATTTTAAAACTATTTTTATTGTTTAGTGTTTAGTACACTATAAGGGACTTTAAAATAATTTTTGTGTAAATTATCATGTACTTATGGTATTTTAGAGCATGTAATTTATGCTTTTGGGCATTTATTTAATTGCTTTATGTAGCCAAAATACATTATTAATTTTTGTAATTAATATGGGACATAAGGGACACTGTTTTAAGACTATGAAAAATTTTGTGAGACTCAGAGATAATTTTTGGTAAATTATCTCAATCATATTAATATTTTAGAGCATACAATTGTGTGTATTTGTACACATATTAAATTGCTTAAAATTTTTTATTGATTATTAGTTCAGGGAATTAACACAATGTGTTTAGAACACTAGTAGTAGCTTGAGAAAATTATTTTAGTGTATTTTCTCTCTCTTTGGGACATATTTTAGAGCATATATATTGTGTTGAGTATGCAATATAAATTGCTTAAAACATAATCAATTAAAGTTGTTGATTCTTGAATTAAATGTCTAGTGTGTTTTGTACACTAATTGGAGACTTGAGAAAATTTTATGAATTATCTCATTTTTGTTTTGGTATTTTAGAGCATAAAATTTTTGCATATGGGCATTTTTTTAATTGCCTAAAATAGCCAAAATAGATTATTAATTTTGAAATTAATATGGGGTGTTTGGAACACCATATTAGACCACTGAAAATCTTTGGAGAACAAATTTCTTGAAATTTTGTATTTTTGGGGAATTTTTGTTGCTCATAGTTAATTTCGTTTAACTAGATTAATTTATTATGTTAAATTGATTAAAAATGTTTTTGGGCCTTGGTGAAATTCCGGAAATTTTTATTTATAATGAAAAATCAGTTTTTTAATTAATTAAATTTTTCATAAGGTTTTAAATTAATTGTTAATTTAAAGGGCCCTTAATAAATTGGTTTTAAATTATGTTTTAAGACCTAAAATTAGATTAAAATTATTGAAAATCCAGGATTTTTTTTTCATTGATTTTACTTAGCTTATGGGAGCTATCCGGGCTGTGCAATAATCATTTTATTGCACATTTTATTATTTTTTGAGGCTCACTGCATTGTTGGTCACGTTTAATTACTGTTGTTTGTGATTGGTTGACCCTATGACCTCTAATTCCTCCTCCTTAAGTGGAGTGACGGATGAGTCCATTCATTTTATAATAAGACCACATGAGTGCTTGATGTGTGATTGATACATTTTAATCTGGCTTAAATGAATGGACAATAATTGACAATTTATAGAGCTTGTGTCCTCACGATGTATGTTTAAGGCTGTTCTTGTATATGTTTATGAACAAAGCATCCCTATTTTTTATGGGCTATAAATGTAATGTGAGGATGAGGGTTTTATTTCTTGTATTGGAAAAGCCTACTTGTAAATGGATGGTTTCCTTTGTTCATAAATCATACATTTGAATTACCTTAACATGAGCTCTAAGTTGTCAATTCGGACCCACGTGGGGGTCCATTCGCACTTTTTTGTATGGCGCACTTTATATTTTGTGGATGATCTTAGATAGGTAATTGTACAATCTAATTGATGTTTGTTTAGAAAAATCAATTATAAAAGGTTTTCTTGATTTACAAAATTAAGATTTGATTAATGAGCAATAGCGAATTTTTTGGTCTTAAATTGTAGAAAGGGGAAAACCTATTTGTAATTGGATTTTAAAACAAACCTTATGAAATGTGCAAATAATAATGTCAATCCCTTGCGCATGTTCTCAAATATTATTCTTCAAATTTTTTGGGTTCACAAAAATAAATGTTTTCCAAATCACACTTTGTCGATCTTTATTAAAAGTAACAAGTTTAAAAGGGAATAATTTTTTGTAATATGGCACTGCAAAGTAACACACCGATAGAATGAGTAAGAGTTTATGGGCTCTATGCTTATTCTATGGTCCAACCCATTAAACCGAATAATGGGCCTCTGGCCCAATATCATTACAACCCTAATAGCCTATAATACTTGGCTCGAGAAAGATCATAGCACGCGCTTTGTGATAAGCAGCATGCACCATTATCTTGTTGGGAAGTATATGTACTACCCAATAGCCAAAGTATTATGAGATCAGCTCAAATTTGTTTTCGATGGCACATTCACTACTAGATTAAGCATCTAGTTATGAAGTTCGGAAAAGTAAAGGAAACGTTCCAAGTACACGATGACTGGACATCTGAGGTCGATGACAGGTATGATTCATGATTTCAGAATACTCGGAACATCTTTATTGGCAAACTGCAGTTTCAGGCTATGATTAGTTCTTTGCCTGATTCGCGGGTCCATAGAAAACAAATCATGATCCACAACGAAAATGTTAAATTTTTGGTTTTGACATTTTCTGACATGTTGAGCTAAATACGGAGCACCAAAAAGGTGAGGCGAACCGTATAGCTATACTCTTGACCACTACTTTCATAAGTGGAAGTAAGCGCAAGGCCAGTGGGCCTAAACGCAATGGTAAGGGTAAACCCACCTGGAGGCAGGGTGGGGTCAGCAAGTTTGCGCCCAAGGCTAACAATGTGGAAGAGCGCAATCGAGGGCGTTCTCCAGTTCGGTATTAATAGGATGGATACTTTTTGGTGGTAGTGTTACTAGGACATGGTTATCTAGTGATAACTACTTAAGAGTTGTTTTATATAATTTTAGTTTCCTCTGTTATTCATTTATTCTGAGACAGGTCATGCTAGACTTGAACGCATATGATGTAGTAGGATGACTTGATTAGCTCGAGAAGCCCTTTTGGGCCCACTCGTTAAGGTTGACCTACCTATGTGTGAGTCTTGCTTAGTTGGCAAAGCATGCCGAAAGCCTTTTAGAGAGGCTATTAGAGCTACTCAAGCATTAGAGCTAGTTCACTCAAATATCTGTGGACCTATGGTTGTAAAGGCACGGCATGGCGCCTCTTATTTTCTCACTTTTATAGATGATTTCGCGCGGTGTGAGGATCGCGAGTATTTATCTAATCAGTTTTGGGAACTATGTGAGGAAAAAGGGGAAACGCAGACAACTTTCTGTTCCAGAAACTTCGCAACAATATGGTGTTGCAGAAAGAAGGAATATGACATTCCTAGATATGGCTAGGACTATGACGGCGCAAGTCAAGCTCCCAAAGTTGTTTTGGGGGGATGTACTATTGATTGCTGCCTACATACTAGAGTGCCTCTTCTCAGTCAATTCCCTCTACCCCCTTATGAGACATGGAAAGGTAAAAAGCTCATTTTGGAGCATTTGCGCCCGTGGAGCTCAGGAGGTCATGTTCACTATACCTCGTATAAGTGTGAGAAACTATGCTCAAGAACTGGAAAGTATACCTTTATAAGGTATTCTAATAGCTCGAAAGTCTATGTTTTGTATAATGAACAAACGGGTATAGGAATAATAAATGGTGCCACATGATATTTAGAATGACTTCCCCAGATTTGTATTACTAAAAGATATCTTGACCTCTATGAGTTGGAGTATGTTGAAGACAACATACCATCTTTAAGCGAGGGTGGGGAGATTGAGAATCCACATCCAATAATCGCTGTAAAATGGTACTAGTCTCCACCCGAGTGGGAGTACACTGCTAGATGCTAGTGGGAGTGTACCAGATAGTGGGAGTGCACCACTAGGCACTCAAGATTCTCAGGTAGTACACTGTATGGTGATGAGGAAAAAGTTCCCTATCGCTGTTTTGAAATTGAGGAAGACATTTTCATATGTGTGCAAATGTGTGCACAAGTGGATGAGGATGAGCCTACTTCTTTTGTTGAAGAATTTCTCTTCGTTTTCTGAAACTGAGTGGATAGTTGCTATGCTAGATGAGATGAGCTCTATGGACACGAATAATGTTTGGGAGTTAGTTGACATTCCGCTTGTGCGTAGGACTATTGGAGACAAGTATGTTTTCAAAATCTAACGCAAGACAGATGGTTCAATTGACAAGTATTAGGCGCACCTTGTAGCGATAGTTTGTACCCAGAGAGGGTATAGACCATGGAAACATGTTCTCCCAAAGGGTGAGATCTGACTCCATTCGCCTCATCCTAGCAATTGTCGCATATTTAGTTTTTGAACCTTTTTTAGTTGGATGTTTAAACTATTCTTTTCTCAATGGAGAACAAGACGACGAGATTAATATGGATCATCACATTGGTGTTGTGACCAAAGGGAATAAGCGCAAAAGTGTGCTACCTCAAATGATTTGTTTATTATCTCAAGCTAGCAATCGACTAGGCAATGGTACAATGTGTGTACATTAAACGGTCCAAGAAAAGTGTTCTAATTCTTTCTATGTTGATGACATCCTGAAAGCTGGGGATGGGATGAGTTCCATTGTCGCCACTTAAGAGTGGTTGTCCTCTCAGTTTGAGATTGAGGACATGGGTGATTCCAACTATGTGTTGGAAGTTTAGACTGTGAGATATTGTTCTCAGAAGCTCCTCTGTTTGTCTCGAGGGACTTACAAGATGTAGGTTCTTGAACGTTTTCACATGAAAAACTGAAAATCCATAGATATCACATCTTTTGGGGACTTTCCTCGACCTTAGATCAATGTCTTAAGAATAATGAGAAGAGTAAACAAATGTCCAGTTTGCCATATGCGTCCGCAATAGGGAATCTGAAGTATACTAATGTGTGTACTCGGTCAAATGTCCGCTATGCGGTTGGTTTAATTAGACGTTGCCAAAGCAACCATGGTCCTGTCACTAGAGAGTAGTGAAGAGTATCTTGCGATATGTTCGCAGGAGTACTGTGGACCTTGCCTTATGATGTCCATGATGGAAGCATAATATGTGGTGTGCTTTGCAGCTGTTAGAGAAGCTGTTTTGGTCGAAGAGTTTTTGCAGTGGCTAGGCTCTTTATCTCATAGTGATGAGGTTGTGCTCATCGAAGGTGATAGCACGTAAGCCTGAGGATATGCAAAAGATTTCAAAAACCATTCTAGCACGTGTCACATTTGAGATGTGGTTTGTGCAAAGGGAAGTTGTCTTAAGGCACATCTCCATTGGGGGATTTGATGTGCTTAGACATTTTATTGTGGCATTGACATTATTATTCAAGTATTATTATCAGTTAATAATAAACTAATTGGTTTCCATACATATATGTTTGTTATATGAATGGAATGAATGCACATTTCTTAAATGTCACCGGGCTTGAATCGACCTGCTCACACGGGTGATTCACCTTGGCGCCGAGATAGGGAACTAGGACATGCGTGTCCATGGCGCTTAGATGGCGAGCAAGATGAGACATGTGTTCATGGCGCTTAGATAGCTAGCTAGGACATGTATGTCCATAGCGCTTAGAAAGAGAGCTTGAACACTTATATCTAAGCAATATAAGAACAGCGAGCTAGATATAAACCCTATTCTTTCTATATGTCGCCTTAGATGGATCTAAGATGAGACCTTATACTTGGTCAAACATAGAGATATCCCACGACTCTATGTAGCATGTTTATAGCCGAATGTGAGTTTTCAGACGGGCGCCAGGAGTGGCGACTGTGCTGGAAAACTGTGGTTAGACGTTTTGTGTAACGTCTAGACTAAGATTCGTATGGCGTTACTTGTTTTACAAATATAGAGTGACATGCCCATTTTTATGGAAGAACGCCATAGCATACATTTTATACTGTATGTGCTTTTGCGATCGATTGTGGAGCAGTGAATGGATTCCGCTTCATTGCTGTGTGAGGCATGTAGCATATCCAAGACATTGGTTATCCTACAAACTGGTTACCTTCACGACTTAAGACTATGTCATGAAGAGGACGCTTGATGACAACTACTTTAGCATGCTATCCTAGGACAATGAGACAATTCCGTTCTATGGGGCGTGTCTGGGCAATCGGTCAAGTTAGTCGGATTGACATGTGGGCTCAGGGAAGACCATTCAATAACACACCATGTTTTTGTGACTCATTAGCAGGCCTGCGACAATCGTAATTTGTTACTGATATGTCATGAGTACATTACATTGAGGTGGTGCAGCACTTCTTTTCACCGAGGGATTGAGAATGTTGTGTCTAGTGTGGTTGAATCGTCTAAGGCATACACGAGAAGCTTCCGAGTGATGTGCCTTGCTGGTTATGGTGATGATTTGGCATTACACTCCTGTCGCTGTACTTTCTTTTCGTAAGGTCGCATGTTCTATTTCCCTGTATGAAGAGATGAGAAATTCCGTTGTGTTGAGAGATTAGTTTTAGAACTAACCCTTTGTGGGTGAGTGGGAGATGTAAGACATATTGTGGTCAGGCCATACGGGCACCCACATGTTATTGGACTGGGTCCAATAAGACCTGGCTTGGACACCAAGTTACGGGCTTTGGAGTCCCAAGCCTATTAGGTTTTCGTTGTGCTTATATATATGTGTGTGTATTACACATTGAAAACCTAAGGGAGACATAAAATCTTAGCCTCTCTCTCTCTCTCTCTATCTCACGCAGTCTCTCTCTCTCTCCCCGCAGTTTCTTTCTCTAGCCTATCACCACAAGGGCTTGGGATCTAGCGCGTGACTGTCATGGGGATGGCTCAAGAAGCGTCCTCTATGACCTAGGCGATGCATAAGAGAGTACACGGAGGCAACATGGAGCAGCAGTTCGTGGGTGAAGATGCCGGGCTCGTAACAACACTGTTCGGCGATCCGTCGGGCTATTCCGCTAACAACCTATACCCGACTCGTATGCTTGCGTGCATATTTATCTACAATTAATATCATAAACATTCAACTTAAACATACCCTTACAAGCATAGCCTTTCCCAACAAACATACCAGACTTAGAAATTACATACTGATCACCACCAAAAGATTGGCTAAAACCAGCCTTATTAATTAAAAAACTAGAAACTAAATTTTTCCTAATCTCCGGAGTATGTAGTACATCCTTCAAAATCAATTTCTTCCTGGAGGTAAAATTTAGCTCCACATTGCCAGTGCCTAGAACCTTTGTAGTATGAGAATCACCAAGCAATACATTTTCATTCTCCGTAGGAGAGTAGCTCTTGAACCAACCGTGATTGTTACACACGTGCCTAGAGTTACCGGTATCAATCCACCATCCTTCGGAAACTGTCATGGAATTTACTTCCATAATCATAGCCACAAGTGGCTCTTCAATCACATTAACCTGAGGAGCAGACTGACGCTTCCGGCAATTCCGAGCGAAATACCCGGGATGTCCACAAACATAACATCCATTTGGATTATTTTGTCTTGAAGGAGGTCCTTGGTTCGTATTCCTTTTGAAGTGGTTCTGACTCTGGTTTGGATGAAATTTTTTCTTTTGTCCAAAAGAATTTTTCTGCCCATTTTTATTTTAAAAATTTGTGGACTGGTTTCAAAACTTTATTTTTATTTTGTTGGGGGCTAACAGTATTAATTTTGGCAGACATAAAATTTTTCTCTTTTTGATCTTGAAGTCTAGATTCCTCTTCAATTCGGAGTCTCACAATTAGACTCTCCATAGAAAACTCTTTAGATTTGTGCCTTAAGGAGTTCCTGAAATCCTTCCAAGAGGGGGGTAGTTTATCAATTAAAAGTGCAACTTGAAATTGTTCATCTATTTTCATCCCCTCTGAAAGAATTTCATGAAATATTTTTTGAAGTTTATGGCACTGTGAGACTACCGATTTGTCGTCTGCCATTTGGTATTTTAAATAATGACTTACAACGTATTTTTCGCTCCAGCTTCTTCGGTGTCATATTTCTTTTGAAGAGCAGTCCAAACTTCTGCAGTTGTAGGCAACTCCGCATAAAAGTCATAAAGCTCATCTAAAAGCCCATTGAGAATGTAGTTTTTGCAATTGAAATCAGCAACTTCCCATTTAAGTGCTTGATGAGATCTTGCGGGCTTTAGCAATTCTGAGTCCCTCGGATTAGGCTCGTCAAGAACAAAGGCAACCTTTAGCAAAGATAGGTAGAACATCATTTTGGTCTTCCAACGCTTGAAGAATTGGCCTTCGAACCAAAAATGACGGTTGCAACTGTTGTCACTTACAGAAGTAGTATTCTGATTGGCTTCCATGAGGCTTGTTCAACCTTAAAATTGTTGAAAATCTGTATCGAAATAGCTTTGAAAATTAGAAACTGAATCAGTAACGGGCCAAGGCGCAGACAATGTCGCTCTCTTTAAGGTTGATTTCGCGCCTCCTCGATCTTCTCATCGGTGCACAGGATGGTGTGTCAACCCCCAGGATACAACAGCCCAAACTATAATAAATTTTTGTTCTGCTTTATGCACCAAGCTGAACAAAACACAATGAACTACACCAAAACTAAAAACATCAACCTGTATTGCCCAATATCTTATACGATTTATGAAATGATAAAGCAAAGAGAAACTTTCAGAGAAACTGTGAAAGTTTCTTCTAAACGTAGTAGTTGAAAAGTAGGAATAAGAGAAACAGAGTGTACACTTTTTTTTTCACCGACTTGTCAGATACAATTCTTATGTACATAAAAAAAACATATAATAGTAGGAAGTAAAACGAATAGGCTAAATTACACTTTAGTACCCTATAGTTTGGACGAAGTTTCACTTTGGGGCCTCTAGTTTCAATTGTAACACTTTGGTCCCTGTAGTTTTGAATTGGTTTCAATGTAGGCCCTGCCTCTAACTCCGTTAATGCAACTTGACGGCTCACTCATGTGCTTTGAAAACTCTAGGGCCCAAAGTGAAACTTCTCCGAAACTCTAAGGCCCAATGTGAAACTTCGCATAAACATAGGGTACCATTGTAATTTTTCGTCAAGTTAAACTAACGGAGTTAGAGGCAGGGCCTACATTGAAACCAATTCAAAACTACAGGGACCAAAGTGTTACAATTGAAACTAGAGGCCCCAAAGTGAAACTTGGCCCAAACTATAGGGTACTAAAGTGTAATTTAGCCAAACGAATAAGACGTTACAGCCAAAACCAAATTGAGTAAAAGGTAGGCCCGTTCATTATACAGTTGAGAAATACATGGGTTAGTTTTTGGACCAAGTCCACTCTCTGACTCCCTTTTAAAATATCACATTAAATTATTTTCCAAGACTAAGTAGTATAATGCTATAATCACAACCCACATATGTATTATTGTTAAAATATATCAATACCATATGGTTTTTATTGTTTCAATTACCAGGTATGTTCTCAACTCTCCCTCCATCTCCAAGTTATGCGTTTGTTTAGTGTGCGATTGAATCTAAAGTAGATCTTAGCCTGTGGTGGCTGAAAAGTGGGTGGGTTTTGGCTAGAAGATTAGGAAAGTTTCCTGCAATTGTGGAATGAAATGGGTATTTCAAAGATGTGTTTGTTGGGTTTTTTTTTGGGATTAAAAGTTGTGTAGAGAGATATTTGGGACCTATGCGATTGAATCTAACGTACACATCTGGGGGATGCAAAAGAGAAAAATTAAAGTAGTGCTCGGTTCATGTAAGGTTCCAATTCTAAACCGTTGGCTTTGGTTCTTGTGTTTTCATGTTGAGAGTACATGTCAAAAGGATGGGTGGGTAGTGAGTCATGGTGGGCCATGTTTTGTTAAATCAGATATTGAATCGGAAAGTTTGGATGTTGGGGACACATGGCAGGAGACCTACCACTTTCTCCGTTTCACGTCCCCCACAATTGACTCCACATCGAACATCCAAGTTGAGGTAAAAAAAAAGGATCAGATGTGAACCAATACAACAAAAGCTTCCTAGACCAATAATGCACTCCATGAAAGTCCGAATGCTTTTTAAGAACAATTGTGTAAATCAAAAAATACAATAAGATTATTCTCCACAAACAGTTTTAGGTCCATTAAGTTGAATACACATCATTGACCAAATGCACCGTTTTGCTTATTCGACATTGTGTTTGATCACGAGGTACACAATCTATTGTACTTTTTTAAACAATTACTTTACATCAAAAAATACAATTTTTCTATGCAACAAGAGACATAACAATTAAAGTCACTCTACGTATCGGATGTAAATTTAGATCAATAAATTGCAAGGAGTATACCATTGAAGTTATGCAAGATGAGCTTTGAACATATAAAGTTATACAATCTATTTTGTCAAGATTCTATCCTTTTGGTATGTTTGTTGGAGGCAAACTAATTACTTTTATGAAGAAAAAAAAATTTATCCCGTGCATAGCACGGGTCAACGCTAGTATATTATATAGGGAAATCATAATGCCAGAGCAATTTCCTTTATTGCCAGAGCATATTCTAACACTTTTTTATTTGTAACGGAAAAAATCCATTAGTAATGTCAAAAATCCGTTAGAAAAATGGTGGGCTGCTCTGGCAATAAAGGAAATTGCTCTGGCATTATGGGTAGCCTATTATATATAGATGATACATTTTCTATCTCCCTATCTCTTTCTCTCTCTCTCTCTCTCTATATATATATATATATAGATGCATACACACACACCAGCGCCGTGAGAGCTGACTAGGGCCATAATGTTGTTGACGGTGTCAAAACAAGTGTAGCCAGCCATTGCGGTTGAAACGCCAGTTTCTCTGTTTCCCCGGAAGTCTGATGCAGTCGCTAAGATCGACAAAGCCTTGTATCTGGTTTGATTTTGGCTCAATTCTCTCTCTCTCTCTCTCTCTCTCTCTCTCTCTCTCTCTCTCTCTCTCTCTCTCTCTATTTTGATTTTGGCTATAGTCAATTGGTTACTTCCTCAGTCTATAGAGACGATATAACTTAAAAAAATGAATCATATTGATGAGAATGGTTACCAATGTGGACACAATAACTTAAGTTTGTTTGTCACTTTTTTCATGGCCAATAGACAGAGGGGGGAATTTGATACCCCATTTCAAACTTGGAGGGAGGTTAGTGATATTATTGAAACGTGAAGGGTGCTGAGTGTGAATGCAACAAATCTCAAGGAGTCTAGGCGATATTTACCCTTTTATATAATATCTAAAATTTACAATACTAATGACCATTCTTTCTTACATTTACATTAATATTTCTCATACGGCTGTCCTTCCACTTTATCAATATAGAAACACAAAACGTTTAAAGTAAATTAGCCATTAAAGCAATAACTATCGATCATATATTCTTAAAAAGTATCAATTAATCATTCCCATCTCTTCACAAGATTCCCTAGAATATTCTTTCTGCTTATGTCTGCCTTTTAACTTTGCTTGGTGTTTGCACTTTAAAAAATACATTTTTTTAATCAAAATTTACAGAGGTCGATTGTAATTATTTATCGGACTAATGAGACCGATCATGAAAATTAATGACTAAGAAATTGGTTCGAAGTTGATTGGTCTGAAGAAATCCAGTTGCAGTCAGGCTAACATATATATATATATATATATGCTCGGGCTGCTACCAATTTAATAATTCAGTCTAGTAGACCGGCGCGATGGAGGGAAGCTTAATAGCCAACTTAGCATTGACTTTTCAATAATTTTGACTACTCTAGTTGGCCTTTTGGTAATTTAGGCTATGCTTATGTTTGGTCCACTGGTATGGAAAGGCAGCCCGATGGCTTTTGGCCATTTAGTCCGATCTACTTATAAAATTGGCCATCTTAGTTGACAAGTTTGTAAATATGGCCACATGTTTAGTTGCCATGAAATAGTGCAATCATGATTTCTCCATATTGGCTACGTGGCCATTGAAGATCAATTTGGCTCATATCTCATTTTGCCACGTAGGTGGACCCACTTCAACTTGGCCACCTCATTTTAGATCATACATGGGGAGGTGAGCTATGCTTCTATTTTAGTTGGGCAAATGTCAAATAAGAAATATCATTTGCACCAGTGCAGTATCTCAGTTCGGGCTGCGCAATTTGGCCACGGCCTCACTACTTGCCCATTCAAGTATAGGTGGTCCACTTTTGGAAAGTATATCACCCTATAAACTCTCTTACGTGATAATGATTTTATAGAAAATTAGTCTAAAATACCTCTGTATAACAGTTTATTGTATAAAGGTCAAAATGGATTTTATTTTTATATATACTCCTTCATAGCGGCAACATTTTTGTTGGTACTATTTTCGCGCTATTTCAGCTTTTTAATTTGACAAATCCACACCTAGAGTTTTATTTTGAATTGAACTCTAATCTCTGATCGTTCCACGAAATTGTAGGCAGTGATCGATGAAGACAATCAACTGTAATCTGATCTGATCGTTCCACAAAATTATAGGCAGTGATCGATGAAGATAATCAACTATAATCTGATCTAATCGTTCCACGAAATTACAGGCAGTGATCGATGAAGATAATCATTGACTTGCGATATTGATTTGTAGAAGATTGATTGTGATTAAGAATTGCAAGATTGATTGTGTTGATTGCGTAGATTAGGTAAGTAATTTTCAAGTAAATTTATATTGTTGATTAGGAAAGTTGTAATCTTTTATTAATCTATTATGATTTCATCTTCTGTTAATGTAGATGATGAATTTTGATTGTCGAAATCATAAGACAGTGCAGATTGCGAAGTAGAATCATTTTGTAGGTTCAGTTTTAGTGCGATTTTTGTATTTGCAGATTGAAGTGTGTAGCTTATGTATTTTCGTGTTTCAATTTGCATTACTTATGGAATCTGTGGTGTTGTTTTTTTGAAATTTTATAGAGGACGAAATAGATTCAAGGTATTAGTTTTGAGTTGTAGTTTGAGTTTTAGATTATCGATATTCATGTGTATTGAGATTCAAGTGTGTAGCTTAAGTATGCGAAGTGCTTAAGTATTTTTTTTTTCATAGAAGCAGTGTGAAATTTCACAGCACATAATAATAGTCATGTTATGACAAGTTTCATACGATATCAGTTGGATTGATAAATGTGTTATGATATATTTGACATAACACATATTAGAAACAAGATTATTTAGGGTTTATACGCAAATAGGTTTGGAAATATATTTGTACTAAGTGGTATATGATTGAGGTGAATTTTGACATACAAAATATTTTTGTTAGTATAGTGACTATGTGATATTTAAGATTATTGGCTAAAATGTAGTAATTCTGGATGCATTGTGAAATTTTAAATAACTGCTGACAAAAAATTTGGATGTGATGTTGATGATTGTAACATAAGTGATAAACTTTTGGTTAATTTTTGTAATTGTTTGGTTGATTGTAACAATTTTGTGATTTCTTAATGCAGTTGCAATGGAAAAGCAAGAGTTGTTATTGTGTACATATGGGACTGATACAGCTATTACTATAGTATCTGACATTGGTGGATTTAGTATGTTGACACAGTTTATATGTTCAAAATGGTGTAAGCTTGATAAGGATTCAATGTCGTTGACATATCAGATACCTGGTTTTGCAAATTGCATGTTGGATAATGAAGGTGACTTTAAAAATATGATTTGTTTGGCAGCTGTTATGAAATTAGAATTCATTAATGTTCAGGTTGTTGATGATTTGAGTGATTCTGATGAAGAGTGTGTTGAATTGCCGTTGTTGAGTTATAAGAATCAGCTGGAGTTGGAGGCCGATTTGCTGCCTACATTTTGTGCAGAACAAAATGTTCCAGTTCTCTGTTCGTCGTGGAGTCAGGGGATTGCTGAGGTTGGACAGTGCTTTGAAGGTGGTGCTGCAGATTTTCGGTTAGCGCTAAGAAAATATAGTATTGAACTTGGTTTCCATTTTAAGTATCTAAGGAATGATGAAGGTCGAGTAACGGCGGTTTGTAGTTGTCTAGAGGCAACTGGTTGTCAATGGCGAGTACATGCTTCAACAGAGAGTGTGAATGGTTTTTTTTACATACGCAATTTGAATAATATACACACGTGCGGGTCAGTTGTTCGTACTTCCAAACATCCACGGTTGAATTCTGAGTTGGTGGGGAATTTGATTTATGGGAAAGTATGCCGAAAGCCATTAATATCACCAATGGATGTGATTGATGATATCAAGAAGGATTATGGTTTGGACATTATGTACCATCATGCATGGTTTGGTGTTGAAAATGCAAGGAAGGAGATATATGGTGACCAAGCATTGTCTTTTGACAAGCTTAGGTTGTATTTTAATGAAGCTTGTAAAGCCAATCTTGGTAATAAGTTGTTGATTCAATCTCATCCTGAAACACGACGATTTGAAAGATGTTTTGTAGCCTTTGCTGCTTGTATAAATGGATTTAATTTTCTACGGCCAATGATTTTCCTAGATGGAACTTTCCTTAAAGGGCGTTAGAAAGGGGTACTTTTAGGAGCGACTTGTAAAGATGGAAATCAAGGTAGTATTTTTATGTTTGTATTGTTAACTTTATGTTAAATTGCACATACATGTTTTTATATTGGTTATGTGTTGTTATATTTATGTGAAATTTCACAACACTTATATTTATGTGAAATTTCACAGATGTTTAATTAGTTGTTTCAGGGTATCAACTGTGTGTGAAATTTGTTACATAATTGTTTTTATGTTGTTTCGTTATTGTTAAGTTCATGTGAAATTTCACACAGGCGTTATAACTTTCACACATGTTTGTTTAGTTAATTTTTTGGTTATTCAATTGTCTCAGAAGTTTCTCACAGATTTATTTTGCTTGGTTGTGTATTGTTAACTTTATGTTAAATTTAATAAATGTTCAACTAGTTGACATTGATAATAGCATTTTGGATGTGATGTTATCTTGCTTATGTCTTGTTATCTTTATGTGAAATTTCACAGATGTTTAATTAGTTGTTTCAATGTACTCAACTGTGTGTGAATTTGTTACATATGTAATTTTATGTTCTTTCCTTATTGTTAACTTCATGTGGAATTTCACACATATTTGTTTACTTAAATTTTTGGCTAATTTAATGTTATATCCTTATCGTTAACTTCTTTATTTGATGTACTTTAAATTTTTGAGTGAATATTTTCAAACATATGTTATTTCTTTGTCATTGTAGGAGTTTATAGTCTTGCGTATGCAGTTGTTAGTTCCGAAGATACCGATAATTGGATGTGGTTCTTGAAAGAATTACGTGGTGTAATAAATCTTCAACAGACGATTACCTTTATTTTTTACCGGAATGTTGGTCTTCTTGAAGCTGTGAGGATAGTATTTCCAAATGATTTCCACTCATTTTGTCTGCATCATTTGAAGTACAATCTTCAATATAAGTTAAAAGGGGTTTCTGTGAAGTTTAGGGAGCGGATGCTTTATAAGTTTCGTGAATGTGCTTATGTCCCAAATGCTGATCAATTTCGTTTTTTGGTTGAAGCATTAGTTGATGAGGGTGGAAAGAAAATTGCAGATTTTTTGGTTGACTTACCGAAAGAAAACTGGTCCAATGCACACTTCAAGGGAAAAGATATGGGGAGATGTGTTCAAATATAGCTGAATCTTGGAATGCAAAGTTTAAGAAAGCACGGCATTTGCCAATTACAAATACGATAGATAAGATTCGTATAAAAACAATGACTGACATTGCGAAGAAGAGGGCTGAATGCAAGAAATGGACTGGGATACTTTGTCCAGCTATGCACAAGAGGCTTGAAGCTGCTTTAGATAAAGGTAAGACATGGAACATTAGTATATCGAGCGAAGACATATTTGAGGTACACTGCCAGCCTTCACAATTGGTTGACATATCTTCTCGTACTTGTTCTTGTGGTGGTTGGCAGATACATGGTTTTCCATGTTCTCATGCTGCTGTCGTTATTCACAAAAGTACTCAGATTACTTGAAGGGTGTTGACAAATTATATTGAGGAGTACTTTTTTGTTCATTATTATGAACAATGCTATTCAATGTCTATTCATCCAGTTATCACGAGTGAACAACCTAGCAGTAGTGCGTCTGTTGTGAAAATATTTCCACCAGTTTGCAAGAAGTTGCCTGGAAAGCCCAAGAGTAAGAGGATACCATCTAGAGGAGAGAAGATTCGAAAGATACGGTGTGGGAGATGTAAAAAGAAGGCAAATCATAACAGCAAGACTTACCGTGAGGTAATAGAAAATTGAGAAGATATAGTTAAATCACATTGATTGCTGGTTATTTGAAGATTCTGTGAGATTGTGTGTGAAATTTCACATATTATGCTTTATAGTTTTCAGACAGTTTCATTGATTGTTGATGGAATACATTTCATTGATTCTAGAACTCTATTATGGATATTTTTTTTTATAATGCTGAATTTTGAGTAAATGGTGGATTTTTTAGATATTGTTTTGGTACTTGAGATGTGTTTTATACCCTTTCAAAGCATTGTTGTTTACGGCAGTACTCCTCTGATTATTCAGTGCTTATTAATTTACTGTTTGGTTCATGACACTTAATGTGGATGTTATGCTTTGTACACTGTGATCAATGGTGAATGTACACTGTGTGACCAATAGTCCATAAATAGTTGTCTTTGTGCAGATGAATGTACACTGTGTGACCAATAGTCCATATATAGTTGTGTTTGTGGCCTTTCTCCTCTGTAGTTTATGTATACTTTTTTTGAGGTTGATTACACTTTTTGAGGTTGATCACATCACTGAAGTGCACCAATATATGCATACATATACCAATGTGCTGACGCAGATTAAAACAACATAAAATAAAGAACAGATGTGTTTAGCAATCACTACAAAATTACTTCAGTGAGCATAAGATAAAGTTTTCTTCCTCTCACCATTGTTGCTGAACGGAATCAATCATATAAGTGATAGTTATGAGAAGTTTCACACAGTTACGATGTTAAGTTTATGGTGGTGACATGATTTTGATGAAATGTAGAACTAAACGGAATGTTATGTGAAATTTCGCATAGTCACATACACATTGATGAGATTTTATGGTATTTATGTGACATTTCACATAGTCCACCAATATATGCATACATATACCAATGTGCTCACGCAGATTGAAACAATATATATAAAAAAAAAAAAAAGAACAGATGTGTTTAGCAATCACTGCAAAATTACTTCAGTGAGCATAAGATAAAGTTTTCTTCCTCTCACCATTGCTACTAAACAGCATAAATCATATAAGTGATAGTTATGAGAATTTTCACACAGTTACGATGTTAAGTTTATGGTGGTGACATGATTTTGATGAAATGTAGAACTAAACAGAATGTTATGTGAAATTTCACATAGTCACACACACATTGATGAGATTTTGTGGTATTTATTTGACATTTCACATAGTCCACCAATTTATGGAATGTTTGTATGAAATTTTCACCATTGTTGATGGGAAGTTTAACACAATTATCTCTCTCCCTCTCTCTCTCTCTCTGACTTTGAGTTTGTTATGAACCGAGGTGGTTTAAAATAAACAAGGTACGTGATAATAGATACTTATGCTATGATGATTGAATATCTGAGCTTACTTTGTGTAAGGCAAATGGTTTATTATCCATTTATTGTTTATACCTCAAAGTTTCAAGTTTATGATGCTGACGTGATTTTCATCAAACGCCGAACTAATTGAATATTATGTGAAATTTCACATTGTCAGATACACATGCATGGTTATGATAATTTATTACACATGCAAATATATTTAGAGGCAATAATGAAATACTAACTTGTGTTATTTATTATACTTACAAGAAGAGATACAAATAAACCCTAAACCCTAAACTTAAGGCGAACAGGACTGCAGTTGCACATATTACTAAATGCTTCCATTCAGAGTCCTCTTTGTATGTAGAATCATCCGATTATGTACTCAAACGGAAGCACCCATATTTTTCATCGAAATGGAAAACCTCGTTTCCATCAAGAACCTCCATCCCTTCGGAACAGCACACAGTAGACGAAGGCGATAGATGTTCCCTGGTAAAGACAAAGACTTAGCAATTCAATGGCATAACAAATAATCAATGATTGTAATTTTGTTGACATTTCTTTCAAAACAAAAATATGCCAAGCAAGAATATTGAGGAGCATAGAATTTGATCCATAACTCAACCAGTTACCCATTTTGGTGGAAGCTTAGTAAGTAATTGGTGAAGTAGATCAACAGCTAACCCCTTTTATACGGAAAAAAAGAGGACCAGTCTATGTATTTGAAGAAGCAATGTAGCCACGTGAACTTTATGTGAATAGGTACTGTAACCTTTATGTGAAATTTCACATACAATAATTGACCTTTGGTATGTGTTTTAGTTCTATCAGTGGACTGTTTTTCTATAACATACAACACTGTTCTCATGTGAAGAAGCAATGTAGCCACATGAAGTTCAGACTTTTCATGCATGTGAATAGTTATTGTAACCTTTATGTGATTTGACAGATCAGTAACTAACCGTTGGGTTTGTGTTTTAGTTCTATCAATGGACTGTGATTAGCACTATTCCCATGTGAAGACGTACATAATGTATGTGAGATGGAGGACTGTAGCCATGTGAACAAGGTATTGAAACAAGGTATTAACACATGAAGTTTGGAGTGTCTAATTTTTTGGACACAACCTGCACACAACTTTCACACAATTTTCTTAAAAATGTGTCTATCTCTCCTGTGTCACTGTGGGGTCCAGTGACATCACAAGAGAGAGATAGACACATCTTTTATGAAGATTGTGTGGAAGTTGTGTGAAGGTTGTGTCCCAAGAATAACTCGTTTGGACTATGTACCCATGTATTGTTTTTGCTCATTAGTATAGTCAATACTATTTTGAATGTTATGTGAAATTTTAATAATGGTGACATGGTGGTTAACTCAAGTTTGAATGTTATGTGAAATTTCACATATGGATTCGTATCTAGCTTCGGATCTGGAGAGACATGAATGGATAACATAACAAGCATAGCATTCAGGCCACCAGCATAAAGTTAACAATCAAGATCTATAAAAAATTTCAGATATGAATAAGTCAAGTCATAAGTGATTTTCCATGTATATTTCAGATATGAATAAGTGTATCGGTTGTTGTTATTCACAAAACCACTTAGATGACGAGAAGGGTGTTGATAGATTATATTGAGGTATAACTCGTTTGGACTATGTACCCATGTATTGTTTTTGCTCGTTAGTATAATCAATACTATTTTGAAAGTTATGTGAAATTTCAATAATGGTGACAAGGTGGTTAATTCAAATTTGAATGTTATGTGAAATTTCACATAGGTTAAATTTTGTGATGATTGTTTTGATTTTGTATAAAGTTTGTTATGTTAAGGAATTTTGGTAGAGCTGCAATGTTAACTTTATGCTGGTGGCCTGAATTTCGTCAAGTATGGAAAGAATGAATTTGTGATTTTGCAGTTGTTATTCACAAAACCACTTAGATGTGTAAAAGGTTGTTGATATATTATATTGACGTATTGCTTTTTCTCATTAGAATAGTCAATACAATTTTGAATGTTATGTGAAATTTTAGTAATGGTGACATGGTGGTTAATTCAAATTTGAATGTTATGTGAAATTTCACATAGGTTAAATTGTGTGAAGATTGTTCTGTTTTTGTAGAAAGCTTGTTATGTTGAGTAATTTTTTATAGAGCTGCAATGTTAACTTTATGCTGGTGGCCTGAATCCTATGATATATAAAAAAGAATGAATGTCTGATTGTCACAAAAAATTCATAGATGTAATACTCTATGCATGTGATTGTCAATAAGATTGTTAACAACATTTGAAAAGAATCATGTAAAACCAATAGTTATGCACAGAAAGAGATATGCAGTTTTTCATATAATAGTTTGAACATTATGTCATTATCAATACAGGTCAAAACACGAAAAATACTGAATTCACATATGGTTCCGAGACAACCAAGTTTCTGTATACGTAATCATTACATTTTATAGAAAATCCTCACATATTATTCGACATTTCCAATTTTCACAATTCACTATTGTTCACTGGTAGTTAGCAGAGGTACCCATTGAGAAATTCATGGACAAGTTCGACACGCATTTTTTTCACATCACACAACACTGTGACTGGCTCATTATAGAAAATACTTCTGATGACGTGACAAACAATAACTCCACAGTCTACTGATTCACAAGCCTGCTGTGGGGTGTGCTTTATGTTTATTATTGGACTGATTTTCTCTTGTACTTTCCTTTGGATATGATAACTATCCACATAATCTCTCTGGAAAACATGAAAAAGAAAATTATGTATAACATTCTGTATTAAGTGGTTGTGTTGGAATTAGATTCATAGGTTTGAATCTTACCATAATCTCAGCATCCTTTCTGTATGGATCTCTGGTATTTGAAGTCCTTGGACGAAATGAGTTGTAATAATTTCACAGCCCTTCTTCAGTACCATTCACTATAATTGTCCAATGATTTTGCAACCCTTGAGTTGCCTTGTGAAATCAATGGGAACATATGGTATCGTGTTTTCACACTCAAGAATTTGCTTATGCAGTTTTTTATGTTCTCAAGGTCATATTCTTTCACCCATTGCTGTATATTTTTCAAAGCAAGTGTTAGTAACATAGTGTAGTAAAACAAGTACTGTAATATAGGAAATTTTAGAGGTGACGAAGAATTTTACCAAGTATAAGCTCTTAAACACAAATGATGTCCCAGATGTTTCGGTGTGTTCTTGTGAAATCAATCCACTCTTTTGATTATTCATCAACACTTCTGTGTATACATCGATCATCTAGTAATAAAAATTCAATTTACAATTAGATTGTGTCTGAAGACTAAAAGTATGATTGAGATTTTAAGATGATAGTAAGATACATTGTTTGAGATTTCCCTTTCGAGTATGATTGAAATAATGTCACCAAATGTGACAAACTCTTATTCATCACCCAATGAGTATATACGAGTCCTGTCATACGTAAACAGAGAATTATACAATTGTAGATTGTAGTGAGATTTCAAATTGAAATAAAAATAATAGACTTCAAAACTTACATTGGATGACCATTAATCCATAAGTTCTCTATCTTTGCCTTATCTTCTTCTGTCAACAAAAGATAGATTGGAGAACTTTGTACAGAAGGCATAACAATGTTCACATCTAGGCTTTGTTCGAGATCGATTATTTCTTCAACTATATTGTCTTGTTCATCAATCTCATCTCTGACATTTGCTTTCCTTTCTTCTGAATATTCTTCATCTGAGTTTGGATACAGATACCTTGGATCCTTGTTCAGAACTCTTTCTTTCATTTTCAGACGTTTAACATATGATTTTGGTGACTCAATCTTGGACTTCTACATGAATTAGAAATATCAAAAATGTCAAGTACAATTATAATGTTATGCAAACCAGCTCTATTAACAAATTTTACCATAGCTCTTGTTTTTGGACCAGGATTCTCACAATCAACTTGTTTGCCTCTCTTTGTATTCTTTTTCTCAACTTTTTGTTCCATTGGTGTCTCAAAGTCTGACTCCTGCTGAAATAATAAATGTTACAATAGAATTATACATGGAAGTATTAGATAGTTATGAGAAAATAAAACCCAGTAGTCGATATTAGGCTTATGAGAAATGGAAGTGTTTGAGAAAATCATATTTTACTATGACATGTTTTACCATTGCTGTTGTGTTTGGAGCAGTTTTTTCCAATTGTACTTCTTGCTCACCAGACGACTTCACAAACTTATCAACCTTTCTCTTTTTTGTTTTGTTTTCCAACTTTGCTTCCTCAGTCTCCAAGTCCTCAGCAAATTGAAAGTCATAAATAAAAATTATTAATGATAACTATTAATGTTATGTGAATTTTCACATAACTATTTACTAGTGTTATGTGAAAATCATATTTTATTATAACGTCTTACCATTGCTGTTGTGTTTGCAGCAGTTTTTTCCAATTGTTCTTGTTATTCACCAGATTTCACAAACTTATCAGCCTTTCTTGTTTTTCTTTTCTTTTCCAACATTGCTTCCTGAGTCTGCAAGTCCTTAACAAATTGGAAATCATACATGAAAAATATTAATCTTAACTTTTAATGTTATGTGAAATTTCACATAACTATTGAATAGTGTTGTGTGAAATTTCACGTAAGTATTAACAAACATTATCAAGGCTTCAATTAGACTAATATTTTTTAGGAGCTGCAACTAAAGAATGTTACGATAAATTTTACAGAACTAATTTCTAGCTTATGTAGCTCTTTTATTTTTATTTTTGTTTTCAAACTCTCTTACAAATTTGGTCTTTCTGTTATAGCAAAATAACGATTTTTAAAGCAATGTGAAATTTGATATAGTTAGTAACTACAATCTTGAATGAAAAGTTCACAATACTATCATAATAGTTATGTTTGACAAGCATAACGTAACAAACTTTAATCAAAACTTGAGCCCAGCAAATTTCAATAACCATGCAATCCAAATTTTTTAAGTATATTATTGAGAACAATAATGTCAAATTTCAAATAAGACAAGTAAACTACTTGATGCGAAATGAGGAGTCATACATGTAGATGTACCTCTTTATTCTTCTTTGTTTTCACATCTTCCAAATTTGATATCTTACTCTCTGAGACCTAAACAAATAATAGATCATTTTACATGCAGTATAAAATGCATGTCTTTTTGAAATTGTTGTTTTCAAAGTATATTTCAAATTTGCCAAGCAATTTCGACAACCATCCAATATAACTTTATTAAGTATTTTTTTTTCAGAACAATAATGTGAAATTTCACATAAGCAAAGTAAAGTATTTGATGCAACATTATAAATCATAAATGAAGATGTACCTCTTTTCTCTTTTTGGTTTTCACAATGTGCTTCAAATTTGGCCTCTCAGTCTTTGAGTCCTAAACAAGTAAAAGATCATATACAAAAAAAAAAATTAAATAATAAATTTCTTGTTGATTAGTATTCAAAATTTCACATAACATTCAGAAAGAATGATGCTCACATTTTTTACTTTCATTTCAGAATAAAAAAAAATGTGGATTATATAATTCATGTGTTTTCTTGATGATTTACCTCTTTTATTTTATTTGTTTTCACACTGTCTTTCAAATGTGGTTTCTGAATCTCTATTCCTAAACAAATGAGAAATCATAAATCAAAAGATTTAACAATAAGGATTGATAATATCTTGTGTGGATGTACCTCTTCATTTTTCTTTTGATCACGCAGTTGTGATAGTTGCTCAGCTAGACTGGTATTCCTATTGTGCATATCATCCAATGCTTCTTTCAAAGACGAAATTTCACAAACCTTTTCTCTTAAGATCCTAATATTTCTCTGCTCAGATGCAGATTGTGTTAGCTTGTGGACCTCAGACTCTGCTTCATCTGCTATTCTTTGTGTTATTTGATGTGTCTCACATTCTTCTATTCGCTCTAGTAGAAGTTCATTTTTTTCATCCTTTTGTTTAATGATTTTTCTCGATGCTTCAAATTGTGTCAAGTCATGCACAACATATTCATCCTCAAGTTTCCGAATGTGGGAAGCCATTTTTTGCATTTGTTCTTCCATCATAATATTAAGCTCCTGAATCTTCTTAAGATCAGTCAATGCATTATCTTTCACATTGATTAACTCTCTCTCTTTCAATTTCATTTTTTCATTTGTACTTCTTAACAATGAATTTTGCATTTTCAAATCATCAACTTGTTTTTGCTTATGCTCCAGATTCTTTTTTTCAACTTCTTGCTTGTCCTTTGTCATCATCTCTTGCAACAAGCTGAGTTTTTTATAGGCATGTGATTTCCTCAGTTCTTGTTCCATTTCCATATTCTCCTGCTGAAACTTCTTCATATCACTCAATGCTTTGTCTTTCTTCTTGATTATCTCAATCATTTTCATCTCTTCTTCTTCAATTCTGAACCTCAATAAAGTATTCTCTATTCTCAAGTCAGCTTCTTCTTTTTGTTTCTGCTCCATTGACTGTTCAGCATCAACATGTTTTTTCCCCTTATTCAATTTTTTCTTCAATGAAATGAGTGTTTCATACTGATCTTCATTATTATCATTCCACTGAATCTTGTTGAGAGAAGTAGTTGTGCAATCAACAAAACTATCATTATCAAAATAATCAGCACAGGGTTCATGCTTATCACCTGAGTAAGATTCTTTGGTATTACCCTTATCTTGATAATCTATGCAAGCTTCTTTTCTTTCATTTCCATCTGCATTACCATCATCTTCATCTTCAGCTGCATCTGCATCTGCATCAAAACTATCACCATCATCTTTAACACTGGAATTGTCATCCTTTTCATCAACTTCATCTCCATCTGCAGTATCTGGAACAAGTGTGTCTAACTCATTCTCACTTTCATTACATTGATCTTCACCAGAACCATAACGGTCAGCTTTAACACCAGAATTGTCATGCCTTTCATTTGAGTTATATGTTTCCAGTGAAAGTGCAGTCTCTGGAACAACTGTGTCTGACTCATTCTCAGTTTCTTCAGATTTTGCAGTAGCAATATTATCACCATAGTATGCGTACTCACGCATTGTGATGCTGATGTTCTCATTAATCTATACATTGTATGCATACAATATTATTATCATTAAGAATTACGAATGTTATGATTATGACTGACAAAGTACTATTGTAAAATATTGACGTTATATGAAAAAAGGAATGTTATGTGAATTTTCACACAGCTGCAATGGACTCTTTTTCTACATATTGTCCAGCTGTAAAATGATATGTTATGCTTATAGTGCTTGCATGAATTTCATTAAATTCAGAATAAAGGAACGTTATGTGAAATATTGGCACTACTGAGAGTTATATATTTATTACCAATTTTAAACATCTTCTTTGTTGGCTTGTATTTTCCAACCAGCTTTGTTGTGACATCATCAAATTTTCTAAGCCGCTTAATGTCCATTTTCATAAAACTATGTATGAGCTCATAGAATGGAGTCTTCTTGAGTATGGAAATATGTTGTTTACTCAGTTTAAGAGCTTTAACAACATTCGCAAAACCAACCATAGTGCAACGTGAATTTGGAGTTGACTGGGAAACTTTTTCATTTTTACCCTGTGGACGACTCGGTCCAGCTTTTCCAATTGCTGCTAGCATTAAAAACAAAAACTATCATAAATGACAATCCACTAATGTATATAACATGAGTATAAACATAAACTTTAATATAAAGTCTTTCATATCAGTTTCAAGTTCATGATGTTAATCTAACAGTGTTATTCAACAACCAAAACCATAAGTAACATTAATCAAAAATTTTGATCATAAATTTCACATAAATGTGTTTTGTGAAATTATAAATAACTGACAATTTTGAACATAAGTTTCTTTAGAGCAGCAGTGTCAAATTTCACAGAATAGCCAAAAACTGAATCAAAAAAAATTTCAAATATTTCATACTGTCTTCTTAAGATTAACAAATGTCTAATGACAAAATTTCAAATAACTACTGAAAAAACCGTTGAATAAGAAACCATGCAACTCAAAATTAAGGTTTGAAATATATTCACAGCAATTTGCTATATGAGTGTAGTGAAATTTCACAGTTGTGGAATATGATAGCATTTTCACAACAGCAGCAGAGTCAAATTTCACATGATACGCAGAAAAATTCAAACCGACGTGTGAAAAGAGATTTAATACAGTAAATGTCTAATGACAAAATTTAACATAAGTACTGAAAAAAACTGATATCATAGAACTGCTGCTGTTGTGAAAACCTATTATATTCCACAATTGTGAAATTTCACAACACTCATATGCCAAATTCTGAATAAGCTCGTCGATTGATGACAAATTTCATAGAGTCTAACTTGGATTACTGAATATACTTTGTGTATGAATTTCACATCAATCATAAATGCAACTGAAAATTATGTTTTGTAACAGACCATGAGTTCAGAATTATGGAACAACATAATAGCGAAAACATGAATCAAACATAACAAAATCAAATAAATGTGTGAAAAGAAGTTTCATACGGTCTTCCTTGCAACGTGATTTTGAAGTCGTCTGTGAAAGTTTTTCCTTTTTACCCTGTCCATATCTTGGTCCAGTTTTTGCAATTGCTGATAGCATCAAAGACAAAATATATATATATATATATATATAAATAACTATCAATTAATGTATACAACATGAATATAAACATAAAACTTTAATATAAAAGTCTTTCATATGAATTTCAAGTTCCTGATGTTAATGTAACAGTCTTTCACATGAATATAAGAGTCTTTCATATCAATTTCAAGTTGTCAAAAGAATTTGTATACGGTCTTCATTGAATTGATAAATGCCTAAGCGCAAAATTATCATTAGACATTATGACTTGTATTGTTCTCTCTCTCTCTCTCTCTCTCTCTCTCTCTCTCTCTCTCTCTCTCTCTCTCTCTCTCTCTGTAGCAAGTACTGGCAACTTCCAGATTGTCTTTCATTTATATCTGTAATATCTACTTGCCTAGTTTCGCAGTACTGGAAGGATATAGAGGTTGAACCTCTACATAATCTTATCTAATGACAAATTTTCGCACAACTACTGAAATTTAGGTTTACAATATATAATGATACAAATTGTTATATAAGTGTTGTGAAGTTTCACATTTGAAAAATAAGCACTCTTCACACCAGGAATGTAAAATTTCACATAATAGCCACAAAAAAAAAAAAAAATTCAAACCAACGCACGTGTGAAAAGAGATTTGAAATGCTAAATGTCTAATGACAAAATTTAACATAACTACTGAAAAAATTTGTTGTATAAGATATCATAGAACTGGAAATTAGGTTCTGAAATATATTCATAGTAATTGCTATATGAATGTTGTGAAATTTCACAATCGAAATATTTCACAATTGTGAAATATAATAGAATTTTCTTGACACCAGCTGTGTGAAATTTTACATAATAGCCAAAACAATTCAAATGAGCATGTGAAAAAGATATTTCATACTGTCTTAACATTAATAAATGTCTAATGACAAAATTTCACATAACTACTGAAAAAATTGTTATATGAGTGTTGTGAAATTTTGAGTTGTGTGAAATTTCACATAAATGTCTAAGATATTTCAAACCTTAATTTTGAGTTGCATTTTCACAACAGCAGTGTGAAATTTCACACAACAGCCAGAAAAATTCAAATCAACGTCTGAAAAGAAATTTCATACAGTAGTATTGATATATGTCTAATCACAAAATTCACAGAACTATTGAAAAATTTGTTGCATAACATATCATACAACTAAAAATCAGGGTTTGAAATATACTCATAGCAATTTCCTATATGAGTGTTGTGAAATTTTACATTCAAAATATAAAACTTATATAGTCACTATGTCAAGTTTAAGATTATTGTCAAAAAACATACACAGAGTTTTGAATGTATTGTGAAAAACTATGGTTTAATTCAAACTAGTTTTGATTACATGAACTTTAGGAAAATTTGATAGATATTCAACACTTTTTTTTTACCTTTTCTTTCCATTTTTTACACGAACAAGATGATCGAAGAGTATGCGAAGGATATGATTGACTTCGACAACATCAAATCGGAAAGATCGAGCAATCAAATGAAATCGTTCAAGGGCTTTTCATTCAAACTGTTCCCCAATTCTGTTTAAGCTCGTCGAGAGATCGAGCTTAGTTCCAGAAGTTTTGTATTTTTTTTTTTTTGAATATCGTGCAAGGACTTATAAGATATTTAACAATGCGCGAGGGGCAAATTTGTCCAAGTAAAAGATAATCGAGTTGCCTGCAAAATGTTTTATTGACTGAACTAAAAAAACAAAAAGTACAGTATTAAGGATTTTCGAGTAAATCTCCCATGATTTTATATTGTAATAAGGACAATTTTTCATATATTATCAAGATTATATTTTAAGATATGGGAAACATTATCATAATATGGAAGATAACATTTCAAGACATTATCTGATTTGGAAAGATAATATCAAGTTATTATCTTCAGAAGGTGACGAAGATTAAAGTGACCCAAGATTCTGAAAGTGACGAATGGGGGGACACATCCACTTGTCATGATATCCCCAAATATCCTGAAGTGGCCAATGATCTAAAACCTAGTGTTGGTCATTAATTTCAAACAATAGATGATGTTTACCATTACTACAATGCATATGCGAAATAGTGTGGTTTTAGTATTCGAAATTGTACTTCGAAGAAGATGGAAGGAAGTGATGTGGTGAAACGAAGGAGTTTGTTTGTTTTATGAAGAGGCTTTGGCTAGTGCAAGCGAAAGAATGACACATGTTGTTGCTAGTGGTCCAAGTTCACAACGTGCCACCGAGAAAATGAGTTATTATAATGATCATACTTACAATGAACCCAAACAAGTGAGGGCAAAAGGGTGTGGGAAAAGGCTTAGAGGAGGGACAGAGAAAGCACTACGGAAGTCAAAGAACTCTAAAGCTAGACGTTGTAATGGTTGTGGCCAAGTTGGACAATCACATGACAAATTAAATTGTCCAATGCTTATAAATCAGTATGAATATTAAATTAATGCTTTCTGGTTTTTTTTTTTTTTTAATTTTACATATCAATCTTTAAATGACGAGTTTTTTGTTTTTTGTTGTGTAGAGCTTCTCAAGTTAATAAAGATGCAACTCCGTGTTCAAGTTCAAGTTCAAGTTCAAATTCAAGTTCAAGTCAATAAAGATGCATGCAACTCCTTCATCAAAGTTTCATTTATTTTATTTTTTTGCCTTTTGACTGAAAGTGTAATGTTTACTGTTAATGTAAATGTAGTGTTTTTGTAGTACTGTTAATTGGGAGATTGCAACTTAGTATCATTTGACACATTTGTTTCTGTAGCTATGGTTTATGAATGAATGGCTTTAAATCCTAGGTATGGTAAAAATAGTTTTCATAACATTAGCATGGTGAGAATAGTATCCGAATATTGTTAGGAGGCATGATGAGTAAATATTGGATGCAAAAAGTATATTTGTGAAAGCATTTTTATTTGCAATGAATACCATTACCTGGAAGTCCTCTCTAGCTCACTTCTTCTTTGGTTCCTTTTTTCGTCTTGTCACAAATAGGTCTTAAAATGGATAGACTAAAGGCTCATGTTTCCATGTTTATTTAATACATACTACCTGGTTTTGTAAGTTCATTCAAATTGATGATTAGCTGCTTTTAGATTTTGTTTTACTGAAGATGTTTTTGTTAGACCTCTTACCCTTCTTGTATTTTCACTCATTTAGGAGTCTATTTAATTTTCTATTTTTGAGGGGTTTGGCCCTTTTGGGGTACTAAACTACTAATGAGTTGGTTGGTTGGTTGTTGAGAAACTGGGTAGAAGGGAACCCAAGAGTTGGTAAAATATTATGTCTTATGTTATTCTGGTTTTAAACGGAAGTTTGGAAAGAAAAAAAGAGAGAATCCACTTGGCCAAACAAAGCCAACTATCTCATTAGCTTATCTAATTGGTGTGATTGTGTTTGCTTGTAATTTGCGCGGGCGTGCCAGAGCCAAACGGTCTCAGTGTGTGTGTGCAAACTAATTTTCTAACGCTTGTGTGAGTGATACACAAGGCTTTATGAATCTGACTTCTAAACAGAGTGATTGTGTGCAGTGAGTAGGAAAGTACCATCACCATAAATTCCTTAGCAGTACTGAAGCGCACAAGCTAAACAGTGCAGTTTCCCAAGTAAACAAATCACAAATGATTTAATAAAAAGTAGATTTTATTAAGTGTTTGGAAAATTAAGCAAATCCAAAGCACAAACTAGAATAGACTCTGATTGTCAAAAGAATAAAAGAAATTAACAAAAGGAGCAGACCTATTTGCTATGAATGCTGAAAAACATAAAGGTTTGAACGCTTTGAATGCTTTGAATGCAGTGTGTATGCTGTTTTTCGAGATGACGCGGGGTGTTTGAATGGTTGGCCAGCCTGCTGATTTATAGCGGCCATGGAGGTCTTCTAGATAAGGTAGGAAATCTGATAAGGAAAGAACTCCTTAACTTGCGCCCTAAGCTGCGTGGCTGATTGGCATTCTTAATCTCTAACTCTTTACTAATCTCTATCTTGATTGAACCAATCCCTATATTTTAGGGATTAACCTCCCATATCCAGCTGGACGTGATTAAATACCTTCCAAACCGGACTCTTGCTTCCTAAAAATCTGGGACGCCGTCGCCTTGACAGTTGTGAATAACACCGCCCTCCCCTTTTAGTCCATTGGCCTTGTCAACTACTTTCTTTCAGCTGAATCGGGCTTAACCAATTTCAATACTGTCTTTCATGCTCGATGACCTCTTTACGAATGCCTATGGCCGATCGAACTCATACATCCATCCTTAATTATACGGTGTCTGATTGGCCTTCATGCTGCTTTGATCTACCATCGGGTTTATACTGCGTTAGGTTATGTTACTCCTAAGCCCGATGGTCCTCATTCAGGCCCACCCTTCCAATCAGGCTCCTATCATGGCTATAGCCCGATTTAGACTGCTCATCATTCATATGGACTTCACCATATTTAACCAACAGCTATGGATCTTTAGAGACCATGTGACATCGTCCTCTCGAGCTTGATAAGCTATTGCAACCCTCGGGCCGGCCTCATCCCTATCCAATTTCACGCCACTCGAGCTCAAAAACCTTTGGCGGTTTTTGGGTGCAAACAAATTGGATTTTTCTTTTCATGGATAACCAGGAAAGGTTTTGGGTATTTGCTATTCCTAATTTTCTTAGTTTCTCAATGTGCAGAGTATGTCCTCGTTCAGGGAAGCAATTAGTTTTGGTTATCCTAATTTTCTCAACTTCTCAATAGGGATAGTGTGTCCTAGTTAATGGAAGCAACTAGTAGCTTCTGGTTGCAAATCAACCAACATATACGCTCCGTTTGTTTTGATGTAAAATGTTTTCCGAAAAATGATTTTGGCATTTTCCAGTGTTTGGCTGCCCAAACAAGTAGGTAAAATATTTTTCCTGTAAAATACTTTTCATCCGTCGAACAAAAACGATTTCCGGCTTAGATGGCCGTAATTCACTTTCCAGCCTCCACACGCCTCATGAACTGAGTACTGGAAGCCTTACAATGATAAAGCCCTTTCGTTTGGCATCTATTATTGTGAAGCCACGTGTTATTTTTCACATACAACTTGTCATTACACACAGCTTGTTAGTTGTTATACATATATATATAAGTGTGTGTGTGTGTGTGTGTGTGTGTGTGTGTATAGATGCATTTGTGTGTGTATATATATATAGGGAGACTCAGGAGTGGACTGGTCCGTTAACGGACCAGTTTTAGTGACGAAATTTCGTCGCAAAAAGTCACATTTTTTCGTCGCTAAAAATGCATTCACCTTTAGCGACGAAAATGTTAACTTTTAGCGACGAAATTTCGTCACTAACCTGAGCCTCCCTGTATATATATATATATATATATGTATGCATAACAAACAGGAAGAACATAAAAGAAAAGACTATTTGACAATCAGGAATAACCTACTGGTACCATTTTACACATGTATAATTATTTTTATATCTTTATATATATATATATATATATATCGAAGGCTGCAGAAAATACAGCATTATCGTAGAAGATGAGAACTTTACGTTTAGTTAGGTCTAGTTTAGATCAGAATTTCACTGGTACAGTGTCAATTTTGTCCCAATCCAAACCAAAATTCTCCATTCTATTCTACCACCTTAACCAAACACCGGAAAATAGAAGCGGAAAAAATTATTTACATGAGAATGTTTTACATCGAAACAAACGGAGCGATAGGATGACAATGGTGTAGTTGATATAGGTTTATGGCAATAGACAGCCAAACTCAAAACATATTGCAGTGATACACTACTGCATCAGGAGGGCAAAGTTGCAGAACTCCATTCACAATGCTTATGCCATGGGAAAAGTGGAGATGGTAGCTTCAGAAGTTGAAAAAACTACAAGGGTAATGAAGACTAAAAATGGTAGCTTCAGAAGTTGAAACCCATATGATCTTCTCCTGAGGTCTTTTTATAGGAACAGAATGGCCACTATCCTAGATTGGGGCTCATACTTTGAACATTCCTAAGAATCCAACAACTTTGATTTTGACATAGTTTTGTCAGTATCATAATCTGGTGGAAGCTCCTTTTTAATCATGGCCAAAAACCTACCAATTCCATTGAGAGAGTTTGGGCTTTTCTTTTCTTTTTTTTTTTTTTTTTTCTTTTCTTTTCTTTTTTGGGTGAGAATGTGGAGATTGCATTTGAACATATTTCAATTAAAAAAAATGGCGTAGTGAATATTGATATATTAACAGAAGAATAGTAGAGGAATGAAGAGCCACCCCAATTCCCAGATTCTTGTGATGATACATATTCTAAGCCACCCCAATCCCCAGATTCTAAGCCACCCCAATAAAGAAATGTGTATCTCCAACAGAAGAGAGAGAGAGAGAGAGAGAGAGAGAGAGAGAGAGGGACGAAGTAGAGAGAGACTGGAGATCGAGAGGGGTATGGGACTCGAGAGATTATGAGGGACGATTTGGGTCGAAGAGAGAAAGGGAGAGAGGGGTTTCGGTGTGGTCGGCTCCGGCGCCCGCACTGGACTGGTTCAGGGACAGAGAGAGGTGAGAGATGGAGGGACGAAGAGAGAGGGAGGATCGCAGTTAGGCTCTAAAGAGGGCGCACCTTTGTTTTGGCCGCGGATCGTGTTTTCAGTAAGGGCAATTTTGTCATTTCACAGTTTTTAAACACGATCCGACGGCCAAAACAGAGGCCCTCTTTTTAATAAAGAGAGGTCGCCCTCTTTAGAGAATTTTTGTATATGTATATATAAATATAGATTCATTAGATGATACAACAATGTAAAATGAGGTAACTAACCGAGTTGGCCAGGGTTCCACACTCCCAAGGGGTAAAAGTAAGATAACTGAGAAGGATGGAGCTCAAGATATGGATATAAAAGGTTCGCAGTTTGGTGTCGGTTCGGATTCTACTGCTAGTTAATTGACTACTTGATTTAACAGTGTTTGTGCTGCAGGGACAGTATGAGAGATTTGTCCTCGTTCAAAAGAAATTAAAAGAATAAAAGAAAAGAAAACAAGTATTTAGGTGTACGTTTCATTCTAGAAAGATACAATAACCATCATATAAAGGATGTGCATTTCAATGGTTAAATTTTTTTGTTGTGGAGGTTGCGATATTTGTGATTGATTACGACATTGTCAAAGTAGTCGCAACTTTTTATCACATTGGTTACAATTTTTTTGTTACGATAGCTCAAAACCATTTTGTTACACTTTTTTTGTCAGGGTGATTCTAATTTTTTGTCCTAGATTACAACTTTTTTCATCTAAGTTCCAATTTTTTTTGTCGAGTAGCATTCGATTCCACCTTTCCATGTGGCGACCCGTGAGTGGCCGGGAGCACTCTCTCTCTCTCTCTCTCTCCTACATGTATTTCCACAAACCTAACCTTATCAGAACTAGATTTCAATACAATTTACCGAAAAAAAAAAAACTGGATTTCAATACTAACCCTCCTTAGCTTGTATGGTTTGGAAGTGTATCTAAGTCCAAGGTCAAGGGGTTCAGGGGTTGGTAGACAGAGAAGAGAGAACTTGGTTTCAAACCCATAGAAAATATTTATTAAACAAAAGGACAATCATTTTCTTATCAGAACGATCAATCAACTTGAAAATCTACATACACCAGTGCACACAAACAAACGCGAAAAGTATTTAATAGCCACTCGACATATATCCTTCAGAAGTTCAGGTTTGAAGTCCTCCTAAGGTGTACAGAGTTTTTTGCAGTCCCAAGAATGCAAGTTCACCCACCCACCCAAACACGTACGCCCACACACACTAAAAACATAAATGAAACTTCAGATATGGAACCACGTTGAAATGGAGATATGCAGCAGCAGGCCATCTCATTCACGAGCAACGACCACAACCTGTTTTCCAACATTACGGCCAGAGAAGATCCCAATCAGAGCTGCAGGGCCACTTTCTATGCCTTCAGCTATGTCTTCTATGTAGGTAATATTCTTTTCTCTTATGTGTGGGAGAATCATATCGAGAAACTTGGAGTACTGGTGATAGTAATCTGAAGCAAGAAAACCTTGCATACGCACTCTTTTAATGATGAGGTTCATCAAATTATAAATGCCTTCAGGGTGCACGAGGTTGTACTGAGAGATCATACCACAGACAGCTATGCGGCCGTGGAGTCTCATGTTGGCCAGCACTGCATCGAGCATTTTTCCACCAACATTCTCAAAGTAAATATCAATGCCTTGGGGAAAGTACCTGCCAAGTCAATTACATAGTAGTGTAGTTGACTATATTTGAACCATACTTTTGTTAGAAATTTGTGAAACAATCCACATTGGTTTGGGAGTTGTGGATCTGGTCTTCGATTCCTATTATGTTTGATTCCTTTTTGTTAAGAGTATCTTTGTGAGTGAATCTTTTATTACTTGTCCAACAAGTATTGAGTTTTAACCACTAAAAAAAAAAATTGGCTGAGTATAGAAATTCAGTAAGCCCTTGGTTATGCCAAGTTGAGTCGCTTCCCTCGTGGGGGTGCATGTTCTAGGGAGAGAGATGAGATTCCTTAGGCTTTATGAGGGTGGGTCTTGTACTAGTAATTTTATCAAAATATAACACCTTTTCTCTAGGGTAGTCGATGTAGGCATGATTTTCCAAACCACTTAATCTGTGTGTTTTTTTTTTCATGTGCATGCTAAGTTTTGTGGATCTTTTTCTGCGTATTTATGCAGTGGATTGTTCTTTATCTACAAAAGTGTTGTGGCTTATAAACTTTCTCCGTTTGGTTTGCGGATTTTGATGAGGAAAAGGGAAAGGAAGGAAAACTAATTCCATAGTATTTTCCCTTGTGTTTTCCCCCATACATAAAATAATATCAAAAACTAAAAATTTTAACACACAATAAGAACTCAAGAAAATATGAAGGGAAGGGACTCACAAAATTCAAATTTCTAGCTTATTTTTTACGCTATTTGTTTTTCCTTCCTATATTCCTCACTATTATTCTGGCAAATCAACAAAGAAAAGTGTTTTTCACGATGTTTTCTTTTCCTTCACTAAAACCATGAGCCAAAAAAAGCCGGCTCTACTTAAAAAGTGGGGAATGGAAATCATCGGCCCTCCTCTTGAAGTCAAATTGGATTCTTGTTTTAAGATTCATGGTCATATATACGCTTGATTTTCTCAACAAACCTTTTACTACTCACCTTTTCAAAGCTGCATCCAAGTCCTGCTCTTCTTTGTAGTTGAAAGCTTCATCAAACCCAAACTTGTCCTTCAACAAATCAACCTTAAAACGAAGCACCAATAAAGAGTTATTTCCAATCAACACAAAAAGCAAACAGGATATTGGAAGTTGATAAATGCTGCAAAAATGTTCCACTTTAGTTCTAACAAACTTGTCAAAAGCCCTAAAATGGGTGATGGTATAATGCCATTTTGGTCGCAATAATAATCTAGTATCTATCTTCCCATATTATTTTATCAAAGTAGTATCACATAAGAAAACTACACAAAAGGAGAACTTTTCATTTTCTACTCTTTAGACCACGTTCAATTTTCAAGTGGAAAACTAAACGTAATAGATCAAAATCAAAGAGCATAGGGTTAAGATCAGCTTAGTCAAATGTTGGTCTACAAACTGTCTTGGGTTGAAGAAAAGAAAAATATGTGCCATTTTAAATATGTTTAGGATGGGAGAACCATGACTCTCCATTTTTAGAAGCAATCGCCAGACAGAAATTTTAATTTGGACTGACACGGTAAAAAAAATCGTGCAAAAGGACTCACCTTTTCCTTGCTTCCAGCACTTCCAACGACATAGCAACCTATCAACTTTGCAAACTGCCCAACGAGCTGCCCGACTGCTCCAGAAGCCGCTGAAATATAGACATACTCTCCTTTCTTAGGAGAGCAAACTTCATAAAAACCACCATAAGCAGTCACACCAGGCATACCTGCAATGGACAAATGGACAGACACAAGTTGATTAGCAAAAAAATATATGTTCGATATTGGGGCGGGCTGTCCTGTGCCCTTGACCTGTAGTTTGTCCACATGGGTTAAATATTGAATAAAAAAGACTCAGACTCTACTTATTGATATCCTAATCTATTATTCTACTCACATTAGGAGTCCTAAACCGAGTTGGTCAGGGAGACTAGAACTATGTGCGCATTCAATATCAAGAATTAACGTCTCTCTCTCTCTCTCTCTCTCTCTCTCTCTCTCTCTCTCTCTCTCTCTCTCTCTCTCTTGTTTTCTATTGCTTCTGTCTAGAGTTAGCATCAAAAACTCTAGGATTTATATTGCTGAACTCACATAGTAGACGACTTTGGTAGCCGATCTACTACACAAGTAGAAACATTTCCTGGCATCCTGCGCAACCATATCGAACATAGAGGTAAAAGGATGTATAATATGGTAATTATATTACAATATCCTCACTGAAGAAATAATATCCATGATGACATTTCTCAATTGTTACTGATGTGATGCCAAATTGTCAAAGAACATTGTAACAATCATGGTTAACAGAATCCGTCGAATCATGAGTGGATTCATACGAGTCAATTCGAGCTTCATACAACCCAATACGATTCACTATTAATTTTGAACTTTGAAGTTTTAAGTAATTTTGAACATTTTGAGCCTTGAGATTGCACGAAACTCGTGTGAAATTGTTATTTGTTCCTTTTAGTCACTCTACCTATTGGTTTTATACGTATACAGGATAAATATAAATATAAACATATAGATATAGTATCAAATTTATAAATAGAAGCAGATCTTACGATTGACAATTCAAAATTTTGAAAACCAATTCATGATTTTGACAACAATGGTAACAGCAGCAAAAGTGGCAGTCCTGTAGAATCTTGAATCTTCATGTTAAACTCTCATGAGCTCCTTATCTTTCACTTATATAAACCAAATTTATTCGTTTGAGATGGTACGATATTAAATACTGTCAAACATTAAGGGCATCTGTGGGAATGCATGAAATAGGATCAGGTTCAGTCCCATTCTGATTTTCAATCTCATTTCCATGAAAGCCAATACCATCTTGGTTGGACTAAGAACCTGTTTTAAGATTAATATTCGACTGTGCACAGACACCTATGTAACAAAAGGGTATAAACCAAACACTTGAACACATAGAGCCGGTTTAAGAACACATAGCAAGTTCTGAGCCATCCCAAACAACCCCTTAATCTAATATGATATCTACATTGATAGTTTAATCTTCAAACTAAGGGTTAGTTTGGCCCCCATGTGGCTTTTTAAAAGTAGGTTGTGAAATTTATTATTATGTTTGATAACTTTGTACAAGTGACACATTATTTTTTTTAAAAAAAAACATTGTGAAACCAAATAGCAACCTTGAGCTTTTAAAAGCTCCTTTCTAGAGCTTTTAAAAGTTCCCCCCAACAAAGCCCTAAGTTCAATTTTTGCAAAACTCATAAACTAGTACCAAATGAATTAACATAAAATTGTGCTTTAAAAAAGGAGAAGCACCAAAATGGGGGCCAAACTAAGCCTAAGTCTTCTATTTATGAATCTTAGGCCATTGGTTACACTTATCTTCTGGATGTATCTTCATTTGTTAGGGATAAAGAATGATGTTCATGTACTTTTATAAATTGAAGAGAAAAGTGCCTACCAAGAATCCCTGTATAGTAAGAAAGAGGCACATCTGTATGCTGAATTTTAAACAGATTCTTTGGGTCCCTAAGGATGCTGTACTCTTCCCATCCAGTAATTCCCCACACCAAGTCATCCTTCTTAAAGTCTGGATGCCCAGAATCCAAAACTTTAGCAACTCCAAATCCACTTAGTGTCTGCGAGATTAATAGCAAAAAAATTATGAAAAAGCAAAAGCATATTTGAAATTGGGAAATCACCCAAACATGTGCATGCCGATGTGAAATTTTCATATTGAATAATGTATTATGAACTCCCATCTGGGTAGAGATTTGAATTCATAACAGATCATTGTACTATCAAGTGTGCCAAAGACTTTATTTATGCCAGTGTGGCTTCTGGAGCTGTGGTCTTTATACATCACTGGCACACATAGGTGTCAGACAGAGTTATGCAGTTGAATTGAGTTAAATCTGATTTTTAAAAAACAAAAAAATAAAATAAAAAACTTCCAACACGAGTTTGAAACTTTTTTTTTTTTGTCTATTTCTGCTTCATAACCATTTAGAATATCAGAGATTTAGGAAATAAAATTGTGACGTCAAACTGGGAAAAACTAGAGATGATTAGCGTAGTCCTACACAAGGATGACACGGATCAATCAAGAAATGGTTCACATTTTACCTATCAAAGAAAGAAAACTAACTTGAACAGCGTCAGGTATAGGAAATAGATTTGATCAATGCCAATATAAAGCGCTGATTCTAGCAAAACTCTCAGAAGGAGACTTTAATTATTTCAATCAAATTCCTAATTGAGATGAGTTGGTTAATATGGTGACTAAAAGTCATTTTCACAGTTCTGTAATACATATGATTCTGACTCAGCTCCATTAGATGGATACGAACCGCTTCCTCTTTGAGTTGAACGACATACGTGACAACGAGAGGGTGCTACGAATGGAGACGTGGACGTTCGACAATAATTGATCTGCCTCGGCGATCTTGATTATGTGGCTACTAATAAGAAGAGATTCATTTGTATGTTGCTTTTGGTGTAGATCCTTGATCTCCTAATAGAAAGGTTGCCGAGTTAGGTATTGTTGGGTGGACGTGTGGGAGAGGTTCGATGATTGATACCGACAAAATAAGAATCCGGTGGAGGGGAGTTTCTCCGTGTATGTGTGAGACTTGATATCACAAAACCCTCATAGAGAGGAATGACACTCAAGATTAATGATCAGATAGTTTGGGTCAGACTCGAGTATGAAAGACATCCCAATTTTTACTTCCAATGTGGCAGAGTAGGGTACGTAACGAGGGACCGTGAAGACGGTTTCGACTATAACTTGAAGCACAAGTAACACCAGCCGCAATATGGGGTATGGCTTAGGGCATCAAACTCATGATGTCAAGACGCAAAAGCCTACGAAAGAATCACCAAGGGTGAACCCTCACACACGGACTATTTTGGAAAATCATCGTGGGGCAAGTTCTTTTGATTCCGATAATGGTCATGCATTTAATGGCACTGAGTTTCGCTTATTGGAAGATAGCTTATCCAGTACGTCGCGACATGAAATTTTGGATGTAAGGGTGATAGTGGAAGTTCAAAGCCCCAAAGGAAAACAATTGGATCTTGTGGCAGATAGTTTGGATGAATCTACTCTTCTTGACAGTCCAATGACAAGTCAAGGTAGTATGGCGGTCGACAGTTCACCAAAAAGGAAGGTTATAGGCAAACCCTCATGGATGAGGAGGGTAAGGGTTGTAGCTACAGCTGACTAGCCGTATACAATGGGTATGGTTACGGATATATCGATTAAACACAGATAGGAGATGACGAAGGACATCCAAGATACCAAGGAGGGAACCAAACGTTCAAAGTTCGTTCTCTCTGAGGTAGATCTTGACACAGACTAGAGGCGAGTGCTGTGAGCCAAAACTGCCTAGCCCAATGAATTTACTCAATCACAACTGGCCTCGCGCAGTTCGTGCCCTTCACCAGCTGATGAAGGAAGAAGCGACCAAAATTTTCTTCGTAACGAAGACGGAATGGTCATCACATTGTATCAATGTGGTTGTGTAAGACTATAACGAGGTTTGGTGAAGGCCCACAGGATTTTACCGTCACCCTGATACCTCAAAAAGACGTTACACCTGGAATCTCTTGAAAAGTTTGAAACCTCATTGAATCTCCAGTGGTTCGTTGGGCTTCAAAGAGGTTTTGAAACCATGGGAGAAAGACGGAGGTAATGGGACGGACTCTAATCTTCAAAACTTGTTTTATGAGGCATTTGATAATGTCGTGCGTGTTGGCAGGGTAGAACAAGGAATTTTCACTTGGGAGGTTTGGTGTTTGCAATCCTTATTGTATATTGTTATCCTTTGGCTTCTGGTTTATCATATTGAGTATTGTAATTGTATATAGGCATAGACCATGTTTTGAAGGGTATGTATCAATTACCTCCCTTGAGGTATCTTAATAATACACATGCCACCCCTCACGTTTCAGAAATCTCACTTAATTACCTTCTTTTTGAATTTCAGTGTCACATTCCCTCCCCGTTAGTGAGCCCTTAAGAAAGTAAAAGAAGGGTAATGCTCTGTGCACATAAAATGTGCACATAAAGATCTGGGCCATTCATTTTGGTGGAGCCCATGCCTGCATACATGTGACCCACCAAAATTAATAGTCCAGATCTTTATGTGCACCAATCATTACTCGTGAAAGAATGTTACTGACATCACAAAAAACACCATAGAATGCCAAGTTTGCCCTTATATATACTAAAAAGTCTAAAATAACAAAGGACAACTTTGATAAAAAGACAAAAAAAAAAAAACAAAAACAAACAAACAAACAAAAAAACAAAAAAGCAAAGCCCTAACATATATACGAATACACAGATGTATATATGCTCTGTTCACTTTTAACAATTTGCAAGTCAGATTAATTTTTGTTTAGGGATTCTAACTCTCATCTTTCTCTTCCATCTTCTCCATCTCCAAAAGACAAAAGAAACTCAAATTAGGTCATTACTGGCCACTCTCAACCACCATTTTTTCAAACTGAGTAATCAAAATCTCTATATATGCTAATATATATTTACACTTAAGTCCCCCCCCCCCATGCTTTATTAGTATTTGAGTTTTGAAAATTCTATAAGACAAGTATGATACATTCAATTTCTTGGTCTCAAATTCTCAATTTGTAGTAACAATGTATCATTTTGTTGTACCTTTGGTACCAATCAATAGTATCTTTTCTAATGTACCATTTGGTAGTAACTTTTTGGTGCCACTTGTTTGATAAAACTTTATAATTGGTAGCAAAAGGTCCCAAAGTGCTGTAACTGAGATGTATGATTATATAATTGGAGGAGATTTATTGAGTTTTTGTATAAATTTCTACAGCATTAGCTTAATTATATCATCTACATGCTATGTTACATGGACTCTTCTAAATAGGAGAAGTATCCGTGTCGACACGACTCTTTGCGGACATGGGTATGACACTTGGGTAGGATCCTTCTAATGTAGTTTAGTGTAATTTTAAGATAAGAAAGGCAAAGTACCCGTGTCGGATATGGAATCCATACCCGTGTCCTCCGGACACTTTGAAGAGTCCGTGTAACATAGTCTACATGAAAAATATGCATAAATAGACAAAAAAAATCGTCCCGGGGGTTGTCCCTGAACCCCCTTAAACTTTGGAGGGGCTAATAAGTGAATTAATTTTAAATTCTAAACATTCCATTTACATAATCGAACTTTTCAAAACAATTGCAGGGGGCATTCCCTTCCCCCCTCCCCCCTTCCCCGACCCTCCACACAGGACTGCCCCTACGTGTTGGGGATTGGTTCGACCATGATCTCAAGATGGGTTCTTTAGATAATGCCTTGCAGTTCTTAATCGCAGCTTGGGTAATTTGGGGGGGGGATAGAAATAATATAGTTTTCTATGGTAGGCCAGGCTCGGCAACAATCATTGGTAGCTTTACATGTCGATGTTGGGAGGAGATTCAACAAACTCTGAAGTTACACGTCATGTGGTTGAGGGAAGGGTTAACCAAGTTTCGTGGCAGGCCCCTCCCTCATAGGGATACCCCAGAAACTCAATGTTGACGATGCTTGTATTAATGATCTTAATGGGTGCGGGGATTGGCGCTGTACTCCGGGACTAAAAACACCATCTCCGGTTGGATGTTTCTTTCTTTGTGTTGGGAAAGCCATATGTTAAGCAATATCATTAAGTTGTGGCATCCGGGCTTAAGAGGTCATACAGCGGAGCTTGATTCCATGAATATAGTGCGCTTGTTAAAGGAGCCTGGGATGTGCCTATCACCATTTGGCCATCTTATTGAAGGTTTCTGCAGGTTTCTGAGATCAATAGTGCACAATCACAATTCTCTCGCATGCAGGTTTCTGAGATCAATCACATTAGACAGGAGGGGAACAAGGTGGGACATGAACTCGCCGCAGTTTGCTAAGATTCACCGAGCAGAGATTATACACACACACACACATAAATATATCTTTTCGATATTTACCCACTTGTATTCATTCTCTTGTTGATTCGGATACTGTGACTGTTGATCTAGTAATATCTCTTTCTTTTCCATAAAAATAAGAAATAAGAAATAAATCCTATCTGTTAATAATTAATTAACAAGCAAAATGATGACACACTACTATTCTGTATGCTCGGTTTATGAATAAATTGAAATAGCTCAGAGCAGTAAATGTACAAGTTAAAATGCAGATTGTATAACCTTCATACACATATCATATGCATATATGCGTATGAATGTGAAATCAATTGAATGGGTACTTACGGAGCCAGGTTTGAAGGATTCGATGTATCCTTTGGTGGAGTTGTTCATGCGGCTTCGCATTGAGGGGTCGCATGACAAGTAAAGATTCTTAACCAGAACCGCTTCTGATGAACCATCATGGGCTGCTAGTTTGAGACTGATAGTGCTAGTCCTCACTAACATGTCCGATTCTTGAGGGAAACCATTTACGTAGTCCTTCAATATTACCTGTTTGTTGCTCACTAATACTACTTCTTCGTCTACTACCCCATCTGCCATTTCCCCAATTGCAAGGCCTCTTTCTCTCCTTCTCTTTCTCTTTCTCTTTGGGTTTGGGGAAAACACTAATTGGGAAAGTGAAAGGAGGAGGTTGAGAGAAATGGATAGTGCTTCTGTACATTAATCACAGTGCAGTTCGCATTGTACTACTCACATTTTGTACAATAAAACTGTCCGATTTTAAAAAATTGCTTTTGTAAAAGCAATTTTATTATACAAATTGTGAGTAACACCGTATGAACTAACTGTGCTAGCTGTACACAAGCATTTTCGGAGAGAAATATCCATCAACATTTATTGCTCCTCCTGTGCAAATGTTTCGTGGCTGGCAATTGCCGGCCCAAACCATAAAAAGACGTTGGGAAAATCCTTTTTCTTTCGTACAACTATTCGGTAAAGTTGTTTCGGTGTAGTTCGTATTGTTCTTCTTATATAAATAGTAAAAATAGTTGTATAAAATTATATTTTTATCTATATTATTTTTACTGTTCATGTGAGAGGAATCGCACCAACTACACTGAAGGAATTTTGCTGAAGTTTTTTTCTTTTCTTTCTTCACAACGTAAATGGGAAATACTTGGTACACACCGAAAGACACGATTTTTAGGACACAACTCAAGAGATGTGTCTATTTCTCTCCTGTATCTGTGTCCTTCGTAACACAGGAGAAACATAGACACAATTCTTGCATTGTGTCCTAAAAATTATGTCTTGAGTGTGTCCTAATCTTTACTCAACTTGAATATATTCTATTTCTTCTTCAATATATTCTATTTCTTGTTGGATAAGGCTGTGATAGGGAAGGTGGTTTCGTCTGCATGTGCGGATACTTCTTGGTCGCTGGATGAGTTGTCCGAAGGGTTTGGATAGAAGACAACACTCATTGAAAACTGAAGTGGATTTTGGAAACCCATTATTCTAAATTGCACGGCCGGTTATAAATACCAAAAAACCTCGCATAGCCGATTGTCTTTTTTTGCTAAAAAAGTTGTCATCATTTCATTTTCTTTCCACTTTTAAGCCATAAATTTCTTAGTTGTAGTAATTTATTTTTGATAGCCTTAATTAATTGTAGCATTTATTGTATTATTTTATTATACTTACAATTATATTAAAAACCAATAAATCTAAACTTTCCAAATTTGAATTTCAAAGTTGGTTCGCCAATACTTTCAGATGTACTACATACAATGATATGTAGTACCATTGATAATTGTCTCAAAATGTGGTACAACTGTTATGTAACAATATATATGATCCTAAAAGTATTAAAGGTACGTTTGGCAGACATGAATGAACTTCAAAATGGAGTGGTCATTCCTCGATTCATTCCATTACGGTATTTGGTGTGACCAGATATAGTGGAATGGACATTTCATTTGGATTGACTATTTCCACTTGATCATAAATGTGCATTCTTTATCAAAAACTAAGTAATTCTCATTCCATTCCCACATGAATCTCAGCAAAAAAAAAAACCATTCTCACATGAATGACTACGATTGTACAATAAAAAAAAAATTTCTTAAAAAATTTGTTGTAAAATATTGAATATTTCGATGAAACACTATTCGTACTAAAAACAAATTCACAAGACATTAAATTTATGAGTAATTCTTTGGTGACAACTTTCATACAACTTTCATACAACCTCTTAAAAGATGTGTCTATCTCTCTCTTGTGTCATTGTGGGGTCCAGTGACATCACAGGAGAGAGATAGACACATCATTTTAGAGAGTTGTATGAAAGTTGTATGAAAGTTGTCACCAAAGAATTACTCTTTATTTATATATGGAACACAACACACACACACACACACACACACACACACACACACACACACACACTCTCTCTCTCTCTATCTCTAATCTCCTTTGTCCAAACACTACACACACACACACAACACACATGTATATAGGGAGACAAGAGGGGTAGGTGGTAGACACGGGACAAGAATATTCACACTTTTGATTGATTGAAAGAAGTTTGATTGATTGAAAGTAGGTCGGTCAAGGTTCTGTCGCGTCCGCCTTGAAAGTGGGAGGATGTCCCTTCGGGGATCGCGACTGGTTAAGTCGAGAAGAGTGAGGAAGAAGTGTGAAAGTATGTGAAAGTGGGAGTAGGGCTAAGTAAAATTTCAGAGTCGCCATATAATGTTGTCTGGAGTTAGGATCCCTACAAAGACGATTAACGTAATCATCTTCGACTTTTGAACATCGTTTTGAGAAAAGTAGGCCCTTTACAAGTGTGACTCTTGATAGTCATGCGAAACCAGAGTTCCTGAGATGGGTTTGAGGACTCGATTATGTCGAGAGAACGTATTAGGCATCCGTGACATACGGTTGCCAATTTTAGTGGTTTTCATAGTAGTGGGGCACAAGTAAGAAGGAATAGAATATAGATACAAGAAATTAAACTCGAGCATCCGTGATACACGGTTGCCGATATACGCATCTCGACTCGAGATAAGTGAAAGATACTTAGAATATGAGAAAGAATAAGAAATGGACTCGAGCATCCGTGAGACGCGGTTGCCGATTATGTATCTCGACACGAGATATATTAAGAGATGAATGGATGCATACATATCTCGACGCGATATAGTTTGAGAGAGAATAGTTATGCATACGTATCTCGACACGAGATAGTTTGAAAGAGGATAGTTATGGCCGCACCCAAGTAAGGGTTGCATACATCTCTCGACTCGAGAATCAGGCTGTACGTATCTCTATGGTTTGTATGTGTGTGAAGTGTTTTGGTCAATTTAGACCGTGAGTGTGTAAAATAGTGTTTTGAGTAAAGTCGGTGTAGCTAGGAACTTTAACATGTACGGTGTAGTTCTAGACTTTAACCTTGAGAAAGTAGTGAGTTATGAAAAAATGTTTTCAGTAAAATTCGGAGTAGATCGATCGTGCGATGAGGTTTTTGTATTTTTTTGTTTTTATGATTTTTTTTGTCTTTTTGTTTTACGTGTCGGAAGTAAGGGTCGGTGCCCAAGTAATGAAAAAGTACCAAAAGTAGGGGTAGATGCCCAGTGATTAAAAAGTGCCGGAAGTAAGGGTCGATGCCCCGTGATTCGAGAAAGTGCCGAAAGTAAGGGGCCGGTGCCTAGTGAGTTGAAAAAGTAACTGACCTCGTCAAAATCAAGATATAAAAGTATGCTTAACTTATGCTTTACTTTCAAAAGATTTGCAGTGTGGAAGTAAAGGTCGAACCCACAGAGATTGTTAATTTTTATCCTTTAATTACTAAAATCTAATCTATTTAGTTATAAGAAAAACAGAAGTTCGATTGATTGATGATTTGATTGTTCCTACTAAGTAAACTATGAAATTGAACTATGGAATTGAACTATGGAATTATGGAAATAAATTCTAAAATTAAATCTAAGTAAACTAGTATGCCAAATTGAAAATTGGTTTAAATATGAATAGATGAGATTTAGGATTACAAATCCACCACTGTTGAAAATCTGTGCCGAAATAGCTTTGAGAATGGAAATTCAAATCAGTAACAGGCCGAGGCGTGGACCAGGTCGCTCTCTTTAAGGTTGATTTCGCGCCTCCTCGGTCTTCTTATCGGTGCACAGGATGGTGTGTCAACCTCCAGGATACAACAGCCCAACACAATAAATTTTTCTGTCCAATTTATATGCACTAAATTGAACAGAAATAAACTACACCAAAAAACTCAGAGATTACACTGTATTGCCCGTACACTTACTAAGACAGAGAAACGAAATACATAAAAAACAGAGACGAGTTGAATAAAGTTTCTCCTGCATATACTAACTCCTTGACATCATATGCTTGCAAAAAAAAATGATCACAATAGAAGACAAACTCAATATCTATGCTGGACATTTTTTTCAAAAAACAAGACTTTTCCAACTATAGCTACCACTGTGTTAAATACAAAGTAAAATAGACGTTAGCAGAGGAGTAAAAGGTGGACAGTTTTTTAACCCTTTTGACCAAGTGAACCGTATATAAATATATGTATATATTCATCCAAACTAATATATACGTTATATATATGACTGTTGGGGAAAAGTGGACCAAAACCACTTAACAGAGAATGTTAGGGTGAGAGAAGAGACTTAGTCAAATCACTCTATATCACATGCACTTCACACTCACACAGGAATAATTGTTAAAATATATTAACAATCCCCCACTTATTTTAACAAAAATAATTACTTGACAAACTGGGCATACAGAATAATAACTAGTAGTGTTATGCATAAATAAAGGTGAACACCGTCTTGAACCTTTACATAGTGAAAAATATTTAAGGTATAAGAATCTTGAGTGACTGAGTCTTGAACTCAGATTCTTGTGTATACAACAAATATCATTCACGCATAACACTCTTTATGGTGTAGTTACAAAAAGCCAGCACGTTACGGCCCTGTGCTTTATCATGGTGTCATGAATGCTCTAGAGAATTTGCCCAATCAATTCTCATAGGAAGCGGCCACAACTTCCACATTCACTAGGTGAGTCTATCAAGAGTGTTCCTACAGCTGGGCACCCGTCCATAAGGACCATAGAGCTCATTAAGAGTATAAACTCAACCTCCACATCGCTATAGGATATCATGCTAATCACAAGTATGGGACAAATAAAATGCATGATTCACCCTCAATTATAATGTGACTTGTTCTTACCCTTTGAACCCAGTTCTTGGGATCTCCAGTCTCCAGGTTGGGTTACCATCACATGTAATTTATTTATTAATGGGCTTAAGTCCCATACCTTTAGAGGTACTCCATACATTTTCTCTTGCCAAAGTTTTGGTTAACGGGTCTGCGAGATTATCACCAGACCTTACAAAATCAATAGTAACAGAACCTTCAGAAATAAATTCTCTCACAGTACTGTGCTTACGACGTATCTGTCGTGATTTACCATTATAATATTGGTTCTGTACTCTTCCTATGGCAGCAGTGCTGTCATAGTGTATCAAAGTAGCTGGAACTGGTCTAAGCCAGATAGGTATATTTGATAAAAAGCTACGCAACCAACTAGCCTCCTCACTAGCTGAAGACAATGCAATCAGTTCAGACTCCATGGTGGACTGAGCTATAATAATTTGTTTATTGGATTTCCAAGAAACCGCTCCACCACCAACACTAAAAATATAGCCACTAGTGGCTTTAGAGTCTTCCGATAGGGTATTCCAATCGGCGTCACTGTAACCTTCAAGTACAGCGGGATACTTATTATAGTGAATGCCCAAATTAATTGTTCTTTTCAAATATCTCATTAGTCTACCAATTGCATTCCAATGTTCTATGCTAGGTTTGTTAGTATACCTACATAGAACTCCTACTGCGTAGGTAATATCAGGTCTAGTACAATCTGTAGCATATCTTAAACTCCCAATAATACAACATATTCCTTTTGATTAATAATGTCACCCTCATTAGGAAATAATTTAATACTCGGATCAAAAGGAGTACAAACAGGTTTACAATCAAAATAATTATATTTTTTCAAAACCTTTTTCAATATAATGAGATTGATCAATAGAAATGCCAATAGGAGTTCTTGTAATTTTAATTCCCAAAATTACATTGGCTACACCCAAATCTTTCATATCAAAATTAAGTGACAAGAGATTTTTGGTTTCTTTTATAATCTCTAAAGTAGAGCCAAAAATTAATAAGTCATCTACATATAAACATACCATAACACATACTCCATCATTGTATTTATAATAAATACATTTGTCACTTTCATTGATTTTGAAACCATTAGAAATAATTGTTTGATCAAATTTATCATGCCACTGTTTGGATGCCTGTTTTAAACCATATAATGATTTAATTAGTTTACAAACTTTATTTTTATTATTCGGATCAATAAAACCCTCAGGTTGATCCAAATAAATTTCCTCCTCTAATTCTCCATTTAAAAAAGCTGTTTTAACATCCATTTGATGAATATGTAAATCATGAATAGCAGCAACAGCTAACAAAACTCTAATAGAAGTAATACAAGTAACTGGAGAATAGGTATCAAAAAAGTCGATATTTTCCTTTTGTTTAAACCCCTTAGCTACTAATCTAGCTTTGTATTTTTCAATAGAACCATCGGGTTTAAGTTTCTTTTTAAGGACCCATTTGCTACCTATGGTTTTACATCCAGGTGGTAAATTCACAAGTTCCCATGTACGGTTGGACAAAATAGAGTCCATCTCATCCTGAATGGCTTCTCTCCAGAAATTAGCTTCTGAAGAGGTAAGAGCATCCTCTAAGCAAGAAGGATCTCCTTCTAAATTAAATGTATAAAAATCAGGTCCAAAGTCTTTTGAGAGCTTAGCTCTCTTACTTCTATGTGGTTCAGATTCTACATCACAGTCTCTATCATGCACCCTAGAATCAATGGGTCGTAAGGGATAGAAATAGGAGGATGGGAACCCCCACTATCCCTTGATTTAAAAGGAAATCTATCTTCATAAAAATCAACATCAATAGACTCAAAAATAATATTATTTTTAATGTCTAAAAATCTATAAGCCTTACTATTAAAAGCATATCCCAAAAATCAACTCAAAAATAATATTATTTTTAATGTCTAAAAATCTATAAGCCTTACTATTAAAAGCATATCCCAAAAATACACATTCTACAACTCTACTAGCAAGTTTATGCCTCTTAGGATCATAAAATCTAACATATGCCAAACAACCCCAAACTTGAAAATAATTTAAATTTGGCTTTCTATTTTTCCAAGGCACAAAAGGAGTAATTTTTGTTTTAGAGTGGGGAACTATATTTAAGACATAACACACAGTTAATAAGGCTTCTCCCCAACGATTAGAGGGTGCTCCAGAACTCACAAGTAAAGCAAATAAAGTTCTGTAAAAGTCCTATTTTTACCTTCGGCTACACCATTCATTTTAGGCGAATAAGGAGATGTAGTTTCATGTATAATACCATGAGATTCTAAAAAGTAACTAAATTCTCTTTCTCCATATTCTGTGCCTCTATCGGTTTTAAGCCTTTTTATCTTTTTGTCAAATTGATTTTGAACTTCATTTAAAAAATCCTTAAAAGCATCAAAAGCATCATTTTTATTTTTCAAAAGGTAAACATATGTAAATTTGGAAAAATCATCAATAAATGTGATAAAATATCTTTTTCCACCACGCGTCAAAATTCCTTCAAATTCATATAAATCACTATGAATTAATTCTAGAAGTTCAGCATTTCTAGTGACACTTTTATGTGGGGTTTTTGTAATTTTTGCTTGGCTACATGAGATACAATTCTCAAATCCTTCATTACCCAAAATAGGAATTAATCCTAATCTACTCATATTGTCCACATATTTTTTATTTATATGGCAAAGTCTGGCATGCAAAACATTCACAGAAGTAGACAAAATATAAGTAGAACTTGAGCATTTATTAATATTAGAAACATTCAACTTAAACATACCCTCACAAGCATAACCTTTCCCAACAAACATACCAGACTTATAAATTACATACTGATCACCCCCAAAAGTTTGGCTAAAACCAGCCTTATTAATTAAAAAACCAGAAACTAAATTTTTCCTAATCTCTGGAGTATGTAGTACATCCTTCAAAATCAATTTCTTCCCGGAGGTAAAATTTAGCTCCACATTGCCAGTGCCAAGAACCTTTGTAGTGTGAGAATCACCAAGCAATACTTTTTCATTCTCCGTAGGAGAGTAGCTCTTGAACCAACCGCGATTGTTACACACGTGCCTAGAGGCACCGGTATCAATCCACCATCCTTCGGAAACTGTCATGGAATTTAATTCCGTAATCATAGCCACAAATGGCTCTTCAGTCACATTAGCCTGAGGAGCAGACTGACGCTTCCGGCAATTTCGAGCAAAATGCCCGGGATGTCCACAAACATAACATCCATTTGGATTATTTTGTCTTGAAGGAGGTCCTTGGTTCGTATTCCTTTTGAAGTGGTTCTGGCTCTGGTTTGGATCAAATTTTTTCATTTGCCCAAAAGAATTTTTCTGCCCATTTTTATTTTTAAAATTTTTGTGGGCTGGTTTCAAAACTTTATTTTTATTTTGTTGGGGGCTAATAGTATTAATTTTGGCAGACATAAAATTTTCCTCTTTTTGGTCTTGAAGTCTAGATTCCTCTTCAATTCGGAGTCTCACAATTAGAATCTCCATAGAAAACTCTTTAGATTTGTGCCTTAAGGAGTTCCTGAAATCCTTCCAAGAGGGGGGCAGTTTATCAATTAAAACTGCAACTTGAAATTGTTCATCTATTTTCATCCCCTCTGAAAGAATTTCATGAACTATTTTTTGAAGTTCATGGCACTGTGAGACTACCGATTTGTCGTCTACCATTTGGTATTTTAAATAACGACTTACAACGTATTTTTTCGCTCCGGCTTCTTCGGTGTCATATTTCTTTTGAAGAGCAGTCCAAACTTCTGTAGCTGTAGGCAACTCCGCATAAAAGTCATAAAGCTCGTCTGAAAGCCCGTTGAGAATGTAGTTTTTGCAATTGAAATCAGCGGCTTCCCATTTAAGTGCTTGATGAGATCTTGCGGGTTCTAGCAAATCTGAGTCTCTCGGATTTGGCTCGTCAAGAACAAAAGCAACTTTTAGCAAAGATAGGTAGAACATCATTTTGGTCTTCCAACGCTTGAAGAATTGGCCTTCGAACCGGAAAGGGCGGTTGTGACTGTTGTCGCTTACAGAAGCAGTATTCTGATTGGCTTCCATGAAGCTAAATCAACCTTAAAATTGTTGAAAATTAGTGTCGAAATAGCTTTGAGAATGGAAATTCAAATCAGTAACGGGCCGAGGCGCGGACCAAGTCGCTCTCTTTAAGGTTGATTTCGCGCCTCCTCGATCTTCTTACCGGTGCACAGGATGGTGTGTCAACCTCCAGGATACAACAGCCCAACACAACAAATTTTTCTGCCCAATTTATATACACTAAATTGAACAGAAATAAACTACACCAAAAAACTCAGAGATTACACTATATTGCCCGTACACTTACTAAGACAGAGAAACGAAATACATAAAAAACAGAGACGAGTTGAATAAAGTTTCTCCTGCATATACTAACTCCTTGACATCATATGCTTGCAAAAAAATGATCACAATAGAAGACAAACTCAATGTCTATGCTGGACAATTTTTTCAAAAAACAAGACTTTTCCAACTATAGCTACCACTATGTTAAATACAAAGTAAAATAGACGTTAGCAGAGGAGTAAAAGGTGGACAATTTTTTTAACCCTTTTGACCAAGTGAACCGTATATAAATATATGTATATATTCATCCAAACTAATATATACGTTATATATATGACTGTTGGGGAAAAGTGGACCAAAATCACTTAACAGAGAATGTTAGGGTGAGAGAAGAGACCTAGTCAAATCACTCTATATCACATGCACTTCACACCCACACAGGAATAATTGTTAAAATATATTAACAACCACTAACTATGCATCGGGGGTCTAGACTTTCTATTCTAAGCTTTATGTTTGGATAGTTATGATCTATCGTAGCTACAAGCCCAATAGTACCGTCAAGAGGATATTGTTAGTTTAACCTAAGCATAATCCATCTATAGTTCACATGAATTATCTACCTATAACTAGGGTGTAGCATAACTCATCTTTCCTAAGCATGGATTATAAAAGATATAAACATCACAATCGCATAAGCACTATTGTATGTAAATACTCCTATCAATCACAGAAATCAAGAACTATTGAGTTCAATAAGCATAAGGAAAAATCTAAGACAAGAATAGATCCAAAATACTCTTGATTATTATCATTAAAAACTGATTATATATAAATAATCCACCAACATACAATCACTATCCAATACATAAAATCCTAAAATAAGAAAGTATAGAATTCCCCCTTTACATAGCTAGGGTTTCATTGAAACCCTAGATTAGGAGTTTAGTTGCTCATGGTGGATGAAAGCACGAAGATTGAGTTGATGGTAGGCATTAGAGACTTTCAAGCTTGCTCTCCTCCTTCTTCTTGCCTTCCAAGTAGTGTATGAATGAATGTGTTCCTCTTCTTTGATTTAGAATGAGATATAAATATATAGTTATAGAGAGATTAGGAGGGCCTTCCTAAACCTAATCTCACTAAAACTGCTTAAAATTGCATTCTGGACGTAATAGGACAATTTCGTCCACGTAGGGGTCTTCAGCTCTTCAAAATACACGTTTTATATTTTTTCGTACGGATCGCGCGAGCGGACCGCGCGAGCACGTAAAATGGGAAATCGCGCGAGTGATGGGCTGGATTCTCACGCGAGCGGGCCACTCGCGCGAAGTGGCTTTTTCTACTTCTTTCTTCCTGCTTTTTCACCCCATTTAACCGGAAATTATTGCTTTATTCTAAAACCTGACAGAAAGTAAAAAAAATAGCAAAATTATACGAAAATAGGATCAAAAAATGACTAACAAATGTGAATTAAGGCGTATAATTGAGATTTGTTCTCTCCCGATCAGTAACCGTGTGGGTGAGTCATAAGTTTATCGGTGCAATCCTCGTACGATCGTCCAGAACTTCAATTATCGATAATTTTTGAGCGAATCGTCTGATCTTTTTGATTCAAGAAGATATGGACTTGTATTGACGCCCTTTTCGAATCCGTATGGTTAGATCATCAATTCCTGTGTTTGGATAATGACCTGTATGCCCTTGTGCTCGCCGATTCGATCGTTAACACTTTAATAAGATGCCATGTTTTCTCTAGTTGTCCGATTGGACTGATTCGAGTTGCAGAATCCCTATTTTTCTATGTAATTCCAGTCAGTCATGTCCAGTCAGACCTTTGGCACTCTCGAATTTATGATTGTGTCTTTTTGGTATGCCAAAACTTCTAGCCCGATTCTCTGTCAACTATTATAATTTGATGATTCAAAGTGTTGTGGGCTTATATTGATTCCTGTTTTGCCCTCATGTAATTGAGTTCGACTTTCGATAGTCCCGGACATGATTCTGACCTTGAATTACGTGTCGAACTTCAATTTCGACTAAAAACATCACTGATTACCAAAATCAGATGATCCCTGGCTTTGTATCTTTCGATCGCTGAGTTGTGGGCTTCATATTGACTTCAATTTGACTTTTTGGGGTCCCTGTTTGGATTCTGGAGCTCTCTTTCTTGATTTGCATGCTCGGTTGGTCCCTCTTGCGATAGTTATTTCTTTTTTTTTTTGGTGGGTCAAAATGGGGTGTCTAAAGGTTTGATCGATTGAAGGATGTCGTTTGCTTGAGAAAAAGTCCACGTCATAGAATCAGGTCGGAAGAGTTTCAATCGCTAGGAGTATACGCAATCGCTTGAGAAAGCGCAAGTTCAATCGATCGAGATGAGTTCGATCGATTGAGAAAAGGTTCTACACCAAGGGTTCACACAAGCATACATGGTCTTATTTATATAACCATGTATACGAAAATACGGGGTATTACATGTTGTTCCATTATTAAGAAATTTTGTTCTCTTGTTATTCCATGATTACGAAATTCTGTACCCTTGTTGTTCTATGATTGAGAAATTTTGTACCCTTATTATTCCACTGTTAAGAAATTATGTACCCTTGTTGTTTCATGATTAAGAAATATTGTACCCTTCTTGTTGCTTACTCACCAAAACACTTATTGTTGCCTACTTGTGAATAGTTTCTTAGCAATCTAATCTTTTTGAATTAAATAAAGATTATTTTTTACAAAAAGTTTAAAAGTGACACATTTGAGTGAGTTATATGGACAACTCACTGGAAATGTCCGTAGTGATGTTGACAACCTACTATAGTTTTCATTAAAGTGACAAGGCGTAGATTTTTTAGTGATGGGACTACACTTTCTGAGTGAGTGATTGATGTCGACAATTCACTGGAACTATCAATTATATCCTATTCATTATATCCTATTCATAATACTCTCCCTCCTATGAAATCCTCAGTCATAGTAGGTGCAACGTGAGTGATTTGTCATAGTGTAGTCATTTCCACGTTAAAATTCATTGATAGTGCACGATCTACCAGATTATACTGAAGATGATGTTGATGGGGATTTTCAACGTTTTCTTCCTGAGTGTCTAATCAGAGATGATGGACAACCTTTCTGTTGTTATGAGTACTATGGTGATTTATCAGGTTTGGACCTCCCTTCTGATTAGTTCCGTTATGGTATGCTTAGCTTTAAGGATGTTTTTTCAAGACAATGTTGTATAGTGAACAACTATTTAAGTACGCATGTAAGATATTTTGCACCCTTGTTGTTCTATCATTAATAAATTATGTACTTTTGTTATTCCATTATTAAGATATTTGTACCCTTGTTGTTCTATCATTAAGAAATTTTGTACCCTTATTGTTTTATGATTAATATATTATGTACCCTTATTGCTCTATGATTAAGATATTATGTACCTGTATTGTTCTATGATTAAGAAATATTGCACCCGTATTGTTCCATAATTAAGAAATATTGTACCTTTCTTGTTCCATGTATACTATTCACTACAAAAGTAAAAACTCTCATATTACTTCAAATGTTTGTACGAGTAGGGTGTCCCGTTTATTTTCAATTCAGTGATTTTTTTTTATAATATTTATTTTCACATCATGTTTGTAAGAGAATGCATTAAAAAAGCGCTGTAGGTATAACATTCTTTTATTTCACTACACTAAAGTAACAACACTCATATTCCAAAAATGTTGAAACAAATGCCTATTTTACTTTTTCTATTTCACTAATAAAGGAAGAACACTTCAAAAAAAAAAAATTTAATATGATAAATTCATCATCAAATAGAAATATTGCCTATTTCACAAGACACTATTGTCTTCTCTTGTCGGGAGAGCTTCAGATGGCTTCAAGTGTAATCCGAATGGCTTCAAGTATAATCCAAATGTCTATACTTGGATTATGCTTGAAGTGAAAATTAAAATAAATGAAAGGAATAACTTGTTTATGCTTGAATTGAGAAGTAAGAAATGAAGAAAAATAATTGAAAGGAACAATTTGTCTGTTTAAGGTTGTTTATAAGATTTGTGTTGTTATTCAATAAATGAAGTGGTTGGCGTGTTATTTAATAAACAACCAAAATGTTACATTATGTTACATACTGCATACATGATTATTTATGTACAACAAAATGTTACATTATAAGTACAACAAATTTTAGCTGAGGAATAAGTCTTATTAGAGAGGAACAAAATTTTTTACATAAGGAACAAAATATATTACAAACTGTTACAACAACCGGCTGCATCAGTTCAACGGGCATTAAATGCGCATTTAATGTCTAGCTGTCATAGTCAAAGCTATCAATCACAATATGCTGGATTAATCTTCACCCCTGAATGGTGTACCCCGACCTTCATTTTTTGTCCTCACCAAAACTTTCCATGTGGAGATACCACTCTTCCGCATGGTAGCCAAACAAAATGTATTACAAACTGTTACAACAACCGGCTGCACTAGTTCAATGGGCATTAAATGCGCATTTAATGTGCCAGCTGTCATAGTCAAAGCTGTCCATCACAATGCGCTGGATTAATCTTCACTCTTGAATGGTGCACCCGGATGAATCTTGGCCTTCATTTTTTGTCCTCACCAAAACTTCCCATGCGGAGAAACCACTCTTCCGCATGGTAGCCATCTCTTTTCTTGTTTGTTTCTTTGTTGTTTAATTTAGAGGCTTAAATACAGTTTACATCATGTGATTGTGCCCATTTTCAATTTATCTTCTGCACTTCAAAATTGGACATTAATATTGATAGTTTTAGACTAAAGTGAAATTACTAATAATTCTCAAAACAGTCCCACATGGAAATTGAGTGTTAAAATTAGCCCCAAATAGGAGAGCTTTAAGTGTCAAAATTAACTCCGCATAGGCAGTTAAACCAAAAACTAGCCCCACAAAGGGTTAAGAGTTAAAAATTAGCACCTCATAGGTTGGTTTAATGGCAACATTATGCCCCCAAAGGGGATTACCGCCAAAATTAACATAAAAAGGGGCTCAAGTGGTAAATTTTTTGGCCAATTTTAGAATTTTCGTCAATTTTAAGAGAAATTTTAACAATTTCACTTTAGTCTGAAACCACAAGTGGTTAAGTGTTAACTTTTGAAGCATAGAGGGTAAAGTGAAAATGAAATCACATAGGGTAAAATATAATTAACTCTTTAATTTATGCACGTGTGAACAACCTTCATCTCCGTTCATTTAGTAATTCCAGGTACAAATGACACTTGCCACTTGTAAAATTGTGTTGAATTAGAACAATATTATAGACTTCAAAAATGAATTTCAAATTTGATTCACAAATTCTTTTACTACTCAAAACAACTTCCAACATGAATCAATTGTCTCAATTGCAATTAAATGTTGTACAACTGTGGAAATATTTGAGAAGTAAACTTTTCTAAATTTGGGCTTTCCAAATTAGAATCCCAAACTAGTTTTTGAAAATTATTATACTAATTAAAACTTGAGTGATACGTGTGCAGAATTTGGGTAATACAGTACAATGAAAATTAAAAAAAGAAAAAGAAAAATAAGAAACGTGAAGGTATAGAGTTAGAGAGAGATGAGAAGATAAGTTAAAATGCCATCAGTCCTATTGATAGGATAAGAAGCTTGGTATAATCCAATAGGAAGCATAGATGGTAGGATCAGTAAATGTTTGGTTGAAATTGAATTCTTCTAAGGACAACACTTTCATACATTTTCTTGGGTCAGTTTGGTGTTATTCTCTCTCACAGAAGTGTGTTGTTTCCTCTCACAGAAGTGGGCCCCAGAAATAAAAACTCACTTCTATGAGACGGAACAACACTAAAAGAACCCAAAGAAAATGTCGAATAGTCCAACTTAAATAATAATAATAATAATAATAATAATTCCTCCAAATACCACATTTGTCATGTTGTAACCTAATTGCAGGAGTCCTATGAATTAAAATTATGTAAATTCAACTTCATCTATACATTAGATTTGATTTGATTTGGTTTAAAAAGTATACTATAGTTTATCGTGGGCTATATGCATAAGTTGGCATATCTCAAGTGGCAAAGAGCTTGGCATATGTAAGTCCATTCAAAGCATAGGTTCAGAGTTCAAACCTCCTCCCCCTGGCATCCACCATATAAAAAAAAAAGTTAATCGTGGTTATGCGGCTATAATTTTGAGATATATAATTCAGTACGTATATGTGTATAATTTTATATTTTTTTTTGGATTTTTTGCACATAACCCCTTGTACATAAAACTAAATTGAAATCACACAATTTGTTAAATGTGGCAAAGAAAAGTAAAAAATGCCCTCATATTATGCACTTAGAGCACATCATATATGTGCTTATGTTCATTATTATTCCATTTCTCATGTATTTCAAATTTTCAATTTGCACTCTTTTTTCATTTTTATTGAATTTTCATGGATTTCATGGCTGGTCAATTTGCTCAAAATATTAATTTTTGCTATTTTGTGAAGAATATAAGGGCAAATGCATATTTTATTATGCCTGTTTGGAGGGACAATGTCCATTTTAAACACTTTTTTTTTAAAGTATTGGGGGGTTATGTGTAACAAATCAAAGTTCTGTGGGATCATTTGAACACGGACTAAAGTATAGATGTCACGCCCCAGAACGACAAAAATAAAGAAAATAAAATTTCTTTTTGGGTCCGTAGGCAATGACTGGTGGAGTCACTGAATTGTCCACACCACGTAGTTCTAAACCATAAGGAATAAAAAGAACAGTAACATAAACTCAACTCATCATAAACTAGATCCCTAAATTATTACATCAGAGTTAAAACATAATATTAAAAGTCTGAAGACAACATCTGCCTTACTACAAAAACATAATAATTAAGTTTAAACGGACAGGAAAGAAACTATAATATATCATAAAAAGTCGCCAGCTTACTGAAAGTTAAGTGAGTAGAAACTTACACAGTATCATACGTATAATGTAATTACAAGGTAGGAGGGCCATGAAATATAGTTCTACTAATAATATCTTTTTGTTTATTCAAACCTTTCATTAATCGGTACTCATGTCTTGTATACAAGAACCTACAACATCTAACTCATAGATGAACAGACTAGATTGCAATACTCCTAGATACACCAATGCTCTGTCTACCGCTTTTAAGAATATATTTATAGTCCATCGCAAGTCATAGGTGTTAGTCCATCTCTCGCTTTTAAGAACATATGCATAGTCCACCGCAAGCTGGGGATATAACGTTTCGAGCAAAGACACATTAATTCTATTTCCATGACTTAACCACGTATACCAGTGATCACGGTCCACCGCTTTTAAGGACATATGCTCAGTCCATCACTTTTAAGGACATATGATTAGATCACCAGCTATCTTAGGGCTATTGGTTCGGTCCACCGGTTTTAAGGGACATATGTTCAATCCCCCACTTTTAAGGACATATGATTGACCAATGCCCGTCCCTGTAATCTTCCTAGAACTTATCAAACCTGCTTAACGTTCCACTATCACTGATACATGACATTCCTATGTGGCCTAACTACTCTGATTAAAATGAATGGATATCAATCTGTACTAGGATTTATACCTAACTAATATTCCAAACTTTGATACATTACTCGCAATGTTATCTCGTTATTGTGTCTCATCATTAATAATCGCATCATGGAAGTAGGTAATGGGGTTTATACAACTAAGTAGTTTATGTTATAAACAATAAGCAATAACAATATTCTTTATAAAGTACCAATCAATTTAGATAGGGTTCAATCGATTGGGGTACAAGATGGTTTCAATCGATTAAAGTCATTTTCAATCGATTAAGTAAGCGGTAGTGTCATTCGATTGAAATCCATTTCAATCGATTGAGATAAGTTCAATCAATTGAATCATAGTTCAATCGATTGAAATAGTCATTTTCTTCAAAAATTGGGCAAAGACGCCCTAGAATTCTGGTAGGCTTTGAAGTCATTTTCTTCACTTCCAAACTTATAAAAACAAAGCATCTAAATTACTGAGTAAGTTTAGAACTCACCAAAGAATAGGGGATGTGTTTGGTGAACTTTGTGAGCTTGAGCTCTAATGGCCTTCTCTCTCTCTCTCTCTCTCTCCTCTTCTCTTCTATGTCCTTCTCTCTTCTCCTCTCCTCCTTCTGTTCTTCTTCTTCTCCTTCCTCTTTTGCTTTCTTTCTTCTTCACTTGACAATGGGGGTATATATATGTATGGTATATGTGTGTATATATATATATATGTGTATATGAGAATACTACATTGTCCCCCAAAATATATGGAATTACCAGAAAACAAAATATAAACTTAAATGTGATATATGTTGCCAAATTGTAATTCAACCCATCAAAAAATATAAACAAAATTATTATATGCAATATTTGGGCTTAATTGTAATCTAGAACATCTCAAGTATTTGGCATAATCACATTTTCTTTTCACTTACTACTTTAGCCACACCTAAATTGTTTCACAAGTAAAATTTACCTAGACCCTCTGAGGTTTGCTCTAATCACACTCAGATCCCCTCACGTTTCAATAATATCACCTACACCCCCTGAGATTTGAAGTGCGTATCACCTATACCCCTTCCGTCAATTCATCGTTAAAAGTGACGGACTGACATTATTTGGGAAAATTACACTGACACCCCCTGAGGTTTTGCACTTTATCATTCACACCCCCTGAGGTTTCTGACATTACACTGACACCCCTTGAGATTTTACATCCACTTACACTGACACCCCCTGCCGTTAGTGACCGTGAAAATTGTGGATGGAGAATGCTGATGTCAGCCCCAAAAGTAAAAATATCCCCATTTTACCCTTAACTTCTTCTTCTTCTTCTTCTCTCTGCGCATATCTCATACATTTTTGTATTAAACATATAGATATATATATATATATGTATATATATAGTCATTTGACATGGTATAAAATACTACTACATCAGTTTCACAAGCTAAGGAATCTATGGTGCCATAAGACACTCTCAAAATCAGATTTAATCTGATGAATTTAGGTATATTTACATGTTTTAAAATGTCATACTATCAGTCTATCATGTTCAGTTCAGTAAAGAATTACACAAAAGATTAGGCCAATTTGTAAATCTCAAATTCATGAATGTTCACCTAAACAAACAATTTTTGAATTTAAAACCTAAAAACCCATCAATTCTAAAGGGGTATCATCTAATCTATGCAACAAAACCCAAAAAACAAAAAGAAGAAAAAGAAATCTCATAAGAAATTCACTTTTAAATAATATAAAGAATCGAAGCCCAGACATGATGGAGCACTATATCCAAATGGGTAAAGTCTGAAAAATGGTTGTGAAAGTAAGTACTAGACATACATGATTGTGTGTGTGTGTAACCCGAGATTGATTGGTGGGTCTGATGTGAAATGGGGGTATGAAGCTAATGAGTAAAACTACATCAATTTGTAGTAACAGTTGTTTCCAGAGAGAAGAATCTGATAGCATTTAGTGCAGGGACACTGTCACGCCCCGGAGCAGCATAAATAGAGAAAAATAAATTTCCTTTATGGGTCCATAAGGAATGACAGGTGAAAGTCACTAATAATCCACACCACGCAGTACTAGTCCAAAAGAAAAGCAACAGTAAACAACTGAGAATAACACACAGTGCTAATTATTACAAAACATCAGAGTATGGTCCACAGGATCACAACAGGTCTGAAGACAACAAATGCCCAAGTACCCGCTAACAAAAGGTTCAACAGAAAAACCGAAGTGTAATCTAACTATAACATCTTCAGTCTTCAACTGGCATAAGGATAATCCTCCCTGGCGTAACCATCATCGGTGGGGCCTTCCTCTGGATAATAGTCATCAGTGTACTGGTCATTACCTGCAAAATAAGGGACAGGATATTCTGGACGGGGAAAGTCCAGGCAATAAAAGGCCGTCAGCTTACTGAGAGCTGAGTGAGCATAAACTAACGAGGTACCAGTTATCTGAAGTAAACACAAGCTGATGAAAACACGAGTTGAACATCTTATTATATCCATATCTTGATCCTTGTAAACCGACCCTTATCGTCTTGTTACTCAAATACCGAACTCAACATACTCAGATGTCATGAACAGACTCAATCGTTTAACTCTAGGGATACACCCTTATTCTGTCCATCGCTTTTAAGAGCAATATATCCTGCTCACCGCATGTCATGGACTCCACGCCAGTCTGTCCCCAGCTTTTAAGAACAATGATCTTGTTCACCGCATTTCAGGGATATAACGTTTTGAACAAAGCATATCAATCTATTGCCACGACTTAACGTCATCTACTAGTGATCCCAGCTCACCGCTTTTAAGAATAATGGTCCTGTTCACCGCTTTTAAGAGCATCTCATAGATCATCCAGTCTATCTTAGGACTATTTGGTCCAGCTCACTGCTTTTAAGAACCATGTATCCGGTTTATCGCTTTTCAGAGCATATCATGACCAATCGTCCATCCACGTACCATTCCCAGAACTTACCAAACCTACTTACGTTCCATTCTAACATCGACACATGACAATTCCCAATGTGGCCTGACTACTCGGATTAAAAAAAACAGATATCAAATTTATATCAGAACAACACGTCACCCACGTCTTCATATTACTTTTTATTATTATCCATAAATCTTTGGTGTCACATTACTCCTGTCTACCCCATAGTCGCATAATGGAAATTCCGAATCAGAAATTGAACAACTAAACCTTATATAATAACAGGCAAAGGAAACCATGTTCTGATCATGCCAATCGATTGGAACAGAGGTTCAATCGATTGGGACAAAAAGTTATACCAATCGATTGAGAAACATGGCAATCGATTTGAGATGTCAATCGATTGGAATCCTATCCAATCGATTGAGAAATGACTGATGTCAATCGATTGAGATTATGTCAATCGATTGATACTACGTCTTCTCTAGTAGATTGTAAAAACAACATATTTAAACGTAGAAATAATACTCTTATCACATCTAAAGGTCATAACAACTTGTAAATACATCAAATAAAGTGACCAAGTGAGTTAGGACTCACTTAGGGTGTGTTTGGCTGGGTGTGGGCTTTTAAAACTTCCAAAAGCTTCTTTCTCTCCTTCTTGCTCTTCTCTTTCTACCCAGCTCTCTCTCTGTCTCCCCTTCTTCTTCCTTTCTTCTTCTTGTCCTTCCCTTCGTCTTCTTCCAGCTGCCAAGGCAGTGTGTGTGTGTATGTGTATAGATATAGATATATAGATAGATATATGTATGTATATATCTCACAAGAGGTGTGCCTCTCTCTCTCAAGCTGCCAAAGTGACCCAAGGCCACAAATGAACGAGTATATATAGGGGTTAAGAGTGCCACACGTTTAAAGCTGAAGGAAAGAAGAAAATATTTCTCAGCTTATGTCAATCGATTGGAACACCAGTCAATCGATTGGAAACAGATATTTGTAGTCAATCGATTGGGAACAATGTCAATCGATTGGGATGAATGGCAATCGATTGGAATGTTGACACGTAATCAATTTTAGTCGGTAAAATGGCAATCGATTGGGAATACTTATCAATTGATTGGTATCTGAAAAGTGTCAATCGATTGGGAACATGTCAATCGATTGGGAATCAAAATTCACCAAAAGGAAGAGAAAGTTTATACGAGTATAGAAATGAAATACCAGGTCTTATTAATATACCAAAATACAGGGTATTACAGACACTTGAATTGAATGATCAAACACTCCTCGGCTTTCTCCACACTCACTGCTTCCTCTGTTTTATAATTCTGTGACTCCTCATCCTTCAACAACACAAGAAACACAAAAGCAACAACTCAATTCACTTCTCTCTCTCTCTCTCTCTCTCTCTCTTTGCAACTCCTCAATTCAATTCACTCCTCAAAAGCAACACACACACACACACTCTCTGATATTTACATTCCCAAACACATCGCCAAACTCGGCATCAAACAACACAATACAATCATGCTTTTACTACCCAGCTCGTCGGAATTCGTATTCACCTTCCTCGGAGTGAGTCAACTTGGGGCAATCTCGACGATGGCCAACCCGGTTTTTTAACTCAGGCTGAGGTCGTAAAGCAATCGAAAGCATCGAATTCAAAGATTATAATCACCGAACCAGACCCCAAAATTAGAACCCAAATTAGAAAAACCCCATGACAATAGAAGATTAGGGCTTTGAAAAATCCCAAATTAGAACCCAAATTGGTGGCCATGGATTTCCATAGTCTAGCAAGGAGAGAACTCCAAATCCCCAGCCAACGATGCCATGGATTAGGGCAATTATTGGTTGAGCTGAAGAATTGGCAAGAGGGTAATATAGACTTTTTACAATAGACCTCAACGGCGTTAAGTAGATAACTCTGACAGGGGGTGCCAGTGTTATGTCAGAAACCTCAAGGGAGGTTTGTGATAAAACGCCAAACCTCAGGGGGTGTCAGTGTAATTTTCCCTAAATAAATACAAAACATACCCCTGAAAGTTTGGTCCTTGTTCCATTTTAGTCCTTATAGTTTCAATTGACTGAATTTGGTCCCTACTGTTTTAAGTTGAAGCAATTTTTTGATCCAAATGCCTCCATTTTGTGAGAAAAATTGACAGATTTTACCCACTGCTATGCGCAATTACACTAATAAGCGGGGTTGAGAGATTGGTGGTGTTCCATTTTTGCCCTTAAAAAGTTGACAAATCATAGCATGAGTAAATTCTGTCATTTTTTCTCACAGAATTGAACATTTAGATTAAATTGCTTCAATATAAAACTTCAGGGCCCACATTGACCCAATTGGAACTACAAGGACTAAAATGACACAAGGACCAAACTTTTAGGGGTATTTTTTATATATATATTTATTTATCTCAATCCGTCACTTTTTTAACGCTGAATTGATTGAAGGGGTCTAGGTGATATGCGCTTCAAACCTCAGGTGTGTAGGTGATATTACTGAAATGTGAGGAGGTCTAAGTGTGATTAGAGCAAAGCTTAGGAGGACTAGGTGATATTTACCCATTGTTTCACTATCATTCCAAACTTTGCAATTATAGTTTGTAATCAGTTTTTACTATAAAAAATAGCGATAGTCTGGCACAAGGGCACTACAAATCCTGGATCTGCCACTCATGTGGAATGAACCAAATTGTATCGAATGAATATTTTGAATGAAATTGACTCTTGCCTTCTTGTCTCCCTATCTACCTTGGAATTCTGTCTTCTTTCTCTAAAATCCTATCAATTTCCTCCCTAATTCTCTCCCTTTTCTGAAGAAATTATAGAAAGTGTCACGCAAGGATTAAAGATCCTTACAATTGGTATGAGAGCCTCTAATCCCATTCTTGAAGGTGCAATCAAGAAATTAATTTCTCATTTTCTCCCTCTAAATTCTTCTCAATTTCCCTGTTTAATTTTCTGCAAATCCTGAGAATTGATCTGCAAATTTTTTTCGTAAGAACTCTGATTCTCGTCTTCCACAACTTATCTCTTCTTATTTTCTATGATAATCTTTGAATTTCAGCAAATTTATCGTAAGGGTTTAAGAACACAAACTTTGCTTCTCTTACAATAGGTTCCCTCAATTCATATTATTCTTCTTCCCTTTTTCTTCTTCTCATTTTCATTTTCTGCAAGTTTACAGAATATGATTGATTGTCCATAAGAATTGAGAGTCTTGGGCAAGATTTAACTAAAAAAAAAAAAAAATTGAAAACTCATATCTGAAATTCATTGTCAATACATGGAATTCGAGAGGAAGGATTGGAATGACATTTACCATAGCATGGATTCCAAGATGGATTATATGTTTTAGTGTTTTCAAAAGTTGGATTGTGACAGTGAAAAAGAGGGCATTAACATGCCCAAACCGGTGTCGCAAGGGCATGAGTCAATGCAAGGGTATGCTGCCAAGTTTGAGGATTGAAGGTCAATAGTTTGGACAAAAAATGTGGGTGTTCTTGAAGAGTATTTAGTCACAGTCTTCCTCAATGGACTGAGGGAAGAAATCAAGCAATTGGTGCAAATGTGGAGACCGCAGACACTATTACATGCTCAAGTCACTGCTGGGCTGCAAGAAAAGCATCTTAAATCCATGCAAAAGAAATCAAACAATGGGATAATGTCCTTTTCAAGAGATAAGGACCTGTCCACAATTTTTTTGTTGAGCAGTGACCAATTGGGACATAATTGGGAGAACAAAATGGCACCTAAAAATGAGGTTTTTACCATAAGTTCTTTCTCTGAAGAAATTGGTTCAGATAAGCCTACCCAAAAAGGCCAAAAATCTGTTCAAAATGAACTAAATCGGGTCTATGAAATTGTTGAAAATGAGCAAGATTTTGATAAGTATCGCATGCACACCACCAGCCATACCATGCAATAAGCCTATTCTCATGCCTCAACCCACAACAACCCACGTACTGGACCTATTCTCATGCAAAACCACCACTTCATCCTGTCACGCCCCTGAACAGCAAAAATAGGGAAAATAAAATTCCTTTTTGGGTCCATAGGTAATGACTGGTGAAGTCACTGAATTGTCCACACTACCTAAATGATAACAATAGGAAAAATAGTAATAGATAGCAAACTGATCATAAAACATAAACTATTACATTAGACTTAAATGTAATATATAAAAAGTCTGAAGGCAACATATGCCTTATTACAAAATATAATAATAAAGTCGATAACTGAAATAGAACTAATATCTATTCTAGTCTTCAACTAGCGCATACATAATCGCTAGCATCATAGTCCTGTCCAGCATCCAACCTTAGTACATAGGTCCATTCCTGGCGTAGCCTTCTTCTGGGTAATAGCCGTCATGGTAAGGTTCGACCCCTGCATGGTAAGCAACAGGATAGTCTGGACGAGGAATGTCCAGGAATAAAAGGTTGCAAACTTACTGAAAGCTGAGTTAGTAGAAACTTACACAACATCATAGGTTGAAGTAATTATTATGGAATGATTGTACTACTAATAATATCTTCTCTTAATTCCAACTCATTATCCGTTTAGTAAGTTTGGTTACCCAACGACCAACAGTGTACTCATAGTTAAAGAAAAAACTCGATAGTTCAACTCTATGGATATAACATTATTTCGTCCACCTCTTTTAAGAACATATTCACAGCTCACCGCATGTCATGGACTCCATGTCAGATCGTCCCCATCTTTTAAGAACATATTCGCAGCTCACCGCAGTACATGGATATAATATTTTGAACAAGGCATATCAATCTATTGCCATGACCTAGAGACGTCTACCAGTGATCCCAACTCACTGCCTTTTAAAAACATATTAACAGCTCTACCTTTTAAGAACATATTAACAGCTCATCGGCTATTAAGAACATATCACAGATCACCTGGTCTATCTTAGGACTACTTGGTCCATCTCACTGCCTTTTAAGAACAAGTTAACAACTCACCAGATTTTAAGAACATATCATGACCAAATGTCCACCCACGTACAATTCCCAAAACTCATCAAACCTACCTAAGTTCCGCACTAATACTGATACATGACATCCCATTGTGGGCTGACTACTCTGGATGAAATGAAATGGATATCGAATTGATTTATGACTACTACGTCATATAACATTGCGACACGTTCTCATGCTATATGCAATATTATCTCATTATCGCATCGCAGTGTCTTTCATTCAAACAATACTATATAATGAAAGTACGAAATGGTATTTAAACAACTAAGCAATTTATATCATAGATAACCAGAGATATCAGAATTCTGTATGTACTAATCGATTGAAGTCCCTTTCAATCGATTGGGAAGCAAGTGATTTTAATCGGCTGAAGTTATTTTCAATAGATTGGGAATAAGTGGTGTCAATTGATTGAAATCATTTTCAATCGATTGACTGAATAATCATGTTAATCGATTGAAATATCTTTCAATCGATTGATGTAATTCAATTGATTGAATTTGATTTAATCGATTAAAAAGTCATCTTCTCCAGAAAACTAGGCAATGACGCCCAAAATTATTGGGATGCATTTGCTTTGTTTCTTCACATCCAAAACTCATAAAACATCTAGCCTAAGCTATTGAGTGAGTTTAGAACTCTTCAAAATCAAAGAGGGTATGGTTGGGTTAAGTCGTGGAGCTTGGTCTCCAATGTTGTTCCTCTCTCTCTCTCTCTCTCTCTCTCTCTCTCTCTCTCTCTCTCTCTCCTTCTTCTTTCCTTCTATTTCTTTCTTTTCTTTTTGTCTTCTTCTTCTTTGCTTCTTGTGTCTCTTTCTCTCTCTCTCTCTCTCTCTCTCTCTCTCTCTCTCTCTCCCTCTAAGTGTATATATATGGAGTATGTGTGTGTATAAATGTATGTAGGAGTATAAGTATATAATATATATCTCTACTCTCTCTGGATCAAACACCTCATACACACACATACACACGAAATGAACATATATATAGGGAGGGGGAGGGGGAGGGGGAGGGGGAGGGAAAGAGAAAGGGTACAGGTGGTATAGACACCCAATTTTGACCACACTGATAGGATTTAGGGTGGACAACGTCTTCGAGGATTCAATGATGAAAAGTACCCCATGGAAGGCACAGCATTCCACACAATCAAAAGATCAAACTTCGGAAAGTGACTTCAAGCTCAGAAAAGCACTTTCCATGCATAAATCCCAGTTTTTTCAAAATCATCTCTCAGAATTCATATTCACTCAGGGTTATATGAACATAAGGTGTTGTAAACGCAGTATTCTAGGTGTCCAGAGATTCAATTTATAAGAAAAACTTGAAATCGATGCACATTGAAAAGTAATTTTGAAAAAGAAGTCGTTTGATTTCAAAAAGACGACGAAAGTTCTGGAGGACTTCTGAACTTTAATTAAACTTCAATTCTCATTTCAAATCCTCCTGGAATATTTTTATACTGAAATTCAACTAGATAGCTTTACAATAGTACATAAATGGACTATTTCAAACAGAAAAAAGCATTTTTACAAAAATCTGGAAAAACAGTGCACGTAATTTTTAAAACAGGACATGAGGGCAACCAGAGGACCAAGAAAAATAGGTGGTGGGTCCCACATATGGGGTGGCGGGTCCCCCTAAGCCGCCAACTATGAATTGTGTTCTCTACCAAGCTTTTTGACTTCCATACCCTTCTAGAGGCTTCCCACTGCGAGGAAATTGCCCAGAAACTGCGTTTAGGCATTGAAATAACCATTTTAACCCTTTTCTGACCTCTAAAATCTCTGTTTTAACGCTATAACTTAAGAATTAAGTTTTCAAAACTATATATATAGATCCATGTATCTTATATGAGATAATCTTGAATCATATTGAATACACCTTGAATATAGGTGAAGATATATTCACATACACTTAGAATTCAAGAGATTTCTAGAGAGAGAATAGTGAATCATGAATTGATTTCTTCTAAAATGAATCCTAAGATAACTAGGTAAGATATTTGAGGAAACTCTAGACATCTATTGCATCCTTTAACTTCCACCATGGATGAGTGCTTGAAGAACTTAAAGAACACTTGAAGAGGAAGATCCTTCAAATCAACTTTGATTCTATAATTGAGAATCCTCCAAGAGGTAAACACCACAGTTCATCTCTAATTCTTATTTTTATATATAGATTTATAAGATTTGGATCTAGTTTAGTTTTTGTTTACTTTGTTAGAACACTCATTTTCTCCCTCTCATGTTCTTCACACACTCACATAGCTAGATCTAATTCTTCCTTGACTTTGTTGATAATTCATAATTAGAGATTGATTTTCACTTTGATTTTTAATTTTGATTTCATTCTTCTATTTAGTTTGCATCCATGCATACATGATTATATATATATATATATCTACTTTGAATTCTATGATGGTTTGGAAGTATGATCTATGAGAAGGATGATTCCTATGTTCATACCTATCTTTTGATTACTCCTATTACCTAGAATTCCTATTGAATTTTATCTCCAATAGGATATTTATAAGTCCCTTTGATCCATGATTTAAAGTTATTCATAGAGCTTGAGGGCTAAATTGATTAGGAATCATGATAATCAAGTTGATCTATGTGTTGGATCTCTCTAGTAAACTTAAACCAACACCAAAGATGTTTTTCTCACACTTTAGAATGAATTAGTCAAAATTTAGCAAAAATAGATTGGTATTGTCCATAGGATTTGGTCCATCAAAACCCATAGTTTGATGGATTTCAAATTTTCTAGGTAAACTTTGATGAATTAGCTTTCATTCGATCCGTTTTGAAAATCATTAGGATCCATGTGCTATTTTTAGAAATTATTGAGAAATCAGTTGACAGATTTGAACATCGTCTCTTTGTATTTGAATTTTAGAAAATCTATAATAGTTATTGATGATCTACTTTTTGGGGATGATTCCTAACTCATGTATCTATATGCCGATGTAAAATCGTGAGCATACGATCGAGTTAAGATCGTTTTCTAAGCGTTTGAAGTTGATACAACTATTTTGGAATTTTCTAAATTTAACTACAAATCATGATTATGTATACAAATGGTCATACCTTGATCACTCAACAACAGTTTATGAATATAACTTGGTTTAAAAATCATCTAGGATAAATGGATGAGAGATTAAATGCCTAGATCAACTTGATTTAACATGATTCATAAACTTCTATTATTTCTTGCATTCCTTTGTCAAATGATACCAAAACTTCCAGAATAACAGAGTTTGGTTAAAATAGTTTTCAGAGACCTTATGTTAATCAAATGTCTATGGGATTATTTTTTCATAAACTGCAATGAAATAGCTTTCTTTTGACACCAAATAGAGCTTCATATGATTTTTGTAGAATTAATTATGAGTTTTACAAGAACAATGGACAATCCTGATCCACCATTCTCAAAACTCTTATTTCTCAAACTTCAAAAATGCTAACGTGGTCATACTTTTTGGAAAAGTTCCTTAGGACATGTATTTAACTTTTTATAATAGGATTTTAACCCAGCTCATGTTTAAGATCACTTTTGATAGGATTCATTAGAGGTCACTGAATCTGGAAATTTGATTGATGACATCATCTTCATATTTATCATGGATATCATTTGTTTGCTTGAATTTTTGCTATGCTTGGGTATTCCTTGGTGTCTTAGTGCAGAGAATTGAATGTCGTGGATTCGGACTTCGATTTGTGAGTTTGCCTCATCTGCACGTGGCTTAGTGCCCATGTATCATGTACTTTCTCTACCTTTTCTCTTAGAATTTTCTAGGTCTACAACATTGTTTTCAATGACATGATTCCTTTATGATTTTCTCTGTTTATGTGCTTATATGTTAGAGACATCTTATCTAGGATTGTTGCATGATTGCATTTCACGTTTCCTTTCTTTTGCTTTTTTGCGACTCCGCTTGAGTCAACTCAATGTAAGTCTTCTTGTTCCCTTTTGCATATCATGGCACGTTTCCTTTATTTGCATCGGTCCCAGGCGGGACTAGCCACTATGAGTATACCTCTCTCTTGTAATGCATTTGCATCCGATTGCTACTTGATTTAATATCTTGAAATGATTTTGATTAGATGTTCCTTTTGCCATGTATATATTATCTAGTATGATTGAGGAAACAACACCTATTATGAATTAAAAACAAGGATATTTGAATCAAGGCCTACTATTCGGTAGGACGAGGAGGGGGTGCTTTAGTCCTACTTGGCTCCTTCCCTTCTCGTACCAAGACCCCGAACCTTGCTTCTAGTGATGAAGGGTGAGTAACCATATTCAATTATGGGTGAGTCAAATCTGGTTTCCTAATTCCTGATAAAAATTAGGTGGTGACTCTTTGTCTCTAGGATCGCATGAGGAGTTCTAGTTCCTAAAGTGTGCTCCTTGGATCCATCCTGGGACACTGTCAAGGAATGACAGAACCCCGCCCACGCATTGTCTACAATCTAGCGACTCCATTGGGGATTTGAACATGAAACTTATGGTTTTTTTGTTCTTTGAGGGTTTGACTTGAGCCAATAAATATCCTTGTTATTAATTCAATAATCATGTTGTTTCTGCCTGCATTTGTACTTGCATTGTTCTTTCACCGTGACTGCTTGGGACCATTTCCTTGAGGGTAGAGGGACCCCTTTCCTCCATTTGTCAAGAAACTTTGGTAGCATGTAGTCACTGTTAGCCTTGTACAAAATGCTATATATAGAGCCTGTGTGTGAACGGCACGCCCTTGGGGAGGTGGTCACCTACACCGCTGAGCTTGCTAATGGACTCTTTTATGAGACTAAAACCCGGCCTTTGCATATAGAATCTGTAGAACCCTTCAATTAGGATCTTGATTATCATCTTTGATTAGGATGATGTGATGAATTATTTGCGTTTACCCGTAGGGATTATGTGGATTATGAGGACATGTATGCGAAGGCATCATCAAACCTTGTATGGTAGATTCCTCTAGGGTAGTATGGTCTTTATCCGAACATCCAATCATTATTCAAGGACGATTTTTGAAAATTTTGAAAACGCTAGCACTTCTTTGAAAAACCCAAGTCTTTTGAAAATTTCGGGAATATCCCTTTTGAAATTCGCTTTGAAATTCACTTTCACAAATTTCTTCCAAAAAATTCTCCCTACGATTTTAGAGAATTTCAAAATTTCCTACCTTGGTTTTCAAAAATCATGATTTCACACTTTGATGATTCAATTTTAATTTTTCCTCTCAGATTTTAGAAATTCAAATTCCCTACCTCGATTTTTGAGAATCATGATTTCACACCTCAGGTATTGATGCTTCAAAGGTGTCTTTTTTGAAAATTACAATCTCCCCTTTTCTTTCAAGATTTTCATGAAGATTTTAATTTTGTAAACATGAACCATCAAGAATTTCAAAGCTAAAAATCCTTGGATAATGATTGGATTAGTAGGGTGATTAGCATACTCAAGGAATCTTATGTGTTTATGTGCTGATATGCTAGGTCTAAGCTAGATTTAGGTGCATTGCATTTAGATTAGATTGCATTTCATCTGCATTTCATACACTACATGAGCATTGCATATACGACTCACGAGTGCGACGCCTCTAATATACTTTTGATAAGAAAAGAATTGTTTTCCTTTGAATTTTGAAACTTGAAGTGACTTCTTTTTAGAAAGCTTTCTTTGATTTTAGAAAATGCTTTTGAAAAGGAAAAGATTTTCCATCTATGATTTTCCATCTTTATTAATTCACTTTTGTAAATATCACTCTTTGAAAATTCTTTTGCAATAAAGATACCTGATTATTAAAAAATTTCTAATAAATCAGAATAGAAGATGGGGACCTAAGGATTGAACTCCCTAAATTTCAATATAAAGAAGTAACATTGCAGACAGATGGCTCCTCATGGTTCTCAGGCTCTTTTTTCATGGATGAATGAGGTCACTGGTATTGATCATCTACATTTTAGATATTTTGGCCTTAATACTCTCATTTAGCCAAGAAATGTGAAATTTGAAGAAGATATTATGCGTGCCGGCATTCATTGCTGGGATCCAGAATTCCATGTATTTCGATTTGGACATCAAGAGATCTCATAACTATTTGAAGAATTCAGTGTCATTCTCAATTTCAGCCCTTACTCCGATCAGATCCTTTCCACCATTTAGGCTGGATATGTGAAGGACTTATCATCACTCCTCAGTTGTTCTCCTTCTATTGCCCGATCTATGATTTCTGATCACGAGATTGATTTTTCCCGTTTATTCGTCCGGTGTTGTACTACCATGGGAGGACATTTTGATCATTCCATATCTGTGTGGGGTGCCATGACATTGGCTATGATTTCATATTTCCTATTTTCTTCTTCATCTCATGCCCTCATACCAAATGCATGTGGGCTCCGTTCTTGGCAAAACCCCATGATGTTGGCTCTAGCAAAAAATCTAATGGGTTTAGATCAGGCACATGTTAATGGGACAGTACTCCTTTTCGGTGCCCCTTTAGTGCTACAAACTTGGCTTTTTGAGCGGCTCAGTTTATTAGTATACCCTCGTGGTCTTTGTAGAATCCCTTCCTTGGATCAGAGGCAGGTAAGAAGATTTTTTAGCAATCCCGAGGTTTGGTTTATTTGGCTAAGCGATCTCACCATCGAGGACATCCGTTGGGTCTGTGCCTGTTGGGACTATTGTTCAGTTACTGTTAGATTTCTAGGGCCAAGTGGGATATGGCTTCTTGGTTTACATGCTACCACTTTTTCCATCCCATATTGAGTAGCTAGACAGTATGGCTATAGATAGGACACTTCTGAGGACGCCATCAGGGTTATGAGAAATTCAATTCTACGATCTTCATCGATTACTGCTTTCACCACTGCATGGCATGAGCGGATTACGGCACCTTTTCCATGGATTCCCGCCTTCATCAAATTATCAGTTGAATATTTTCTAGAGATCGAGAGGGTGATTGAAAGGTAGAACCAGATTCAGTAGAGACATTAGAAAAGGGCATTATAGAGAAATAAATGATTGAATGATGATATTTGGAAACAGTTGCTTGTTGAAGCCAAATGGATGCTTAAGAGGAATAAGCAAGTCACAGTGACACTCCACTTGAAATCAAGTCAAGTCTAGTCAAGTTAGTTTTTGAGTCTTGTTGTCGAGTCTGTCTATTGTCAAGTTATGTTTAAGTCTATGTCGAGTACTGTAATCCTTTTCTTTCTAAGTAATGGAATGAAATCTTCATTTACTTGATCTAATGCTCCTTGTCCTGAATGAATGAATCACTAAGCTGAAAGTGTCACTTCTTTGATTATTGTAAAAAATACATTGCTGATAAATTTTTGCGTTGAAAAGAATCTTGAAAGGATCAAAGTTGATTTTGCGCTAACACCGGAGAAATCTAAGAATTGATTAGTCTTACTTTAAGAATCTTGAGATGCATTTGCCTAAATCTTGAAAAGATATGCTTGATAGTAACTCGGGACTAGCTTAATTCCTTGATCTTCCCATTTTAAAATCTTGAGCCTAGAAAAGTGTGCCATTCAAAACCTGTCTAAACTACAAGCAATGTACACTTTGTCCTTGATGGTAGCCAAACATTTCAAATGAGCTACTTCTCTTAAAAAGAAAAAAAAGAAAGAAGCTTGCTAGGATGAAAACCTGAAAGGGCGTCTAGGCAAAAGTTAGAGGATAAAAAAAAAAGAAAGAAAATTTTGCTTGTTGTTTTCAAGAACCTGATCCTAACCAGTCAAAACTTCAGAGAGAAAAGAAAAGAAAGAAGAGAAGAGAAAAAAAGAAAAAAGAAAAAAAGGAGAATGAAGAAGATTGAGAAATCGGGAACATAAATTGTCCCAAAGCTTTGAATTGTAATCTCTTTGAGTGAGCTCAAGAATTGATGGGCTAATCTTGCTCTAAAAACATGTATGATGTATGATGAGAAATGTAAAATTGATTGGCTAGTGAAAAGGTGAAAAGAATCATCCGTCAAAAACAAAACAAAAGAGAAAAGAAAAAAAGAGAGGTGTTTCAATTTCTTTCTATGCTACCACAAGTGACCCGCTTTAGAAAATCTATCTGATGACATGGCTTGAAAACCCCCCCAATTCTTGAATCCTTGCTCTTTCAAAACCTCCAGCCTTCGAGGACTACATTTAACCTAATTCCCACTTGGGGATACGTAGGCAACCTACTCGGTTCGGTTACTGCTCCTGAAACACTTGGCCACATCTCAAATACCTTCTTTCAAAACTTGGCCGAACTACTTTGGACCTGACTCCCATTTGGGGATAAGTAGGCGAGCTTTCCTGGCTCTTGGTCCCTGACCTTTGCAAACTAGGGGCAACTTTTCAGTTTGCCCGGAATCTCAAAGATATCACTGCCACACTAGGGGCAAACTGCGTTTGCCCAAGCTCTCATTTATCCCGGTTAACTCGGGGCAAACATCGTTCGCCTCTACCCCCTTTCACATTATAAGCGAATCCTGAGTTGTCAAGTATATCTTTGAAAACATTTAAAATAAATTGTCACTTATTCTATAAGCTAAGGCACTAATTCAAAGCATATTTCAGAAAAAGCAAAGGATTGATTGAGATCCATATGGAGTATTTTCAAAGCATTACTTTATCAACTGAGTGTTGTCGTACTAAGATGAGAAGTACACATGAAAAGCAAAGAGTTACGTCAAACATGACAAACGCGAATCAAGTTAAGAAAAATTGGGTTTTCATCTCTAAACTTCTATTTCAAGAGTGTCATCTTCCTAAGTCAATGTCTGTCAACCTCTGTCGTAGTCTAGTCTATCGTTGTCTAGTCTATCGTGATCTCGAGTGTGTGGGTTCAGAGTGATCTACAATGAATTATAAAACTCTACGAGCATCCAAAGGAGGATACGAGCAGAAGTTCCAAACACTGTTATTACATCAATTATGATCAGGATAAAGCATTAAGTGGAAAATCATCAGAATCAAGCGATTGATGGAAGACAGAATTGAATGAGCAGAGTTGAACAACGAATTAAGCCTTTGTTTGATATTATCATTGAATCAAGATCAGCATGTAGCCCTGAAAAGATAAGAAGCTGTCAGAGTTTTTTCCAAAATCATTACGCACTTGCCTATCAGAATTGGTGAAGTTTCTCTATCTTTGCATATTAAACCCCCCCTAAAATTTTAGTATGACCCTGGGATGGCTATCTCTTGACTTAGAAGCCTTAGAAACACTTGAAACTTGGGGAAATCGTTTAGAATGATCTAGAGAAGTTTGAATTTGGTTGGCAAAAGTATTAGAAATCTACCAATTTTGGGGATTTTGACAAGAAAGTGAGGTTTTAGCTGCTTGAAATAAACCTTGGAGCAAGGATTGGATGAATGGTAATTTGAACTCATTAGTCAAGATGATTAGAGTTGAAAGCTTTTCGAAAGACTTTTATTTTTTGATCTTTCTTGCTTATGTAATATTCAGAGTTTGTTTATCGGTGAACCTTGGTTACTTCGGGAATCTCATTCTATGCATTTTAGCTTTAAAAATATTTTGTGATCGAGATTTCAATTAGATGTTGCTTTTGGTACTTGCTTGGGCATGCTAGGACGATTAGAGGCAAACGAGGCGGGTGGCCGAAGTTTGCCCCTAGTTTGGGACATATATGGTTGTGAGGCAAACGAGGTAGATGACCGACGTTTGTCCCTAGTTTAGGCGAACGAGGCGAGTTACCGAGTTTTCCCCTAGTGTGGAGGGTTATTTCAGGGTTATGGTAAGGACCGCGACTTTATTCATACGTAGGCAACCACATAGATGACCTAGCGAGCTCTTTTCTCTCTTTTGTTATTGCTCACCTTGGATTTAGCTCTAACTTTTGCCTAGGCGTCCTTTCAGATTTTCAACCTAGCAAACCATCCTTTTTTTTTTTTTTTGAAAGTCTGCCTACGTACCCCCGAACGGGGATCAGGTCCAACGTAGTTCGGGCCAAGGTTGGAAAGAAATTGGGCTATTTTTGTGGGTGGAATGACCGAACCGATGTGGTTGCCTACGTATCCCCGAGTGGGAATCAGGTCTAGCGTAGTTCAAGGCAAGGCTTAAAAGAAATCAGTTATTTTTTTGTGAGTGGGGCGACCGAACCGATGTGGTTGCCTACGTATCTCCGAGTGGGAATCAGGTCGAGCGTAGTTCAAGGCAAGGTTGGAAAGAAATTGGTTATGGAATAGTCAAGCATAGTACTTTTTGAGGCGGTCCATGTTGATTGGTTCTTTGAATTCGACACCATCGAGGTCCATGAGATAAGTTGCTCCTCCGGAAAGAATAGTCTTGACGATGTAAGGGCCGACCCATTTAGGTTTAAACTTCCCACGGGGATCAAAGATCGGAGCTCGCAACTCCTTAAGGACAAGGTCACCTTTGACAATCTTCCTCGGACGAACCTTTTTGTTGAAAGCATGGGCTATCCTCTTTTTATAGATTCGAACATGATCGACTGCCGCTAGGCGCTTTTCATCTATGAGGGCCAATTCTTCATACCTTTCCCTCAACCAATCTGATTATGAAATTTCACACTCTTCCATTACACGTAGGGATGGTAATTCTATCTCGACTGGAAGTACCGCTTCCATCCCATACACTAGTGAGTAAGGAGCTGCTCCTGTGGACGTCCTTATCGATGTTCTGTATCCCCAAAGTGCGAACGGTAGCTTTTCATGCCAGTCTTTGTAAGTATCGGCTGATTTCTGCAGTATAGCCTTAACATTCTTGTTTGCAGCTTCAACTGCCCTATTAGTTTGCGGTCTGTACGGTGATGACTTGTGATAAGTGATTTTGTATTCCTCGAACAGATCCCTGACTTCTGCCTTGAAATGACTTCCGTTATCCGAAATAATCTCATGGGGAACTCCATAACGGCAGATGAGATTTCTCTTGATGAATTTGGCCACTTCCTTGGCTCCCTACTTGGTGTAGGATGCAGCTTCTACCCATTTTGTGAAGTAGTCTATGGCCACTAAAATGTACCGATTTCCATTTGAAGCTTTCGGAATGATTTCACCGATAATATCGATTCCCCAGGTAGAGAAAGGCCAAGGTGAGGTCATGCTGTATAGAAGGGATGGTGGTACATGCATCATGTTTGCATGGATCTGGCACTTGTGACACTTTCTCATGTATTCGCAACAATCTTTCTCCAATGTTGTCCAGTAGTACCCTTGTCTTATAATCTTCTTGGCCAGTATGTGACCGTTCATGTGCGGACCGCAGACCCCCTCGTGTATTCCCTCCATCATTCTCCTGGAGCTTTTTCCAAACAAGCAAGTCAGGTTGTGACCGTTGTATCCCTTCTTCAGCAGTTTCCCACCGCAAATGATGAATTGCGCTGCGAATCTTTGAATGGCCCTTTTGTCTTTCTCGGTAGATTCTTGGGGGTACGTTCCATTTTCTATGAAGTTCCAGACATCCTGATACCACGGTGTTTCATTCTCTTCTGCTTCGATTGCGGTGATCATGTTGAACGAAGGCTCGTACCTTTGCTCAATTACCAAAGGCATCATCCTGACTTCCACAGGAATCTTGATCATGGAGGCTAAGGTTGCCAATGAATCTGCTAGCTGGTTCTCTTCCCTGGGAAAGTAGAGAAATGTGATGTTTCTGAACTGCCTCTTGAGTTGGTCCAGATGATCATGATAGGGCTTCAACCTCTCTTCTTTTACTTTCCATTCTCCTCTTGCTTGTGATATGATGAGGTTGGAGTCCCCAAAGACATCCAACTTCCGAACTTTCAGCTCTAAGGCTGCTTCCATTCCCAGGATGCATGCTTCATATTCAGCAGTGTTGTTGGTGGAGTTATAATTGAATTTGACTGCCAGCGGAGTGTGGTCTCCACTTGGTGATACTAGGATTATTCCTACTCCATATCCTTTCATGTTGGCTGCTCCATCAAAGTACAACTTCCATTGTTCTTCCTTGATTTCCATGATATTTTCGTCCAGGAATGGGAAGTCTCCACTTTCTTCGGAGTCAATGGCGTGTTCCGCAAGATGCTCAGCCACGGTTCTCCCTTTTACCGATTTGTTTGTAACATACTTGATATCGAATTTGGATAGTAGAAGTAACCAACGGGATATACGACCGGTCAGGGAGGGTTTTTCGAGGAGGTATTTTAGAGGATCCATGCAGGATATGAGCACAACCGGGAAGGCCAGCATGTAGTGCCTCAGTCGGCAGGTGCACCAAACCAAGGTCCGACATGTTTTTTCGAGGGTAGAGTAGTTGAGCTCATACCCAGTCATCCTCTTGCTGAGGTAGTATATGGCTTTTTTGGAGTGGCTTTCTTCACCTTCTTGGGCTAACATGCAACCCATGGCTTTTTCGGAGACGGATAGGTAAAGGAATAAGGGCTTATGAGGCGTAGGTGGTGAGAGGACAGGCGGATTTTGAAGGTAGGCTTTTATTTTGTCGAAAGCGGCTTGGCATTGGTCATCCCATTGGAACTTCTCCCCTTTTCTCAGCAATCGGAACAAAGGATCGCATGTAGTTGTAAGCTTGGAAATGAAGCGGCTGATAAATTGGATTCTTCCGAGAAACCCCCTCACTTCTTTTTCATTCCGTGGTGATGTTATTTCCAGGATTGCCTTGATCTTAGAGGGATCCACCTCTATCCCCCTTTGTGTGATGAGAAAACCCAGGAGTTTACCGGAGGTCACACCGAAAGTGCATTTCTTTGGATTCAACCTCATCTTGTACTTACACAACCTTTTAAAAAACTTTTCCAGTGCCACTAGGTGTCCTTCTCTATCCTTGGACTTCACGATCATGTCGTCTACGTATACTTCTACTTCCTTGTGAATCATGTCATGCAGCAGAGTGGTGGCAGCTCTTTGGTAGGTTGCCCCAGCATTCTTGAGTCCGAAAGGCATTACTCTATAATAGTAGGTCCCCCAAGGGGTGGTGAATGTCGTCTTTTCCCGATCTTCTAGCGCCATAAGAATCTGATTATACCCTGAGAAACCATCCATGAATGATAGTAGCTCATGTCCTGCGATGTTATCTACCAAAACGTCAATGTGGGGAAGCAGGATGACATCCTTGGGACTGGCCTTGTTTAGATCACGGAAGTCGACGCACACACAAACTTTTCCATCCTTCTTCGGGACTGGCACGATATTGGCAACCCATTCCGGATATTCGGTGACAATGATGAACCCTGCCTTGAATTGCTTCTCCACCTCTTCCTTAACCTTGAGTGCCCACTCCGGCCTCATGCGCCTCAGTTTCTGCTTGACAGGTTTAGAATTAGGGAGGAGGGGAATATGATGTTGGACAATGTCGGGATCGACCCCAGGCATGTCTTCGTAAGACCAAGCAAAAACATCTTTGAATTCTTTTAGCAAGAGGGTTAATTTTTCTTTTTCTTCTTTATTAAGAGTTGAGCCAATTTGCACAATTTGGGGATTATCTGTTTCACCTAGGTTAACTGATAAAGTATCTTCGATTATTTCATAAGCATGTGGTTTTTCAATTAGTTGCTTAAGTTCAATTGGGAGATCCTCGGAGGGATCTGTGCATTCACAAGTATTAGACACAGAGGAGTAAGCAGAATCGTTTTTCATTTCATTCATGATAGGTGAAGTGACTATATTGGACAGTGGTGGGCTTACAGCAGCTGACTCTGGTACAAACTCGATAATCGGCAGTACAGACTCTGGGGGAACAGGGGATAGGGAGACACAGACAGATGACTCTACAGCCTGGTTGCTCAGACCCTCCTCAATTGGCTTGATCTGATCATCTTGGCTCTTGGCCGTCTTTTCTTCCTTCTTCTCAGCAGATTCCTCCCACATTTTCTCGATGGCTTTAGTGTCAAGGTATTTCAACCAGTCTTCCTCTGGGGTTTTCTCAATTTCTTCGGGATAGAATGGATCTTGGTATGGAGGCCTCTCGCAGTCAGCGAAGATTTCAAGTCCGGGGCGCCTTTTCCCAGTGGTTTGATGGATCCAGGGTTCGGGGAACCCGAAGTAAGGGAAGTCATCCCCCTCTTTGATGAATTGTCCATTCAAGGTCTTGCGGTATGGTGGGAGACCCCTTACCCTTTTCTTCCATGGCCTCTGTAGCTCGATGTCTTCTTCGGTGGGCTTGTACCCCAACCCAAAAGTGCCTTGTTGCCCTTTGATCTGAGGGAACTCTCGAATCCCTTGCTGGCGTCGGCCCAATCCCATTCTAGGGAAGTCGTTCATTTTGCGGATGATGTTGACAACCGCAGAGTGGATCTCGGGGAACCTGTCTTCATCATTGATCATGTGGACTTCTTCCATGAAGAATCCTCCAATTTCCCCTTCTTCTAGCTCAGGTATTTGGATTTCAAAGATGGGAGCGTAGTTTGGGAAAGCTTCATTACCCCAACTATTACCGAGGATGATTTTTACTTCCTTCTCATGGATGTACTTGATCATTTGATGCACAGTGGACGATACGGCTTTGTTGACATGCAACCAGGGCCTTCCGATCAGCAAGTTGAAAGAGGCAGGTATGTCCATGACCTGAAAGACTTCGGTGCTCACCAAAGATCCTACCCGGATTTGGAGAGAAACGGTTCCCATTATATTTCTCCTGGTGTTATCATAGGCCCTCACAGATTACACAGATGGTGTGGTGTCAAGGACATTAAACCCCAAGGCGGTGGCAGTCCTTAGGGCACAGACATTTAAGGCAGAGCCCGTATCGACTAGACAAAATGGCACCTGTTGTCCCTTACATCCCACAGTGATATACAATGCCTTGTTATGTGCGGATCCTTCTGGTGGCAGGTCCTCATCAGAAAATGTAATGATTGGGTCAGGGGTAATTGCGCCCAAGAAAGCCACCATGTCCTCCGGTGCAGTGTCGATAGGGACTTCAATTCCAGCCAAGGCATTCAACATGGCTTTCCTATGCTTATAGGATGTTACCATGATGTCCCACATCGAGAGATGTGCTTGGGTCTTCTTTAGCTGCTTTATCTACTCGTTATCTTCTTCAATGATCTCATCCATCTTACCCTTCCCCTTGTCTTTTACCGGGCCTTTCTCGACAGTTTCAGTAGTAGGCTGCAGGGGCTGGTAGTGACGGCCTGACCTAGTCAGATGATCAATTTCAGCAGGAGTAGGCCCTTCTATAGTCCCATCCTTTTTGAACCAGTCGCAGTCTGTCCTTACAAATGGTTTTTCTGGCTCATCCCAGATAGAAGCATCACTTTCATTATCGGGGTCATACCACTTGAGGTCCACCACCCCTAGATCATGCTCTTCTAGAAAGAACAAGTCTTGCTCATCGTCTAGCTGTTGCTGCCACTCATCATTCTCCCCTTCAATCAGATGAATTCCCACAGAGTCCGGGATGTCAATGAGGGGTAAGGTTTGTCCTAGGGGGTGATATAAGTAGCAGGGTTGAAGGATACGGGGTTGGACTCAATGAGGTTGACATTTTGGTGGTTTGGTAGAGGATTTTGGGTGATATGGGGCTGCTTTGGTGGTGGCTCGATGATGTTCTGGTCAATAAGGTCTTGAATGTCATGGTGGAGGCACATGCAATCATCAGTGTTGTGGCCCGGGGCTTGGTGGTAGGTACACCGTTTGGACATATCGCAGTTTGGCGGGAGCGAGGTGTTTCGGGGTTGGAGTAGTTGGAGATGGCCCTTTTTGAGGAGGCAGTCTAAAGCTGAGGAGAGAGAGATTTCTAACTTGGCGAAGTTGCGAGGGGGCTTTTTCTGGAAGGGGCGATTGGAGGGGTTTGCCTGGCTAGAGGGTTGGTACGGCCTAAGAGGGTACGCCATGGGTTGGCTGCTAAGGGCATTGACATCCGGGGGATTCCGGGAGTAGTTAGGCCTTCTGGACTGACTCAGGGGTTCTTCCTTTTTTATCTTTCCTTCTCTGACAGCGTCTTCAATTCGGGTTCCGACTTCAAACAACTCCTCAAAGGTGGAGATGGACTGGTAGAATAATTTCTCATGGTAGAGGGGCTGCAGATTCCGGATGAGCATCCTTACCTGTTCTTTTTCAATCGGCCGGTGGGTCATTTGGGCTACCTTGTTCCTCCATCTGCTTAGAAATGCAGCGAAGGATTCATTGTGGTTTTGCCGGGTTGTTTCCAAATCCCTGATGGTGACATCCAGCTCTTGATTGTAGGAGTAATGATCGACGAAGACTCGAACGATGTCTTCCCAGGCCCGGGTTTTGGAGGCTTCCAAGGTTAGGAACCACGATAGTGCAGACTTTGCAAGAGTTTGCGGGAACAACATCGCAATGTGCTCGTGGGTACAACCCATGGACTGGAAGATACTCATGCATAGCTTCACATGACTTTTCAGATTCCTAGTTCCATCAAAACGGTCGATGGCAGGCATCTTGAAATTCTCTGGCAGTTTCAGCTTAACAGGCTCAAAGAGGCCTTTCTAGGTCTAGCATGTAATCATCGACCCCTTTGCTTTTTCTCAGTACGCTTTCTAGCTTATCGACCTTGTCCATTTTCTCTTGGAGCTTTTTCTCGTACGTAAGCGGTGGGACCCCTTGAAACTAGTCTTCCTCCCTATTATTCTCATGCGGGGGAGGTTCAAATCCTGGTGGTGGAAACCTGGGTGGAGGTTGCGGCTGCTGCTGCTTCAGTTCTTCCATGAACTTCAGAACTTGGGCTAGGCTGTCGGACTGCTGGCTTATGGTCGCTCCCAATTCAGTAACCTTGTTTTCCAACTCTTCCCTATTCATGCTGAAGTAAGCTGTCGGACTGATTCTGATCAATCGATTATCCGAACTCCTGACCCACGAAGAGGACCCTGACTGTTGACCTTGGGAATCTATACCGACCTGACAGATTTTGAGAGGACTAGATTAGATTTTGACAGTGGTGACTTTAGACAGACAAAGACAGTGATGTTTAACAAACGTGGACTGACTCGAGACAGTACGTGCAGATTGATGGGGAATGGTGCATGCAAATGGGACAAGCATACGGATGTAAGCCCTAATCTATATGATGCTTCTATTTCTAACAGATAGCAGTTAAACAAATAAGGTCCTAACCATACAGAGTGTGCTAACCTTACTTTCCAGTATGACCACCAAGGAATAACAGGGATTTCTGGGATACTTCGGGTAATTTTGGACAGAGTTTCTGGGAGAAACTGGTTAATATGGTTATATCTGGGGTATCTGGACAGAGTTTCTGGGAGGAACTGGTTAATATGGTTATATCTGGGGTATCTGGACAGAGTTTCTGGGAGAAACTGGTTAATATGGTTATATCTGGGGTATCTGGACAGAGTTTCTGGGAGAAACTGGTTAATATGGTTATATCTGGGGTATCTGGATAGAGTTTCTGGGAGAAACTGGTTAATATGGTTATATCTGGGGTATCTGGACAGAGTTTCTGGGAGAAACTGGTTAATATGGTAATAGTGATCATACCGTCTAGCAGGTTTTCATACTCCTATGTCTTAGGACCGATAAACAAGGTTTGCGGTGTATATCTTTGTGAGCATGGAGCAGACATCCTTGTCATGGTGCCTAGGCAGGTCAACTCAATGTGATCACATGTGAGTGGTTGCCTCGGGAATCATAAGAAAGAGGTTCTGTTCTATGCCACATAAGCGTCTACACCGCTCAGGTAATCCCATCAGGGCATACAACAGTTATATCACATTGTCCTATCTGAAAAGATAAATGAACAGTCCTATGAAAGGTTCTACAGGAATCTATATGCAAAGGCTGGGTTTAGTCAAAGAGGGTCCGTTGACGAGAGTTCCAATATACCGTCAGAGAGACAGTACGGAGGTTTTACTCTTTTTAATATACCTTGGAAGGTACAGTATCAATGGTGACTTGTGCCCTGGCACAGCAAGACCTGAACAATGTCAGCGCCACGTTTCAGACACAGTCGGAGGTGAAATGCAGAAGTGCAATGTGGTGAACCAAACACAGTAAAAAGATGATTTTAAGGATGCTTCTTATGAGTCAAACCTCTGTATTATTTTGTTTTAAAATAAAAAAATCCCCAGCAGAGTCGCCAGATTGTGGATACCGGGTTTCCACCGCTTTGTTTGCTTTTGAAACTTGTTTGATTTTGATCAAAGAAAGAGCAAAGGTCTGTTGAAAACAGATACAGAGTCACCACTTGGTCTTTAAGGAACCAAGAAACCTAATTTGACTCACCCAAATGGATAAAGGGCACCGGTCCTTCATAACCAAAGAACTTGGCTCGGGGTTTTGGTACGAGAGAGGAAGGAGCCTTTGTCGCGACTAAAACACCTTCAACTCGCCCCGTCTTTCGACGGGCCTCAATTAACATCCAAATAATCATCTTATACTATGTATGGTTCGGCAATTAAAACTATGATAATATATTACATTACATAAGAAAACTTGAAATTAGAAGATCTAAAGATAAGATATCATTCATAAGATCTAAGCCAAGTATCACACAATGCAAAGTAAAAGACCACACAAATAAACCTAGGAAAAATTGTCTAATCACATATCGAATAGTAAAGTTTCCCTAATCTAGAGGGGACATGAATTGTTCTTGAAACAAAAAAATCAAATAAATCAAAATATGCTTAGCAAACTAGTATGATGCATGTTATTCTTTGAGAAAAGAAGACCTCTCAATCCCCGGGACGAATGAGAAAGGAAGATTGGATCGAGGGAAACATGAACGTGTGATCAAGTTCATTCCTTATAATCTTCTTAGATTAGGAGTCACAAAAGCTCCAAATCTTTGCATGGATGCTATGTATGTATCTAGATTGTGCTAAGGTTGTAGTGTGTTTGTGTGCATGGAATCCTAGAATGGCTTAGAAGTCTAAAAGGTGTATGAATGAATGAATGAAATCAATATGGAATATGTACAAATGTAGTATGAACTACTTCCTAAGATATGAACTAATTTGGAGTGCATGTAAGCATCAAATCAAAGAATGAAAGTTAAAAGGTGCTTGCTGTGAATAGTGGGCAAAACAGTAACATGATCTTGTAAAAATGGAAAGGAGGGGTTAGGATTGTTTTCAATGCATGATATTGTATGGAGATCTTCCTTATTGTGTCTAGAACACAACCCAAAAAGCCAATCTTCAATAACTATCACAGATTGAGAGAAATCATATGAACAACAGAGGTCACTCAGAAACAGAGTCCGTACTGTCGACTGAAATGTTGAAAAATCTTAGAAAGTGACAACGAGTGATCTAGAGGCCCATTTTATACAGAAAGTTCCCTAAGACATTGAAGTGTAAGGGAAAAATAAGTTGGGACTACCCCTTTTGGAAAATATTTCTGAAAAAGAAGTTGGAAGTTAGTCAAGCTGCTGTGACAGCAGAGGCAGAATGTTTGGAAGAAATGTTTGGGTCCAAATGGACCATTTTCAAGTACTTCCAAGTCAAACCAAAAATCATGGGTGTTCTCCAATGAGTTATGAAGACTTTCCAAGTGGCCTTGCATCTATATGTTGAGTATTGAGTTCTAGAGAAATCTTTGAACTCAGCTCACTCACTGTTTTGACTCACTGTTTTGAAGATTTTGGGGAAAATAAAGTTTTCTTTCTTGAAATCAAAATGAGAGGGATTGAGGGGGGTTTTGAAATAGAGGTTTTGAAAGTGTATTTTCAATACTCAATAAAGATTATAACCACTTAAAATGCCAACATTCAACTCATCATCAAGAACCTCCAAGATTGTTGGAGAAACTTATTTTTATTTTGAACATAACTTCAAGAATACCTTGGAGGTATTGAAGTTATGATCATCATCTATCAAACATGTTTTTGAGGTTAAGAGCTACTATCCATAAGGATTCACTCACCTCAAACTTCATGTCATCACTTAGATGATGATGAACTAGTAAGTAAATAAAGAAAATCAAAAAGAAATGAGGTGAGAAGAGATGAACATTATATAAACAAGCAAGCAAATAGATAGCAATCAATAGATGATATTCATGATGTATAGAACTTGTAGCATGGTGTTTCACTCATATGTAATGACATTGGACATGGAAGAAGCTTCCACTCTCTTAAATACTCACTAAAATGGTGGTTGGGTGTATTGAATGTTGAAGTAAATAGGAGTAATGAGGTAAAAACAAAGTTTAGAACTCACTTTTGTTTTGAAAATCAAAGAAGAAAGCTTCTTTTCTCTCTACTCTAACCTTATCTCTACAACTTTCTCTCCCAAACTTTTTCTAAACTTGCATTTGACCCCCCAAAATGAAGAGCAATGGGGGATTTAAATAGGCCAACTTGGGGTGGTTTTGGGATTTAGAAAGTATTCCCATTGGCTCTAAACATCTGAAATCATAAAACTATGTCGTTTTGGTTTTTAATTAATCAAATTGGGACCACAAAACTAATTAAAAAAATACACTATTCTGGAGGGGAGTGCCGCGGCGGCACTGCTCCTCCTTTGTCCAGATAATGCTGTTTAGGCTCCCAGAGGTTCCGGTATTCGCGAAAAGGCCCTATTTCGTCCGAAATTCACAGAAAATGCGTACGAACTCCAAACTGAGGTTGTGATATACCGTTGGAAAGGTAATGGAGTCTACTTTACATAACAAATAGTTCGGGGATAGGTCACTTTGAAAAGTTTTGCGGTATTAGTGATAAAAGCCGATTTGATCGCCTTTTTCGCCTTCGGAAATTCAAAATAAATTCGTTTTAAATCCAGGAATTATGTACGATATACCGTTGGAAAGCTATTGACCTCTAGTATCCATGAAAAATATTTGAAAATTGTTTTGGTACCCCGATTCCAAAGTCAAATCTTGGTCAAACTGGTCAAACTTGGGATTCCCGGGAAGTTCTGGGAACCTCCGAGAGCTCCCAGGAGCTTACGTTTTCGCTCGATTCTCTTTTAAAACTCATTTTAATACTTTTCTAATGATTCCGGTGAATTCGGACGATTTCGGTCAAACTTGGTCAAACTCGGTCAAACTCTGGTCAAACCATGGTCAAATCGGTCAACAGGGACTTTCGGGGAACTTTCGGGACTTCCGGGGGTCTCTGGGAGCTGACGATTTCATCCGGTTTTACTTAAAAACTCATTTTATCATTTTTCTTACGACATAGCATGTTTTCAGAACTTCGGGACCAAATCTGGGAGTCTTCGGGCTTTCAGGGGCATTTTGGTCAATCTGAGCATTCTGAGAGATAGAGCTGACTTCCAGGAGTCCTTTTGAGTCTTTTGCGATAATTGTGAACCACCAAGCTATGGGTCTCCTAAATCTGATAGCCGACAAAATAGGGTGTCTACAAGGAGTGATTGGGATGTGTTGACAAAAAAAAGTGTTAGTGTGATTGAAGGAAAGTTTCCAAAAAAAAAAACCATAAAATATATATATATATATATGTCAATGGTTGTTACAAAAGAAAAATAATAATAATAAAAAGAAGAGTATGGGAAAGAAAAGAAGAAGAAGAAGAAGAAGAAGAAGAGAGATTGGAGATGTGGAGAAGTTTGAAAAGTTATAATAGACATTCTAATCACATCCTTTTATCTAATTGAAAACCACGAGCCTCTTTCTTCTCAATCTAACACCTCTTTTTCAAAGTCCTAGTAATTCTAGGTAAATTAGATTTGAAGTTAAGGTAATGAAAGAGTTCTCCACGGTATCTCGCTCTCCTAGTGAAATGAATCCTTTCATGAGAGTTTATGTACTAAAATTTCCATTTTTTAATCTAGATACGAGAAGCATTAGATGCCATTCCATTTACTCTTTATTGCTTCCATATCATAAGTGATAATTATTACACCTAATTCGGAGTGATTTCATCTTGAGAGTATAATCCCGTTGAGAGTTGAGTCAAATTTTGAAATTAAAATTTTGTATTTTGGTTGTTCATTCACACACACACTTGAAGATTAATAAGAATGGAATATTCTAATAACTTTGATAGTAGATTAACTGTAATGTGTGTGTTGTATGGCTATGGCATACTAGAGAATTTCATGAGATTGTTGAGCTTAACCACATTGTTAAATGAGAGAAGAAAAATTTCTTGAAAACATTTAAATGAGAATGATTACCATAAACATTAATTTTGTGGGTAAATTCACTGCAAACCCTCACGAGACAACACTCGTTCACTAGGGGGAACCTAGGGCTTAAAGGCTTGTTGCATACGCTAAATGCAATCGCGATTCTTGCGAAAGTGAGTTAGGTTTTTTACTTTATTTTGTTTTAAATTTTTAGGGTTCAAATAATCCTTGCTGTAGTTAGCTTCATTGCTAGGGACTATGTCACGCCCCGAAAACCGAAGCACGAGGAAAGAGAAAAGGATAGAGAGAAAAGAATTAAAATTCATACACAGGTGCGGAAGCGACATTGGGATCCCACGGGGATTCCTATTATGATGACTCGCTAACATATAAGCCAAGAGGGGCTTACATGTCAACGAGTCAGACAGAGGTGAGGACCCTTGAGAATTTGGCTTAATGAGTCCAACAAAAATGAAAGCATTTGAAAATTTAATTAAAAAACTTTCCGGGCAAGCACTAGATCAAGGAGAGAAGGAAAAATTACAACGAATTTGATAAAAGGTCATTTTTGACAGTTGCTGAATTTTAAAACATCCGTAAGTAACTATATCTTTGCAATTTTCACATTCTGTTCACGTAAGTCCATGTAAAATTCGATTCTGCACAACTTTTGTCTAATGACATTTTTTCCAATTCTGCACCATTTGGGCAAAAAATAAAAAATATAGTAGCAGTTTTTATTTGACAGCAACTTTGACAGCATTTTGACAGCATTCCAAAATGTCCCCAACTATGCTAAATCCTCAAGTTTAAACATCAATATGTGACTAAACAAGTCCTAAACGACATACAACACGTGTCTAGACCAAAAGGAACTTCATGTACTCGAAATTTATTAAAAACGAGAAGTGAAAGAGATAAAGAGAGGAAAAAGGGGAGAGGGAGAGATTGGGAGAGAGATATAGGGAGAGAGACAGAGGGAATGTATTCTAAACACACACACACATGTGTATTTTCACATTCGGAAACATTTTAAAAATATATATACATAATTCCAACATAAGTAAAAGGAATGAATATTTGAGAAAGGGAATGGGATCAAAGAGGGGAGAGGAGAGAAAGAGAATGGGAGAGATTTGGAACGTTTAAATGTTTGAAACCTTGTTGGAATTAAAAGAGGGGTTTGATCCGGCAAGGACCCAACTATAAACCGAACTAAACTACTACAAATGAACTCTCGTAAAAGCAACCACCCAAACCAATCCGGCAAGGATTCAAACACAAGGGAAAAACAAACAATGGATATGTAAATCAAAACGACAAGAACTTAAAGAGGTTCAACGGCCTCGGAAAGTAAATACGTCATCATAAAGTGAGTTTAACAATTGAAAGAAATAACTATGAGAGCAAGGGCTAACACTCGTCCATCAAAATACAACAAGGCTTCCCCAAAAGACTAAATTTCACATGGAAAATATCCATATACACAACTAAGCATAAGTCGTCAAAATAGAACAAAATGCCTCATAGTTCACGCGTCGGGTCACATATGCCCTTTGCCCTTATCAAGTCCACCTGAAAAATGTATTGTCATTTTTATGAGAACGACGGCTCGTAGAAAACATTGTAACAAGTCTATATGCTGTCCATGACTAAAATGAAATGAGGTGCAATGCATCGCCACCACGGCTACCATGAAATGATTATAGCCTTACGGCTATGCGTGATATATGCACATCTCTCTCGTTACCGGACTATAAGCCACCCACGCATGGAGTGTAGCATACCAACTTCCGGGAGCTACCCGAATATAGTTGGAGTTTGAATGTTTTTAAGGGTCATTCTCCCTGTCTCACATCACAACCCATATCCGGATTTTCTTAAATCAAATTCCCTCACATGGGGTTTTTCTCTCTTTTTCAAACGAAACATTTATGTCGTGATACATGAATACTTGCCGATTATGCCTCAATGCATGTAATGTTTAAAATGACATTATGGATGATCCACTACAATAAATTAAGCAATAATTCCAGTCCATTAGACATGATATCAAGAGTCTCAAAGAATGTAGTTAAATTTCATAATTAAACATTCCTAGCAATGATTTCTATACTAACGTCCTAGCATGCTTTTACACATAAAGGGAGCATCCTAAGCACGTCTAACATCACATAATCAACTATAGTACAACCAAAGCATGTAAGTCACAATTTGGCATACAACTCTAAATTTACAACTTTGGGGGAAAGTAATTCATGTGTCCATATTATTCTCCTACATTACTCTAATTACATTTAACACCCCAAATTTTCAACTTATACAACCAAAGCATATAATCCACATTTAGGCAAAATAATCCAACATTGCAACTTTGGGGAAATCTTAATATATGTGTCCAAGTCATTCTCTTAGCATGTTAATGAACACAAATCACCTTAGACAAGCATAATATATGGAAAAGCAACAATGTAAATCTACATCAAAGCTTAGCTTCCAAAATTCAATGGCAACTCAAGAGAGCTAAGCAAATCCAAAATAACTTCAATGCTTGTGCTAGGATCTTGAAGGATGCTTCAAGTATGCACCACTAATCAAGAACAACCCAAGGTTAGGATATAAATCATGAAACTAACAAACCCTAGGTTGTTAGAGATTAGGAAAACTTACCCACATAAGAAATCCTCCATATAAATGGTTAGGATGTGAAAGAGAAACTCTATATACTCCAAGGAAGCTATAAAAGAAAAGAGAAGTTCAATCAAATCCCAAAATTTTGAAATCTAGTGAAACCCTAGAATTTGGGGGTTTTCTAGAATGCTTACCAAATGATGACTCTAAGCTCTAGGATGATTAGAGATGCTAGATAATGAAGTTATTGACAATCCCTTAAAATCTTGAAGAATGAAGCTTGAACGAGAAGGATAACTATGGAGGTTTTTGTCTCTTGGAAGGAGAAGAAGAAGAAGAAGAAGAAGAAGAAGAAGAAGAAGAGAAGGAGGAAAAACTACCGTGAATGAGGGGAGGAGAATTGTTTGGCCGGCTATAGGGGAGTGGGGTGGGACCCACTCTCTTGTATGCTCCCAAAAAAAAATATCTGTTTGGTTCTCCAATGGACAGTCTGACCCAACAGTGTAACCCCAAAATTATATAAACACATCCACAGGCATAGAAAATAAATTTTAAAGCACATGAAAGGCAAAATAAAATAATTTCGTCATGCTCTGGAATTTAGAATACAGTCAAATAAAATAAGGGTCCACAACAGGAAAGGCAAAATAACCCATTAACCTTTATTATAAATTTTGAAACATTACAGACTAGCAATGAGCTAGTTGGGGGGTGTGATTAGAGGTGAAAAGTGCATATTTATAGCGTATTACATGGTCTTTTATGCATAGTTTTATCCCTTAGTCCTTAGATTAAGGTGCATTCTAATAAAAATGTTCTTTTTATTATGTTCATGATAAAACCTATATTTATGCATTGTTATATAGGTATTAGAATGTAATCCAATGAAGTGGAGCTGAAGAAAAGTGATTCTGGTGGAGAGAATAATAGAAGTAGCTGAGAAAACATCATTTTTGACATTGAAGACTTCAGATTTGGAAGATTTTCCAAGAAATATAAAATGTAGAACTATGAGTTATGGTCACGTGGCCGCAAACCAGAGGTCAATCTGTGATCCGAGTGAAGAGATATGACCATTCTCCCATCGGTGCGTAGAGTTGTCAAAATCAGAGAAGTTCAAGCCCTTGAAGAGAGTTCAATCGATTGAGACTTTGATCGATCGAAAAAGTTCGATCGATTGAAGGTGAAAATTTCCAAAAATTTGCGTACAGTCTGCAGGGACATATAAATAAGCTGCTATGATAGCAAATGCGAGGAGGATGCTCCAGAACACGAAAAATAGCAGTTTTAGGGTTAGTTTTAGGATATATTAGGAGTATATTAGGTTAGTTATATAATTCTTCTTCCTTTTTTTCACTTTTTGTGATCAAGACTCAAGATTCAAGTTTTTCAAGTTAATTTTAGATTTATTCCAGGTTTTTTCTTTTCCTTTATCTTTATTTGATTGTTTATTAGTTTATAAGTTATGATTGCTCTAGGTTACTGTTTCTGCATTAGTTTTATTATGTTTTCGTAGTTTAGACGTTTGGAATATGTGATGAAACATTGATTCCCAGGCTTTGCCATGCAATTTTTAAAAAAACCTGGGTTCAATCGATCGAAGTAAGTTCGATCGATTGAACCAGAGAATAGTCAAGCGATCGAAGGCATTTCGATCGATTGAAGGATGATGCAGTTTGATCGATCGAGAGCGCTTCGATCAAACCTGTAAATTCCTGAGATGATTCCTTTAAGTTTTTCAAGACTTTCTGTTTTAGAAATCTGTCATCAAATTGTTCCAATAAGTTCAGTTTGTCACAACGATTTTTAGAACTTAAAGCCTTAAGGCTATTTTCTTCAATGGCTTTTGAAAACCACTTTGAATGCTAACACCATTTGGAGTACAAGTATTAACATTGTTTTAGATTTTCTTCTTAGTATTTTAAATCACTTGTGATGATATAGCCCCGGTCATGTAAGGGCTGTTGATTCTTTATCTTTAAAAAAATACGGAATATTGAAAAGGAATGAACTCCATATAACGCTAATGAGTATGCATGATAGATGGTTAGGATCAATGTGGATTCACGTGTTTCCAACACCTTTAATTTATCTGTTTAATTAGTTATGTTGCTCTATACCTTAATTTATTATTTAGTTTAATTCAATTAATTAGGATTCGTTAGAACCTTTACTTCTACAATTCAATTTTTCTATTTCTTTAGGTTGTAACTTAGTATATATTCTTCCTATTCCTTCCCTGTGGGGTTGACCTGGACTTATCCAGTATTACTTGCACGATCACCTATACTTGAGTGTTGCACAATAGCGCACAACTTTTTAGTCGTGACACTTGTCCTGAATGCAGTCTTTGACATATCATCCGGTCGAACTAACAGTTGGTGGTATCATGACCGTAGATCGATTTTTAAGAAGATACTTGATCCTTGAAATTGATCGAATAGGTCGTCTATTCGAGTAAGTGGATATCTATTCTTAATTATAACCTTGTTCAATTCTCTGTAATTGATACAGAGTTGAAGTATCCCATTCTTTTTTCTTTACAAATAGTATCAGTGCTCCCCAAGGTAACGTAATTGGGCGAACAATTCCTAGATCCTCAAGTTCTTGAAATTACCTTTTCAATTCCAACATCTCAGTTGGCGCCATTTGATATGGAGTCTTGGATATCGGTAGCGTTCTAAGTGCTAATTCCATGCAAAAGTCTATTTCTCTTTTTGGTGGAAGTCCGATAATATCCTGGAATGCATCTTCAAAATTTTGTACGGTAGAGGTCTGGTCTATATTGGGTTCCGTACTAGTACTTATGATCGTAGTTAAACAATTCGTAAGAAACATATTGCTTGTCGGTTGACACTAAAATTTGATTGTAAGACGTCCTGTTATCGTAAAAATGATTGTACTAGTAGTGCAATCCAAGTTGGCACCATACTTGGTTAGCCAATCCATTCCTAGGATGACGTCAAACATCGATATTGACAGAATTACCAAGTCTACCGGAAGATTCTTATCCTCCAGGGTCAAGGGACAGTCCTAGCGCATCTTACCCAACTTAACAATCGCTCCCAATGGTGACATCGCATTAAGTGCCTATTTAAGTGGCTAGAGTTCTAAACCCAACTGATGCACAATCTTAATAGCAATAAAAGAACGTGCATCACTAGTATCAAATAAGGCTTTAACTTGACTGTAGAAAAGTATAAGTGTACTTTCTAGATTATGCTGCTCCTCCGCATTTGTAGCACCCCAAACTTCTTTAGAATTTCCATGTAAGATATTCGGAATGATGATGTCACCCTGTGAACGGTTACAGAAGGTCCATTAGAATGACTAAATTAGGAACCCTTGGATAGATTTTTTTTTAGTTACCATTTTCACAACGATGATGTGTTTTAGTACTTTCAACCTAAACTTTAAGTTTACATCTAACTTATTTTAATGTGCTCGAGCTTAGGCTCGTTCACAGCCCCGTACACTGGTATTCTTATTAGGGCATCCCTTTCACATCTGTGCACATACATCAGAATGCTGGCACGCTTACCTACGCATATAACCCGAGAGTGGACCCCACCACTCACCATTCAAAAAACATGCACACACACCATCACCCTTGTAACCTTAGTATCTACCCTTGGAAACACACATGCTTGCACATATTTGTACACCAACCACACACAAGCTAACCCCTGTTCACCCCTCTATAAATAGAGCACCACCACCCCCATTCAAACACACAAACAGCCCTACACAAGCTATCTTTTTAGGCTGCTACATAGAGATAATCCGGGAATGTGAGGGAGAGAGCTTGTATAGAGATCAAACCCACACACCACACTCACAATTATACACCCCCATCTCCATTACCCTTACTGTCTCAACCTTTTTGTACACATACATAGCACCCACGTACATAAAAAGAAGGCTGAAGAAGAAAAGAGACGCAGGAGGAGAGAGAGGGAGAGGAGTTGATCAGAGAGGTTTCAGAGGACCCGAGATCATCGAAGGTAAACTCACACCTCTATTTCCATTTTACATCTCTGTATGTCATGTAGGAATCCCTAGGACCACATGCATGCTATCCAAACAAGACCTTGTGCTCTGGTTAATCCCAGGCAGCCATTAAAGCTCCCCATCGAAGCTTGGTTTTTTGAAAATAAACCAATCAGCCCCTAAGTTACCTCAAACTGATCCTTACGATTCCATTAGGACCCCATTGAGGCAGCTTTTCATATAGATCACGTTTAGGCTGCCATGCAAGGGATTATTCCATTAAAACTGAAAAGAATAATTGACTAGTAGGACCACCAAATGAACGAACACAGTCCCCAGCTCAAGGTATGAGGTAGAGGACCACATTTTGTGCATTTTGGCGTTGGAATCAACCATTTTCATGAGAAACGGAGGAGTAATGAGCCCTCGAAGTTTTCCGGTGTGATCGGGCATGCCGGCGGCCGCGGGCTTTGCTAGAGAAGACAAAGAAAAAGGGTTATAAGAATCGGGTTTGGGGCACGACGTGTTATGGGTTAGGGTGGGTTAGTCTATGTCTCGTAATGGATCAGGGTTTGGTTTTGGGTCGGGTTCAAGTAAGCCCATGGGCCTTTTAAATGAGGCGACGTCGTTTTGATGTCGGGTTGGGCGTCGGGTTTTAGGTCGGGGTAGTCTGTGAGTGTAGATGGGCCAGGGTTTGGGTTAGGTTCGATTTCGGGTTCGGGTTAGGGTTAGCCCAATGGGTTTCAGAGATGGGTTTAGTTGTGAGTGAAGATGGGTTATCCATATTAGTTTGGATCGGGTCAGGGTCTGACCCGATCGGTCTTTCAGTTGGGCCCCTTTGTGTGAGTAAACGGGTAACCCGTTTAGTTAGGGTCGGTTCAAGTCTGACCCGTCGGGTCTGAGATTTTGTTATTACTATTATTATTAGTTTTAATTAGTTTTAAATGGTTTTATTATTATAAAATGGTTTATAATTGTGTTGTAAATATTTTATAGTATAGAACATTATTATAGAATATTATTAATAACTTGTATACGCTTATTATGTTATATGCTATATATTTATTATTTATATGGTTATTATAAATAATAAATATTAGTTTAAATGGTATTTAAATAGTTTTAATTAACTAAATTAGTTTTAAGTTATATAATTAGTATTTCTAAGTTTTGAAATATTATTATGTAATATTTCATATATTCTGTGTATTATTATTATATCATATAATATTATATATTATATATTTATACGTATATAAATAATAAATAAATAACTATTGTTTTATCTATGGTATTTAAATAGCATTTAAATACCTATGTGTATTTATAAATTCCAAAAATTAGGGGAACATCCCCAAATGCTATTTTATGATATCTCCAAAGTTATAAGCTCTAATACTATATCTTAGTATTTTTAATAATTAATAATGAGCTATTATACTAGTAAATTAATTATTAAAAATATCAAACGAGCTCTGAAAATTATGAGATAAATACTGGGAGTGTATTTTAATATCTAGTATTTAATAAAAATACTTCCAAGCATTGATTTCAAAGTATAGGTATATTCATGTATTTAAATCCCCGTTTGGGTATTTTCTGATACTTAATATCTTCAATAATTCATATAAAATAATCTATGACTCCGAAAATTATGCGGTCAGTTTCCAGGGTCTTAGAATAATGTCTAGAACATTCTCTTAAATTTTGGTGACCTATTGTTGAGATAAAAAATACAGCCTGTTTTAGGGCCCGCATTAGTGTAGTAAGCCCTACATATTACCTCGTAAAATGCGACAGACTTCGACTTGAGTCTAGTCAATGGTATTGGACTTAGAATGACATGTAGATCACTACTTTGAGGATTACATCCTCATATGGTGAAATTACCATTATGCCCCTGTAGTTGGCACTTATACTTTATCTTATCTTCTGTTTTATGTTGTAGAACTTGCCGGTTAGCTTACACCAAGGTTCGGAGCTTGCTATATTATCGAGGTGAGTTTTTTACCACACTCTAATCAACTCTAATCAATATTAAGATCTAAGTAATATATCTACAAATTACTGGTATGATGTATTCTATATATATATTGTGTTGATAAATGTTTCTACGTACCTCAATAGCTGTATCGCTATAAATATTCGTTCTATGGTAGTGCTATCGCATAGATGAGCATGTTAAGGGTTTTATCTATATGTTTGTTGGTATCAAATCTATGTTAGAGATCCTTGAGCTATATGCTATGATTCTGTTGTTATGAATATAGTATGTTGATGAATACAGTAGTGTAAGCCTAATCCTACTATGACCATCGAAAGTTCATACCCAAGCTATAAGTATGTTGTACGGTATGATTATCGCGTCGATAGTGAGTGGTTATATTTCCATCATAAGTATTGCTGGTTAGTCGTGTCCTAGTTGTACTACTGGGGATATGAGCAAGTAAAAGAGTTCGTGTAGGTGAGGAGCTTATGGAAATATGTTATAGGACTGGAATGATTATAAGTGTAACGATGATATATTACATTCAGAAGTCATGTAAAGAGCCTAATCTTGGAATAAGTGATGTGAGTGTTGTTGGTTTACGTTAGAAATCAGCCAGGTAATGTCAGGAGTGGGTCGAGTTGGTATAGAATGTTAGATTGAATGACCAAGGTGGTGGAGGCTAGAATGGTGTGGAAAGGATATAACTGTCAGGTCGGTGGACATGAGGGCATCGTGTGATAATAGCATGGCAAGTCGGGACTTCGTGTCAAAATCAGAATGGTTATGTTGGGACTTTGTGTCAAACTCAGTTCGGTATGATAAGACTTCATGTCGAGTTGGTTGAGGAAGTTGGAACTCCATGACAAGCTTGTCTAAAGATTTGCAATCACTTCAGTTCTTAGTGATGAAGTAAAGGTTGGTGTGAAACACTTCGTTTCTTCGTGACGAAGTGACGGTTATTATGTATCCTATCGGTTCTTCGTGACGAAAGGGATATGGTGAATACTTTGATTCTTCATGACGAAGTAATGATTATAGTGTATCCTTTCAGTTTTTCATGACAAAAGGGATACGGTGAATGCTTCGGTTCTTCGTGATGAAGTAATGATTATTGTGTATCCTTTCGGTCTTCATGACGAAAGGGATACAGTGAATACTTCGATTCTTCGTGATGAAGTAATGATTATTTTGTATCCTTTGATTTATTGTGACGAAAGGGATACGGTGAATACTTCAGTTCTTCATAACGAAGTGATGGTTATTGGGTATCCTTTCGATTCTTCGTGACGAAACGGATATGGTGCACACTTCGGTTCTTTATGACGAAGTAGTAGTTCTTAGAGTCGAGTCTCCTTTCGGTTCTTCGTGACGAAACGGATCTTCTTGGACTCCTTAACACTTTGGTTCTTTGTGACAAAGTGGTGGTTCTTAGAGTCGAGACTCCTTTTAGTTCTTCATGATGAAATGGATGTTCTTGGACTCCTTAACACTTCGGTTCTTCGTGACGAGGTGGTTAGTGAAAGATGTTGTGGTTGATGAAAGATGGTTGGTTTGTGCAATATGGTTTGGTCAGTACAAGATTGTTTGGTTAGTGCAATATGGTTTGGTCAGTGCAAGATTGTTTGGTTAACGCAAGATGGTTTGGTTTGTGCGAGGTGGTTCGATTTGTGAAAGATGGTTTGGGTCAGTAAGGTGCCAGCCAGCTGGTGGTGTTGTAGAGAGTTGGGATTCTGTGTCAGGCTCTAGTAATGGACTGTGATAACATTTCGGAATGATGAAACGAGTTATATCGATTGTTTGTATTCTCTTCGAATACCTGGTCGGACGAGTTAGTAGTTGTCGCTTGGATGTGGATACACGGTTTTAGTTAATGTTGTAGTATATGGATGCCTCATTAATAAGGAGAATGTATTCTATGAAAGAAATGTTGAGACACGTGTTACTGCTTACATGTTTTAGGTGAGACCTTTGCTATGCCTGTGAAAGAGTGCGTCTTTTGATAAGAGACTAACCGTATCTTAAGATACTGAACTATGACGTGAGTCAAGAGATGTTTTGCACTATGGATTATTGTGTGGTTATGTTATTCACTCAGCTTTGTTCTAAAGCTGACGGCATTTTACGTCCTGGACATTCCCATGTCCAGAGTATTATAGGTTTTGCTTAGACAGAAAGGTGAGCTCAGGATACAGTACTGAGGAACTAAGGAAGGATAGAGCTGAGCTAGAGACCAGAAGATAGTTATTTCAGTGTTTAAGCTTATGTATAAGTTTAGTATGGTCTCATGTAATAAGTTCGAAGTTATTGTAAATCGTTATATTCCCTTTGCTATATTTATGTTTCACTTAAGATTAAGTGATGTTTATGCTTTAGTATTCCTCTTATGAATGCATGTGCGGAGTTAAAAGGATAGAATGGTTAATCAACCAGTCATGTGTCCACGGATCCAAAAGTGGAATTTTTTTCCCTATTTTGCTACTCCGGGGCATGATAGGGATTTTTGGTTAATCAACCAGTCACGTGTCCACGGATCCAAAGGTGGAAATATCTTTTTCCCTATTTTGCTACTCTGGGGTGTGATAAGATTTTTGGTATCAGATCCTAGGTTTAGGTGTTCACCATCTGTCCAACACTCTTAAGCCATGAACTTTAAGATATTTCTTTTAGTTAGCAACAGTACTAAGGTAGTTTTCTGTTTTGGGCAGGATAGCATGGAGCACCGAGTAGAGCATGATGCTAAAGATGGAGGGTACAGAGTCACCCTGAAGAGACAGTTTTCTTCTCAAGCATTTGGTCATGTTAGCGCCACCATCAGGCATAGTGTTCGCCAGAGGATAAGGAAATGGACGCGTTGCTTCTCCCGCGAGAGACCCATTCCAGAGTTAGCATATCACAGAGTGATAGCACCGTGCTTGACGACTGTTGAGATAGAGGAGATATCTCATGCTTTTGGAGACCTTGCGTTCCATGATCAGGATGAGCCTCAGGAAGATATAGCACATTTTGTTACCCCTGCAGGCTCTGATGATGACTCAGATGATGATCAAGAGGAAGACCCGATAACTGAGCTTGAGATGATAGAGGACCCTGATTGGCCCCTAGAGCTAGCTTGTGATACATGGATAGGTGTCCCTCCGATAGACTTTTCGCCATCCAGTGACTTAGGAGAGGTTACTACAGATTCTGATGTCGAGAGAGATGGAGATTGGACCCTTAGTGAGTTGATCATATTTTGCAAGAGGTTGTAGTACCACTTTCTTTGATGTAATCTAGACTAGTAAGAACTTGTATTCGTACTCCTATGATAATCTTTCTATTTTATGATTAGTAAAAATCTACTTTCAACTTGACTTAAATATATTTGAATGGATGCGATGATTTCTTGCTTTCGAAATGATTACTAATCTTATGTCTTACATGTTTTCATTCATAAGGATATCGGATCAACCATTGGATGATAGACTCCTAGTACACTTAAATAGTCAAACCTTAACAGTCTAACTGAGACGACTTGTCATGTCAACGAGAAGTCTTAGGCACGAGCAAACTTATTAAGGCTCAGATTAGTGAGAAGACGATACCAGACCAATAAAGATGATTAGTAGAGCCCTACGTAGGATTGAACCGTACGAGAACAACCCTGCCGTCAAGATCTTAAGAATAAGAATGGGGAATTTAGAAACTGGCGTACTTCCGGGAACTGGGTCCCAGAATGGTCAACGATGACTTAGAATTTAGAAGAGACGAGGAAATTAGTAACTTAGGATGTGATGGACCATTTAGATTGATAAGACTAACCATGTGAATAGAACTTTGTACATTCTAAGATCTAGCAAACTCTAGATTTCGAGGACTAAAATCCTCTGATAAGGTGGGTAGAGATGTAGCACCCTAAACTTCTTTAGAATTTCCACGTAAGATATTCGGAATGATGACATCAACCTGGGAACAGTTGCAGAAGGTCCATTAGAATGACCAAATTAGGAACCCTTAGACAGATTTTTTTTAGTTACCATTTTGTCAACAACGATGTTAGTTCTGACCTAGTATTTGTTTTAGTACTTTCAATCTAAACTTTAATTTTAGATGTAAGTTATTTTAACCGGCTCGAGCTTAGGCTCGTTCACAGCCCCGTACACTGATATTCTTATTAGGGCGTTCACTTTCACATATGTGCATATACATCAGAATGCTGGCACACTTACCTATGCACATAACCCGAGATTGGACCCCACCACTCACCATTCAGAAAACATGCACACACACCATTACCCTTGTACCCTTAGTATCTACCCTTGGAAACATACATGCTTGCACATATTTGTGCACCAACCACACATAAGCTAACTCCTATTCACCCTCTATACATAGAACACCACCACCCTCATTCTAACACACACACACACAGCCTCACACAAGCTGTCTTTTTAGGCTGCTACACAGAGAGAATCCGGGAATATGAGGGAGAGAGCTTGTATAGAGATCAAACCCACATACCACACTCACAATTATACACCCCCATCTCCATTGCCCTTACTGTCTCAACCTTCTTGTACACATACATAGCACCCACGTACAGAAAAAGAAGGTTGAAGAAGAAGAGAGACACAGGAGGAGAGAGAGAGAAGTTGATCGGAGAGGTTTGAGAGGACCCGAGATCATCGAAGGTAAACTCACACCTCCATTTCCATTTTACATCTCTGCATGTCATGTAGGAATCCCTAGGACCACATGCATGCTGTCCAAACAAGGCCTTATACTCTAGTTAAGCCCAGGTAGCCATTAAAGCTCGTCATCAAAGCTAGGTTTTTTGAAAATCAACCAAACAGCTCCTAAGTTACCTCAAACTGATCCTTACGATCCCATTAGGACCCCTTTGAGGCAGCTTTTCATATAGATCACGTTTAGGCTGCCATGCAAGGGATTATTCCATTAAAACTAAAAAGAATAATTGACTAGTAGGACCACCAAATGAACGAACCCAGTCCCCAGCTCAAGGTATGAGGTAGAGGACCCCATTCCGTACATTTTGGCACTGGAGTCAACCATTTTCATGGAGAAACGGAGGAGTAATGAGCCCTCGAAGTTTTCCGGTGAGATCGGGCTCGCCGGCGGCTGCGGGCTTCGCCGGAAAAGAAAAAGGGTTATAAGAACCAGGTTCAGGGCGCGGCGGGTTATGGGTTAGGGTGGGTCAGTCTGTGTCTTGTAATGGGTCTGGGTTTGGTTTTGGGTCGGGTTCAAGTAAGCCTGTGGGCCTTATAAGTGAGGCGACGTCGTTTTGATGTCGGGTTAGGCGTCGGGTTTTACATCTGGTCAATCTGTGAGTGTAGATGGGCCAGGATTTGGGTCAGGTTCGATTTCGGGTTCGGGTTAGGGTTAGCCCAATGGGTTTCAGAGATGGGTTTAGTTGTGAGTGAATATGGGTTATCCATATTAATTCGGATCGGGTCAGGGTTTGACCTGATGGGTCTTTCAGTTGGGCCCCTTTATGTGAGTAAACGGGTAACCTGTTTAGTGAGAGTCGCTTCGGGTCTGACCCGTCGGGTCTAAGATTTTGTTATTACTATTATTATTAGTTTTAATTAGTTTTAAATGGTTTTGTTATTATAAAATGGTTTATAATTGTGTTGTAAATATTTTATAATATAGAACATTATTATAGAATATTCTTAATAACTTGTATACCCTTATTATGTTATATGTTATATATTTATTATTTATATGGTTAATATAAATAATAAATATTAGTTTAAATGGTATTTAAATAGTTTTAATTAAATAAATTAGTTTTAAGTTATATAATTAGTATTTCTAAGTTATGAAATATTATTATGTAATATTTCATATATTCTATGTATTATTATTATATCATGTAATATTATATATTATATATTTATATGTATAATATAAATAATAAATAAATAACTAATGTATTATCTATGGTATTTAAATAGCATTTAAATACCTATATGTATTTATAAATTCCAGAAAATTAGAGGAATGTCCCCAAATTCTATTTTGTGATATCCCCAAAGTTATAAAGCTGTATTACTATATCTTAGTATTTTTAATAATTAATAAGGAGCTATTATACTAGTGTATTAATTATTAAAAATACCAAACGAGCTTCGAAAATTATGAGATAAAAATACTGGAGTGTATTTTAATGTCTAGTATTTAATAATAATACTTCCAAGCACTGATTTCAAAGTATAGGTATATTTATGTATTTAAATCCCCGTTCGGGTATTTTTTTATACTTATTATATTCAATAATTCATATAAAATAATCTACAAATCCGAAAATTACGCGGTCAGTTCCCAGGGTTTTAAAATAATGTCTAGAACATTCTGTTGAATTTTGGTAACCTATTGTTGAGGCTAAAAATACAGCTTGTCTTTTAGGGCCCGCATTAGTGTAGTAAGCCCTACATATTACCTCGTAAAATGTGACAGACTCCGATTTGAGTCTAGTTAATGGCGTTGGACTTAGAATGACATGTAGATCACTGCCTTGAGGTTTACATCCTCATATGATAAAATTACCATTATGCTCCTGTATTTAGCACTTATGCTTTATCATGTTCTTCTGTTTTATGTTGTAGAACTTGCCGGTTAGCTTATACCGAGGTTCAAAGCTTGCTATATTATCGAGGTGAGTTTCTTAACCTCACTCTAATCAATATTAAGATCTAATTAACATATCTACAAATTACTGGTATGATGTATTGTTTATATATATTGTGTAGATAAATGTTGCTACGTACCTCAATATATGTATCACTATAAATATTCATTCTATGGTAGTGCTATCGCATAGATGAGCATATTAAGGGTTTTATCTATATGTTTGTTGGTATAAAATTCATGTTAGAGATCCTTGAGCTATATGATATGCTTCCGTTGTTATGAATATAGTGTATTGATGAATACAGTAGTGTAAGCCTAATCCTACTATGACCATCGAAAGTTCATACCCAAGCTATAAGTATGTTGTACAGTATGATTATCGCATCGATAGTGATTGGTTATATTTCCATCATATGTATTGCTGGTTAGTCGTGTCCTGGTTGTACTACTGAGGATATGAGCAAGTAAAAGAGTTTATGTAGGTGAGGAGCTTATTGTTATGGGACTGGAATGATTATAAGTGTAACGATGATGTATTATATTCAGAAGTCGTGTGAAGAGCCTAATCTTGGAATAAGTGACGTGAGTGTTGTTGGTTTACGTTGGCAATCAGCCAGGTAATGTCACGAGTGGGTCAAGTTGGTATGGAATGTTGGATTGAGTAAACAAGGCGATGAAGGCTAGAATGGTATGGAAAGAATATACCTGTCAGGTGGACATAAGGGCATAGTGTGATAATAGCATGACAAGTTGGGACTTCATGTCAAAATCAGAATGGTTATGTTGGATGATAAGGCTTCGTGTCGAGTTGGTTGAGGAAGCTGGGACTCCTTGACAAGCTTGTCTGAGGATTTGTAAATCACTTCGGTTCTTAGTGACGAATTAAAGGTTGGTGTAAAACACTTCGGTTCTTCGTGACGAAGTAACGGTTATTGTGTGTCCTATCGATTCTTCGTGACGAAAGGGATATGGTGAATACTTTGGTTCTTCGTGATGAAGTAATGATTATTGTGTATCCTTTCAATTTTTCGTGACGAAAGGGATACGGTGAATACTTCGGTTCTTCGTGACGAAGTAATGATTATTGTGTATCCTTTCGGTCTTCATAACGAAAGGGATACGATGAATACTTCGATTCTTCGTGATGAAGTAATGATTTTTTTGTATCCTTCGATTCTTCATGACGAAAGGGATATGGTAAATACTTCAGTTCTTCGTGACGAAGTGATAGTATTGAGCATCCTTTCAATTTTTCATGACGAAACGGATATAGTTCACACTTCGGTTCTTCATGACGAAGTGGTGGTTGTTAGTGTCGAGTCTCCTTTCAGTTCTTCGTGATGAAACGGATGTTCTTGGACTCCTTAACACTTCGGTTCTTCGTGATGAAGTGGTGGTTCTTTGAGTCGAGACTCTTTTCTGTTCTTCGTGACGAAATGGATGTTATTGGACTCCTTAACACTTTGGGTCTTCGTGACGAGGTGGTTGGTGAAAGATGTTTCGGTTGATGAAAGATGGTTGGTTTGTGCAATATAGTTTAGTCAGAGTAAGATTGTTTGGTTAGTGCAATATGGTTTGTTCAGTGCAAGATTGTTTGGTTAGCGCACGATGGTTTGGTTTGTGCGAGGTGGTTCGATTTGTGAAAGATGGTTTGGGTTAGTAAGGTGCCAGCCTTCTGGTGGTGTTGTAGAGAGTTGGGACTCCGTGTCAGGCTCAGGTAATGGATTGTGATAACATTTCAGAATGATGAAGCGAGTTGTATTTTGATTGTTTGTATTCTTTTTTAATACATTATCGGACGAGTTAGTAGTTGTTGTTTGGATGTGGATACACGGTTTTAGTTAATGTTGTAGTATATGGATGACTCATTAATAAGGAGAATGTATTCTATGAAAGAAATGTTGAGACATGTGTTACTGCTTACGTGATTTAGTTGAGACCTTTGCTATGCCTGTGAAAGAGTGTGTCTTTTGATAAGAGACTAACCGTATCTTAAGATACTGAACTATGACTTAAGTCGAGAGATGTTTTGTACTATGGATTATTATGTGGTTATGTTACTCACTCGACTTTGTTCCAAAGCTGACAGCATTTTACATCCTGGACATTCCTATGTCCAGAGTATTGTAGGTTTTTCTTAAACTGAAAGGTGAGCTTAGGATACAGTACTGAGAAGCTAAGGAAGGATAGAGCCGAGCTGGAGACCAGAAGATAGTTATTTCAGTGTTTAAGCTTATGTCTAAGTTTAGTATGGTCTCATGTAATAAGTTCAAAGTTATTGTAAATCGTTATATTCCCGTTGCTGTATTTATGTTTCACTTAAGATTAAGTGATGCTTATGCTTTAGTATTCCTCTTATGAATGTATGTGCGGAGTTAGAAGGGATAGAATGGTTAATCAACCAGTTACGTGTCCATGGATCTAAAAGTTAAAATTTATTTTTCCCTATTTTGCAACTCCGGGGCGTGATAGCATTAAAGCTTGCTTCCTCTGGAATGATCGCGTTCATCCGGACTTTATTAGGGGGTCCTTGAAGTCCTTGAACGGGTGCCCTGTAATATCCTCCGCGAGGTGCACGACAGCCCTTGCTCAGATGGCTTGGCTTATTGCAGTTACGAATGACGATGTCTGACCGGCAGTTGACTATAGTGGTAGTGTAGTTCCTTGCAATATTCTCAGGCAATCCACAATTTAAACATCACCTATTACTCAATTATGGGTCAGCAACTAGTGCTCGAGGTAGATATCCTTGTTGCTGATACTGCTGTGGTCGAGGGTAAGCAGTCTGGGGTTTTCTGGTTCATCCCAAGTTCTCTTGTTCCCCTAAAAATTACCCTAAGGTCTCCAACAATGGGTATTCCTTGGTGGTGGGTTCTATAAACTCCTCTAAAAATTTATTGGCAGTGGGGGTCGGTTCATTGGTTGTCGCTGCACTGGGTATGCATCCTTCTCCAGGCTCAGAGCGAATCTTACTAGTCCTTCAAACTCCAATCGAGGTGATCGATCATCATATGTCGAAGGTGAGGGTTAAATTCTTGGTGAAAACACCAAACTTTTTCTGCGGGGTATCAATAACGTGTTGAGAAAAATGGGACAATCGCTCAAACTGCGTTGTATACTCCCTCACAGTCCATCCTTCTTGGACTAGGTTTAAGAAATTCTTCTCTTACTGGTCCTTCTCATCCTCTAGAAAGTATTTTTCTAGGAATCTACCTTTGAACGTCTACCAAGGCATCCTTCTCGCTGCATCTATTCCAATAGTAGCCCGTTTAGCCTCCTACCAGTCAGCGGCAGCATAAGTTAACTGAAAAGTGGACAGGCGACATTATCTAGCTCATTACACTCCAGGGTTTCAAAGATTAACTCCATCTCACGTAGCCATTGTTCTGCCTTTCATAGCTCTTATCACAGCCCGTAATAGCAAAAATAGAGAAATAAATTCTTTTTTGGACCCGTAGGCCATGACAGTTGAAAGTCACCATATTGTCCATCACCAAAGCCTAATCATCAGAGAAATGATCAACAAGCGCATTAAGAAAATTATAAGTTTGATATATATAACCAGAGTTCACTACTAAACTATACAAACCATAAGTATCTGCAAATGCATAAATAAAGTATTATGGCAACATATGCCGTATCACAAACTTAACTATTACAACAGTCTCTAAATTACAAATGTGAACTAACTACAGCGAAGCTCCAGGTCTTCAGCTCGCGTAGTAGTCAGCATCAACATAGGCTCCATCATCATATGCTCCATCCTCATAGCCCCTAGCCATATATTCCTCATCTGTGTTCTCGTAACCCTGCCAAGTTGGACATAGGATATCTAGTGAATGTAAATACTAGCCGAGTATCTATATATATGCAATATACATAAACAACATCGTTAAAGGATCATCTCATCGTTCGCATGCATGTATGCACCAACCCACTATAAACCATACCTGATATTATCCCAATCAAAATATGGACTCTTAAGTTCGCACCTCGCACGTAGCTTTACATCTCACGATACTCAATGCAGACACGTAATCCTAAACCGTATGATCTATCAAACCCGACACGAAGTCCCCACTTCTAATCAACACATCAGGCCAACACACCCTGATTTATTCTGGCCAACACTCCCTGACTCATTTTGGCCAACACGCCCAATACATTACAGCTAATATGCCCGATACAATCCGGCCAATACGCCTGATACATTCTGGCCAATATGCCCGATTCACTTCGGCCAACATGCCCGATACATTACGGCCAATACGCCCGATTCATTACACCCAATACGCCTGATACATTACGGCCAATATGCCGATTCATTATAGCTAACACACCCGATACATTACTAGCCATCCTGTCCCGCTGTATTCAACTTGACATGAAGTCCATTCTATAATATGTAAGCCTGACACCTAGTCCCAGCTTTCCCACACATATAACTGTCTTACCTCATTGAAATCCCATACCCAACATCGAACGATCTTCGCGATCACATTCACACGTACCATCATAAATAGTATCGACCTCTACGATCGATAGAACTACTACTATGCACGTCAACTTCTCATTCTGATTAACAACATTATACCATCATTATACAATTGGTTTCACTATTCAATGCATTAAAGCTATTATTCATTGTGTAAATAATTCCCAAACCGCTTCTACCAATTAATGCATGATAATAACCAGCTTAGCAGTTCATCAGGTATAAACAAACTAAACATTTAGCAATCTGATATGTTCGATCGATTGAAGTTATTTTGATCGATTGAGGTAAAGCTAAGTTTGATTGATTGAAGTTATCTTGATTGCTTGACAAAACTAAGGTTTGATCTATCAAAACATTTAATCGATTGAAAACTATCCGTGTTCAATAGATTGAAACCAGTTGGATCAATTGAGAAGTGGTTTTCTTCCAAAACTGAACTGGATCTTCCTCACACGTTCGGGGTCCGTTCTTTCTTACTGAAACACATATATACCTACGTATCTATGCTACTAAGTGAGTATAGGCACTCACCATTAAGTTTGGCGATGCCGGCGAGCTCAGGGTGGCTACGGGTTCTTCTCGGGGTGATCTCCTCTCTCTCCTCTTTCTCTTTCTCCTTCTCTTTCTTCTCTGTGTCTCTTCTTCTCCTTCCTTTGCTCTTCTTCTTCTTTTTTTCCCAGTCCAAGGGTGTGTGTCTATGAGTGTATATGTATATATATACGGGTGCGTGTACATATATATATATATATGTGTGTGTGTAAGAGGGTGTATATATATAACTATATCTCTCTCGCTAACTTCTCCTCTGGATTCAGCAAGCATATAGACATATAAGGGGAGGGGTATATATCGGGGGAGAGAAATAAATGAGCCGTGGGAAATAAACTTGGCATTCAAGTTCTGTTACTTTCGATCTATCAAAGTGTGTTCGATCGATTGAAAGTGAGTCCACGTATGGATTTAGGTCGGCAGAGTTTCGATCGATTGAGGAATGTTCAATTGATTGAAAAGTAGGGGTGCTCGTGGTTCGGGTGAGTCAGGTTTTGGCCTCATCCGTTCATCCATCCATGAGCTATTCGGGTGGCCTACCCTCCACCCGTCATTCACTCACCAAGTCGGGTGAACCCAACTCATCGGGTTCGGGTGGATTCGGGTGAAACCCGTGTGGTTAATGGTGGACTGTTTTGGGTTGATTTTTAAAAACTTTGAGCTAATTTTTACATAATTTTGGGCTGATTTCCACCTGATTTTGGGCTGAATTTCTAAATGTTTTTGGATAGATTAAATATACAAATATAGTAATATTTACATGCTTTCAACTTTCAAGTTTCAAATGCACAAATTCTGCCAAAAGGCCCCAAACTCACAAACTATGGCAATCACATTGACCAACTAAAATATTACATGCTTCCACATTCAAATTACAACAATAAAACATTACTCAATAGCAGTCCAAAACATAAAGTTCACCAAATATTACAGAGCCATCCAAGTTATCCAACATCAAAGTTAATTAGCTAGAGTATAAGATATAAATATTCATATTCAAATTCCAAGGTTCTTTGGTCACCAACTTGCTCCAGAAATATAATCTCCATTCACTTCAACTAGAACTCGATCCAAATTTCAAATCCGCTACAAAATGACATTTCAAACAATAAATTAGACATCAAGACCAATCCATGTACTTCATTATGCTTAAGAAAAAGTTTGCAAAATAACTAAATATATACCTGGTTCACAAGAAGCTTCAAGTTCCTCAATATGGTCCAACATTTGTTGAAGATTAATTGGCAACGACGCTTGAAGCCAATTTTGGGTGCATATAAGACTTTGAACCATTAGAGGAGAGAGTGAACTACGAAATGAGTCAAGTATACGCCCTCCCGTACTAAATGCCGACTCTGAAGCAACTGTTGAAACTGGGACTGCTAAGACATCACGTGCTACTTGACTCAACACTTGGTACCAACCACAAATGTTCTTCCACCAACCTAATATGTCAAACTTATCATCACTTGCTCCTTCTGGATTTTCAACCAAGTACTTTTCAACCTCATTCTTACACCCCATAGACAATCTCCCCTCTAAATAATTTTGAAACCTAGAGGCAATGAGCTTATGTGGATCATTTACATCAACGTCCATACTTGAAGCCCCACTAACACTTGGAACTTCCATGATTGGTGACACAATCGAAGCATAATGATCATACAATCGTATCAATACACCCTTCACCCTTTCTTTCAAATCATGAGCTACAACATCATCATACATCTCAGAAAAACAAAATTACAAGTAAGACAATTTCTTTCTAGGATCAAGCACCACCGCCACATACAAAAGGAGGTTTATTTTATCCGTATTACCCCAATATTTGTCAAACTTGCCTTGCATATTCAATGCCAGTCTAGTAACCACATGCTCTCGTGATCTAATTAGTTGGTTTATTAAGCTTTGAATCACAACAATATCATCAAAAAAAGTATTTGATGTGACATACAACATGCCCGAGAATCGTTTGGTAGCTAAGTAAAAGAGTCTCAAGAACTTAACAAAAGCCTTACACTTTTCCCAATCCTCTTCACTTGGAGGCCCCCCTGAACTAGATGTTTCAATGTATGCTTTGTAATTAGCATCCTCATCCTCCAATCTCTCAAACACCTTTTGAAATTTTCCAGCACTTTCCAACATTAAATAAGTGGAGTTCCACCTAGTTGGTACATCTAGACTCAAAAGTTGCTTGGAATCAATTTTTAGTTTCTCAACCCACTTTTTGAAAGTTTCAAATCTATTTGGAGAGGACTTTACATACTTTACAGCCTCACGTACCTTGACAACAGACTCATCGAGTTCTTTCAACCCATCACATACAATCAAATTGAGAATATGAGCACAACACCTCATGTGTAAAAACTCATTCCCTAAGACCGTACCCTTCCAATCTTTAGATACTCTCGTCAAGAACCTAATGGCCCCGACATTAGAACTAGCATTATCTACCGTCAACGTGAAAATGCTACCTATACCCCACTCAAGCACACACGACTCAATCTTTATACCAATGGTCTCTCCTTTGTGGTCATCAATTTGACAAAAGTTAATAATCCTCTTTTGTATTTTTCATTCATCATCTATAAAATGGCATGTAAGACACATGTAATTTAAATTTTGAATTGAGGTCCAAGTGTCAGTGGTTAGGCAAACCCTACGATCTCTCAAGACTTCTCTCAACTTCTTCGTCTCCTCATTGTATATCTTAACATCTCTAGCCACTGTGTGCCTAGATGGGATATTTCGGAATTTTGGTTGCATAATATTACAAAATCTTTTAAAACCATAATTCTCAACAAACCTAAAGGGTAACTCATCAACAACTATCATTTCAGCAAGAGCTTTTCTAGCAGCCTCAACGGTGAAGCTCATTGCAACGAGATAAAACCCCTCTTCTCCTTCCTTTTTGGGTTGAAAAGACAATGTGCTTTGGCCCTTAGACTTTTTGTCCTTCAAACCCAAAGGATCACTAGGACAAACTTCCAAATGATTTTTTAAGTTAGTCGTCCCATGATTCTTTGAATCGGCTCGATATGATCTTTTGCAATGCTTGCACATTGCCTTTAATAAACCATCATTACCTTCTACTTTCTCAAAATGATCCCATACAATAGATTTCTTTTTACCAGTATTTTCATTAACATTTCTCACCGTGGTTTTAGGTGGAAGAGGCGGTTTCTCAGTCAATGTAGCTGGATTGGCAGTGATTTCACCAGTTTCACCCGCATTTTCTGCATCCTTCGGTTGCCCCTGGTTAACTTCAGTAACTTCGGGGGCTTCAACAGTTGTTCTAGATTCCATCTTGTAACAAAATAGAAGATTTGCATGTTACAAATAAAGTTCAGAAATCATTAATTTAGAAATATATTTATATAAGAGCTTCAAGCCTTCAACATAACTTAGAAATACACACTTAAAAAATAATAAGAAGAAATGAATAAGCAAACTTAGAAAATTAACTAAGAGCTTCTCTATATTATGGAAATACAATCAGATCATCTATATAATGACTATAGTCTACATCGGCAACTAAGACTACAGTCTTCAGATCATTTCTCATTCCAAATAGGTGATTTAATAAGAAGAAAATGAATAAACAAACTTAGAAAATTAACTAATTAAGAGCTTCTCTATGTTATAAAAATACAATCAGATCATCTATATAATAAGATAATAAGACCACAGTCTACAATGGTAACTTGAATACATACCTAAGTAGTGGGTGTTTCACCAAAATGCAGATCTGGAATAGTGGAATGTGTATAGTGTATACTGTATACCTAAAAATCTAAAAAAAAAATCACAGATCATAAAAATTAGTCCAATCCATGGTAGATGTTGAAATTGAAACAAGAAACAAAGGTATGGAAGAAGAAATTATGAAAAAGATATATAAAAATCAAAATTCTAGACAGAGAAGTGAGAACCTTTCTTTGATCCAAAGAGCTACGCCGTTGAAGGACTAAGGAGGCTCGATGGCGAGGGAAAAGAGGTCAAGAGGTAGGTGAGGGTGGCCGGTGGTACGTGACTGGTGGACGGTGGGTTGGTGGAGGCAGAGAAGACTCAAAAGAGCCTTGTGGTGGCTGGTGAAGGCGGCCTTGCGCTGCTGATAGTAGAGAGAGTCAGGGGAGATGAGAGATTGTAATATAATGAAAACCTAAAAAAACTTAAAGACTTTATGTACTTCTCAGTCTTCTCCATATTAAATTATTAAGTATAATAAATTAGATATATAAATTAAAAATGGGATCATCGGGTCGGGTCGGGTGTGTCGGGTATTGGGAACTCAAAACCGAAGCCCGAACCTAACCCGAGAAATTTCAGCTTCCTCCACCCGCGACCCCAACCATAGGATTAGAAAACCGAATTATTTGCATCGGGTAGGTCGGGTCGGTCGGGTGGGTCGGGTTGACGGGCCAAGTTGATCACCCCTATTGAAAAGTCACAAGTTTGATCGATCGAGAATAGTTCGATCGCTTGAAAAAGCTATTACAGGAAATGTAAATACCAACATACTAAATCTTATTTATGTCAAAAGTAATGTAAAGGTACAATGAAAATAGTAGGTATTACAACTCTGTCAATCAATCAAACTTCTTCGGGTGCAAGGAACAGAAACGTTCTAGCATCTTATCATCGATCTGCCTTGGCGGAGGTGGTACAACAGGGTGATGGATAGGATGATGGTGAGTAGCATGATTATAGGTATCACCCATATTCTTCATCCGTCGCATGAAGGCTTCATAAGCATCCGTTGGGTCCATACCCTCTGAAATAGGAGCTCTCAACTGTAGATGATTTATTCTAGCTCTTACCATAGTGATATTGTGTGATGTGTACCTACGAAAAGACCTATCGATTAGCTGACAATCTTCTCAAAGAAATAGGAATTGAGATAAGGTGATAAACAATATAAACTATTAATTCTTATATCATAAGCACATAACAAAATCAAAGATCGTATCATAGATATCTCCAAAAAGTAATACTTGTATACATATATCAAAAGTTATACCACATAGTACACACTAGTTAAACTATGTACTGCTTGGGACATAAGCTAATACAAATACTAAAGTCAGTATTTGTAAAACCACTACTAGTGTCTGCTACCTATACAAAAAGGCTATGATCAAATCGTTATCTCTAAAATCCTTAAAAGTAGAGTGGACAACATGTCCTGATATATATAAATAAAATCAAAACCCTGAACATCCTAGCTTGAAAGTCATCTTAATCTGATCCAAATAGCGGAGCCTCATCCTTAGATGCAATATCAACCTCCTTGGGTGGGTCGTCCTCCATCGGTGCATTAAGATCTCTTATCCCGATCTCGACATCCCATTCCTCAATCATCACCTCATCATCACCCTTGTCCATAACATCTACTGCTGGCTTAGCGGCATCAACGGCTACAACGGTAAATCCCTCGGCTACTACAATAGCCTCTGCTAACTCAGTCTCTCCTATGACAAACCTATCTAGCTGTGCAGCCATCTTCGCTACTCATACAGCTGCTATCTATACACTATCTGTGCTATAGGCCCTACAGGTGCCTTAGGTACAACTGCCTCCTCAAGTTCCTCGTCTTTAGCATCCTCATCTCTTTTGGCTACTACAACGTCCTCTTCGGCTATGATATCTATGTCAACTGGCTCTGGGTCCTCCGAATTATCCTCTGGCTCCTCCTCAGGCTCATACTCTGGCTCCTCATCATCGTCCATGGGCTCCTCCTCTTCATTCATGTCAACATCCTCATCATGATGAGGTGATCCTCATCTTAGGACTCTATATCCTCAAGAGGATCCTCATCCTCCTCATCATCCCCCATTAGCACGGGCCCTGAGCTAGTGCAACTACAGGTACGGGCAGGATGTCGGGTCTCCCTAGAATAGCTCGCAACTCAATAACGTCCATCTCTAGCTTGCTTTGGATCAAGCGAGCCATCTCATGGTAAATAGCCTCCCGAGTCCTCGAGTAATGATACACGTCCATACGAATCTCAGTAGGGTGAGTCCGTTTGTCAACATAGAGGGCTCTCCATACATCCTCCTCTAGGTACTGGCTGTCTGTATGCATATGCGCTCATGGTACAACTCTGTGTCAACCAGCTCTACAATGTCCCTATGAATCACATGTCCTCCATAGGTATCATCTGCAAACTTATGAAAGTATGGATCGATGCTAACCTGCACAGAAACTATCTAACGTTAGAATGACAAATTTATCTTAATACTCTTATCATAGGGATCTTAAAAGTTCTAGGACCAGATGGTGTGGGACAATTAGTGAGCAACAGTATCAACCATGGCTCTGATACCAAAAATCCTATCATGCCTCAAAATAGCAAAAATTGGGAAAATAAAATTCCTTTATCGGTCCATAGGTAATAACTGGTGAAGTCACTGAATTGTCCACACTATGCAGTTCTAAATGCTAACAATAGGATGAATAGTAATAGACAGCAAATTGATCATAAAACTTACTAACTATAACATCAGAGTTAAACGTAATATATAATAAGTCTGAAGGCAACATATGCCTTATTACAAAACATAACAATAAAGTCGATAACTGAAATAGAACTAACATCTATTCTAGTCTTCAACTAAAGTATACATAATCGCCAGCATCATAGTCTTGCCCAACATCTCAAACCTTAGCAAGTCTATTCCTGGCATAGCCATCTTCCCGGTAATAGCTATCATGGTAAGGATCGCCCCTGCATGGTAAGCAACAGGATTGTCTGGACAGGCAATATCCACGCATAAAAGGCCGTCAACTTACTGAAAGCTGAGTGAGTAGAAACTTAGACAATATCATAGGTTGAAGTAATTATAAGTTATGGAATAATATATGATAGTGCTACTATAATATCTTCTCTTTATTCCTACTCATTATCCGATTACTAACGTCTGGTTACCCAACGGCTGATAGTGTACTCATGGTTAAAGAACAAACTTGATAGTTCAACTCTATGGATATACCATTATTTCGTCCACCGCTTTTAAGAACATATTCATAGCTCACCGCATGTCATGGACTCCACGTCAGTTCATCCCCAGCTTTTAAGGACATATTCACAGCTCACTGCAATACAGGGATATAACGTTTTGAATAAGCCAAATCAATATATTGCCATGACCTAGCGACGTCTACCAGTGATCCCAGCTCACTGCCTTTTAAGAACATATTAACAGCTCATCAGCTTTTAAGAACATATCATGGATCACCTGGTCTAATGGTCTATCTTAGGACTGCTTAGTCCAGCTCACCGCCTTTTAAGAACATATTAAAAGCTCATCAGCTTTTAAGAACATATCATGGCCAAGCGTCCGCCCACGTACAATCCCCAAAACTTATCAAACCTACCTAAGTTATACATGACATCCCATTGTGGCCTGACTACTCTGAATGAAATGAAACAGATATTGAACTAATTTATATGTCATATAACATTACAACATGTTCTCATGTTATACTCAATATTATCTCATTATCACGTTGCAGTATCTTTCATTATGACAATAATATAAAATGAAAGTACAAAATAGTATTTAAACAACTAAGCAATTCATATCATAGATAACTGGAGATATCAGAATTCTGTAGGTACCAATCGATTGAAATCCCTTTCAATCGATTAGGAAGCAAGTTATTTCAATCAATTGAAGTCATTTTCAATCGATTGGGAATAAGTGGTGTCAATCGATTGAAATCATTCAATCGATTGAGTGAGTAATCATGTCAATCGATTGAAATATCGATTGAAATATCTTTCAATCGATTGAATTTGATTGAAAGGTCATCTTCTCCAAAAAAATGGGCAGTGACTCCCAGAATTCTTGGGATGCATTTGCTTGGTTTCTTCATGTTCAAAACTCATAAAACATCTACCCTAAGCTATTGAGTGATTTTGGAACTCACCAAAATCAAGGATGGTGTGGTTGGGGTGAGTCGTAGAGCTTGGTCTCCTATGGTGTTCCTTTCTCTTTCTCCTCCTCTGTCTCTTCTTCTTCTTCTTCTTCTTCTTCTCTGCTTCTGCTATCTATCTCTCAGTGTATATATATGAAGTTTGTGTGTATGTGTATGTATAGATATTGGAGTGTGTTATAAAATGCATATCTCCACTCTCTATCTAACTCTCTTTGGATCAAACAGCTCACACAGACACATATACGCACACATACACACACATACTAAATGAACATATATATAAGGAAGAAGACGGTGCAGGTGGTAGCTTCTACGTAGAACTAGGGATAAAGATCATAACACTTTCAATCAATTGACATGGTTTCAATTGATTGATAATAGGTGGCAAACATTCAATCGATTGAATTTAGTTCAATCGATTAAGAAGGCTTCCACCTCAAGGATTCAGGTCTGCCGGGTTTTAATCGATTGAAGTGGTTTGAATCGATTGAAAAGGTCACTAAATTAATCGATTAACAAAAGTTCAATCAATTGGAAAAACTTTATAGGTATTATCTAGGCAACTATACAAAATCTCATACTAATATTATACATGCAAAAATATGGGGTATTACACATCCACCACTTCATCCGCTTCCATGATCATGCAGCCACTAAACTTCTTTTCCTAGTTTTATACATGCATAGAGTGTTAGTTATCTTAGTGATCGACATGTTAGTTCCATTGTGGTATTCAATATTTAATTCTGTATACATATATGGCTATATATACAGTAGCCGAGACATGAATAGATGTGAAATTTTTTATCTAACTCTTTTCTTCTTACTCTCTCTGTTTCTCTCTCTCTATTATTTGTCTTTTCTTCTCTAAAGTCTCACTCTACTGGTTTAGCTAAAGTTCTTTTCTCTCTCTCTCTAAGTTATATGTAACAATTGGTATTAGAGCCGCGTTCCATGGACACCTGTAGGAAATTAAATATCGAGTTTCTGCAATGAAGTTATTGAATTTCTGGCTCACCATGAGTCCAACTTCAATCAAATTCACCACATCTAAGACACCCTTCATATTACCCTCCAGACCATCTTGGCCAAGCTTGACGCCTTACCTACCCACCTTACTTCTGCCCCACAACCCGATATAGTCCATATTAACCCCTTACCCTCAGTTCAAGCTCTTAACCGAACCAACTCCCTAATAAATTGTCTCCTACCCTCAAGCTCCAATTTCCTAAATTCACTGGCATCGATGACCCGACTGGTTGGATATATCAAATGGAACAATATTTTCAATTTCAACAGGTTGCTCCCAATCAACAGGTCCAACCCGCTTCCTTTTAATTATAGGGAATTGCTTTACAATAGCATCGTTGGTTCACCAAATCGAAGGGCCCCATGAGTTGGAGTGAATTCACATCAGCCTTGTTCCATCACTTTGGTCCAACCAATTTTAATGACCCGTCCGAGGCCCTAACTTGCTCTAACAAACCACCACCATGGGTAACTATTAAGAAGAATTTGAAAGACTCTCTCAACTTGTCGATGACCTACCGGACACCTATTTGATCGAAAGTTTTGTTACGGGTTAAAGACAAGATCCGTCTTGATTTGAAGCTCAAGAAACCACGATTCCTATCCGATATAATTGGTGTGGCATGCCTCATTGAGGAACGTAATAACTTACAAAAGAAACCCAATTTCTATTCCTGACCCCTCATCCCAAACTTTGCCCCACAAAACCGCCCACCCACCAGTACCCTGCCCCCGGCCTCCTCGGCCCACCACCGAATCCCAAGCCTAATCCTCAACCATTTCCTACTACACCATTCTGACGTATCACCGGTCAAGAAGCTTGGGCCCGTTGAGAGCAAGGTTTATGCTACTACTATGATGAGAAATACGTACCCGGCCACCGTTGTAGTAAAGCCAAACTCTTCATGATTGAAGACCTCTTATTTTTCGATAAATTCCCATCCGAACCTGAACCGCCCAACAATAAACCCCTTCTTGATCATCCGTGCCCCACACAATCCCAAGATAATCCACCTCCAATCGAACCCATTTCGGAGATCTCTTACCATGCTATGACAAGTACCACTCATCCGCAGACCATTCAGGTGCTTGGCAAATTGAAACACAATGACGTTATGGTACTTATTGATGATGGAAGTACTCACAATTTTCTTTATCAAAACATTGTGTCCAAATTTTGACTACATGTCGTGCAAGTCCAGACTTTCCAAATTATGGTGGCCAATCCGGAAACCATCAATTGCGCTAGGTGGTGTCTAGCTCTCACCTTGGTGATCCAAGTTCATCCCGTCATGGTTGATTTCTTTGTGTTACCGATGGTGGCTTACCAAGTTGTATTGGGTGTGCAATGGTTAGAAACTCTTGGACCCATCAAAACCGACTACCGTGCCTTGACGATGAAGTTCTATAAAGACAGCACCACTCACTAATTTTGTGGGCTACGTCATTCCGAACTCAAGGTAGTATGTGCTAAACAATTATATCACATGGAGGGAGCCGGGTTATTCCTACAAATTGTTCCTTGTCAGGAACTGTAACCAACCCAACACCATCAACCCAAACTTGACCACATCCTAACCCAATTCAACCAAGTGTTCATAGAGCCTACCAACCTACCCTCCATCCGTAGATATGCCCATCAAATTACCATTCACCCCAGTCACAACCCAGTCAGTGTTCGCCTGTACTTATACCCAAACTACCAGAAATCCAAAATTGAAACCATGGTCCGTGAGATGCTTGCCTCGGTGTTACCCAACAAAGCACCACTTCATTTTCTTCTCCGGTATTACTTATCCGAAAGGTGGATGGCGGTGGTGATTTTGTGTCAATTATCATGCGTTGAATGACATTACCATCAAAGACAAGTATCCCATTCCCGTGATTGATGAACTCCTTAATGAATTAAATGTGCCAAGTACTTTTCAAAATTAGATCTTTGTTCGGGGTATCATTAAATTCATGTTCATGCTGACAACATTCACAAGACCACCTTCCACATTCACGAAGGTAGTTACGAGTTCCTCTTCATGTCTTTAGGTCTCTCCAATGCCCCAACTACCTTTCAAAGCCTCATAAATGATTTATTTTGCCCATATCTCTGTAAGTTCATCCTGGTCTTCATTGACGATATTTTGATATATAGCCTCACTTGGGATGAACATCTCTACTACCTTTCCACTGCACTTATGATTCTTTTGACTAACAATTTGTTTGCAAAAAAATCAAAGTGTCATTTCAGAGTTTTGCAGGTGGACTACCTTGGTCATTTGATCTCATTCGAGGCTGTCGTCGTCGAACCTTCCAAAATCTAATCTGTTCTGGCTTAGCCAACCTCCACGATGGTCAAGAGTGTTCACAGTTTTCTCGGGTTAGCCAGGTCTTACCGCAAGTTTATTTGGAATTTTGGTGGTATTGCTACACCGTTTAACCGTCTACTCACCAAGGAAAAAATTCATTAGCCTCTGGAGGCTACCACATCCTTCTTCCAACTAAAGACGGTCCTCACTTCTCCACCTATTTTCATGTTGTTAGATTTTACACAACCTTTTATTATCGAGTGTGATGCTTGTGGGGTCGGCATTGGTTCCATTTTAATACAACAAGATTGGCTGGTTGCATTCTTTAGTCAAGCACTCAAGGGGTCCGCCCTTTTGTTCTCTACATATGACAAAGAAAATGCTAGCCGTGGTGATGGTTGTCCGCAAATGGCGACCGTACCTCTTGGGCAAGCCGTTCATCGTTTAAATTGACCATAAGAGTTTAAAGTTTCTCCTTGAACAACGTATTACAACACTGACCCAAACTCGTTGTCTGCTTAAACTCTTAGGTTACAACTACATCATTCAATATAAAAGGGGTACGACAACCAGGGTGCCGATGCTCTTTCCCAAGTGGTCGAGCTTAAATTCTCAGCTATTTTCTGGCCCATACCTCACTGGTGGGCTAGTCTCCAATAAGAAGTCCAAACAAACCTTTTTTACATCAAGTTAGAACATGCATTAATAGGTCCCGAACCCACACACCTACACTAAACATAATGGTGTTTGGTTTAAAAAAGGGAAATTCTTCTTGAGTCCTACCTCGTCCCTCATTGCCGCTATCATAACAGACAATTGTGCGTCTTTCGCCAGTGGTCACATCGGCTATCACAAGACCCGTAGTTGGGTTAAGGCATGTTTCTATTAGTCCAGCATACACGCTACTATTAAGGACCACATCAAGCATTGCGATACTTGCCAATGTTGCAAGACCGATTACCTCTGACCCGCTGGCCTACTACAACCATTACCCATTCCAGTTTGTATTTGGTCCGTCATCTCTATGGACTTCATTGAGGGACTTCTCCCTTCGAGTGGCGAGACAGTAATCATGGTGGTCGTGGATCGTTTGTCCAAACATAGTCACTTCATCTCCCTAAGCCATCCATTCATGGTATCTTCTATCGCATGGGTATTTATACACAACATCGTTAAACTCTATGGCATTCCCACATCCATCGTTAGTGACCGCAATAAGGTTTTTATAAGTTCCTTTTGGCGGACCTTGTTTTAGTTACAGGGCACTCAACTTTATATGAGTTCTAGTTGTCATCCCCTATCCGACGGATAGACAGAAGTCATCAACTGTAATTTAGAGCAATATCTCCATTGTTTCACTTATGATCAACAGAAGAAATGGTTTGACTGGCTCTAATGGGCTGAGTACTTTTGCAACACCATAGTCCACTCTTCTACCCAAATCTATCCATTCAAAGCCGTGTATGGTATCCCACCTCCCAATTTGTTGACATATGTGCTGGATACAACCAAGGTTCAGGAGGTTGATGACCATCTTCGCGACCAAGAGTATATTCTCTCTGACTTACGTCGTAACTTGGTCACCGCCAAGTCTCGCATAAAATATAAAGCTGACTTACAATGTCGTGAAGTTGAGTTTAACGTGGGAGGCTATGTCTTCTTGAAGTTACAACCTTACTGACATACCATTGTGGCCTTTCATAGCTCCCTTAAGCTCCCACCTCGGTATTTTGGGCCTTTCAAGATTTTGGATCGGTTTGGTTCTGTTGCTGTGGACACGCAGAATCGATCATCCACTCCTTTGTTGGTTTGAAATTGATTGGATCAAAGAAAAGATAAAGGAAGAAAGGCTGTTGAAAGCAGATACAGAGTCGCCACTTGGTTTTCAAGGAACCAAGAAACCTAATTTTGACTCACCCGAATGGATAAAGGGCATCAGGCCTTTATAACCAAAGAACTTGGCTCGGGGTTTTGGTACGAGAGAGGAATGAGCCTTTGCAGCGACTAAACCACCCTCAACTCGCCCTGTCTCTCGACGGGCCTCAATTAGCATCCAAATAATCATCTTATACTATGTTTGGTCCGACAAATAATACTATAATAGTATATTAAATCACATAAGGATTTTGAAGTGGAAGATCAAAAGATAAGATATCATTCATAAGATCTAAGCCAAATACCACTCAATGTAAAGGTAAAAGATCACACAAACAAACCTAGGAAAATTGTCTAATCACATATCAAGTTTTCCTAGTCTTGGCGGGAGACATGAATTGTTCTTGGAACAAATAAACAAAGAAAACAAAGTATGCTTAGCAAGCTAGTATGATGCCTATTAATCTTTGAGAAAAGAAGACCTCTCAATCCCCAGGACGGATGAGAAAGGAAGATTAGATCGAGGGGAAGCATGAACGCGTGATCAAGTTCATTCCTTATAATCTTCTTATATTAGGAGTCACAACACCCCAAATCTTGCATGGATGCAATGTATGATCCTAGAATGTGCAAAGGTTGTAGTGTGTTTGTGTACATGGATTTTCTAAAGTGACTTAGAAGTCTAGAGTATTTATGAATGCATAAAAAATCATCATAGGATATGTACAAATGTAGTATGGACTATTTCCTAAGATATGAACTAATATGGGGTGCATGTGAGCATCAAATCAAAGAATGAAAGTAAAAGTATGCTTGTTGTGAATAGTGGATAGAATAGTGATTTGATCTTGTGAAAATGGAAAAGTGGGATTACAAATGTTTTTAGTTCATGACTGTTTATGGAGATTATCCTTATTGTGTCTAGAACACATATCAAGAAGCCAAATTACAATAACTATTACAGATTGAGAGAAATCATATGAACAAGAGAGGTTGCTTAGAAATAGAGTTTGTATTGTCGACGGAAATGTTAAAAAATCTTGGAAAATGAAAACAAAACATCTAGAGGCCTATATTATACAGAAAGTTCCCTAAGACACTGAAGTTCAAGGAAAAAATGAATTGGGACCACTTCAGTTTGTAAAAGTTTTTTGAAAAACAAGTTGAAAGTCAACCAAGCTGCTGTGATAGTAAAAATAGAATGTCTGTAATGAATGTTTGGGCCAAAATGGAACCCTTCCAAGTGTTTCCAAACCAAACCAAAAATCATGGGGGTTCTCTAATGAGTTAGGAAGACTTTCCAAGTGGTCTTGCATCTAGATGATGATAAGCATATAAGTAATCAAAGAAAAATAAAAAAGAAATGAGGTGAGAAGAGATGAACATAGTATGTAAACAATCAAATAAGCAATCAATAGATGATAATCAATTTGATTTTGGACTTGTAACTTGGTGTTTCACTCATAGATATTGACATTTGGACATGGAAGTAGCTTTCTATCTCAGGAATGCTCAAGAATGGTGGTAGGGGAGGGTTTGAATGTGAAGTATAAGAGAGGAAATGGAAGAAAACAAGAATAAAACTCACTTTTTTTATTATGGAAAATTAGTGGGAGAAGCTCCCTTTCTCTCCTCTAAACCTATCTCTACCTCTCTTTCTCTCTATAACTTTCTCAAGCTTTGCACTTGGAAATCAATACCTTTTAGCTCTAACTTTTTCCTAGGTGCCCTTTCGGGTTTTCAACCTAGCGAGCTTTTCTTTTTCTTTTTCTTTTTCTTCTTTTTTTTGAAAGGGGAGAAGAAACTCATTGAAATTGTTTGGCTACCATCAAGGACTAAGTCTGCACTACTTTCAATCGGACATATTATATGGCTCCCAATTGGATTGGGCTCAAGGCTTTGAAATGGTTGGAAAAGGGTGTTGGGCAAGCCCCAAGTCAGTTTCAAGTATGTCTTTTCGAGATTTGAGTAAAAGCATCTTTTAAATTCTTAAAGTAAGACTATTCAATTCTTGGCTCTTCATCGGCGTCAGCGTGAAATCGACTTTGACCTTTTCAGGATTTTTTTTTGTTTGATGCAAAAATTTATTAGTAGAGTAATATCCATGGTAATTTGAAAAGTGACACTTCAGTTCGATGATTCATGCATCGATGACTAGACACATTATATTAGGCCAAATGAGATTTCATTCCATTGGCAAGAGAGAGGGATTACATTACTCGACACAGACTCATAACAACTTGAAGACTGACAGACTCGACAACAACACTAAACTTGAAATAGATTCAAAACATAGGACAGACTCGACTAGACTCGGCTTGGTCTCAAATGGAGTGTCACGGTGACTCGCTTAGTCTTTTTTTTTTTTCTTTTCGAAAAAGTATCCTCATTTGTTTTGCTAGCAAAAATTCCAAACACCATCACTTCACCGGCACAGGTTCAACATTCATGGGTATCAGCAAAAGGGATCATTTGAACAGATGTGCCAGGGGCTTTAGGTTCGATGAAGCTGACATTTTGATTGACATAGGGTTAGATGGGTGATGGCTCGATGATTTTCTGATCGATGAGGTCTTGGATATCATGGCGAAGGCGCATGCAGCTGTCGGTGTCGTGGCCTAGGCCTTGGTGGTAGGCACAACATTTGGATAGGTTACAGTTAGGTGAAGGAATACCAGCACGAGGCTAAAGAAGTTGGAGGTGCCCCTTTTTGATGAGGTTATCAAGGATTACGGACAACGGCATACCCAGTTCGGCGAAGGTTCTTGGGTTGCAGGCTTTTTAAACTTTAAGTTCAAGTGTGTCCTTGGAGTGGCTCTTGGGTTTGGATATGGACCACGATTACCAAGGCTAGGGTATGGGCTTGGATACAAGTAGGGATTCAGATGTGGAAATGGGCTTGGATAGACGACGTTTGACAACCCATACTTTCCTTTAATAGAGGCGAGGATGATGATATGTATGCATTTGATGTGTAGGATTGACACATGTGAGATTGACGAGATGCACGTGCATGCGAACTTACATGAATTGTGTATGCATATGAGACAAGCATGCGGATGCAAGCCTTAATCTATATGATGCCCCTACTTCTAACATATAGTAGTTAAGCAAGTAAGGTCCTAACCATATAGAGTGTGCTAACTTTTCTTTCCAGGATGATCACCGTCATGGGGAGGGTGAGAAAGATAGGTTTGCTCTTTGAGGAATGAGAATCTGGGAAATTTTAAAATTAGAGATTTTTGGGAAATCTGGGTGAATTTTGGCAGTGTTTCTAGGAAATAGGGATTTTTGGGAAATCTAGGTGATTTGGACAAAGTTTCTAAATGAAACAGGTATTTCTAGGTGAGTCGGACAGAGTTTCTGGGGAGAACTGCGAATCTAGAGTTTTTAAGAAAAACAAGGTAAACAGGGATTCCAAGGTTTCTGGGATAAACAGGGATTTTTGGGAAATCTAAACGCATTGGATAGAGTTTTTTGGGAGAAACTGGTGCATATGAAATTTTTTGGAAAAACAAGGCTCTTAGAGTTTCTGGGTGAAACATGGTTTTCTAGGTGACTTGGACGGAGTTTCTGGGAGAAACAGGTAGAGTTGGACAGAGTTTCTGGGAGAAATTGGAAAATCTGAGTTTCTGGGAGAAACAAGGTGAATTTGGACAAAGTATTTGGGGGGAACTGGTATATCTGGGAATTTTCTGAGAAATGTAGACAGGGTTTCTGGGAGAAACTGGTATATCTGGGAATTCCTGAGTGTTTTAGAAATCTGGGCAGAGTTTCTTGGAGAAACTAGGAAATCAAAATTTCTGGGAGAAATTGGTAAATCTAGGCATTTTTGGGAAGTTCGAACGGAGCTGCTGGGATTTTTGGGAAATCTAGGAGATTTGGATAGAGCTTTTGGAAAATAGGTATATTTGGGTAAGTTGGACAGAGTTTTTGGGAGAAACAAGTATATTGGAGTTTCTAGAAGAAACTGAGATTTCTGGGTAATCTGGGGAGAAATAAGGATTTCTAGAAAATCTGGGTGATTCGGATAAAGTTTCTAGGAGAAACAGGGATATCCTGATGACTTGGACAGAGTTTCTGGAAGAAACTGGTATATCTGGGAAATCTGGGAGATTTCGACAGAGCTTTTGAGTGAAACTAGTAAATATGACAATGATCATATTGTCTAGCAAGTTTTCATACTCCTATGTCTTAGGACTAACAAACAAGGTTTGCGGTGTATATCTTTGTGAGCATGGAGCCGACATCCTTGTCATGGTGCCTCGGCAGGTCAACTCAATGTAATCACATGTGAGTGATTGCTTTAGGAATCATAAGAAAGAGATTCTGTTCTATGCCATATAAGCGTCTACACCAAGCAGGTGATCCCACCAGGGCATACAGCAGTTATATCACATTGTCCTATCTGAAAAGATAAATAAACAGTCCTATGAAAGGTTCTATAGGAATCTATATGCAAAGGCTGGGTTTAGTCAAAGAGGGTCCTTTAACGAGAGTTTTAATATACTGTCAAAGAGATAGTACATATGTTTTTACTCTTTTTAATATACCTTGGAAGGTACAGTATCAATGGTGACGTGTGCCCTGGCACAGCAGGACCTGAACGATGTCAGGGCCGCGTTTCAGACACAGTCGGAGGAGAAATGCAGAAGTGTAATACAGTGAATCAAACATAGTAAAAAGATGATTTTAAGGATGCTTCTTATGAGTGAAACCTCTGTATTATTTTGTTTTGAAAATAAAAATCCCCAACAGAGTCGCCGGATTGTGGACACGCGGAATCGGTCGTCCACTCTTTTGTTGGTTTGAAATTGATTTGGATAGAAGAAAAGAAAAAGGAAGAAAGGTCTGTTGAAAGCAGATACAGAGTCGCCACTTGGTTTTTAAGGAACCAAGAAACCTAATTTTGACTCACCCGAATGGATAAAGGGCACCGGCCCTTCATAACCAAAGAACTTGGCTCGGGTTTTGGTACGAGAGAGTAAGGAGCCTTTGCCGCCACTAAAACACCCTCAACTCGCCCCGTCTCTCGACGGGCATTAATTAGCGTCCAAATTATCATCTTATACTATGTTTCGTTCGACAAATAATACTTTGATAGTATATTACATCACATAAGAATTTTGAAGTAGAAGATCAAAAGATAAGATATTATTCATAAGATCTAAGCCAAATACCACACAGTGTAAAGGTGAAAGATCACACAAACAAACCTAGGAAAAATTGTCTAATCACATATCAAGTAATCAAGTTTTCCTAGTCTAGGAGGGGGACATGAATTGTTCTTGGAACAAATAAACAATGAAAACAAAGTATGCTTAGCAAGCTAGTATGATGCATGTTAACCTTTGAGAAAAGAAGACCTCTCAATCCCCATGACGGATGAGAAAGGAAGATTAGATCGAGGGGAAGCATGAACGCGTGATCAAGTTCATTCCTTATAATCTTCTTAGATTAGGAGTCACAACACCCCAAATCTTGCATGGATGCAATGTATGATCCTAGAATGTGTAAAGGTTGTAGTGTGTTTGTGTACATGGACTTTCTGAAGTGACTTATGTTAGGAAACTGCATTCCCAGAATCCATTGACAGCGTATATAAGTTGCTACTGCAAAAATTACGTGAAAACTATAATAACCCTACAAGGGCGGAACTAGGGTTACCTTAAACTGCTAAAACGGATTGCAGTAGTAAACGAATCGAGAATACGGGCTCGATAATAGCTCATGATCTTCTATCGTATTCCTTTGCTGCCATAATATCCAACTGAGTGTGGACTCCTTCGAAATCCTTTATGTTTCTGCTCTCTCTTTTTATGCTCTCTTTCTATTCCGAGTTATATTAATACTCTTGATGAAAAAACGCAAACTGAGGAGAGAGCCAAAGCAGCATATATATAGGCTACGATAGGGACCATAAGAAGTCAATAAGGATTAGACTTCCTTATGGAATTAGGAAATCCTAATTCCAACTGAATCAGATTCCTATTTCCATAAATTATAATTCATACAACTAAAGAATTATAATTGCACTCCTACCCTTATCTCAAAAATATATTTCGAGCTCCATGTTATTAAATGCTTATTATCTCCCTATGTTAAGATTACAGATATCCATTAATTAAATATAATTACTTATAATCATATTTAATTAATCTCTTAAAATTCCTTGAGATCCTCTACTTAACTTATCTGATATGTCGGATACAAAATCCACATGCAGGGTTTGACATAATCAAAACTTATAAGCTTTCTCAAGGGGATAGTATCAATCCCAAAATTGAGACATGGATTCCATCATTAAATAATATCCACCACACAATTAATATTGTCACCCAATCCAATGAGATATTGACCCATTTAAGGATCTCACCCTTTTAGGGATCAAAGTATAAATATCAAATGTACGTGTCTATAAATTAACTTAGGATTTAGAGCATAAGCACTCATAATAGTCATGAGGTATTAATTATCTTATAAGTCAGTGTAAAGATAATTACCCCAAGTCGGTCCTGTTTAATACACAAAGTGTACCAGGTGGTAGGGGAGGGTTTGAATGTGAAGTATAAGAGAGGTAATAGAAGAAAACAAGATTAAAAGTCACCTTTTTTTTTTAATGGAAAATCAGTGGGAGAAGCTCCCTTTCTTTCCTCTAAACCTATCTCTATCTCTCTTTCTCTCTATAACTTTCTCAAGCCTTGCACTTGTCCCCCCCTCCCCCCTAATTGAGAAGTTAAGGGGGGTTTATATAGGCCAATTTGGGGTGATTTTGGGATTCAAAGAGTGCTCCCATTGGCTCCAAATGTCTGTGAACAAGGAACTACGTCGTTTTGGGTTCTAATTAATCAAAATGGACCCCCAAAATAATGTACAAAAATTGACTGTTCTGGGGGAGAGTGCTGCGGCGACACTGAGTCTGTGCCGCGGCAGCAGTGGGCTAGTGCTGCGGCGGCACTTCTCCTCCTTTGTCCAGATAATGCTGTTTAGGTCCCCCAGAGGTTCCGGTATTCGCGAAAAGGCCCTATTTCGTCCGAAATTAATAAAAAAATAGTTCAGAGATAGATCCCTTTGAAAAGTTTTGCGGTATTTGCGATAAAAGCCGATTTGATCGTCTTTTTTACCTTCAGAAATTCACAGTAAATTCATTTTAAATGTAGAAATTATGTGCGATATACCGTTGGTAAGCTATTGACCTCTTGTATCCATGAAAATGTTTAAAAAATGACATGGCGCTCCGGTTTCAAAGTCAATTTTTAGGTCAAATCGGTCAAACTTGGGATCTCTTGAAAGTTCTGGGAACCTCTGGGATCTCCCAAGAGCTGACGTTTTCATCCGATTTTCTTTTAAAACTCATTTTAGTACTTTTCACATGATCTAGAATGATCTTAAAACTTTTTGGCAAATTTGGACGATTTTGGTCAAACCCTGGTCAAACCTGGTCAAACTTGGGTCAAACTGGTCAACGGGGACTTTCCGGAAACTTCCAGGGGTCTCTGGGAGCTGATGATTTCATCTGATTTTGCTTTAAAACTCATTGTTAGTACTTATTTATGACGTAGCATGTTTCTAGAATATTCGGTCCAAATCTGGGAATGTTTGGGCTTTCAGGGGCATTTTAGTCATTCTGAGCATTTTGAGAGATAGAACTAACTTTCAGGAGTCCTTTTTGAGTCTTTTTCGATCATTGTGAACCACCAAGCTATGGGTTTCCTAAATTTGATAGCTAACAAAATGAGGTGTCTACAGTTGCTTATCACCTTGAGCTTCCGTCGGGATGTTAAATCCATAATGTTTTCCACGTGAGACTTTTTAATCTCAAACTCAGACACCGCCAACATCCTTCCACAACCTGAGAAGATCATCGACCGTCGCATAATCCATAAAGGAAATTATCATCCAAAAATGGAGATCTTGGTATAATGGAAAGGTGCTGTAACGCCCTAAGTGGTCCACTAGCCCAACAACTTGACGGGCCTGTCACATTGGCCCTTAAAATGCTGAAGCCCAAGTTATTAGCTGTAGCCCACTTGGTTCTACATATATCAGACTAATTTTTATATTATCCAATGTAAGACGGAATCTCATATTCTCCCCCACTCAGAGATGCGGCGTCATCGTCGCATTGGCCCAATTCTCCCACAGGCTGGTCGATGTGGAAGCAGATCATTGGTGACCACAGAGCAGCCCATAAGCGTGCACAATGTATACTACCTCAGGGCCTCTACCCCTCTACCATACCGCCCATGGCTCCCTTACGGGACCAGGGGTTGATCTGATAGCATTTATAACGGGGCAAGTTGTCCACTAGCCTAACAACTTGACAGGCCTGTCACATTGGCCCTTAAAATGCTTAAGCCCCTCATTTAGCTGAAGTTTTTATTGAAACTTAGGAGAAACTTCACTTGGAAATTGATTTTACTTGGGCCATTTCGTGGGTTACCTGCATGGAATCCATTCCATGCATGGAAGCAAAAAGATGTAGCTTGGTTTTGTTTGAAACAAGAATGTTACTTATCCCTAGAAGTGCAAGAAGTGCGAATGCGGACGCAGATTCACGAGCCAAATCGGGCATGCACGTTATTTCCACTTAGGAAAGTTTACACTATTTTTTGGGTCTGGGATGCTTCACCCATTTGTCCTGGTGCTGTCTGGTCCCCTTGTTCTCTTCATTTTTATTTTGTTGTTTTTTTTGGTCAAAGCTTGTTCTTAGGTTATGTAGGGGCTGATCAGCTCATGGGTTTGCTCCTTGCTGGTTTTTGCTTGTGTTGTCTGTTGCGTTTGAAGGGTTAGGTGTTTTGTTCCCCTCCCTTTTGCTGTTTTGAACCAACTTCTTTAATACAATCGTCCTCGTGTTTTTTGAGGTTTCAAAAAAAAAAAAGTGCTTAAGCCTAAGTTGTTAGTAGTAGCCCACTTGGTTCTACATATCAGACTAATTTTGTATATTTATCCGATGTGGGACGGGATCTCACAGTCTCCACTACTCAGAGACGCAGCGTCCTCATCGCGTTGGCCCAGTTCTCCCCCTAGCTGGTCGATGTGGAAGCATATCATCGGTGACCACAGAGCAACCCATAAGCTTGCACAAGATATACTACCTCGGGGCCTCTACCCTCTCTGGAGCCTCTTCTCCTCTTCCATATCACCCACGGCGCCCTTACGGGGCCAGGGTTGGCTCTGATACCATTTATAACGGCCTAAGTGGTCCACTAGCCTAACAACTTGACAGACCTATCACATTGCCCCTTAAACTGCTTAAGCCTAAGTTAATAGTAGTAGCCCACTTGGTTCAACATATATCAGACTCATTTTTTATATTTATCAGATGTGGGACAGGGTTTATAACGCCCCAAGAGGTCCACTAGCCCAACAACTTGACAGGCCTGCCACATTGGCCCTTAAAATGCTTAAGCCCAAGTTGTTAGTAGTAGCCCAATTGGTTCTACATATAACATACTAATTTTTTATATTTATCTGATGTAGGACGGGATCTCACAATCTCCCCCACTCAGAGACGCGGAATTGGGTTCTACATATAACAGACTAATTTTTATATTTATCTAATGTAGGACGGGATCTCATAATCTCCCCCACTCAGAGACGCGGCGTCCTCGTCGCGTTGGCCCAGTTCTCCCCCTGACTGGTCGATATGGAAGCGGATCATTGGTGGCCAAAGAGCAGCCCATAAGTGTGCACAAGGTATACTACCTCGGGGCCTCTACCCCTCTTCGGAGCCTCTACTCCTTTGCCACACCGCCCACAGTGCCCTTACGGAAACTAGGGTTGGCTCTGATACCATTTATAACGGTCCAAGTGGTCCACTAGCCTAACAACTTGACATGCTTGCCACATTGGCCTTTAAAATGCTTAAGCCCAAGTTGTTAGTAGTAGCCCACTTGGTTCTACATATATCAGACTAATTTTTTATATTGATCCGATATGGGATGGGATCTCACAATCTCCTGCACTCAAAGAAGCAGCGTCCTCGTTGCGGTGGCCCAGTTCTCTTCATGGCTGGTCGATGTGGAAGCAGATCATTAGTGACCACAGAGCAGCCCATTAGCGTGCACAAGCTGTACTATCTCGGGGCCTCTACCCCTCTCCGAAACATCTACTCCTCTCCCACATCGCCCATGGCACCGATACGGGACCAGGGTTGGCTCTGATACCATTTATAATGACCCAAGTGGTCCATTAGCCTAACAACTTGACAGGCTTGTCACATTGGCCCTTAAAATGCTTAAGCCCAAATTGTTAGTAGTAGCCCACTTGTAACTACATATATCAGACTAATTTTTTATATTTATGTAACACCCATATTTTAATACCAGTATTTCCCATGTATTATTTATGTTTTCTGTCTAGATATAAATAAATATAGTTTGGTTGTATTTCATTTTGTAAGTTTTGACAAGTTATAAATTGACTAATTGTCTAATTTTGCCTTTTCACAACTTTTGTTTATTATATTGGTTTAATACATTTAATTTTATATCTGTAATATTGATTGATACTCACAGTTAATTATTCGTTCAGTCCCGGTGACATTTTCTGTCTGTGCGCGTAATAGTCTGTTTACGTGTATATCGAGGTCACACACCTACACTGGGATTAGTTCGCGTTATTCAAGTTTAATTTCACCTGGGACCCGCGACTTACACGTGGTACATTTTAATTCGTCCACTTGGACCCACTCAATTAATGACATTTGGCCAAATCTGTAAGTGACATGTGTCCCACTTAAACCCCCATTATATATGGGTATTATACTTCATTTGGGAGCTCATTTTCACACATTCCCTAATCTCTACACACACTAAACACACACTAAATCCCAGCCCCTTTGTTCTTGAGAAAAACCAAGAGAACTTTTCATTTTTCTCTTGCATGTCCCATTTCTAAGTGAATCAAGACCCCTACTAGCCTCTGGCACCCTTTTCTCCTACCATTTCAAGTTCTTGGAGCATCTAAGGAGTTGCATGGATGAGTTCTTGGAGTTTTTTGAAGCCTTGAAGTTCATATCTTGAAGAACATCACCATATTCTTCATTTCTTCCAATTTCCTTCAATTGATCATCATCCAAACACTTCTCAAGCTTTGTGAGTATCACTCACTACTTATCCTATGTTTATATACACATTTACATGAGAGTTTAAACTTTATCCTTGTCCTCTCTATATACTCCTATACTACAATCTATTCAAGAATCTAAGTTCTTCATCATCATCTTCATCCAAGTTCAAAGTCTAGCTTGGATTACCTTCATTCTTGTAAATCTTAGCTTGCATGTTGGAATTGTGGATGATCTAACATCATCCATGGCTTAGTATACATCCTTGACTACTTAGTCTAGCTTAAAATCATCTTGCATGTCATCATAAACCAATTAAATGCATTGCATGTGCTTGAAAATGATTGGAAATCAAGAAACCACACTTTTCAGATTTTGTTTTGCACAGGGGAGTCTGTTTCAGCAGATTTTCGGACATGATATTTTATGTTTGAGTTTGTGGAATTATTTTTAGATTAAACTTCATTGAAATAGATTTCTTTTGACATAAGATAGACGTCCATACGATCTCGGAAGATTTAGTTATCAATTTTACAAGAATGGTCGACGAAACTGGACAGAGACAAGTTTTGTCCTGGACAGAGACTGAATTCGGCCAATTTAAAGTCATTCTGAGTTTGTGAAATTATTTTTAGATGAAACTTCATTGAATTAGCTTTCTTTTGACATAAGATAGGCACTCATACGATTTTTCTAGATTTAATTAGAATTTCTGCAAGATCGGTCGACGAACTTGGGCAAAATCTGTCCTTAACTAAATAAAGCTTTTGTGTGCTGTTTCGCCATTTCTTTGCGATGCAACTACTTGTGTAACGATTATAATGCTATGTTTATATTGTTTCCTTAAGTACGTCGACTAATTGAATAACTCTCGGCTCGAATTTCATGTAATCGTTTGCCAATTGTCGCCACGCTTGATCTAGTAAATGGTTTAGAATGTTTTAAAACATTTCTTAATAATTACATATTGTTGAAATATTTTAGTGTATTATTTTGTAATGTAAGGTTTTTATATAAATAAATACTTAAAAAGATCCTTGGAATCCTCATAGGATTTAGTAATACATTTTTAGATTTTACAATGGGATTTTAATTAAGTATATTTTGCCTAATGAGGATAAATAGTTAATTTATATATTATCCTTATTTGTAACTTTGAGAAAACTTATTAGTAACATTTTCTATAGTAACATTTTCTAAGGTATAATATTTTAAGGAATGTTGCTATAGTTTTATATGGTTTTGGAAATAATAAATCATTTTTCGGTTAATCCTTTTACTATGTTTCTTGTCGGAAATCCGTAGTAATTAGACCATTGAACCGAAAATTACGCCGTTTGTTTCTAAAATCTTAGAATAATATTTAAAGAAGTTCCACTAAGTTTGGTGACATTTCGAATCAGTAAAATACAGCGTACGGTTAGGTACCACACATGCATAGGAACCTAGCCTTTTCAGTGACGGACTCCGATTTGAGTCTAGTCAATGGCGTTGGACTCATAATGATGTGTGGATCATCATCTTAAGGTTTAGGCGCACTTTTGCCATATTTGATTATTTCTTATTTTTAGTGTTCATTTCTTAAGCATTATTGTGTTTATTCGCTGTAGGGATATTCTTGTCTCTACCAGGAATTTTTGTTTATTGCTAAGACGCTCTGGTGAGTACTCTAACTCACTTGGAAACACTCGATTTATAATTTTAACAAGACTTATGTTTTATGAGAATTGGTAATAAAACTTGGGTTTCTATGGTGAATTGTATGCTTAGTAATTTTGGGAAATTGAAATATGCACATCTAAGTGGAATATGGACTTAAAATTATGTTATACTCGTTTTAGATGTTATTATGATTTTTTTTATGAGCAAGTGCGATGCTAGGATTGCGACAACGACATTGGGGTAGATAATCTAATGGCAAATTAATAAATTGTGCGAGAACATTAAATTGACGCTAACGTCCGATGAATAATGCTTGAGGGTGTGTTTTCGTTTCTTGTCATATCATGGTCAGTCTTGGTTCTGGTTGCTATTATTTTGTTGTTCCGTTGTTGTTGAGATTTCGGGCTCAGACCCAACTTTCCTTGGTAGCGTTCTTTCAGTCGCATAGTTGAGCATAGTTGGTGGAAGTGATGTGTTGATGGTATTATGAATGGTTACAGAGTATCTTGATATGGTCGGCTTTAGAGCACGTATGCCCAATGTGGGTATGCCATTCAAGCGGCTTTAGAGCACGTATACTCATTGGATATCCCGATATGGTCGGCTTTAGAGCACGTATGCCCGATGAGGGTATGCCATTCAAGCGGCTTTAGAGCACGTATATCCTTTAACCAACGGCTTACACCGGTACTTTGTGAAAATAGGAGATGATGTATTTGGGGAGAGTAAGTGATTCATGGGTTTGTGTTCAGTGGATTATGTCTGTTCTTGAAATTGATTCGTGTTCAGTTTTGTTGAGTTGTTCTATCCTTCTTGTCATGGTCTTGTATCCGTGGTTTCGAGTTTAGGATTCTCGATTTAGTGAATGGTTGGTTGGGTTAACGTTTAAACTACACGACAATAGTTGCGAGTATTATTATTAATTCTTTATTGTTTCTTTGTGAGTGTTGTACTCGCTCAGCTTTCGCAAGCTGACAGTGTTTATACCCTAGACATCCGATGTCCAGATTATCAGTATGGTGATGCAGGTGATGGACAGGTAGATGGAGACTACCATGATTATGATGATGCCTACGATGAGGAAGACTTTGGCTTTGCTAGTTAGCATGGGGAGACAACATTGTTGCGGCTCTTTTATAATTCTATTTTTATGTTTATGTTGTTCGAGATACTACTATGTATTATATTTTGGGCAGACGTTGCCTAGACCTCTGTTTATATTTGTTTAAATTTGGATGGATTTTATGTCGTTGAAAATTTACGTAAGACTTCTACTTCCGCTGTTACTTTTAGCCATTGCATGAACCTTTATTAAGCATATATTTCTATTAGAATGTTTTATGGACAATCAGATGATCCTTCAACTAGTCGCGTACCTAAGGGTCCAAAGTTGGAAATCTAATTTTTCCCGAACTTTGCTACGCCGGGGCGTGACAATTTATCCGATGTGGGACGGGATCTTACAATCTCCCCCACTTAGAGACGCGGCGTCCTCGTCGCATTGGCCCAGTTCTCCCCCTGGCTGGTCGATGTGGAAGCAGATCATTGGTGACCACAGAGCAACCCATAAGCGTGCACAAGATATACTACCTCGGGGCCTCTATCCCTCTCTGAACTCTCTACTCCTCTGCTACACCGCCCACGGCACCCTTACGGGACCCGGGTTGGCTTAGATACCATTTGTGATGACCCAAGAGGTCCACTAGCCCAACAACTTGATGGGCCTGTCACATTGGCCCTTAAAAGGCTTAAGCCCAAGTTGTTAGTAGTAGGCCACTTGGTTCTATATATATATATATATATTTTAGCAGTAGGGGTTTTGTTTTTTGGTCCCCCCTGACACTCGTTGTTTTAGCTTGATTTTACCTTGGTTCTACATATATCACACTAATTTTTTATATTTATCCGATGTGGGACTAGATCACTCAGGTGCACTCTGGGAAGACACAACATGGGAAATTTAGTGGCATTTTTCTAGATCCTATGTTCATTTTATCCTTGCAGACAAGGATGTTTCTAGCAGTGGGGATTGATATGTATCTCACGGATACCACCAGTTATACCATGCAACAAGCCTATTCTCACGCCTTAACCCACAACAACCCACGTACTGGACCTATTCTCATGCAAAACCACCAGTTCATCCACCAGACCACCACTTCTATGATCATGCAGCCGCTAACTTCCTTTCATAGTTTCATGCATGCATGTAGTGTTAGTTATCTTAGTGATAGATATGTTAGTTCCATTATGGTATTCAATATTTAATTCTGTATGCATATATGCCTATATATACAGTAGCCGAGACATGAATAGATTTGAAAAATATTATACAAACTCTTTCCTTCTCTCTCTCTATTATCTGTCTTTCCTTCTCTAAGGTATCTCTCTACTGGGTTAGCTAAAGTTCTTTTCTCTCTCTCTCTCTCTCAGTTTACACATAACAGATTTTTAGAAAATAGATGAAGAGAATGGTGGTTCTAGAAATAAGAAATTTGAGACTTCTCGTGTTGTTTTTGGTGAGATTGGTGTTAGGGATGTATACTAAAAGCCATGCTTTATGTAGTTAATTTATTATTTTAATAAAATCAGTTATTCCATTTTTATGAGAATCTGTGTGGGCAATGTTTGTATTATATTATTTATTTAATATTATGCATGTGTGTCTCTCATTTTACATAGTAGGTGGTTTGGTGTGTAGAGTTCGACTTACACACGGAAGATCAGACCACCAGATATTGTAGAATGTAAGATTTTGGTTTACAGTCTTAGATGGGATTGGACACACCATCGGTAGGACTGCAGCATGGTGTTGTAGTAGGTTTGTCTTGACTGCGGGAAATGGTACAATTTCAACTCACTATGCTGGTACACTTTGTGTATTAAACAGGACCGACTTGGGGAAATTATCTTTATACTGACTTATAAGATAATTAATACCTCATGGCTATTATGAGTGCTTATGCTCTAATTCCTAAGTTCGTTTATAGACACGTACATTTGATATTTATACTTTGATCCCTAAAAGGGTAAGATCCTTAAATGGGTCAATATCTCATTGGATTGGGTGACAATATTAATTGTATGGTGGATATTAATTAATGATGGAATCCATGTCTCAATTTTGGGATTGATGATATCCCCTTGAGAAAGCTTATAAGTTTTGATTATGTCAAACCCTGCAGGTGGATTTTGTATCCGACATATCAGATAAGTTAAGCAGAGGATCTCAAGGAATTTTAAGAGATTAATTAAATATGATTGTCAATAATTATATTTAATTAATGGATATCTGTATTCTTAACATGGGGAGATAATAAGCATTTAATAACATGGAGCTCGAAATATATTTTTGAGATAAGGATAGGAGTGCAATTATAATTCTTTAGTGGTATGAATTATAATTTATAGAAATAGGAATTTGATTCAGTTCGATTTAGGGTTTCCTAATTTCATAAGGAAGCCTATTCCTTATTGACTTCTTATGGTCCCTATCGTAGCATATATATATGCTGCCTTGGCTCTTCTCTCAGGTTGCATGATTTCACATTCTAAGCTTCCCTTGACCTCCTAGCTTTCTTCTAGAAGGGTTTCCATCAAACCCTAGTCTCTGTGAGCATTCAAGAGACATAGGAGTGAAGATCGCTAGCGTAGGACAATGCTTACTAAAAGAACTTCGGACTGCTCGATACTGATCGAAAGTTGCTGAATTTTTTACACGACGTTCCTGACATCGAGACGGAGTTGCTGTAAAAAATTCAAGTAAATCAGAGATCGTTTAGTCCTCCTGACGAACACATATTTGTTGGATCAATGTGATCGGGATTATATAGTCACAGCAATCAAAGAGAGTGTTATAACTGGGATTAGAAAATAGAACGTAAAGAGGGAAGAGCAGAAAACATAAAGGATTTCGAAAGAGCCCACACTCAGTTCGATATTCTGGCAGCAAAGGAATACGGTAGAAGATCGTGAGCTGTTGAGCCCGTGTTCTCAATTCGTCTACTACAGCAATCCGTTTTTGCAGTTCAAGGTAACCCTAGTTTCCTCCCTTGTAGGGTTATTGTAGCTCTCACTTAAATTTTTTGCAATACCAACTTATACGCACTGTCAACGGATTCTGGGAACGCAGTTTCCTAACAGTGGTATCAGAGCAACGTTGACTCTGCGTATGGGTTGGACGCAACCATGTTGTCCAATAAAACAGATCTTATGCGTGTTTTGATGGATGGATAGAACGTAGAACTGTGCTAACCCTTGTTTTGCAGCGTTCTTATTCCACTATTATGGTCACTGATTTTGTGTGATTGGATCCCACGATGGTTTTATCCGTGGTTAATTTTGCTGTTTTAATATAGCATGTGAACTCCTTTATGGAGGCATAGGATTTGTGTGTATTGGATCCCACGCTTGATTGATGTGTGGTTAATTTACTACAAAGAAATAGCATGTGAACTCCTTTATGGAGGCATAGGATTTGTATGTATTGGATCCCACGCTTGATTGATGCGTGGTTAGTTTACTGCAAATAAATAGCATGTGAACTCCTTCATGGAGGCATAGGGTTTATGTAATTTATCTCAAGTAAATTCGTGAAGATGGTTCGTGAGAGCAGTTTTACAAGCAATTTCCGAAAGCGATCTGGAAGCGGTTTCAGAACACAGTATCAGAAGGCAGTTTCAGAAAACTGTTCTGGAAGACAGCTCAACCCCGTGCGTAGTGGCGACATAGAGCTAATCGGGTTCAATGAAGAATTCTTCACAAGAGTTGCAGCTTGACCATAATAGTGGGATTCATATTTTATTGTGGTTTCCTTATTTATGTGTGATTGAATGATTATTATTGTTTCATGTTTAATAAATAGGACAACATGGATAATTGTTCCTAGACTTATTTCAGATGTCTAGCTGCATGTTTAATTTATATTAATTTAAAATGATGGACAACTACATGTGTATTTAGAAATAAAACTAATTCCACCATTTGAAAGCATAAGTACTTATTTTCTAAAATAATGAGAATAGAATAATTTTATTATCTACACATGTGGGTTTCACAAGTAAGGATGAATTAATCCTTGTCAAGTATTCCATTATTTTTTATTAATTAAATTAAAAATTTTTCTAAAAAAAATTGTAACCCTAAATTTTTTTTTAAAATTCTAAGTGGGAGAGGGAATTTATCAAGTATAAATCCCATGGTCTCCATCACTGGTTTGTAGATGATATGATTAATTTTGTGTGATGGCTCTAGTGTCATCCTCCCCATCGGATGTAGTTGATCATGGAATCATCAGTACAAACTTCTTTAAAAGAATGTTTTGGGTGATTGTTGGTGTGGGTCACCTCTCCATAGAGGTGTTTCTCATGGAACTCTTGACCTAGAATTAAGTGATGGTATACACTTAGCTATAAATAATAATATCCTCTCCATCTGAGTCACTGTTATTATTTATAGGACAAAAGCAAGTCAGCAGTTTAATTTTATTAGGCAAAGTACATTGCCTGGATAGTAAAATTAATAGGCAATTGTCTATCTGAACAAATGATGGATAGTATATGGCTTCCCATCGAGTCATACTATTCGCGGTGTATCAGGTTGCTGGCGGATTCCTTTCAAATATGGTAGAGGGAAACAATATTTTCAACTCGAATCCATAGTAATTTTTGCCCAAACGTAATTATTTATGTTATGTGATTCTCAGGCATTCAAATGGGTACTTTCAATCCACTTGCTGTTATACTTAAAGAAAACAAACTTACTGGACCAAACTATATAGACTGGAAAAGAAATTTGGATATTGTGTTAACAGCTGAAGAGTACAAGTTTGTGCTTACTCAAGAATGTCCTGAGCAACCTGGTGAGGGGGCAACCGCTGAGGAAACCCAGACTCACAAGAAATGGGTCAAGGCTGATGAGATGGCACGGTGTTACATTTTGGCATCCATGTCAAATGTTCTGCAACATCAGCATCAGTCAATGACCAGTGCCTATGACATGATGGAGAGCCTCCGAGAGATGTTCGGGGATCAAAGTCGTGCTGCTAGGCAGGTTGCTATGAAAGACTTGATGAACACAACCATGGCTGAGGGGACGCCTGTAAGGGATCATGTTCTTAAGATGATATCTCTTCTTAATGAACTAGAGATCCTTGGAGCTGAAATCGATGGGGAAACCCAGGTCGATATCGTACTCCAATCACTGCCAGAGTCTTTTAACCAATTCCGCCTCAATTACAACATGAATAAATTTAAATATACCTTGGAGGAGCTGCTTAAAGAACTCCAGGCAGCTGAGAGTCTCAACAGAAAGTCAGGGAGTGCTCTTGTGTTTGAGAAAGGTTCTACTTCAAAGCCGAAAGGCAAGAAGAAAATGAAAAAGGCTCAAAAGAAGGCCGCGGGTCCTCTGCCAATCCAAAGGCCAAGAGAAAAACCGGAAAAGCCTAAAGGCAAATATTTTGTTTGTAAGCAGCCAGGACACTGGAAGAAGCAATGTCCAGTTTATCTCGCCAGACAGAACAATCAAGGTAAATCTCATTTACTAGTTGTTGAATCGTGTTTAGCGGTCCAATCTACCGGTACCTGGTGTGTAGATACGAGAGCCACTGATCATGTATGCAATTCTTTGCAGGGGTTCCAGGGAACCAGGCAGCTCAGTGATGGAGAGATTTATCTATATATGGGAAATACTACGAGAGTAGCAGCAGTTGCAGTAGGAGATCTACATCTTAGTTTTGGTAGAGATAGGATTTTAATATTAAGAAATTGCTTTTATGTACCTTCTATTAGAAGGAATTTAGTTTCAGTTTCTAGTTTAGTTAAGAATGGATATTCAGTTTATTTTAATAAAGTAGTAGTTATTAAAGAAAATAAACGTTTTATTTGTTCTGGTCAATTGGTGGATGATCTTTATATTATAAATCCTATCTCTCCTATACTGCAACTCAATGAATTGAATAACACAAATAGTTTGCCATTTAAGAGAAAAGAACCTTCGAGGATGAACCAAACGCATCTTTGGCACTTACGCCTTGGTCATATTAATTTGAAAAGGATTCAAAGACTGGTTCAAAATGGGCCATTAGGCTCATTGGAAGTGGAGGCACTTCCAGTCTGTGAATCCTGCTTGGAAGATAAAATGACCAAGAGGCCGTTCTCGGCCAAGGGCTATAGAGCTAAAGAGCCGTTGGAACTGGTTCACTCTGATTTGTGTGGTCCTATGACTGTCCAAGCAAGAGGGGGAATTGAGTACTTTGTCACTTTCATCAATGATTACTCAAGGTATGGGTACATTTATTTGATGCGGCGTAAGTCTGAATGCTTTGAGAAATTCAAAGACTTCAAGGCTGAAACGGAGAAGCATCTAGGTAAATGTATCAAGACACTACGATCTGATCATGGTGGAGAGTACCTCTTGGGAGAGTTTAGGGAATACTTATTGGAGCAAGGGATTACATCCCAATTGTCTGCACCCCGTATGCCTCAGCAGAACGGTGTAGCAGAAAGAAGGAACAGGACTCTCATGGATATGGTAAGATCTATGATGAGTTACTCGGATTTACCAATTTCCTTTTGGGGACACGCATTAGAGACAGCTGCATACATTCTAAACTTGGTACCATCTAAGTCAGTACCTACTACTCCCACGGAATTGTGGACTGGGCGAAAGCCTAGTCTGCGGCATGTTCGGATCTGGGGTAGTCCAGCACATGTGCTGAAAGGGAACGCAGAAAAGTTGGAATCGAGAACAGAAGTATGTTTCTTTGTTGGGTATCCAGGAGGAACTAAAGGTGGTCTGTTTTATAGTCCTAAGGATCTGAAGGTTATTGTTAGCACTAATGCCACATTCTTAGAAGAGGACTATATTATGGACCACAAGCCCAAAAGTCGTATTGTTCTAGAGGAAATGAGAGGAGAGACACTGAGACATACTTCTTCGATACCAACGGTACGAGAAGAAACACCACAAGAAAGAGTTATCGAAATTCCATTACCACGTCGTATTGGGAGGATTATCGAAACTCGTGTAGATCCCGAACCAACCATTAACACGCAGGTTCATGAACCAGTACAGCGTGCAGATAATGGTGTATTAGGTTCAGAATCTTCACAACGAAATATCAGTGATACACAGACACGGGTTATGCCTCGTCATAGTGGGAGGGTTATTATTCAACCTGACCGGTATATGTTCTTGGGAGAGTCTTATGACCGGGTCCCTGATGAACAGGGTATCGATCCCTGTAACTACAATGAAGCACTCCAAGATAAAGATGCAGATCTTTGGCAAAAGGCTATGAAGTCTGAAATGGAGTCCATGTACTCCAATCAAGTCTGGGATCTTGTAGAACCACCCAATGAAATAAAACCCATTGGATGTAAGTGGATCTATAAGAAGAAGAGAGGAGCAGACGGTAAGGTGGAAACCTTTAAAGCAAGGCTTGTTGCGAAAGGGTTCACTCAAAAAGAAGGAATCGATTATGAGGAAACTTTTTCGCCGGTGGCAATGCTAAAGTCTATCCGGATTCTCTTATCCATTGCTGCATATTTCGATTATGAAATTTGGCAAATGGATGTCAAGACAGCATTTCTAAATGGGAATCTTGACGAGTGCATCTATATGATGCAACCAGACGGGTTCATTGTGAAGGGCCAAGAACACATGTTGTGCAAGCTTAAGAAGTCCATTTATGGACTTAAGCAGGCATCTAGGTCTTGGAATATCCGCTTTGATCAAGCAATCAAGTCTTTTGGTTTTGATCAATGTGCGGATGAATCCTGTGTGTACAAGAAACATGATGGAAGAGTGGTGGTGTTCTTAGTACTATATGTGGATGATATCTTGCTAATCGGAAATGATGTGGGGGTATTATCTTCTGTAAGGGTATGGTTGTCCAGTCAATTCGATATGAAGGACTTGGGAGAAGCCGGTCACATCCTAGGAATCAAGCTTCTGCGAGATCGCAAGAATAGGATGTTGGGCTTGTCACAAGGCACTTATATCGACAATATTCTTGCAAGGTTTAGCATGCAAGATTCCAAGAAGGGATTCCTTCCCTTCATACATGGAATTACTCTATCTAAGGATCAGTGTCCTAAGACACCTGATGAGATAGAGAAGATGAAGGCAGTTCCTTATGCCTCGGCAGTAGGAAGCCTAATGTATGATATGCTATGTACTAGACCTGAAATCTGGTTTGCTGTTGGCATGGTTAGTAGATATCAGTCTAATCTAGGGCAAGAACATTAGACTGCGGTGAAAAATATTCTCAAGTACCTGAAAAGGACTCGAGACTATCTGTTAGTTTACCAAGCAGACAGTCTTGTACCCATTGGGTACACAGATTCTGATTTCATGTCAGATAGGGATTCCAGAAAGTTTACCTCAGGATATATGTTTACCCTAGGAGGTAGAGCCATTAGTTGGAGTGAGGTGTGTCACTTCATGGCTTTGAGTCTAAGTGGGAGATTGTTAGGGATGTATACTAAAAGCCATGCTTTATGTAGTTAATTTATTATTTTAATAAAATCAGCTATTCCATTTTTATGAGAATCTGTGTGGGCAATGTTTGTATTATATTATTTATTTAATATTATGCATGTGTGTCTCTCATTCTACATAGTAGGTGGTTTGGTGTGTAGAGTTCGGCTTACACACGGAAGATCAGACCACCAGATATTGTAGAATGTAAGATTTTGGTTTACAGTCTTAGATGGGATTGGACACACCATCGGTAGGACTGCAGCATTGTGTTGTTATAGGTTTATCTTGACTGCGGGAAACGGTACAATTTCAACTCACTATGCTGGTACACTTTGTGTATTAAACAGGACCGACTTGGGGCAATTATCTTTATACTGACTTATAAGATAATCAATACCTCATGACTATTATGAGTGCTTATGCTCTAAATCCTAAGTTAGTTTATAGACACGTACATTTGATATTTACACTTTGATCCCTAAAAGGGTAAGATCCTTAAATGGGTCAATATCTCATTGGATTGGGTGACAATATTAATTGTATGGTGGATATTAATTAATGATGGAATCCATGTCTCAATTTTGGGATTGATGATATCCCCTTGAGAAAGCTTATAAGTTTTGATTATGTCAAACCCTGCAGGTGGATTTTGTATCCGACATATCAGATAAGTTAAGCAGAGGATCTCAAGGAATTTTAAGAGATTAATTAAATATGATTGTCAGTAATTATATTTAATTAATGGATATCTGTAATCTTAACATGGGGAGATAATAAGCATTTAATAACATGGAGCTGGAAATATATTTTTGAGATAAGGATAGGAGTGCAATTATAATTCTTTAGTGGTATGAATTATAATTTATGAAAATAGGAATTTAATTCAGTTCGAATTAGGGTTTCCTAATTCCATAAGGAAGCCTATTCCTTATTGACTTCTTATGGTCTCTATCGTAGCCTATATATATGCTACCTTGGCTCTTCTCTCAGGTTGCATGATTTCACATTCTAAGCTTCCCTTGACCTCCTAGCTTTCTTCTAGAAGGGTTTCCATCAAACCCTAGTCTCTGTGAGCATTCAAGAGACATAGGAGTAAAGATCGCTAGCGTCGGACAACGCTCACTAAAAGAACTTCGGACTGCTCGATACTGATCGAAAGTTGCTGAATTTTTTGCACGACGTTCCTGACGTCGAAACGGAGCTGCTGTAAAAAATTCAAGTAAATCGGAGATCGTTTAGTCCTCCTGACGAACACATCTTTGTCGGATCAATGTGATCGGGATTGAATCGTCACAGCAATCAAAGAGAGTGTTATAACTGGGATTAGAAAATAGAACGTAAAGAGGGAAGAGCATAAAACATAAAGGATTTCGAAAGAGCCCACACTCAGTTCGATATTCTGGCAGCAAAGGAATACGGTAGAAGATCGTGAGCTGTTATCGAGCCCGTGTTCTCGATTCGTCTACTACAGCAATCCGTTTTTGCAGTTCAAGGTAACCCTAGTTTCCGCTCTTGTAGGGTTATTGTAGCTCTCACCTAAATTTTTTGCAATACCAACTTATACGCACTGTCAACGGATTCTGGGAACGCAGTTTTCTAACAATTGGGTCTGTGATCCCTTGGAAAGCACAGAAAATCCATTTTGGGGTCAACCTATGGTAGAAGCAAACTCCAGGGATAAGACCCACCTGTTAAAGTCTAGTACTCCCTCCGTCCCTTTTTTTTAGTCCTATATTCCATTTTAGAATGTCCCAAAATTAGTGTCCATTTTCTTAAATTGGTATACAATTTTTACTTACTTTCCAAAACTAGCCTTCCTTGAAATCTACACCAAGACAAAACTAAAAAAGTTATTGTAATGATTAGGGGCAATTGTGGAAAGTAGGTGTAAATTCTTTTTATCCCCTTAATAAGTTGAGTTCTCAAAAATGGCCTCAAAAAAAAGGACGGAGGGAGTACATACTAATTTTGTTGGTAGCAAGATCAAGGAAGACTCTGAGCTTTCTCAAAAAAATTAATGTAAAAGTTTAACTTTTGGAATATGTTGCAACAAAACTGGCTAATATATATGCAATGATTCATTGAGGAATTTAAGTTCATCATCAAAAAGCCAGATCCGAGTGGGAAATATTTTTTTTCCCAATTTTTCCTTTTTCATCCTTGAGGACAAGGATGGTTTTATGGGAAGGGTATTTGTCATGAACTCAAGGTTCAGAGGTGATGATGAGGTGTCAAAATTGAGTAATGTTACACTTACACTAAATTGTACATTAAATTTACACTCAATAATCTTGGTCCTTGATTTACTCTATGTGGATTTTACATGGGTCCTACACGAAATCCGAATCAAGAATTAAGATGTGTTAGGTGTGGAATTTGGTGTGGGTGTAACATTTTAAGCTTGCTGATGCGTCATAGTTAGTTAATTACATGAGGAAAGTTCTTAGGAGCTGAGCTATAAAGCTATGTGGAGTGAACCTTGTATCTCATGAATATTTTGAATGAAATTGACTATTGCCTTCTGCTCTCTCTATCTTCTCTGGAATTCTGTCTTCTCTCTCTAAAATTTTGTCAATTTTTCTCCCTAATTCTCTCCCTTTTCTAAAGAAATTTCAGAAATTGTCATGTAAGGATTAAAGATCCTTATATATATTAGAGCATCTCCAAACACATTATGTATATGCATATTTTGGTGAGATATGCATAATATAATGAAAAAATGGTACTCCAACCATTATGCAAAATGTTTATGCATATTTACAAGTGCCATCAAAACTATTAAATTTGCATAATGATGCAAAAACCCTATGCAAATCCAACGGCCATCAACATTCGATAAAAAAAAAATCAAACGGCTACCAAGACTCCAAGTAGTGATGAAAAATTATAAAATATTGATAGATAATCAAAATGCATACCATGATTGGAGTGGTTATGCAAAATTCATGTTGCAAAAATATTTTTTGGGTGATTTCTATGCATTTTGCATAAAAAGATGCATAACATGGTTGGAGTTGCTCTTAGTAATGTATTGCTTTATTTTAGGATGCATGTGAAGCCCATCACTTCACATAAATAATTATAAATAGGATAAAGGAATAAACATAAAGATAATGCATGAATGCCATTACTGTTGATTCGCTAATTAAAAAAGTGGTATTATCTCACTAGTCACCTATTAATTTACTCCAAGTAAAAAATAAAAAATGTAACTCGTTAATTTACATGCATGTAGAAGCTTTACATGTATGAATTGTATCACAAACTTAACAACCTATAAAATAATGCAAGTGAAGTATAGGATGGAATGTAATACCAGCAAAAATTAAGACAACATATATCTATTTTAGACAAACTAAAATTTTTTATGAATCGTGTGAATCGAATCGTAAATAGTCCACATGAATTGGACGATTCAGATCGATTCAATGCAATATCCGATTCATAAGCATAAATCGAATCCTTCGTTATGATAATCGAATCATATGAATCGAACTGTGAATTGTACGATTCTAACAACCATGCTCCCATTCAAGATTTAAGGCAACACGAAGAAATAGAGTACTATATATAGAAACTAACTACAATAAGTTCATTCAAAATTATCGAGAGGTTGTGGAATTACTACCCAAGAAGATTGTTTTGGATTTTAACACTTGCAAGGCCAGGCTCCAGGCCTAAGTAGGCCGGTACTTGCTGCCACAGGCTCAAGCAAGGACACCTCCATACATTTTAGGACCAATAGATTGTACCAAAATATATCTAAGTGTTACTTTATATCTTTAATTCCTATATATGATTAGCTATATATAATCTTATCTAATATCAACTTGTAATCTTCTCCCCACCAATTACAAACAGCTGCTGGGCCGAACTAATCCAGAAGTTGTTCCTTGGGCGTTGGCACAGGACGCTTGGGCTGCTTGATTCTGGTAACTCAGATTTACATCTTCCAACCTTATCCCACTGCATGGGTACTTCTTACTACAATCAAATTTCACTGCTACTTCTGTTGCCGATGTCCCATGAATATCTTGGTATGTCACCTCACTGATTTGCACCCCTGAAACCTGTAAAAACAAGAAAAAAAGGCAAAAAAAAAAAATTCACAATATTGAGAGCCACAACTAAATTAGATGATCAAGCTTTCAAGTCATGATTCGTGAGAATAATGGGTAGCTTTTAATGATTTATCAGTTCTGATTAAATTGAGGCTATGGTTACAGACAAACATAAATATGGAACGAAAGAAATTCATGTAGCTGGTTTTAGATTTTTCGGAAAAAGAGTTACTCGATCAAGTTGGGTTGAACACTTATAAAAGCCTTAACACAAGATATACAAGGCTTTATTCAGGGATCAAGTCCTGTTAAGTTGGATTTTTTAAAATGTGAGAGAGGCAATGTTAAGATTAGGTTCATAATTAAGGAAATAAATACATTACATTAGATCATTTTCGTCATGTTGTGGCATTGGATAGGTCCATTTGTACAAGTATGCTTGTGCGTATCGCATATGTGACATCTACTTGGATCAATTAATCACATGTCAAAACATGAGGAAAATGACCTAAGCTAGGTATATACACTGAAGATTTGTCCAATCTTGCTTAAGTAGGTTTTAACAAAAATTAATGGGGCTCAATCTATGGAAATTTTGGGTACAAAAGTTGATTTGTGCAATGATAAATTGATGTTCCAAAAATACCCATTGAAAATCTTACCTGTCCGGGGCAATTCTTGTTGCTGGGGCAGTAATTTTGGTCGATTATTAGAGGATTTTGGACATTAACCATAGTGGCATGCTGGAAAAGGACACCCCTAACAAATCCATTGCTAGGCCTACCCCATGTCTTTATCCTCACACCATTCTCGGTACCCATAAATGTAACCGATTTAACCGTCACATTTTGCACACCAGCTTCTTCCAAATCCTTGCCCAAACTCCCTATGCTGCACCAACCACCACACCCAACATGTACATTTTTATATATATTAGCACAATTAAATGTGTACATATATATATATATATATACAACATGTTATTGTGTGTATTTTATAATATAGATGTTTTGTATACCTGACTCCGTGGCCGGGGCCACAGGCCATGTTTTCGACCCACAAGTTAGAAGTGCCGGGGCCTATTGAGACGCAATCATCACCTGTGGCGATCCTAGAGTTCAGGATGGTGACCCCTGACGATAATTGGACGTGAATTCCATCGGTGTTGGGGCTATTGCCGGAGGCCGAGATCTTCACTCCTTGTACCATCACATTGTGGCAGGCATTGATCACTATGTGGTACAACTGACTGTTTATGGAACTCAACCCATTGATCACTATGTTGTTCGAATTTGTAAATCCTAGTGTCTGCACATATACACATAAGAAAATCCGCAATTTTCAACTGTTTATTTTATTTTATTTTTTATAGTGAGCAAAATAGGACCAATATTATTTGATGCTATACATATCTATATCTATATATATATATATATAAATTAAGCTATACATATGAATCACTAATTAAATCAAGCTTTTTATAGATGTTAAAAAACGTTTTTTTTTTTTTTTTTTTATGTTAAAAAAAAAAAAAAATACGTGTTTGTCTAACATATAGCAAATCTAGAATATATGATCGATGCTGCTAAGTGCTACCTAAATGGAATCCAAATAGCCAAAGCAAACGGTTGACATTTTTATTTAATTTTTTTTTTTTTTTTGAGAACGGTTGACCTTTGAACTCCAATAATTGTTGTACCATAATGTGCAATTAACTCTGGTATATTTTTTTAATCCCAATTAACTCTGGACCTCCGGTATTAATTAATTTATTTAAAAGAGTAAAATAAATGTGTCACCCCACTTTCCCCATTACTTGTTGCCTTTCAAAATTCCCGATAACTGTCCATAATGAAGGGCCCCTTTTGGCAAGGGAGAAAATGGAGGAAATAAAAGAAAACAAAGGAAAGCCTTTTTTATTTTTATTTTTTAAAAAAAAATAAATAAAAAAAAAACATTAAGAAAACAGTTCTCAAAACTGCATTATACATGCCCAGAAGAAAACAGTTCTCATACCAGTTGCAAGAGGCGAGATAACTAATAAAATGGTACTCTAGTCTCTAGGCATTGAAAAAAAAAATCAAGAAAGCATGAAAGAACAACAATATTGAGTACTAGTTCCCATATAGAAAATCACCAATTAGTAATTGATTAATGCAGCCACTTAATTTTCAAGGGGAAAAAAAAAATGATATCCAGTAATCTGTAGAGATATTGGAGAGAGCATATTCATTTTGTGTGTTTTGAAGAATTTAAATACCGTGGCGCCTCTGGGGCAAGTAGTACTCTTGGAGGAGGAGGACTTGCAAGCCCACAAAGCAGTTCCTTGAGCATCAAGTGTACCACCAAATATAGAAACTCCATTGACCTTGTCAAACGAAAGCCACTCACCAGAGTTTCCTATGACATTGTAATTGGATGGGGCCACCAGAGTGCCGCTGATACGAAATGTAATGGGGGCGCTGGTTTTGCACTGATCGCCTGAAAAGTAAGCACGTACAAGTAAGTACCTTCCCGGGGGCACATATATCGTGGCTGGCTCTGTTGAGCCACAAGCTGCGGACCATGCACTCAGGAGGGACTTGGTTGAGTCTGTGGTTCCGTCTGGCTTTGCCCCAAAGCTCATCACATTGTATGTAACTGCCTTTGCTGATGATGAGTGATTGATCAAGAGGATGAATACAAGTGTTATTAGAGCAAGAGAACTCATAATGGGATGTGCCATTTGAATTCTAGAGAGAGAGAGAGAGAGAAAGAGAGAGAGGAATTGGATGTAGTGGGGAGTTGGGACGGTTATGAGGGGATATTTATAGAAGAAGCTTAATGCTTGTTTGGGTCGTCAATATCAAAACCTAGCAAGTTTGGCCGCAATTGGGATGTATGCTGCATTTCTCTATTTTTTATTCGGAAATGCTACTGTGAGAAGCTTCTCACATGAGAAGACAGGTTTTACCCGTTGGATGAGCATCTAGCCTTAAGATTCTCTCAAGATTCCTGGGAATCTTAAGGCTAGATGCTCAATCAACGGCTATGAGGGGATATTTATCCAAAAATCTCTATCTATTAAACTTTTTTCGATTGGGTCCACTCAAGATTTAATTATAGTGAAAAGTCCAAACAAACAGAAAGTTTATTGTGATTAGTCCACCCCCAATTAAATGTCAATATTGTTGCAATTTTACCCCTGGATTATAAACACTTAGAAATATGCATACACGTAGGACTGTACTAACTGAAAATATCCTTATTTTTAGTATATCTTAATGTTGGTTATTAATCCCTAAATTGTAAGAGTCACCATTTGAGTCGTATATAAATAGATACACACGTAGATATACAAATTTATATGGATTAGTCAACCAAACATCTTGCAAGTTGTTAGTATAACTATTTTTTGCTATAAAATCCCTTAATTATAGCATTAATATCACGGTATGTAATGCATATTTCCAATAAATTTGCTATTTATTAATTTTCATAGCCTTAGTGCCATGTCAAATGGTTTGTTAGATTATCCATTACTAGTTTTTTCGTTCAATGTAATTTTGGTGAGCATGACAGATACTTTTGGCAGCAATGACTAGTCAGATTATCAGTGTACAATTTTACGCTACATTATCAATGTGAATTTTTCACTTCATTCCCAAATCATACTCACAATTATAGCATAAAGGATCCAAACATATGCAAATGTACTGAGGAAACAAGTCCTTACAACAAATAGAACCGATTTCAGTATGATTGGCTAGCATCACTTAATTATTGTTCAATTTTACATTGAATTACTTCAGTGTACAATTTTACACTGTATTATTAGCGTGAATTTTTCACTGCACTGCAGAATCCTGCCCAGTGCTTATAACATTATAAGGACCAAAACATAACCTATGTAGATATACCGAGGAAATTAGTCCTTGTACACAGAACCAATTTAGATTGACACAAATCTAATATGTTTGGTTAGACAAATCTAATATCCGAACTAAGATATAGAAGGAGCATAAGTCTATTCATTAAGTATCACTTAATATTCGTACAATTTTACACTGCACTACAATGTAAAATTTTTATACTACATTAAACGGGCCTTACATCATATATCATCCTAAAAAGCCTCCACAAAAGACAAACAAAGCACATCCTACTCCTAAAAAGACACATACATAAAACTTTGGAACCCCATAAATGCTCCAAGACATCCCATAGTGTTTGTAGGACCCATGCGCCACTGTTTTGCATTACTTTCTGCTATGTTGGTTGAGTTCACCACGTACTCAATAGGTTCTCTATGTCTTGGGTTGATATGTCGAAACGCCCCTTTCCACGAGTCTTTCTCTGCCAGTTTAAAACTATTCAACAGTGCAAAATTTTGAAAACAGTGTGAAATTTAACATTGAGAATTAACAATGTTATCAAACAACAAGAAGAAATAAAGTAGAGTTTTTGTTTTTTGTGATAATAAATTGCAGCATGCAGAAACACAGCAGGGGTGAAATGGTCCATTACATATATAAAATTTAAAAATGCATCATCCTCATCTAAACAACAAGATTGAAATGGTGCGGCATCCTACTTGCAAAGGAAAAATCTTAAAATATGAGCCTGGGTTGACTGCCCACTCCTTCAAAATGTAAGACCAAGTTGTCATTCGCTGTCTTGTAAAACGTATTAATAAATACACAAAACCTGGAGCACAACCCTCGATTAGCATAAGGAAGAAATGCAAAAGAAAAACTTTTACAACAAGAAGAAACACACGGCTTAAGACATGAAGATTGAAGGGGTACATGATATCAACGAACCACCAGAATAAACCCAAACAAGATCGACCCAAAAATGCCACCAAATCGCTAATGAAAAACTTAGCATAGGGAAAAATCTACACATGTCCTTAAAAACAACAGAATTTTCAAAGACCAGACCCTCAGTATGACTAAACAATATATTTGCACATGGAGAGGGCCGATCAACATCCCAAAAAAGTGGATTTCTTACCTTTCTTCACCATTGTCTCGTCGGCGTTGGCGTCAGAGTTGAGCTTGAATTTTGTGTTGTTGGCATCGGAGAAGAGTGAATTTCCTCAATTTTCTCTCGTCTGCGTCGAAGCAAAGTGGGTTTCTTCAGAATAAAGATCTCTCATCCTTTTCTCTAGATAATAGCAGAATTGCTTTTTAATACTTATATACATACATATAGATAATAGCATGATATGAGTTTTTTCAAACCTAAATTTGGAATTCCTAATTTTCAGATGACTTAATTATACCAAGATTTTTTTTTATTCAATTATACCAAGATTTTAATTGGGGCATTTGCGTATTATATATATATTTGTGGACCTAACATGAAAAACTTTTTTGAGTTGGACCTATTTCAAAAAAGGTGCACTAAGATGGATTTAATACTACTTAACCCTTTTTATTATTTATTTATTATTATTATTAATATTATTTATTTTTAAAATTTGAGAGTGATCATATTTTCATTTTTAGGAGTGGCCATTTTTTAAAGGGTGTAGTATTGTACGTAGGAGAAATTATATCGCGTGACTATCACACTTGTGTGACTTCTATTGTAATTTGAGTATTAGGTGATTCTATGTTAATCTTACAGTAATGCAAATATATCTGCATTACTACAGAGACCATCACATGGAACAATTTCACAATAGGAGAATTGAAAATCTCCTCTAAGAAATAAAATTACAAAATTGTACCCAAGTATTTTAGAGGGGAATTTCAATTCTCCTATTGTACGTGAGAGAGGAATGAGCTAAAAATCGAACATGGCTCGGGCATTAAGGTGTAAGAGAGGAATGATCTAGATCGTACTAAAACACTACCTCTTAACCTATCCGAAGATAGACCTTTACTAAGCTTTCAAGACTTAGTGACCAGATGTATTATAGACCATTTCATTTATTTATGTAGACTAATTACAATCATAATCATGTTAAAATAGTAGAATATGAAATAAAAATCGTACACCAAATCTCAGCAAGCTATCACACAATGATACCTATACTTCCACATGCAAAAAGGATATTAAATAGAATTAAGGGTAAATATCACCTAGCCCCCCTTGAGGTTTGCCCCAATCACAGACACCATTCCCCACGTTTGACATATCACACCCAGCCTCCCCCGAGGTTTGCCCCGATCATAGACACCATCCTTCCCGTTTGACATATCACACCTACCACCCTTGTTGTTTAACAGACTTGAACGGAGCTAACGGAAAATACCAAATGACCAACATAACCTTACTCCCAAATATTATCACTATTCATCTTCTCTCTCTCTCTCTCTCTCTCTCTCTCTCCCCACACGAATCCACCAATACCTTTACCACCATCACCAACACCACCTACCACCATTTTTGCCCAATTGCAAATATATATATATATATATATGTATGTGTATGTATAGATAGAGAATAGATTGATTGTGTTTAGTTTTTGCTATATATGTAATATATATATACATATATGAATTGGATTTGTAGAATATATGTGTATGTGTGGGATTTCAATTAATTTCATGAGTATGACATTTAATTCCTTCTATGCTCAAAGCTTTCGTCTTTTTTCCTTGTCCATCTCTTACTCTCTCTCTCTCTCTCTCTCTCTCTCTCTCTCTCGTTAATCTGACAAAAATGATCGTTAATCTGACAAAAATGAATGCTTGGGATTTCAATTAACTTAATGATTATAGAATTTAATTCCTTCCATGCTAGCTCGAAAGCCTCATCTTTCTCTTTTTGCATCTTCCTCTCTTCCCCTTTGTTGATCTATAGGAATTCTATAAAATGAAGTATTGCTATGCATGTTCTTGTTGTGCATCATAATTGGGAGATGTTGGCGGGTTGGTAATTTATGTAAATGCTGGTAATGGCGGGTTTTGGTAGAAGAGATATGTATATATATCGTATCTATATACACTTATTGGGGTGAGAAAGAAGATGAAGTAATGGAGGGGCAATTCTGGCATTTAGTCTAATAAGTTTCTTCCATTAGAACAAATTTGTTAGACTCACTAACTTCGGTTTAACGAAGGGGATGCGTATGATATATACCGTATATGTGAAGGGTGGTATGTGTGATATGTCAAACGTGAGGGGTGACATCTATGATCGGGGCAAACCTCAAGGGGTCTAGGTGACATTAATTACCCTAGAATTAAACATGCAAAACCACACTCAAATCCCAAGAAAAACATTTTTGGCCCAAAAGTAATCCTTAGAGGGGGTGAATAAGATTACTAACGATTAATGGCAAATTAATAATTAAGCAAGCAAAATATCAAATTAAAAATAATAAGTACAAAGAGAAGGGAAAGAAACACTTGCAAACCAAGCTTTTCAATTGGTTCGGCAATCCGCAATCCACGGCCTATGTCCACCCCTCAAGAACACCTCTTGAGGATTCAACTAACCAATCTTCTTTGGGTGAAGATTAAACCAATCCTTACAAGTTCTTCTTGAACTTTTTTTACACCTCCAATGAAGAAACCCTTCACTTGGAGCAAGGGTTACACCAACCCACTTTACAACTTCAAGGTTTGATGAAAAATTTGAATACAACTGAAATACACTCTCTTGTAGAGTAGATAGAAATAATTAATGCTCTCAATAATAGCTCTTAAGGAATTACAATGAAGTCTAGAGCTAGAGTATTAAATTTCACACAATTAGGGCTTGAATCTTTGATTGCAAAAATGAGTATTCAATGTAATGTATTAAGTGCCCAACAACCAAATTCAGATGAGTATATATACTCTTTCTTGAAAATTAAAATGTTTGAGGTAGATGGGAGAATTTAATTAATGCTAAAGCAAAATCCTAGAAAAAGAGGCGTTACTATTTCTGCACAATGATCTAGTTGTTTGGGCTCCCGGTTCAGTCGACTGCACTTCAAACTTAATAGATTACGCCAAAAAAATAGTCAACTGAAAAGGGGTCCGGTCGATTGAAGGTGGGAAATCAGAACCTCTGTTTTTCTTGCAGAAACTAGTCGATTGAGAGATGGGTCCGGTCGACTGAATGTTGAAGGCCAGCCGACTGAGAAAAATGTTCAGTCGACTGTTTTTCTTGTGAAAAATAGTTTTCTTGTTTTTGAGATTTTGTTAAATTTTAAGCCCTTGTCTTGGAGATTCAATCTAACTAACATTACAAAAATTCCTATAAGAACAATACAAGATAGAAATAATCTTCCACAAGGCTTTCATGGAATATCCATCATCATTTTAAGGCTCTGTTTGGACAACACACTAAATGAAATCATAAGTACTCAACTTAATAGTTTGTTAATCATCAAAATTACTTAAGGTAGAACTCTTGGGGCTAACAAACATGATCTCTAATCACACAAAACATGTAGAAATGTTAAAGATCCAATGTTATCCACCTAAGCGGCCTCTAGGTGAATTAAAAAGCAGTAAATAAAAGGGAACTTAATAGAAAGCTAACCTTTTAGCATAGCCCAATCATATTAGCACCTCCAAATCAAAAGAATGGTTAGGGATAAAAGATGATTCATATTTACACCCAAATATTGGTTAGGATAATATCAAAATCATGAAATAAAGATTGATTTGAAAACATCCCTAAACAAATCCCGATTTACATGTGATGTACTTTAGAATATGGTCATGAATTCTATGTGACATGGTGCAAGTGAAATTTTATCTAGATGAGTTATAATACAAATGAAATTCTATATGTTAGGATTTCTAGACAATGTTAAGTTCTTATCAATATGAGATCTAAAAATGGATTAAAAAAAACTCTACATAACCTAGAATTCTACATACAATGCAGCTTTAACCTAACCAGAAGTTTAATATGATATGTAGAATTGTGGAGCTGTAGACACCCCAATTTTGACCGACCGTCGAATTTAGGAGAGCGTCACCTCCACGTCTGATGATGATAAGGACCGAAAAAAATTCGAAGTATTCCAAGCTCTTCAGAATGTTCTCCAAACGCGATAAAATTTCACAGAAAGAAGAAAATACCAGGTATTTAGGAGAATTCAGGTGTAAAACACCATTTTCGGAAAAGATCTTCAAAAATAAGTTTCTTTAAGAAAAAAGGAAGAAAGAAAAGACCTAAAAAGGGAAGTTCTGCAGAAAACGGCACACGGCAGAATTCCGCGGCATTCAGTGAATGCCGAGCGGCACTCACTGAGTACCGAACGACATTCAGTGAGTGCCAACCCGGCATTTACTGAGTGCCGCCGATATTTTCTGACTTCCGTTTGCTTTTAAAGTCCGTATTTTGTGGTACAATACGTATATGTATGCGGATAAAAACAAAAAACTGATAAAGTAAGGTTGACGAAAATACGGCAATCAATAATTTGGCGCGACACTTACTAAGAGCCACGTGGCAGTCACGGAGTGCCGCGACGGCAATCGCAGAGTGCCGCGGCGGCATTCACGGACTGCCGCAGATGATTTTTGACTGCCGCCCTGGGTAACAGTGTGTCTAATTTCAGGAAGTACGTATTGTACCACCAAGTGAGATGTTTACACCTGTATTTCACTCCGAATTCACTAAAAAAAGCTTGGTAATTTTGTCTATAAAAGAAGGAGGATCTTCCTTGAGGACAACAACAAGAAGAGAGGGAGAGATACAACACAATACACAAGAGAAAACCACCACATACCAACTTTCTTTGGGAGAAAAGAGAGAGTTTAGAAAACGAAGAGCTTGGAATATCTTCAAAGGAGAGAAACTTTGAGGATAGTTTGGAGGTGATCCTCTAACCATAGTTGTTTATTTACATTCTTTCTTTTTGAATCTTTAATCCTTAAGCTACTTTGTCTTCTTTGCTTTATTTGATGATCATACTTCCTTCTTGAGACTCTTAGAGATTCTCAATATCATCTCTTGAACATGATTCTTTTGAATCCCATGTAAGCCTATGCTTCCCATGGGAGTCAAAGTTTAATCATCACTTCATTTTATAAGCAAGTAGATGGATCCAAGTCCATACTCATGACTTGGGTCCTCTAAACTTGATGTTTCATGGAATCCTTTCTATATTCCTTTGAGACTCATAAATATTAGTCATGTCTTCATCTCCAATGACCATCAAATGGTAGGAGGAAGTGGTCTTGAGTCTAAGCACATCTCCATGGTTTAGATTCTTTATCTTGAGATTTCATGAAATTCATTTATACTTCATTTGAAATCTACAAATATGAAGGTCTTTAGCCTCCAATGACCAACAAATGGTAGGAGAAAATGGTTAGTTTAAGCCCAACTTCATGGCTTGATAGTTGGGGTTAACAAATAAAAGTAAACTTGACAAATGAAAACAGTGAGTTCACAAACTGTTTTTGATCAAAGATTTTTAGTTCGAAATCTAACCGTTGAAATCGAGTGAAACCAACGGGAAAGTGTCAATAACACAATGTTCTACCACTGTGATTTTTTGTTTTAAGGTGATTTCATGCCTAAGATGGTTTGGTCTTGTGATTTCGATACATGCAACTCTCTGTCCAAAATTTCTGAACAGTAAATCCATTTTGAAACTAATAAATCAGAATTTTAATAGAGTTTCCGGGGTCCCTAATAATTGTTTCTAAGTACCTTAGCATGTTAGGAAGATCCCCTAAAAAGATCTAAGTGTTTCTCATCATTTTGCTATTTTTAAAAAAATCATACAAGATCTCTGGACAGAGAGTTGCAGATTCGTGAGTGATGTCTAGTGTTATCCATATTCCCGAAGATCTAACCGTTCAAACCTTGATTTTCTTTTTGGGTTATAAACTAGACTCACAAAGGCATATCATATCCAAAAATCATTAAGATCCAACCGTTGGAAGTATGGTTTTTCATTTTTTTAAGATCTGGTCTGCTCTCTGTAATTCATAAAAACTGCTACTGTTTTTGTCTATTCTTATTTATTTTAACTCAAATGGACTCATAATGTCTTAGGACTTAAATCCAGAAGTTAAGTGACCCAAATTGGTGAATAAATCGATGTTTTATTTTTGTTTACATTCACTCATTCATGTACATTTAATGCCCATGATTAGAACTAGCTATTGAATAAATTTGGATTCATGCTTGCTAGATCTAAGCTAGAGAATTAGGATCGATTATTTGATATCATATTATTATGTGAAGCATGTGGACTAGCCTTTTGTTTTGTAGTGCTATCAAGGTATGGTTTCTAGGACTCCTCTTTAGTTTATTTTAATTTCTCGATTTTATCGATTTTTCAATTTCATGCGTGACACCTTAGACTAGGTCTTACCCTATATGTAAATGTGATTAGAGACTCTTTCTAGGATTTTATTTTGTTTGAATGCATTGCACGTTTAAATATCGCTGCTGGACCCCGGGTAAGTTCTCTCGTTCCCTATTGCATGTCATATTGCCTGCTACTTGGCTTATGTGGCTTTTGAATGATATTTTATAAATTGCAATTTTACACCCCTTTAGACATGCTTTTGTGACGTTTATCTATACATATATATTAGTTGAGGGCACATTTAAATTAATAACTCGATTAGAAGGATATCAAGTAGAGGCCTATCGCAAGATAGGATGAGAGAGGGTGTTTTAGTCCGACGGGCTCCTTCCTCTCTCATTCCATAATCCCCGGACCTAGTTAATCTCTGGTTTCTAAAAGATCAGTTTGCTTTTAAAATGGTTTCTTAATTTTTTCCTTTTAAAAAATTAAGTGGCGACTCATTTATTTTTAAAATTGATTTTGAAAAGCTGTGGGTAAAAGAAAGAAAATCTGCGATATCCACAGGAGTCATGGTCCCTAGTGAGGTTGGCAAGCTATGATTCAGCTACCAATCCCACTAGTCGTCATTACCCAACCATGGCGTAGGGACCATTAGGGGAGCAAGAATAAGTTTTATGTAAGAAGAACAAGAAAAGAGATCTAATCTAGAGGATCAAAACAAGAACTTTAAAATAATGTTCAAGAACATTACCAAGAACTCCTCAAGAACATCCCTCAAATTCCCACTCTTTACTTCAGCAGTACTCCGATGACACTATGATCTCGAAATCTTAAAATCAAAGAAAGCTTTAACTTTCCAAGAAAAGTTCAAGAGTGGTCGAGAAGTCTCTCAATTGGAGTGTTCTCAGAGCATTGCAATAAAGCAACAAATCCCTCGAAAGTCAGAAGTTTGCTCAACTTGGAAGGATACTACCAGAGATTCATAGAATGATTCTCTAGGACAGAGGTCCCTCTCACTTGATTAACGAAGAAAGACCTACAATGTGAATGGAAAGATAAGCATGAATGCGCCTTTTAGGAGTTAAAGGAAAGACTTACCACGACGGTAGTGCTTACGATACCCAAGACTGGTGAGAGGTTCACTATAACCCCTAGAAAACTCCTGTGTATTTCTTTTAGGAAGTGCAATATTATTTTGTTTTATCTTTAATTCAATTACGGAATTCGAGTTTAGTTTTGGGCCTTGTTTATGAAAAGGAAACAAGGCTCGAGCCTATCAGAATTCAATTTTGGATCGATCCTACTAAGATCGATCTCAGCAGGATCGATCCTACTAAGATCGATCCCAGCAGGATCGATCCTATGGTCATCTTCTCCAAATCACATGTTCAAACTATGGATTATCGAATCAATCTGTATCAACATCATCAACCTCACTACTACTCTGCCATGATCAAAATCACACTCACCTTCATCATATCTCTTCTTACAACCCCATATGATCACCATGGGCATAGGACATTGCCTCCCCACACACTTGGCATGTTTTCTTCACAAAATCCATGGCCAAATGAATGAGACAAACACCTCTATATGCTGATTATTTATAGCAATGATCCACCCCCTCACTTTAATCATATCTTTTCCCAAAGGTCTTATTCCCCTCCATTAGCCACCCTCTTACCCAAACCATGGCCAACAACCATCTCAATTAGTAAAATCTCTTCACCTTACAAGGCCTCCTCTTATCACTTCATCTTCTGAGAATCTTCATTTTAGATAGATATAATTATTCACTAGTATGATTATATGTAAGCATATATGTGTGTGTGTGTGTGTGTGTGTGTGTGTGTGTGTGTGTGTGTGTGTGTGTGTGAGAGAGAGAGAGAGAGAGAGAGAGAGCCAAACTCTTCAATAAATACCCATGTCAAGACCTCACTTATACATACTAGTACTTGCAAATTTTGTAATAGAGTTAGAAAAATAGAGTATAGTTCTAAAGACTAGAGAGAGGGGGTTTTGGAGAAGAACCTCCATTATAGCTTAAAGTTCAAGCCTGGAAAATCTTTAAATTCAATCCACCAATACTTCAATTGATCAAGGTGAACACCTAAACTCAATCTAATACTTGTATATGATGTTTTCCAAACTTTAAAAATAGTTTCAAAATGAATTTTCAAAGACCCACAAGCCATGCTATTTTTTCAAACAATCTGGTAGAATTTAATGGCCGAATTGATCCTGTGATCAGTTTTTCCATAACTTCGTTTTCATGCTAATAAATGTTGTACTCTGTGTTTATATGACAATAGTATGTTGGTATAAGATGATAAGGCCCCTTGTATGTTAATGTTGCTGATATATGATTTTCTATGTGCGTGTACCTTGCATTTTAAGAGTAGTACCATGCTTTATAACTTCTAAAAGGATTTCAAAAGAGTTGGAAATGGAACTTTCAGATACTTGAGACAAAAGAAATACTTTTCATATTGAAACCTTAGCTGTATCAATTTTACGAAGTGATTGAAAACAAGTTTCAAACTATAGGAAGCAAGATCGATCTTACCAGGATTGATCCTACCCATGATCGATCCCAGCAAAATCGATCCTATGTAGTAGTTTTTCCAAATTTTTGTTTTAAGCAATTTCGAGCTGGTCAAGCTTCTGTAACTCCGCTTCTGTTGTTCTAGAACCTTGTAAAGTATGTTATGATGCATTGTTACATGCAGTAGTAATATTGTAAGTCAAATTAGTATTATTTATAGACTTTAGACATACATGTGTTGAGAGACATTGTGTCAAAAACTCAAATAAAGTCGTTTGGTGTTGACCGCGGAGGTCCTTATTTAAAGAATGGGATTAAATGATCTAATTAGAAAAGTGGTAATCGAATATTAGTGATTTTCATTGACCGAAAAGGTATGATGCTATCTTGGCTCCCGTAGGGACCAAGCGACCGAAAAAGTACAATAGTATACTAATCACTCAGCCAGAATGATACGAATGTTCAAATAAAATGTGTAAAGTGAATATCTTGGATTAGTCAGCCGGGAAGGTACGATATCATCTTGGCTCCCTTGGGGACCAAGCTGCCGAAAAGGCACGATAATATACTAATCAAGCGACCATAAAGGTATGCTAATCCGAGTAATGAAATAATGAATAAAAAGGTTGTTACATCCACGATGTGAGATGAGTTTATAGTCCAATGGATCCAAACTCCATAAGGGGAGATTAGAAGTCATATGTAAATATACTTTGTGCATCCCTTGTGATTGATGATAATTCTCATTATGTTTAAATAAGAATCAATCCTTTAAAACATAATTATTTGTAATATGGCTTCAACTTGTAAAATGTTTTCAAAAATATTTCCAAAATCGTTTACTACTTATACAAGTATTATTGTGAATTTTTTGTATTCGCTCAGCTCTAATAAGCTGACGGTGTTTTATACCCTAGACCCTTTTTGTCCAACTTTTCCTAAGTAAAGTGTCGCATGTACTGAGGAATATGAAGAAGAAGAGATTCCTAGAGAAGATGGATATTACTATATGCTAGTTAGGAGACTTTATGTTTTAATTTTTTTTGTATCCCCCAAACTCTCTAGTTTTATTTTTTATTATATATTGGCCTTAGTGCCTAAGACAATGATCTTTTGAACCTTGGTCTGTAATAGATAATTTTTTTATATAAGGTTTTAAATTTTAGTGCCTCTACTAGTTTATTTTCAATTTTGTGGACAATCAGAGACTTCAACCAGTTATGTATCTACGGGTCCAATATTGGAAATCCTCATTATTTTTCCTAATTTTACTGCTCGGGGCGTGACATTCATAATCTACAGCGCCATGTCACACAAAAGATTTGGAAGGTACTCATGGAGGATTAGTAAAATGATTACATATGAATCAAGACAATTGAAACCGCATAGGATGAATTATTCGACCCATGATCTAGAGTTGGCAATTACATTCGCACTAAAGATATGAAGACATTATATGTATAGAGAAAAGTTTGATCTCTTCTTAGATCACAAGAGCTTAAGTATTTATTCTCTCTAAAGGAGTTGAACATGAGGCAGCTTCGTCCGATGGAGCTACTAAAGGATTACGACTTTACATTACAATACCACCCTGGTAAAGCAAACATAGTTGCTAACACTTTGAGCAGAAAACCTTGTAGAATAGTTGCCTATCTTATGGTCAAAGAGTGGCAAGCATTAAAAACTCTAAATGAGTTTGACATCTAGACGAGTTTGACATCTTAAATAGGATGACACTTAGGATGTATTGTAGTACAACTGACCATTATCAATCGAATTCTAGAGGCACAAAGTAAGGACGTGGAGTTCCAAAAATTAATGGTTTACTAAGATGACATAGAAGGATTCATTTGAATAGATTATAGGAGCCGGTGGAGGATTTAAGTGCAAAAGCAAGCTTTGTGTGCCCGACGCGGAAGGTTCACGAAAGATATATTGAAAGAGGCACACAAATAATCAGGACTAACTCTCCATCTTAGAAGTACAAAGATGTATAAGAACTTAAAAAGGAATTTCTAGTGGGAATGAATGAAGAGAGGCGTAGCGGGGTTTGTATCCAAGTGTCTCATGTGTCAATAAGTTAAGGTAGAGTACCAGAAATGCTCAGGACTTTTGCAACCCCTACTAATCCTAGAATCACATCACAATGAATTTTGTAGTAGGATTACCAAGTCCACAACAAAACCAAGATACTATTTGCGTAATGGTAGACTAATTAACGAAATTGGCTCACTTCATTGCGTACAACGTGATGTATCCGGTTTAGAAAATAATTCGTATGTACTTGCAATAGGTCATGTGATTGCACAGAGTACCTGTCATTATTATGTCGAACCACAATACGTGTTTCACTACTTTTTGAAAAACCTTCAAAAACCAATGAAAACTTCATTAAAATTGAGTACCGCTTTCCATCCCCAAACAGACGAAAAAAATTGAGCGCACCAACCAAGTAATGGAAGACATGCTCCGAGCTTTTGTGATAGATTTTGAGATCTCATGAGAGACACATTTACCTTTGGTCGAATTCGTGTATAACAATAGTTGTCACTCGAACATAAGGATGGAACCATTCGAGGCATTGTATGGAAGATCGTGCCGATCGCCACTATGTTGGATAGAATATTGGAGATGGTGAGATTTTAGGACCTGACCTGGTCCGAGAAAATAGTGAGAAGATTAACAGGGGCATGCCACCAATCTTTTTGTCCCATAACTACAACCGAAACTGACCAAAGACTAGTAACTCGATGTGAAATCGACCAGTCTAGGGGAGGTCGGTTTCCATCAGTAACCAAAATACACAAAAATAAAAATAAAGAAAGATCATGGAATACAAATCCCTAAAATCATATTCAGTAATCTAGATATCCAAAACTCAATCAGTTCAAAAATTAGTTCAAAAATCAGTTCGACAATCAAAACTCATTCATAATCGAATAAAAAATTCACACCCTGGAGCAGCAAAAATTGAGAAAATAAAATTCCATTTTAGGTCCATAGGCCATGACTGGTGAAGTCATTTAATTGTCCACACTACACAATTCTAAACAATAAAAATTATAAGAAGACAATAGTAATAAAACAACATTTGGCATAACATAATAATAAGTCGCTAAGTTATTAAAACAACATTTGAAATAGAAATAAGATAAAGTCTTAGGGTAACATATACCAATTACAAAACATAGTAATAAAGTCTGAATAAATATAAATAAAAAGTCTACGGCCTATCCTACTCTTCAACTAGCATAAACATAGTCGCCAACATAGTAGTCCTCCCCAGCATATCCCTCTTCAGCGGGTCTACCCTCCGCATAGTTGCCTTTCGCGTAGAAGCATTCATTGCAGGGGTCATTAACTACATTATCAGAAATAGGGTAGGCTGGGCGGGGAATGTCCAGGCATAAATGTCGTCAGCTACTAAGAGCTAAGTGAGTAGAAAACTAACGCATCATCATATATATGAGTAATTAAAAGGAATAAGAAGATATAAGTTATAGTTCTACTAATAGTAACTTATTCAGTCTTTCATTATCGGTCGACCAACGTCTTGTTATATGAGGATTTATAATCTCATATCGATATATGAATAGACTCGATAGTAAGTACTCTTGGATATACCAATGCTTTGTCCATCACTTTTCAGAACATATTCATAGTCCACCGCATGTGTTTGCACTATAAAATAAAATTAAAATGGGCCCACTAAATCCAGTTGGGTATTGCACATGGAGTGGTTGTGAATACAGACTAATGGGAAAGGCAGGCTGATGCAATGTAACGAATGCCAATATCCAGTATGCTTGCCATGTCAATGGTGGAACAGTTATTGGCGGTTATTTCTACGCAGGCTAATGACACATACAAAGTGAAGATCTTGATTGATGCAGTTTTGGACGAAGACCCATTATGCCCAAATCATGGATAAAGTGGACGGTTTCTCAAACTACTGGATAGCGGTTATCATTGCGGTCTATATAAAGAAGAAGAATTGTACAAAGAAAGGATCCCAGATCAAGCAAAATCACTTAGCATCTTTATGCATTTTGCACTATTATTTCCTTTGCTTTGTCAATTTCAATTCCAATTACCTATTTTAGGAGTAGATTAATAGCTCAATTCTAGTTAGAAGATGAATTCTCACTTCTAATTGAACCTTGTTTGTAAGAGATTTAGTAGAAATCCCTTTTTGTTATTTCTTTGATCATTCTCGGTATTTCTCACATTTAAAGTCTTTAATATTTGGTTAAAGCAAGGAGAACCCATTTGGAGAGATTTCGTTCCTCTTTCTCTCTAACCGTCTGATTTCATTAAATTGTTCATAATCCAAGAGGACATTTATCTAGCATGCCTGCATTTTTATAATTATAGATTTCCTACCACATAGCATATCATGGATACCACGTCAGTCCGTCCCCCACTTTTAAGAACATATGCATAGTCCATCGTATGTTAGGGACAAAACAATTCGAGGAAAAACATATCATTTCTATTACCATTGGCAGCTCAGATTGAGTTATGGGCTGAGTGCCATAGTGAAACTCAAAAAAGGGGGTGTAGCCTTCTTGAGAGCCTCGTGGATCTTTGCCCAGTGCCACTATGGCACTCAACCCCTAGTTGTGTTTTTACTCGTAACTTCCCAAACTTCTTTCTCTCACCTTGTTTATCATTTTTGGGCTTGTGATATATTGTTGAAAAGGTATAGAAGTTTATTTTATAATGATTTTGGTCTCATTAAAATATAATTTATAGATTTTGAGTTATGATGAAAAAGGTGTGGCTGACTCCGAAAAGGAGCTAACCAGAGATGCGTAGGAGGGCTATTTTGGCACGAAAATTCTCCTAAGTAATTTTTGTCCAATGTGAAGAATCAAGGCATCATTTTAAGCTAATTTAGGAATATTTTGTAAAGTGAGCTCTTGGGATCCCTCCTCGAGGTCCAAATCTTTCTCGATAGAGGCAATTTTTGTCATTTCATGTGAAATGGCATTCCTAACTTGGGTGGTTTTTGTTCCTGAATTGTGTTTCTAATGTACCTAAGTCTTCCTAGAGGTTATTCTAAAGTATCTAAGAGACCATAGTGCTTCATGGAATTCTGCTTCATGCAATCAGTAAATCCTGATTCCAGTCATCGCGTTCTTCATGAGGCGGGGTTCCTTTTGTCGAACGGATGAACCAAAATTGGATCTCTACAGGTCCACTTGATTTTTATTATATGATATTGAATTAGTTCCATCATAATTGAAGGTGGTGCCACTACACAAGTGTTGAGAACCAAATTTGGGATAAAAAAATTTGGGAAGCATATGATTATTCTTGTAGGTGGATTTGGGGCTTTTGTGTGTTGATTAAAAATTGGATACCAAGCAGTTTCATGTTTTCATTTTTTTTTATTAAAAAAAATCAGCAATGATACAAAACAAAATTTTTGTTTTCATTTTTCCAAAAGAAACAGAAACTGGTTTCTTTTTTAAAAAAACTTAAAACTAAAAAAAGAAAGGGTTACCATTGCGAGCCCTACTTAATGGTGCGGATTTGTTTTTCGCTACCATATTCCCTTTCTATGCTATTATGGATGTGGCACAACAATGAACTTATGGGTGACAATTGTGCCATTTTGGTCTCATAATTGTGTTGTGTTATTATGTCGTTCTTTAATCGTGTCTAGAGGTGTTAAATGGGCTGGGCCGAACTCGAAAATTTTCGACCAAATAGTGCTAGATGTTCGGGCTAGGCTCAGGGGAGGGTGATGTCTGGACCGACTCAGTGGATCGGTCCTACTAGGGCCGAACCGAGTCAAGCAGGCTAGGGGGATAGGCCAGAATAGTCTGAGGTAGACGGGCAGGGGTAGCTGATCGGTGACGAATAGTTGCTGTTTATAGTCCTCAAAATACGCATTGTTAGCCCATTTCATGTAGTTATTAGTTATTTTTAATAAGTATTCTATATTTTGTAGGCTTTGGAGCTTTAACATGAAAATGCACTAAAATCCAATGATTAGTGGCTTTGGAAGACATTCTGGGCTCAAAAGGTGATTCCGATGAAAGCTGAATGCAGTAGCAGTCTCGGTAAATTGCATTTTTGACAAGGAATATTTTAGATTTGAGAAATTTCTCCAGAGATATAAAATGTAGATCTTCGAGCTACGAACGCGTGGCTGCAAATGGTGAGTCAATCTAAGTTCCGAGCAAAGAGTTATCGCAATTCTACGAAATTCGCACAGTGCAGCAAAAACTACCTCGCGCGAGCGGGCCGTGCGAGCGACCTGTGAATAAACCAAAATGCGTATTTTGTTAAATTAAAGTGCCCATCAAAGGTGGTTTGTGCATACGACGTCCAGAAACAAAGATATAGCAGTTTTAGTGCGATTTAGCTTAGGAAAGCTTCCTAAATCCTTCCAAACTCTATATAAATCCTATTCTAAATCAAATTTAAGGTTACACATTATTACACAACATTATGCACATCCATATACAACTATACTTTCAGCCATTGAAGGGAGGAAAGTAAGAAGAAGAAGAAGACCAAGGATTCCCATGGCCTCCTCCATCAACCTTTTGTCGTTCATCGCTTCCATGGCCAACTAAACCAAGATCTAGGGTTTCAATGAAACCCTAGCCAAGTAATTGGGAGTTTTTATGTTCTAATTTTAGTTTTATTACGTATGGATGATGATTGCATGTTCTGAGGATTTTTTAATAATAAAATCGTACTTCATTTGATTAAATCCTTACTTTCAAAGTTTATTCTTGTCTTAGATCTATTTTGAATGTGATGTGCTCAATGATCTATATTTGTTATGCTTGTATGGATTATTACATGTAATGGTGCTTAATTGAATTGTGCTATTAAGTATCCGAATAGTCCATGCTTAGGTTAGACGTATTGTGTCACAGTCCTAGTTTAGTGTGGGATAATAATGTGCATGCGAGTGCATACCCCCAAACCTAAACCTTTTATTGTCCCCAATGAAACAATAAAACGAAAGAAAGGAAAGTACGTAGAGAAGGAACGGTAGTACCTCGATTTCGGCAACTACAAACTAGGTGAACATACATAAATATAGCAATACAGTTCAAATGCTCCAAATGGAGACACTAATTCACCTGGCAATACTTCAAAGAAAATAAACTAAAAACGAATAAGAAAAGCTAATATATAATACATATGTTTTTTCTTTTTATTTTGTTATTTATTTATTTTTTTTTTTATAAACAATAGAAACTAAACTAAAATTAAAAGAACATAAAGGAAATAAAGAAAAATAAAACTAGAACTATGGAAACAAAGAAATACTTAATCTAAAATAAACTCAAGAGAACAAAATATAAAAGCAACTGACCAGGTTTGGGAAAGAGAAGGAGAAAGAATAAAGAGAAAAATTGAGAAATCCCCAGTGGACCATGCGAGCGACCCTCGCTCGCGCGAATTCCTCCGCGAGGTAAACCTGAGGCGATATAATAAAAACATGAAAAATTATCTCTAAGGCACCAGGCCGCGCGCGCGATGTGGTTTTTTCAGCTTCTTTTCTTCTGCTTTTTCACCCCATTTAGCTTGGAATCCTTACTTTCTCCAAATCCTGACAGAAAATAGAAAACAAAGTAAAAATATACAAAAATAGGATAAAAAGTACTAACAAATGTGAATTAAGGCGTATAACTAGGATTTGTTCTTTCCCGATCACACCCCCAAACCTACAATTTGCTAATCCTCGAGCAAAAGAACATAAAAATTAAACTACTAATTAAAAATACTACTCCATTTTTGCATGGATCACGATTGCATTTAGCGTATGCAACAAGCCTTTTAAACCTCTAGTTGTCCCTAGTCGGACGAGTGAAGTCTATGAGGGTTCTCGTCAACAAGTTACCCACAACCATCTTTATTTCATTATATATTTAATAAGTTTTATTAAAAACGAAAAACATAATATTCAATACTCCTTATTATAAAACAATGATTTGAAATAGAATAACGAACAAGAAGAAACGGAATCAAACGTCTACCTACATCATGAAAAGCAATCCCAAGCACATGCATCGTATAAATCAATAGAGTTTCTCATAAAATTGCATGTGTGTGATGTGGTGGTCAAATGAACACGCGCATGTCATGAACATGGAATATACTTCGGATAACCATTTAACTATGCTTCGACTACGAATCTCGCAATGTTAAATATACTCTCAAATAAATCACTCAAAAACAGGTGTAATTTTTTAAAATATGTGAGTAAAGGAAATATATTTTCAAAACAAAAAAATCACTCACATATAACTCAAAAAAGGACGCATGACATGAAAGAACAGTAGCCTCATGGATAGGACGCCAACAGTCAAGAAAAATTAATCATTACCATATTTTAATCACATTCCCATCGTTTATATATCCAAACCATGTTTCTAGGATCAAATAAGACTTTTCAAAGGTTGTAATGTGGCTCGGCCAATGAAAAATGATAGAAAGGATTAATTAGGTAGTTTTAGAATGGCATTGTAAGGCATGTTCGATTTCTTTCATTCGTTTCTTCTACCAACTTCATCTTTTCATTATCTTCTTTTCATATATATTTTTTTCTGTAATTTCATTTTTTTCTTTCTTTTCTATTCTTCTTTCTACTTTCAACTTTTTTTCAATCCTTATCTTTTCTCTTATCTTCTCCTTGCTTCTTGAAACAAATATTCAATAAATAACAAGGCAACCACCCCAAACATCATCTTATTTTCTTCTTCTTCTCAATCATACATCGTCTTAACACCACTAAAAGTTGATCAATCTTTCAGTAGTGAACTCCAAGTTGGCCAAATTGGAGCAAAAACAGGATAATGGTAATTAAAGAAAAAATGACATTTTAATGGCTCAAAGGGAGAACTAAGAAAATTTATCATTTATCGGTGAGTAGCAAACAAAGAAGGCCTAAAATCATGTCCTATGGTTATATGGTTCTTCAACATTTACGACGGAAGATTATTTAGCATGGTAGCAAATATTTTAACTTGACTATCAACCAAGACAAGAATAATGAGACTAAACAACAAGTCAATGCGCTATTTCAAGTGAAATTCGACAAACACAAAATGTATTTATAACCCTCTAAAATGAAAAGATAGGCTCAAAAGCTCACTGGGTATAGTCTCCACCATGTGTTATCTAGAAATCTGAATCATACTATAGTTCACATCAAACATGTATTCAAGCGACTGCGTGCAGTGCATAGGTTTGTGTGCAAATCTATGATATAAAACTACGATTCGAACGATACATGACCTAAAAGGTCATATCATGACTTCAGCAAATATTTAATCACATCTTCTCATGTTTACCATTCTATAACAATCCAAGTTACATAACAAGATGTATCGACTAGAGATTGCAAAACCGTAGGTGACATCATTTATTTAAGCACAAGTATCGAAAAAAAATTTCAAAATTTTGGTGTATATACTAATGTGCAAGAAAGTGCATACCCCCAAACCTAAACCTTTCATTGTCCCCAATGAAACAATTAAACGAAAGAAAGGAAAGTATGTAGAGAAGGAACGGTAATACCTCGATTTCGGCAACTACAAACCAGCTAAACATATATAAATATAGCAATACAGTTCAAATGCTTCAAATGGAGACACTAATTCACCTGGCAATACTTAAAAGAAAATAAACTAACAACGAATAAGAAAAGCTAATATATAATACATATGGTTTTTTCTTTTTATTTATTTATTTATTTATTTATTTATTTGTAAACAATAGAAACTAAACTAGAATTAAAAGAACGTAAAGGAAATAAAGAAAAACAAAACTAGAACTACGGAAACAAAGAAATACTTAATCTAAAATAAATTTAAGAAAACAAAATATAAAAACAACTGACCAGGTTTGGGAAAGAGAAGGAGAAAGAATAAAGAGAAAAATTGAGAAATCCCCACCTCGTGCGAATAGACCGCGCGAGCGACCCTCGCACGCGCAAATTTCTCAGTGAGGTAAACCTGAGGCTATATAATAAAAACATGAAAAATTATCTCTAAGGCACCAGGTCGCGCGAGCGAACCCCTCGCCTGCGCGAATTCAGGCGCGAGTTAATACTGGGGCTTCATATTAAAACTTGAAAATTTTTGTCTAAGGTCACGCATGCGACTTTGATCTTTTCCTCTTTTTTCGTTATTTTAATGTATATTAGTTCAAAATAAATTGATTTCGACCCCCAAACCTGTCCAGAATGACCCAAAAAAAAACTCAAAACTGACCCAAAATGACAAAAAACACTCAAAATTAAAAAAAATAAAACAGACGAAATAAAGTTTGGGTTGCCTCCCAAGAAGCACTATCTTTTATGTCTTTAGCTAGACCGTTCAAGCTCAAGACTCAAGGAGGTCGTAAATCAGAGTTTGTACCCTTTAGGGCGTTAGGGAGATTTCGGTGGAAAGCCGAAACAAGGTCGCTATTCGTTAATTCATTTGACGAATCTCCTTTATCGTGTTCAAATCGATTCCTAACCTTTCGAGTAAATTCGTCATTAGGGTCCGTACTATTCAAATTCATCCGCTCATTTTCCACTATATTATTCTCTTCACTCACGTTTATGTCCTGATTAAGTTCAACCGTTCTTCTAACCTCACTACCCTCCATATATTGATAATCATCGTCTTTAGGAGGTTGATCAACCGCATTAAACACGTTTAATTTAAGGTTCATGTTCCCGAACAACACTTTCATTACACCTATTCGACAGTTGACACGCGCATTAGCGGTGGCTAAGAATGGACGACCAAGAATGATAGGAGTGTATTTCCTAGCATCTAAAATAGGTTCAGTATCAAGGACCATAAAATCAACGGGATAACAACATTGATCAACTTTAACTAGGACGTCCTTGACTATTCCTCTAGATACTTTAACAGAACAATCCGCTAATTGTATAGTAGCGGCCGTAGGTTTAAGTTCACCTAAACCTAGTTGTTTATAGAGGTGATAAGGTAAAAGATTAACACTAGCTCCAAAGTCAAGGAGAGCCTAATGAATGATAGTGTCACCTATGACACATGAAATAGTAGGCATACCGGGATCTTTATACTTTGGAGGAGCGTGTTGAAAAATTGAGCTTACTTTTTCTGTGAGAAAGACCTTTTTCAGAGTATGACTACGTATTTTGTGCTTTTGGGTGCAAAGGTCTTTTAGACATTTAGCATAAGCGGGAATTTGTTTTATCACATCGAGGAATGGAATATTAATTTTAACTTGTTTAAACACCTCCAGTATATCTTCCGTTTTCGAATTTTTCTTTGATAAATTAGACGGTTCCTCAACATTTGGCTGAAAGGGCATTTTCGGAATATGATTTGTTGGGGTTGGTTCATTTTCTTTCTGAATTTTACTCGTATCCTGACCCTTTTCTTTATTCGAGTTAATGTGTACCTCTTTTTCTCTCATATTCAGAATTTCAATAATTTCCTCCTCACGAATAGTCGTCCTAGTCGACACGGCATTAACTTGCTCACTCGTACCCCCACCCTCATATTGCCCCTTAGGGTTTTGTATATTTTGACTAGGTAGCTTACCCTCATTTCTATGGCTCATTGTATTAGCTATTTGTCCCATTTGGGACTCAAGCTTCGCAATGGATTGTGTGTGAGAGTGCACTATTTGTGCTTGTGCTTGTACTTGTCTTTCAATGTTCTTAAGGGATGCCAACACCTTATCCTCAAAAGCGTTAACCCTTGGAGGTTAGGATTAGGAGGAGGGTGTTGGTATTGAGTTTGTTGAAATTGGGGTCGATAATTATTAGGAAAATTAGTCGCCTCATTATTATTATGATTATTATTATTTTTCCATGAGTAATTAGGATGATTTCTCCATGGCAATTCCGGATTATTAGTCATAGGATTAAAATTATTTCGTGGGAATTGTTGAATAGAATTAATGTGTTGCTCCACAAATTCTGAAAATTGAGACGCTGATGGGCATGCAAGTATAGAATGTGAAGGATTGGAACATAATGCACAACTTTCATGAGCGGGTGGGGCTGACGTTTGGTTTATTGTCAAAAGTCGGTCAAGTTTTTTAGATAGTTCCTGAAATTCAATTGAATTACTTGACTTGAACTTTACCTCACGTTTAGGTTGCAAAAGATATCCCTCAGAACGTACCGACACAGCCTGATGCATCGAGTTCTCGCTTAATGTTTCAAAAATCACTCCTAAACTAATGCAAATAGCGCGTCTCAGCGCCCTGACTTACAGTGGTTGGAAGCAAATTTCAAAGGAAGCGATTTAGTTTATTTATTATTTTTTTATTTTCGCGCAAGCTCCTTTGACGTGCACAACTGCTCCACACAAAATACTAGAATTTGATTACTTTGATAAACTACAAAACAAAAAGAAAAGTTAGTAACTGAAAACAAAAACGAAAAATAAGAAAAAAAAAAACCTAATCTAGTATTTATGAATTAATTAAACTAAGATTCTAAAACTAAAGGTAGTAATGCAATCCCCGGCAACGGCGCCAAAAATTGATCTTGTCAGAATCAAGATGTAAAAGTATGCTTACTTATGCTTTACTTTCAAAACATTTGCAGTGTGGAAGTAAAGGTCGAACCCACAGAGATTGAATACTACGCACTTTAATTTTTAAAACCTAAATTTAGCTAATTAAGAAAAACGGATTTTGGATTTAATTTGAATTAAACTATTAACAATAAAAGTAAATCTAAATTATGAAAGCAATTAAATATTATTTTTATAATAAGTTTAAGGAACCTAGGATCGCAAATCCACCACTAGCTTCATAATAAGGGTATTTACGAATTACTTTAGCTTATTAAGTTGGATGATAATGGGGAATTGTAGCTACAAGCCCAATTCCTCCGTCAAGAAAATAACTATGGTTTAAGCACCAATATAATCCATCTTCGGTTAGCACGAATTATCCCACACTAAACTAGGGTTGTGGTATAATCCGTCTAATCTAGGCATGGACTATTCGGATACTTGATAGCACAATTCAATTTAAGCACCATTACATGTAAATAATCTAAACAAGCACAGCAAGCATAGATCATTAAGCACACTACCATAAAAAATTAGATCATTAAGCACACTACCATCAAAATAGATCTAAGACAAGAGTAAACTTTGAAAGTAACGATTTAATCAATAAAAGCACGATTTATTTATAAAAATCCTCGGAACATGTAACTGTCATCCATACATAATAAAACTAAAATAAAAACATAAAATACACCCTATTACTTGGTTAGGGTTTCATTGAAACCCTAGGTCTTGAGTTTAGTTGGCCATAGAATTGATGAACGACAAGAGGTTGATGGAGGAGGCCATGAAAATCCTTGGTCTTCTTCTTCTTCTCCTTGCTATTCTCTCTTCAATGGCTGAAAGTATGGTTGTATATTGTGTGTATATTAATTTCCAGCCTAAGAATTAAATTATAATTGAGTATTTATAGATTTGGAGCAAGTTTTGGAAGCTTTCATAACCCAATTCGCACTAAAACTGTTCTATTTAGCTTTCCAGATCTAATTAGGCAGTTTCGTTCCCATAGAAGTCTTCAGCTCTTCGAAATACGCATTTTATATTTTTTGTACGGATCGCACGAGCGGGTCGCGTGAGCGCGATTCTGGGAGGTCGCGCGAGCGATTTCTTGGGTTTTGTGCAAGCGGGTCGCGCGCACGATGTGGTTTTTTCAGCTTCTTTTCTTCTGCTTTTTCACCCCATTTAGCTTGGAATCCTTACTTTTCTCCAAATCCTGACAGAAAATAGGAAACGAAGTAAAAATATACAAAAATAGGATAAAAAAGTACTAACAAATGTGAATTAAGGCATATAATTAGGATTTGTTCTCTCCCAATCATTCGTGCTAACCGAAAATGGATTATGTTGGTGCTTGAACCATAGTTATCTTCTTGACGGAGGAATTGGGCTTGTAGCTATGATTTCCCATTTTCATCCAACTTAATAAGCTAATTTAATTCATAAATACTTTTATTATGAAACTAGTGGTGGATTTGCGATCCTATATTCCTTAAACATATTTATGAAAACAACCTTTTAATCGCTTTCATAATTTAGATTTATTTTAATTATTTTCATCAGTTTAATTACAATTCAAATCAGAATCCGTTTTCTTAATTAATTAGATTTAGATTTTAAAACTAAAAGCTGTAGTAATTCAATCTCTGTGGGTTCGACCTTTACTTCTGCACTGCAAATCTAAAGAAAGTAAAGTAAACTTTTTATATCTTGATATTGACAACATCAGTAGCCTTCGGAAGTGCATGCAATTGTATAATTAAAAGTAGAAAAATTTGCAATTATTTTTTTTTGTTTCTTGAAAAACAGATTGTATATCACTTCTAATGGTATTTGTGTTGGAATTTAGGTTTAAAAACCTCAAATTTATGTGTAGCGAAATATAAAGTTCAAAACTTTGTCACTACATTCAAGATGTACTTCTTATTGAATCGATTTATGCATTTTGCACTGTTGTTTCCTTTGCTTTGTTAATTTCAATTCTAATTTACTTACCTATTTTAGGAGTAGATTAGTAGCTCAATTCCAGTTGGAAGATGAATTCTCACTTTTAATTGAACCTTGTTTATAAGAGATTGAATAGAAATTCCTTTCTGCTATTTGTTTGGTCATTCTCAGTAGTTCTCACATTTGAAGTATTTCATCTATGGTTAAAGCAAGTAGAACCCATTTAGAGAGTTTTCGTTCCCATTTCTCTCTAACCGTCTGATTTTGTCAAATTGTTCTTAATCCAAGAGGACATTTGTCTGGCACGCCCGTATTCTAATAATTATAGATTTCCTACTACACAATATTTGGCATGCCCGGTGGGACCTGCCTAAGAAATCTGGTATTTCATCATGCCGTCGAAGAAGAATTTGGCAAAAGATAAGGGGATAGCTGTGCAACCAGAGATGGATGCACCGACTATGGAAGATAATGTTGAAAAAGAAATTCATGGCAACACCAGCGACCAGTTTCATACTAGTAGCCATGAATCACTTCAGTCTCAGCCAAAAGAGGTATGGGCCTCTGTTGTTGGTCCATATCAATAGATTCTAAAGGATTAAGCAAACGCAATGCGTATGAGTCTGGATAGCGCGCTACATGATTAGCTCCAAGATAACTTACAGCAAAATTCCACGATTGTGAAACCATTCACGAATATGATGCAATAGATGGGAGACCAAATTACTACGAGTATAGACCGTCAGATGTCATACATGATAGAGAAATTGGGCCCATCATCATCCATGAAGACTAGTTCCCAGAGGGAACTTGTTCAGGTCATCATTAATCAGGCTCCACAGCCGAGTTAGAGAAATGTTAAGCTCCTTAACTGCCCTGCAATCTCGGGTTTCCTTAACCATCGTGGATCTGGCATGTTTGACCATGCTTCAAGTTCTAGTAACCAACCAGTCCCAAATCAGGATGGTCAGGGTTTAGGACCTCCTGAGAGTCACAGAGGGTTGATAGATACTAATGCAAGGTCTCATACTAGTTTCCAAGTAGGCCAAATGACAGTCCCAGTACATCAGTTTGGATATTATAAATCTACTCAACCTCAGATATCTTCATTATCACCCTAGAGGTCATCTGCACAACTAGTGATACCAAATATGGGAGAAGCGACTTAGTCAGGCGTTCCCATTGTGAGCCTACCCCAATCGCAAACATGTCAGACTAGGGGGCAATACCATCAGCTAGTAGTACAGAATGGGGGGCACCATTAGCCAGTAACTCAGACTCGGGGGCACTGTCAACCAGTAGTTCAGACTGGAGGGCACTATCAGCCAGTAGTTCAGACTGGAGGGCACTAGCAACCAATGATGCATAATGGAATAGTGTTGCAAATGCCTATAGTAGGTTTTCTGTGTCATCAGCTTGTCGGCAATGAGGTACATATCCCCTATCATCTTGATTTTAATGGTCCCATTCCCATAGGGATGAATAGGGATGAAATGGTAGAGGCCATCAGAGAATAGGTTCACGGGCATGTCAGGGAGCAAGTCAATGACCAATTGAGAGAACAATTTGGGGTAGTGTTTAGAGCCCCTATTTGTCCTCAATATCAAAAGCCATACCCAGACTTCATTGATAGAATGTTCGAATTCCCAAGGTATTATAGGACACCTGAATTTACTTTATTCTCTGGTGGGGATAGATAGACTACACTAGAACACATTGTATGTTTCACTGCACAATGTGGTGAAGTATGTTACAATGATATGTTAAAATTGAGATTATTTGCTAATTCACTCACTGGACCTGCCTTTACTTGGTGCGTGAACCTTCCCATAGGCTCAGTCCAAAATTGGCAACATATGGAAAGAATCTTTGATAGTTAGTTTTATTAGACTGATCCAGATCTAACTATATCCAATTTAGCCAGACAAAAACAGAATCCAGGGGAAAATTTGGAAATGTATATTGCTAGGTTTAAATCAACCCGAAATAGGTGTATGTTAAGGTTACCAGAAGAAGAATATGTACGTCTAGTTGTAGATACTTTAAAATCAACACTCAGAATGTAGTCTTGCGCCAATAGTTCATGGACTTGTGCCATGTGGCAGATGCCGTAGCATGATATGAGAAGGTTAATGAGGAAAATCAAAAGAAAAACAACACTAAGGAGTATATTATAAAGGACATCATTGGCCTGCACATCAAGTCAAGATTGAGGATGATGATCAGGCTAATGAGAACAATGAGAATGAATATGAATGTGTTGCAACTGAAACAATGGCCCAAAAGCCATTTATATGCAATGTCCTACGTAAACCTTCTCAAGTTCAAGAAAAGAATTCCATTAACCAACAGATAAGCCTGGCAAGAAGTATTACTTTGATATCAATAGAGCTGATTTGATTTTTGACTGGTTAGTTACAGAAAATAAAATCAAATTGACACATACCTTGCCATCAAATGAAGAAAGTAAGGGTAAAATCTATTACAGATGGCATGATAAATTGACCCATAGTACAAATAATTGTACAACTATTCGAGAGTCCATCCAAAAATGGATCAAAATGGTACTATGAAATTCCTCGCTGATAAGCCTACTCAACAAGTTGACAAGAATCCGTTCGTGGTTGAGGGGCATGTCAATATTGTTTTAGCAAATTTTACAAACATGACAAGGCTAGCCAGGACAAAACCACATGTTCAAGCTTCTTCCTACAATGGTGGAAAAATGAAAAGTGTGGCTTCCAAGTGCAAGGGTTTTAATCCGGAAGCACCACCTTTTGAAATATGAGTAGGGGTCTATTACCATGCTCCCTATCCCTATGATTTGTATATAATGTCAAGATGGTCATTACACGAATTGGTGGAAGCAAGTAAACAACCAGTCCTCTATATTAGCTATGCAGAAATCTTTACAGTACCACTCCGTGACCCAAATCATATTTTGAGGATGATGAGAGAATGTCCAAGGAAGGGAGCTAGTACGATAGGATGGTTCAATGTCCTGGGGGATTTCGAGTCACGTTGAAAAATAGTCAGTCTAAAAAGGAGTAAAAATGTCTTGTGAAAGCAAATGCAATAAGCCTGATCGTGTTAGGAAGTCCTACACACAGACCAAAGCCAAGGGTCCAGTCAACCAGGCCAGAAGAGAACATCAAAACTAGCACCTTATCCAAATATCAAACTAAGAATGGTACTTCTTCCTATGCCACAAGATGGATGGGTGGTGTACGTTCAACACTACCATGATCCACCTTTTTTGACTAGAACCCAAAAGAGGAATATGCTGTGCAAGAAGGCATCCCAGAAGAATAACAACCACTCGTTAGAAGGTTTGAAGGCATGTCTAATCAATGGGTATAGAAAGTTGAAGTAAATCCTAGTAACGAAAAAGGAAAAGTAGCAACAGTAGAGGTGGGTGATGATTTTATTAGATTTTGATGAACATACAAGACAGGACAACCTAGAAGTGGCAAATCATCAGTCCTCAGACTCAGAGAATCTAGACATGTCAGAGTGATGATGTAGGGTGATTAAGGCCTTACTGACAGCCTAGCCAAGACTGATGCTAAACACCCAATAAATTTGGTAGATTCAGAACGATCAGAAGATGACAATCCAGGTCACCTCACAAACAACAAAATGTTCTATTTAGGAAAATCATTGCCTTGTCTTTATGATAACATGGTGTGCATAATGCCATCTTCATTTATGGCATATGAATAGCAGCCTGATGGCCTAGAAGGAGATGTTGGAGATTGATGAGTCGGAACCCATGGTGCTCATCACCGAAGAGGCAAAATCACCTAAGCCGGTGATCCAAAATTACCAAGCTCAGATTCAAAACAGACGATGGCCATTGTGTTCGATAAGCCAAATGCTGGAATTACTAGACACTTACAGCCATTATGCATCAAGGCTAATTTTAATGCTATTCAAGTATCCAAAGTTTTAGTGGATAATGGAGCTTCTTTCAACTTTTTGCCTTCACATATGCTTAAAAAATGCAAAAAGACTAGCGATGACCTCATCGATGCTAATGTGGCAATAGTGGGTTTTTTGGGGGACTCAGTTCAACCAAAAAGAGTACTCCCAATTACTGTGGCTATTGGAAGTAGGACTGCTCTAATGGCATTCTTTGTAGTCAGTATTACTTTTCATTACAATGCTTTGCTAGGACAAGATTGGATTCACACAGCATAGTGTGTTCCATCTACTCTATAGCAATGCCTGATTTTCTGGAAGGAAGAAGAAGACGAACCGAAAATTGTTAAGGCTGATAAGAAGCCATTCCTGGTGGAATCTCATATAGCTGAAACAAGATTTTATAATATCGATGTGGCTCCATTGAGGTTCTAGGGGATTGACAAAAATGGCCGTCCCAAAGGGATCGCTCCTGTAATGAGTGGAGGTGGCCATGAATTTGCTGAATCAGATAATAGTGTTTAATGGAAGACAATCACTTTGAAGTAAACCATGATCTCCTGCGTCGTATCCAGGATGATATCCAGCTCAATGTTCATCAGATAGCTTGCCTAGGAGATTGTGTGATGGAGGGGATTGATCAATCTAAAACAGATCAAATTCTTTTGTTTGAACTTCTACCAACTCCTGCAAAGCTGGATGATATTAAGGTTGATGTCCAAGACCCATTGGAAGAAGTAAACTTAGGGGGGACAGATGGTCCCAGGACAATTATTTTAATAAGTTAACTTCTCCCAATGGATTTCAAAACGCATTTGGTTAGTCTACTTTGCCAATATTAGGATTGTTTAACTTGGGACTATCATGGGATGCCTGGCTTGGGCAAAAGCTTGGTGGAAGATCAGCTCCCTATAAGGCCAGGTTATAGACCTTACAAGCAGCCCCCAAGACAAATGGTAAATGAGATCATCCTAAAAGTCAATGAAGAAGTGGAACGACTTCTGAAGGTTGATTTCATCCGCACAACCAGTGTGTGGAATGGCTTTCAAATGTCATTCCTGTTTTAAAAAAGAATGGAAAATTGAGAATATGTATTGACTTTAGAGATCTTAATAAGGCAACTCCTAAAGATGAGTATCCCATGCCTATTTCTGAAATGTTAATTGATTCAGCATATGGGCATGAGATACTTAGTTATATGGATGGTCACTCTGGCTATAATAAAATTTGTATATCCATAGAGGTCGTGGCAAAAATAGCTTTTCGATGTTTAGGGTCAATTGGGACGTTTGAATGGTTGGTAATGCCATTTGGGTTAAAAAAATGCTGGAGCCACTTACGAATGAGCTATGAATGCTATATTTCATGACATGATTGGAAATTGAAATTAAAGGATAAAGAAGAATTTGTGTGGAGACAAGAACATCAACTGGCTATTGAGCAAATCAAGAGACATCTTGCAAAGCCGCCCATTTTAGTCTCTTCTAAGCCAAACAAACAATTCAGATTGTATGTATCTATGTGGCAAAAAATCTACAATTATAAAAATGTGGATGTGCCAAACAAATGTCCTCTTGATTTATCTACAATTTGACAAAATCAGATGATTAGAGAGAAAGAGGAACAAAATCTCTCCACATGGGTTCTACTCGCTTTAACCAAAGATTAAAGACTTTAAATGTGAGAAATACCAAGAATGACCTTAGACACAAAAGAAAACAATTTCTATTAAATCTCTTACAAATGAGGTTTAATTAGAAGTGAGAATTCATCATCTAACTAGAATTAAGCTATTAATCTACTCCTAAAATTGGTAAGTAAATTGGAATTGAATTGATAAAGGAAAAGAAAAATAACAGTGCAAAAATACAGATAAAATGCTAAGTGTTTTTTGATTGATCGAGGATCCTATCTCTCTACCATTCTTCATCTTTATATAGGTCATATTGATAACCGCTGCCCAGTAGTTATGAGAAACCGTCCACTATATCCATGATTTGGGCATAGTGGGTCTTCGTCCAAAACGATCTTCATTTTACACGTGTCATTGGCCTGCATCGAAGTAACTGCCAAAAATCGTTCCACCATTGATGTGGCAGACTCACTGAATTATGTCATTCCTGCCTTTCCATCAGCCTGCTTTCTCATTCATGTGCAAAACTCAATTGGACTTAGTGGGTCCATTAAACTTTATTTTATGTTGCAAACAATGCCACCCAGCATCTCTTTCAAGTAAAAGTCTTAAGAAATCAACACATAAAGGGATGTTGCCAAATTAGACAATGGCCCACGAAATCCAAATGAAAAGGATCCCATTAAAAGAAATCATCCTATCCAGCTGGAAGAGAAAGAAGAAACCAAGCCCACTCTTCAACAAGAAACTCTCCAGGCGGCGAAGAAAGCCAGAAAAAAGGTATGTGCTCAGAAACAATTACATAATGAGCCAGCGTTAAGAGCTTCTGCAGCATCTTCCGAATTAGCTCATCCGTCTGGCGCTGTGAAAACTCCTAGGCTTTCTCCTTCTTCTCTCTAAAGTCTTCTTGCCAAGTCCTGTCCCCAAACTGGCCAGAGTGACACTGGTACTTCCAAGGATCCTGTTCATTTATTTTAACCAACCAAGGTCCCTCAACCTCCAAAAATTCTCTTTTCTTAACCCCCTTTTTTAGTTGTGGGATCAGGTTCATCTACTTCTATTGTTTCAACCTCTTCGCGCTCTCAGAATGTTAAAGATCTTCATCTCAGGGTGCAAAACATCAAACTGGTCCTTGTTCAAAGATCAAGCTCAGGTCCTCTTCCTCTGAAGCCAACTCCATATGTATACTGAAGCCCAACTCCTAGCAAGGGATCTCTTGGCTTCTTTACGTTCTTCAACTTTTCAAAATGCCATGGGCCAACAAGAGGATATAGAGACTGTAGTCTCCCTACTTTCCACAAATTTCACCGACTCTTCTTCTTCATCATCCTCCGCTTCCTTCTTGCACCAATTTAGAAAATTACCACTGACATGGCTGAGGCTGCTTAGACTATGGCTGAGGTGAAGGAATTTTTTTAAAATTGGAAGGATATAGCCAACAGTTGCATCCTTTTGGCTGACGCTGCTAAAAGTGGGGTAAAAGGTTCTGCCTTATTGCTGGAAGACATCAAGAAATTGCAGGCTAACCCGGAGAAGATGGAAGATGACTATGCTTCTCAACAGGCTGATTTGGAAAAAATTCCATGAACACCTAGACCAACTGGCTACTGAAATTCCTGCTCTGGACATGCCTGATGAGTCATGGTTGATGATGCAGAAAGTAGCAGAGAACACTTTAGCTTAGATCGATGATCAATGGTCTTAAGCCTTGACTCTCCTATCTCCCTTCTTTCCTTGATTTTCTTTATGTTTCCAGATACTTGATAGTCTCCTTCGTAATCTTGTTTGAATTTTTTGCAAGTTGGTCATGGGGCCATAACTATGGATTTCTATTTTGCTATAGCTATGTTTTGGCTTTATGAATGATGTGTTTGGTTTCTTTACGTGCACATGCATGGCTTGGTTCTCTTAACACATCATATTGCCATAGTTTTTTCTCTTACATTTCATCAGTCTAACTTTGGACATGGTCAGGGTCCAAGTCCTCAGACTGATTAGAAGTAATCTGTACCCCTAGTGTATTCCTTTCATCTTGCTCTAGCTAACATAAGTATGATTCCCACATACAAGGCTGGTACTTCTTCAAGTATTTTCCATTAATAGTCCTATTGTGGATTAACCATTTGTATTCCGCAAATGGTAGGCACTCCCTTCAACACTTCGTGAATTTCAAAGGGTCCTTCCCAGTTGGGAGACCACTTAACCAGTCTATGGTCTTTGACCCTAAACAACATAATGGCCTTTATCACTAATTCTCCCACAGAGAAAGATTTGGCTTTTACCCTTTTGTTGTAAGCCTTCTCAGCTTTACATTTTTGAATCCTTAGGTGGTCCAATGCCATTAACCTGACTTCATCCAAGTCTTCCAGCTCTATGAGCATAGCCTGATTATAATCATCCATATCCATGTCATTCTACCTAGCAACCCTTAGAGATCTTACTGTTAATTCCAGGGGTAGGACTACATCATGCTCATAGGTTAGTGCAAAATTCATAGTTCCTGTGCTTGACCTTTTTGAGGTTCTATACGCCCATAGAACCTCAGACAAAAATTCATGACAGACTCTAGGGTTATTATCAACCATCTTTTGAATATTTAACTTGAGGATTTTATTGGTCAATTCTGCCTGGCCGTTGGCTTGAGCATAATATGGAGTGGAATTTAAAATAGTTAAATCATATTCAAAGGCAAATTATAGCATATCATCCCTTGTAAAGGGTGTGCCCTGGTCAGCCATGATGGTTTGTGGTAATCCAAATCTATGAATGAAATTTTCTTTAATGAAATTGATTACCTCAGCCTGGCTGACTGACTTTAGTGGCACAACTTCCACCCACTTGGTGAAATAATCAGTGGCCACTAGAATATAAGCGTGATTCTTTGATGATGGTGGGTTAATTTTACCGATGATGTCCATCGCCCACCCTCTAAATATCCATGGTTTGATAATTGATTGGAGCCTGATTGCTGGCATATGTTGGATTGGCCCATATTTCTGACATGCCTGGCAGCCTTTGGCAAAATTAATACAATCCTTTAAAATAGTTGGCTAATAATAATTATACCTTCTTATCAACCACCTCATCTTTGTCCCAACTGGATGAGCACCACACAATCCACTATGCATTTGCTTCATCAATTTTAAGGCTTTTGCCTTACTGGGATATTGCAAGATTGACTCATTTGCTGCCTTTCTAAACAACTCACCGTCAACTAGGAAGTAATGCATTGCATTCCTACTAATCTTATTTTCTGTTTTGGCGTTGGGGTTTTCTAAGAATCTAATGATTGGAATCCTCCAATCATCTTCATCAGTCTGAAGTGGCATTTGTATAAACGGTGTTATCTTCTCCAAGAACTGAGGATTTATATTTTTTTTCTACTATGATAATCCTCCAAAAGAAGATAGTAGGGATCCTAGGTCCCAATGCAATTTTAGCCAGCTCATTAGCCTCTTCATTTTCTTCTCTACCCCACATATTTTACTACTGACTCAGAAAAACTATCAATCAACCTTAAAGCAACTAAGCGATATTTTTTGAAATTATCGTTATGTACTTTGTACCTTTCCCTTAATTGATTGATCACCAATTGTGAATCCCCAATCAGTTTCATAGTCATGGCCTTCATTTTTAACAAAATCTTAAGGCTAGTGATCAGAGCCTCATACTCAGCCTGATTATTGGGACATTTAAAATCAGGTTTGAAAGAGAACTGTGTCTTCTTTCCAAATGGGAATGTGAGGATAGTTCTTGCACCTGTTGATTCCTCTATACTAGATTCATCAAACCAAAGTACCCATAGGGTAACGAATACATATCCGATTTTGACTCCTTTTAGGATTTTATGACTTGTATCCAAGCATGGATGATTAGCCAAGAAATCAGCCAGTATTTGTCCTTTTGTGGCCTTCTGAAAAACATATTGCAAGTTCAATTCTATTAAAGTTAAAGACCACTTTGCCACTTTCCCAGTGATAATTGGTCTTGACAACATATATTTAATGAAATTAGTTTTGCACATGGCTTCCACTATTATAGGCAATATATAATACCTCAATTTAATACAAGAGAAGAATAAAGCTAAACACAAATAACAAACTGCTTGTTTTACATTTTTCTCATTGTTCTGAATCAACAAGCTTCTAATTGAGTCATTGGAGGTTGATACATACAATCTTAAGGGTTTGTTTGGCTTAAGAAAGATTAATTTGTTGAAAAGCCCACTGGTGTTCTTGTCTCCACGTGAATTCTTCTTCATCCTTCAATTTGAGTAGTAGATAGAAAACTTTGGTTTTGCTTGCACAATTAGAGATAAATCGGTGTAAAAAGTTAATTTGGCCAAGCAATCTTTGTAACCATTTTTTGTTAGCTGGTGGCTTGGCTTCCATGATGACCTTTGCCTTATTTTTATCAACCTCGATTCCCTTTGATGTACTAGAAATCAAAGAAATTTTCCAGCTGATACACCAAATGCACATTTTAATGGATTCATTTTGAGCTGATGACATCTCATCCTCTCAAAACTTTTCATTAACAATTTAAGATGATCGTTAAAGGTTGATTTCACTACCACATCATCAATGTAGACTTTCATCCACTTTCTAATCATGTCATGAAATTTAGCATTCATAGCTCATTGGTAAGTGGCTCTAGCATTTTTTAACCCAAATGGCATTACCAACCATTCAAATGTCCCAATTGCCCCTAGACATCAAAAATCTATTTTTACCACCTCTTCTTTGGCTATAAAAATTTGATTTTAGCCAAAGTAAACCATCCATAAAACTAAATATCTCATACCCAAATGCTGAATCAATTGACATGTCAGTAATAGGCATAGGATACTCGTCCTTGGGAGTTGATTTATTAAGATCTCTAAAGTCGATGTATATTATCAATTTTCCATTCTTTATTTAAATAGGAATGATATTTAAAAGCCATTCCACATACCTGGTTATGTGGATGAAACTAGCCTTCGGCAGTCATTCCACTTCCTCTTTGACTTTATGGATGATCTCACTTGCCACTCATCTTCGGGGCTGCTTTTAAGGTCTATACCCTGGCTTTACAGGGAACTGATGTTCTACCAAGCTTCTATCCAGGCAAAGCATCTCATGATAGTCCCAAGCAAAACAATCTTAATATTGACAAAGTAGACTAACCAAACACGTTTTAAAATCCATTGGGAGAAGTTGACTTATGAAAGTAATCCTCTTGGGACCATCATCCCCCCCCCCTCCCCCCGCAGGTTCACGTCTTTCAACGGGTGTTAGACTTCGACCTTAATATCATCCAACTTTGTAGGAGCCGTTGGGAGTTCAGACAAGAGAATTTGATTTGTTTCACATTCATTGTTTTCTTTCATTATGCAATTCGCTAAGTGATGCAGGGTATTGTGATATACTTCAAAGTGGTTGTCTTCCATAAAATGTTGTTGTCTGATTCAACATATTCATGGCTACCTCTACTTATTGTAGGAGCAATCCCTTTAGGATGGCCATTTTTGTCAATCCCCTAGAACCTTAGTAGGGCCACATCGATATCATAGAATCTTGGTTCAGCCACATGGGATTCCACCAAGAATAGCTTTTTATCAGTTTCAACAATTTTTGGTTCATCTTCTTCTTCTTTCCAAAAAATTGGACATTGGTGTAGAGTAGATGGCATACACCATGTTGTGTGAATCCAATCTCGTCCTTGTTGGGTTTGTGCCCTCAAACCATTACTTTATATATGAGACATTGACATTTTAATATATGGATATCAGCTTTACATTTTGTTATGTATGTTTCTTTCATGAGATGATTGTTATCCTTAAGTATCATAGTAAGTAATTCGTGTATGTATGAGATACATACAAGTGAGATATGAATTGCTATTCTTTGTTACTTAGAACATGTCACAGTGGATGTTGAGACTAGGATATCTCATCAGGTTTACACTATAGCATGATTAACTTCCATTGGATGGAGTGATCAATCTCAAATCACTAGAGTGTAACTCTTAGTTAATATGCTAGTGCTTATAGTGCATTGACGGACCTGAGTTTCCTATTGACGCTCAAGGCTGTCAATCAGTCGATAGGAACTCATAACTTGTGTAAGGTACGTGTTCTCAATCTTGAGACGATTATGAACACAGACTGTGGATATGACTGCTTTGACTTACCAATCAGTGAGGTCTATAGAAGATCAACACCTGGGTATCTTGGGTATGTCATATTCATAGGGTTGTGAACATATATTGTCAAGACAGAATCTACCCTCTATTTCAGAGTAAGCATTCCCTTGAGAATGTCACCAAGTCGATTACTGAGTACTACAGTCTTGTTGATAAGAGTTATCAACATGTTTGGTAATCATGAGAGGTGAATGGGACTCAAGGAATACAAGAAGTAATCATGATTCAGGTTGACAGTAACAGTTATCCGACTACCTGAATATGATTACGAATGCTAATGGTAGAGGGACATTAGTACACCATACAAGTCTAGTTATCGCTTCGGATATGTTCTTTTGCGTTGGAGTTCAGTTATCGTTTTATAGTGGAGTAAACGTTAACTGATCAGTCGATTAATTTGCTGATCAAAGAGTTTGGTCATGGGAATTAATCAACTGATCTGAGCCAACAATAAAGAGCCTAGGAGGTCCCACTCTTAGCTCCGCTAGGATGCTTGGAAAGGCAAATGAGGATGATGTCAAGACAGGTTCGATCGATCGAAGTTGTCTCGATCGATTGAAGTATAGACAAGTTCGATCGATTGAAGATGGTTCGATCGATCTAATGTTCGATCGATCGAAACCACTTCGATCGCTCGAAGTCTAGGTCGGTTCTGGGAATCTATAAATAGGGCAGCTGCGTTCTGGAAAAGAGGTTCGTCGTTTTTATTAACCAGACGCTGCTGAAACTGTTTTAGAGTACCAAACCTTCTCCTTCCTCTCTATTAGAGATCCCACCATCTCTAGTCTCTCCGAGAAGCATCCGCAGGAGACATAAGGGTGAAGACAACCTAGTGGAGGCTGCTGCATCACCAAGGAGAAGAAAATCAGAATTGGGTTCAAGACACTAAGGTATAACTCTTGTCCCCTCTTGTACGCATCTATGGAATTGACGAGTAGTAGATCCTGGGATACCAAACGTTTTAAAACTTGATTATTTCCGCTGCGCGTTTAAAAATTAATTTAAACCAGTTTTTCCATCAATTGGTATCAGAGCCACGCTCGTTTGGATCTATAGATGCGTTTTTGAAACACTATATTGATTTGCATGTTGATTTTAGAACTATTTTCAAAACGACATTGTCATAGATCTGTTTCTGCAGTGTTATCGCAGCAGAATACAAATCTGTGATTGCATGGGATGCAAGGCGGGTTAGATCGATCGAACATGTTTTGATCGATCGAACATCCTCTGTACTCGAGCGATCGAACAGTCGTCGATCGATCGAAACCTTCTGGTATTCGATCGATCGAACGAAGTTAGATCGATCGAGACAGATTCTTTGTCAGGTTCTCTGTTTCACAGTTTTAAAGTGTTTTGAAATTAAAAACTTTAATTTTAAAATATTCTGTAAAATTTTCAAAGAAACAGAATGTTCAAGCGATTGAACAGTGTTCAATCGATCGAAGGTTCGAGCGATCGAACGGTCTTCGATCGATCGAACTGTGACAGAGAAGTAAGATGCTATTTTAAGTTCTAATTCAGTATGAAAGGAGTTTATATACTGTGTGAATCAATTAAGTGTTTCAACAGTTACATATATTTGTTATGTATGTATGGATGCGTGTACAACTAACCCTTTTGCAGCTAGATTAGTCGCTATCTCCCATGGCACCAAATCATTTGAATATTTGTATTTAAATTGTTTGAGATTGGTGCATGTTGTAATTTAAGTTTGGTTTGGTTTTAAGGCATATGTAAAGGGCGCTGTGACTTCAATCCTACGAAAAGGAAAGTCGCACCGGTTTCCCTAGCCTTTTATTTTGTTGTTATTTCTATTTCTAGATAAATTGTAAACTTCGAAAGAAGCATAGGACAAATGTAATAGAATTAGAAAATCCATGAAGATGGAGCAAGGAGCCATTGTCCATAAAGATGGAGCTGGAGGCGATCAAACCAAAAAGGAGGTTCTATAGAGATAGAGCCATGGGAGATAGAGGCATTGTTTGAATGCCTATATTTCATTTTAGTTTTTGTTTTATGTGCTTGGTTTGTGATTGGCGTATAATACATTGTTGCATGCACTTAAAACAAGTTTTCTAAAATAAAATTCAAAAACCATTTTCAACACATTAGTAAACATCGGATGTTTATGGGTAGTGTGTAAAAACAAATTTTTCTTTAAAAGCAAAATCCTTAATTTACCAAATCTAGTGGGAGAGGGTCTTATTTTGACACCCACGATCTTCCATTAACGGTTCACTGTAAGATGAGTCGTGCATTCTGTGTCACCTCGCCAGGGGTGATCATTCCATACGGAGGGTGCATTACTTATTGGTTACTAGATGTGAACTTCTTTTGATAGGATCAATCAGACGTGTTAGAGGGTGACCACCACACGGAGGCGCTACTTGAGACGGTTGTGATTGGATCCTAGTTAATGGTACACACTAGCTAAGCTATGGATAAGGGATCCCACACGGGGCATTGTTCAGAAACTTAGAGATCAAAAGGAATCGGGAGTCATAACTTGTTTTGCAAGAGTTGCATAGCGGACAAGTCTTGATTAATCGAAAAATAGAAAATTGACCTCCACACGGAGGCTTTATTCTTTTGTTTCGATATTCCGGCGACTTTGTTTTAAAATAAGAGTTTTAAGGATTCTTTTATTTCAAACTGTCAAATCCTGATATCCATATTTATTTTGTTTGTTTGATTTTCAGTAATCATAATGTCTGGATCTGCATTTAGTCCACTTGCCACCATACTCACTCAAAACAAGTTAACTGGAAACAACTACACTGAATGGAAACGTAACCTTGACATCGTGTTAACTACGGAGGATCACATATATGTCCTCACCACCCCATGCCCTGAAGAACCCGCGGCAAATGCTTCGGCAACTGCCAGATGCGAGTTCGACAAATGGAAGAAGTCGAATGGAATGGCTCGTTGCTATATTCTGGCCTCAATGGCTGGTGTATTGCAACACCAATTCCAATCGAATGATTCTGCCAGTGACATTATCACATCCCTGAAAAAGATGTTTGGGGAGCATGGCAGGCCTGCCAGACAGGTAGCCATGCAAAAGATAATGAGTGCAAAGATGTCGGAAGGGACTCCAGTCAAGGAACATGTTTTAAAAATGATTGGTTATTTAAACGAGCTAGAGACCCTAGGTGCCAACATCGATGCACAGACCCAAGTTGATATGATCCTTAATTCGCTGTCGCCTTCATTCGCTCAATTTAAACTTAACTATAATATGAATCAAATGAATTTTTCAATGAGCGAATTGATGAGTTCTCTTTTGGCAGCGGAAGGGGTGATCAAACCTGGGGTCAACGTTTTGAACGTTGAGAAAAGCGCTTCCTCCTCCCGATCTGTGCCGAAAGGAAAGAAAGGGAAGAAGAAAGCCAGCACTGGTGGTTCAAGTGTTGGACCAGTCCCTAAGATTGCAAAATCTAAGGGAAAAGGTAAGGGCAAAGGGAAGGTGGGTGGCCAAGGCAAAGGAAAGTGTTTCCAATGCGGTGAGAAGGGCCACTGGAAGAGGAACTGTCCAGAATTCTTAGCTACAAGAGTTCAAGGTATGATTGAATCACATGTGATTGAAGTAAGTTTTATAACGGATACTTCAAACACTTGGTGCATTGATTCTGGTGCGACTAACCATATCTGTAATTCATTGCAGGGGTTCAGATCAACCAGGAGGTGCAGTGATGGTGAAATCGTACTTACTCTAGGTTCTAGCGCAACCATTTCTGCGGTTGCTATAGGAGTCGTAGTTTAAGAATTTCTAGACAATAAAGTTTTGATTTTATCAGATATACTTTACGTCCCTTTAATGAGACGTAATTTAATTTCAGTTTCTAATTTATCGAATAATGGTTATTCTTTTCATTTTGGAACTGAAGTTGTGATTAAAAGAAATAGTTCTTTTATATGTTCTGGTGTTAAATCAAATGGTTTGTATGTGATTACTCCCAATATTTCTAAAGATTCTTGCTTGGAACTTAATAACTCAATGGTAACTATACCATCTAAAAGAAAAGAACCTTCCACTAATCCAACAAGGCTTTGGCACATGAGGCTTGGCCATATCAATCTAAATAGGATTGGCAGACTAGTCAAAGAAGGGATCTTAGGCGATTTGGTTCTCGAACCAATGGAAGTCTGTGAGTCTTGTTTAGAGGGTAAGATGACCAAAAGGCCCTTTCCCGCAAAGGGCAATAGGACCAATGCATTGTTGGAATTAGTTCATACTGATGTGTGTGGACCAATAAATATTAGAGCAAGGGGTGGTTATGAGTATTTCATAACATTTATCGATGACCACTCCAGGTATGGATATGTGTACCTAATGCAGCACAAGTCTGAAGCCTTTGAAAAGTTCAAAGAGTTTAGGGCTGAAGTGGAGAAGCAATTGGGCACACATATCAAGGCCATTCGATCTGATCGAGGTGGCGAGTACCTCTCTAATGAGTTTATTGATCACCTCGTACAGAATGGGATTCTGTCACAGTTGACTGCACCTGGTACGCCTCAGCAGAACGGTATAGCGGAGAGAAGGAATCGGACTCTTTTAGACATGACTAGGTCGATGATGAGTTATTCTAAGTTGCCATTATTCCTTTGGGGTTATGCTTTGGAAACCGCTGCTTACATACTAAATCTAGTACCAAGCAAATCTGTTCCAAGGACACCACGAGAGATGTGGATTGGGCGCAAGCCTTCTTTGCAACATCTCCGGATATGGGGGTGTCCGGCACATGTGCTGAAAGGAAAGATGAGCAAGTTGGATTCTAAATCGGAAGTATGTTACTTCGTAGGGTATCCAAAGGGTACTTATGGATGGTATTTTTATGATCCAAGAGAGCAGAAAGTGTTTGTTAGTACGAATGTTGTTTTCTTGGAGGATGACTATATCATGAACCATAAACCTAAGGGAAGGATAGATCTTAGAGAGATAGAAGGAGAGCCCTCAGTCCAACCCGTAGTTGATAACGATATAAATCAAGAAAATACCACTTCTTCACCCATTTCCGCACCGGTACCTCATCGTAGTGGGAGGATTATCAGCCAGCCTGATAGATACATGTTCTTAGGAGAAGTTTTTGAAGCTGTCTCCATAGAATCTGAATCTGATCCTGCCACATACGAAGAGGCAATGACTAATGTTGATTCAGAACATTGGGCTAAAGCTATGAAGGCTGAATTAGAATCTATGGATTCTAATCAGGTCTGGGATCTTGTAGAACTTCCAGCCAATATTAAACCCATTGGTTGTAAGTGGGTCTACAAGAGGAAAATAGCATCTGATGGAAAGGTTGAGACCTTTAAGGCTAGGCTTGTAGCGAAAGGTTATACTCAGAAGGAGGGCATTGACTATGAGGAAACCTTCTCGCCGGTAGCCATGCTCAAGTCCATCAGAATACTCTTATCCATTGCTGCATGCCTCGATTATGAAATCTGGCAGATGGACGTCAAGACTGCATTCTTGAATGGCAATCTTGAGGAGGACATCTATATGCAACAACCAGAAGGGTTCATAGCTGGTCGGAAAGGTAACTTGGTATGCAAGTTGCAAAAGTCCATTTATGGGCTTAAGCAGGCATCCAAGAGTTGGAACATCCGATTTGACCAAGCGGTCAAGTCGTTTGGTTTCATACAGAATTTGGATGAACCTTGTGTATACAAGAAGAGTGAAGGAAAAGTGGTGGCCTTTCTTGTGCTTTACGTTGACGATATTCTACTCATTGGGAATGATGTAGCGGCATTATCAACAATCAAGGTTTGGCTAGCTAGTACTTTCGATATGAAGGATCTAGGAGAGGCGAGCTATATTCTTGGGATAAAGCTCTTTCGGGATCGCAAGCGAAAGATAATGGGATTGTCTCAAGCTGGTTATATCGATAAGGTGCTAACTAGGTTTTCTATGGATAATTCGAAGTAAGGTTTGTTACCTTTCGGGCATGGTTTAGCGTTCTCCAAGGACCAGTGTCCAAAGACACAGGTGGAGAGGAATCGCATGGCAGGAATTCCATATGCTTCGGCAGTTGGAAGTCTCATGTACGCGATGTTATGCACTAGACCAGATATCTGCTTTGCCGTTGGCATGGTCAGTAGATATCAATCGAATCCTGGTCCAGAGCACTGGACAGCCGTTAAGCACATTCTTAAGTACTTGAGAATAACTAAAGATTACATGCTTATGTACGGCGGTAGTGAGTTAATTCCAGTAGGATATACTGACTCAGACTTTATGTCAGATAAAGATTCGAGGAAGTTGACGTCCGGTCATCTCTTTACCTTGGGAGGTGGTGCTGTTAGTTGGAGGAGCATTAAGCAGAAATGCATTGCAGACTCAACTACAGAAGCTGAGTATGTGGCTGCTTGTGAAGCCGCAAAGGAAGCTGTTTGGCTCAAGAAGTTCCTTATGGAACTCGAGGTGGTACCAGCGTCGCTGTTGCCTATTACGCTTTATTGTGATAATAGTGGGGCAGTGGCTCAGTCCAAGGAGCCAAGGAACCACGGAAAGGGAAAGCACGTAGAGTGGAAATATCATCTTATCCGAGATATTGTTCAACGTGGAGATGTGACTGTCACCAAGATTGCCACCGCTGACAATCTTGCTGATCCGTTTACAAAGGCCTTGCCACAGAAGGTCTTTGATCGTCATCTAGATAGTCTAGGTCTCAGATGTAATCCTGTATGGTTGTGAGTGCAAGTGGGAGTTTGTTGGGTTTGTGCCCTCAAACCATTACTTTATATATGAGACATTGACATTTTATTATATGGATATCAGCTTTACATTTCATTATGTATGTTTCTTTCATGAGATGATTTTCAATCCTTAAGTATCATAGTAGGTAATTCGTGTGTGCATGAGATACATACAAGTGAGATATGAATTACCATCCTTTGATACTTAAAGCATGTCACAGTGGATGATGAGACTGGATATCTCATCAGGTATACACAGTAGCATAATTAACTACCATTGGATGAAGTGATTAATCTCAATCACTAGAGTGTCACTCTTAGTTAATATGCTAGTGCTTATAGTGCATTGACGGACCTAAGCTTTCCTATTGACACTTAATGCTGTCAAACAGTCAATAGGAACTCATAACTTGTATAAGGTACGTGTTCTCAATCTTGCAACGATTATGAACACAGACTGTGGATATGACTGCTTTGACTTACCAATCAGTGAGGTCTATAGAAGATCAACACCTGGGTATCTTGGGTATGTCATATTCATAGGGTTGTGAACATATATTGTCAAGACAGAATCTACCCTCTATTTCAGAGTAAGCATTCCCTTGAGAATGTCACCAAGTCGATTACTGAGTACTGCAGTCTTGTTGATAAGAGTTATCAACATGTTTGGTAATCATGAGAGGTGAATGGGACTCAAGGAATACAAGAAGTAATCATAATTCAGGTTGACAGTAACAGTTATCCGACTACCTGAATATGATTACGAATGCTAACGGTAGAGGGACATTAGTACACCATACAAGTCTAGTTATCGCTTCGGATATGTTCTTTTGCGTTGGAGTTCAGTTATCGTTTTATAGTGGAGTTAACGTTAACTGATCAGTCGATTAATTTGCTGATCAAAGAGTTTGGTCATGGGAATTAATCAACTGATCTGAGCCAACAATAAAGAGCCTAGGAGGTCCCACTCTTAGCTCCGCTAGGATGCTTGGAAAGGCAAATGAGGATGATGTCAAGACAGGTTCGATCGATCGAAGTTGTCTCGATCGATTGAAGTATAGACAAGTTCGATCGATTGAAGATGGTTCGATCGATCTAATGTTCGATCGATCGAAACCACTTCGATCGCTCGAAGTCTAGGTCGGTTCTGGGAATCTATAAATAGGGCAGCTGCGTTCTGGAAAAGAGGTTCGTTGTTTTTATTAACCAGACGCTGCTGAAACTGTTTTAGAGTACCAAACCTTCTCCTTCCTCTCTATTAGAGATCCCACCATCTCTAGTCTCTCCGGGAAGCATCCGCAGGAGACATAAGGGTGAAGACAACCTAGTGGAGGCTGCTGCATCACCAAGGAGAAGAAAATCAGAATTGGGTTCAAGACACTAAGGTATAACTCTTGTCCCCTCTTGTACGCATCTATGGAATTGACGAGTAGTAGATCCTGGGATACCAAACGTTTTATAACTTGATTATTTCCGCTGCGCGTTTAAAAATTAATTTAAACCAGTTTTTCCATCAGTCCTAGCAAAGCATTATAATAAGAGGTGGTGTTGACCACAAAGAATGCTGTTAAAGTAGTCCTACTTCCAATAGACATAATAATTGGGAGTACCCCTTTTGGTTGGATCGATGCCCCTAAAAAACCCACTATTGCCACATTAGCGTTGATGAGGTCATCGCTAGTCTTTTGCAATTTTTAGAGCATGTGTGCAGGCAATAAATTGACAGAGGCTCCATTATCCACTAAAACTTTGGATACTAGAATACCATTAAATTTAGCCTTGACGTATAGTGGCCGTAAGTGTCGAGACATTCCAGTATTTGGCTTATCAAACATAATGGCCATCTTCTGTTTTGAATTTGAGATCAATATGTTTTGGACCATTCGCTTAAGTGATTTTGCCTCTTCGGTGATGAGCACCATGGGTTCTGACTCATCTTTGACATCTCCCTCTAAACCATTAGGCTGCCATCATTGTAAAACAAAGGTAGATGGCATTGTGTACACCCTGTTGTCATATAGACAAGGTAATGATTTTCCCAAGTGGAACATTTCGTCATTTATGAAGTGAGCTAGGTTATCCTCTTCTTACCATTCTAAATTTACCAAATTTATTGGGTGTTCAGCATCAGTCTTGACTAGGCTATCATAAAGGCCTTCATCCCCTTGCATCATCATTCCAAACTCTAACATGTCCAGATTCTCTAAGTCTGATAACTGGTGATTTTCCACTTCTAAGTTGTCTTATCCTAGATGGTCATAAAATTTAATAAATCATCACCCATCTTTGCTGTTGTTACTTTCCCTTCTTCGTTACAAAGATTTATCTCAACCTTCTGTAACCACTGATTAGACGTGCCTTTGAACCTCCTAAAGAGTGGTTGTTTCTTCTTTAGGGCAGCCTTCTTATGCAGCATATAACTCTTTTGGGTTCTAGTAAAGAAAGATGGATCATGGTATTGAGGAAACATTCACCCATCATCCATCTTATGGTATAGGAAGAAGTACCATTTCTTGGTTTGGTATTTAGATATGATGCTAGTTTAAATCTTCTCTTTTGGCCCTCGTTGACTGGACCCTTAGTTCTGATCTGTGTGTAGGATTTCCTGGCATAATCTAGCTTATTATATTTGTTTTCATGTGACATTTTTGCCTGTTTTTTAGCCTGACTGTTATTTAACGTGGCTTGAAATCCCGCAAGACGTTGAACCATCTTTCCATGCTTTCTCCCTTCCCAAGATATTCCCTCATCATTCCCAAAATAATGGTTTTGGTTACAAAGTGGTACTGCCAAGATTTCTGCAAAGCTAATGCAAAGGATTAGTTGTTCACTTGCTTCTACTAGTTCGTGTAATGACTGCCTTAACATCATATATGAATCATAAGGATTTGCAGCATGGTAATGAACCCCTACTCTCGTCTTAAAAGGTGTGCCTTTAGATTTAAACCCTTGGGCTTAGAGACCACACTTTTCATTTTTCTACGATTGGAAGAAGAAGATTGTATATGTGGTTGTGATTTGGCTGGCATTAACATGTTGGTAAAATCTGCTGAAACCATCTTGATATGCACCTCAGCCACGAATGGATTCTTGTCAACCTTTGAGTAGGCTTATCAGCATGGAATTTCACAGTTCCATTTTTAATCCATTTTTGAATGGACTCTTGAAAAGTTGTACAATTGTTTGTACCATGGGTCCATTTATCATGCCATTTGCAATAGGTTTTACCCTTTCTTTCTTCATTTGATAGCAAGGTATGTGTCAATTTGATTTTTTTTCCTCGACTAACCAGTCAAAGATCATGTCAGCCCTGGTGATATCGAAGTCATTCTTCTTACCAGGATTATTAGTTTGGCTAGTGTAATGTTTTTCTTTATTTTAAGGAGGTTTTCTTAGAACATCGCATATAAATGGCTTTTGAGTCATTATTTCGGCTACAACACATTCATATTCATTTTCGTTGTCTTTATTAGCCCGTTCATCATCCTTAATTTCAATTTGATGTGTAGGATGATGATGCCCTTTGTAATATACTCCCTTTGTATTATTTTTCTTTTTATTCTCTTAATGTACCAATTTCTCATATCGTGCCACAGCGTCAACCACATGACATAAATCTATGAATTGTTGGCCTATAAATTGCATTCTAAGTGTGGACTTAGGTTATGTATATCTAGACGCACATATTCCTCATCTGGTAATCTAGCCCTACACTTGTTTTGAGCCGATTTAAACCTAGAAATATATGCTTTTACATTTTCCCCTGCACCTTGTTTCAACATAGCGAAGTTAGCAATGGTCACATCTGGATCAGTCTAATAAAACTGACTATAAAAAATTCTTTCCATGTCTTGCCAAGTTTGGATTGATCCTAATGCGAAGGTTTATTTACTAAGTGAAGGTAGGTCTAGTGAATGATTGTTGAACAATCTTAATTTGAGCATGTCATTGTGGGAAACTTCTCCACATTGTGCAGTGAAACGTAAAATGTGTTCGAGTATGGTCTGCTTGTCTCTACCAGAGAACTGGGTGAACTCAGGTATCATGTAATACCTTAGGAATTTAAACATTCAATCAATGAAGTTTGGGTATGGTTTTTGATGTTGAGGACGAATGGGAGCACTAAATACTACCCCAAACTGTTCTTTCAACTGGTTCTTGACTTGTTCTCTGACTTGTCCATGGACTTGTTCTCTGATTGTCTCTACCATTTCATCCCTATTCATCCCCATAGGGATGGGACCATTAAAATCAGGCTGATAAGGAAAACGCACCTCATTATAAATAGGTTGATGACATGGTAATCATGCTGCCTTGGTGCCTTGTTGTACGTAAATGGTTGCTCCTCCATGTGTCATTGGTTGTTGCTATCCTCCCATGTATCATGCTACTTGATGGTGTCCTCCAGCTTACTTTACAAGCTGATGGTACACCCAGTCTGTATTTCTAGCTGATGGTGCCCCCCAATCTGTGTTGTTGATGGTGCCCCCCAATCTGTGTTGTTGATGGTGCCCCCCAGTCTGCATTGTTGATGGTGCCCCCCAGTCTGCATTGCTGGCTGATGAGAGTGGCCCCCTAGCTGTATGCTTGTAGGTGAAGAAAACCTATTATAGGAACACCTAATTATGCAGTTGGCCCCACATTCGGCGTTACTAATTGCTTAGATGGTCCCCACAGTGGCAAGGTAGACATTTAAGGCTGAATGCCCTCATGCCATCCTGTCTGATGGATACGGGACATCATTTGTCCTAATTGTAAACTGGCATGGGTTCCCGTAGTAGGACTGTAGACACCCCAATTTTGACCGAGCTATTAAACTTAGGGGGATTTACCTCTGGAGATCAATGATGAATATGTCTCGATGGAATCAAGACTCTTACAAGCAATCTAATTCTATTCCAAGAAGAATCTCGGTCCAAAATCACCCTTTTCAGCCAAAATACCAAAATTCTCATCTAACTGTCACCTTGTAGACCATGAGTTTTGAACACGTATAGGAACACGGCAATGTTCTCGGAGCATCTTAAAACTATTTTTAAAAGGAGAGGAATTCAACATGAACCCCGAAAGAAAAAGTCAACATTTGACCCAGTGAAAAGTCAACGGGTCAAAAGGGAGTCAATCGTAAAATTTTTGAATTTCAAGATGAAAAATCCCGGTAATTGTTCATTGGGTCTCCCTTATGCTAGAAATGATTTTTTAGAATTTTTAAATGAAAGGAATCATGGTGAAATTGAAAGGCTTTTAAGAAGAATCGTGTAGAAAATCGATATTTTGCCTTCGGAGGGAGAGTTGACTTTTTTTCGTTAAGGATTTTGATTTTTTAGATATTTTTATTGAATCCAAATGGGGGGTATTTCCTTAATTACATTTCATGTCTTAAGTAAATAATTATGCATTTACTTAAATGACATGAAATGAAATTAAGGTGCTGAATTGCTGTGAATAGTGCTGAACTGCTGTGCAGCGGCACTCAAAGTGCCCGAACGGCAGTCAGTGAATGTCGTCGCAGCACTCACCGAGTGCCATTCGGCACTCAGCGAGTGCCGCGCGACACTCAGCTAGTGCCGTTTCATCCTCATCGAGTGCCGGCCTAGGCTAATTTGCATTTTTAAGTCAAAATTTCTTTTCAATCTTTGATCAAATGAATGCACCAAACGATACCGTTTTTTGTGTACATGTTTACTACTCCTAGGTCATGCAAACCATGCTCCCACCATCTCTAATTGACCTATCTACCCTTATCTTAGCCCCCAAGATAATGAAAGTCTATAAAAATCCCATTTTTCTCTCATTTTGAGAGGTTGGAGACTTGAATCTAGAGAGGGAGACTTGAATCTAGAGAGGGAGACTTAAATCTAGGAAGATGAGACTTGAATCTTAGAAAGAGAGGCTGAATTTTGAAGATGAAGTTTGTTCTTAGAGAAATATAGAGAGAGAAACCCAAAACCCTATAGAAATCCTCCCCAATCACCCAATTCCTCAATTCTCCATTGAAGAACCTTGAAGCTTCAAGGAAGAAGAAGAAGAGCATTGCTTGTAAGGCTTGGATATCTCCAAATCAATCAAATCCTGAGAAGATCTAGAGGTTAAATCCTTATTCCTATACTTGTTCTACATAATTCAATCACAAATTCATAGATCTAGGATTTTTACACGTTTTCAAAACCTCTCTTCCTACCCCATTTCATCACACAGAATTTCATAATGTTTTACTAATTTGGATCCAAAATAGAGCTTTGGATTTATGAATAAAAGAGTTTTGACTTGAAATTTTCAAATAACCTTTGATTTCTTTACTTTGGTTTATATTCTTCTCAAGAGATCTATGAGATCTTCAATATCTCATTAGATTTCTTTGAGATTGATCCTCTAGTTCCCTATGATCCTATGATTTGTATGGGGATTAAAGTGAGCCATGATCATCTCTACATGTAGTTTGTTGAATTTAAGTCTTGACTCATGGTTTGAAATCTCCTCACTAAAAATCTTATGGAATTCATGCTATATTCCATAGAAGTTTATGTAGTTGGGATGTCATTTTGTCTCTAAGGACCATTAACTTGGTAGGAGAAATAATAATATGACTCTATATTCTTCAAGGACCATACATTTGAGAGAAGAATTGGATTTAGATTTTCATTTAAAATAAGTAAGACCTTAGGATTTTCTTGCTAGATCTCCAATTATGTGATCTATGATAGGAATCCACCAAGGTTAAATCTAGGGGTTTCTCCTTATTTCATCATTTGTCTCATTAATCATAATCAAACTTGATTCTAGTCCTTCCTAGGATCATGGATCAAGTTGGTTTTAAACTATGAACATCAATTTAATAAAGGTGCAGTGAATCCATAAACCAATCGTGATCAAAGATTTTTATAGAGTCATGATTCATTGGAAATGGATGAGACCAATTGGAGGATGTTCATAACCCATTTAAATACCTCTGTGATTTTTGTTTTGATGAAATTTCATGCCTAAGATGGTTTGGTCTTATGATTTCAAAACATGCAACTCTCTGTCCAAAATTTCAGAACAGCAAGTCCATTTTGAAATTCATAAATCAGAACCTTAACGGAGTTTCCCGGGTCCCTAATAATTTTTTCTAAGTACCTTAACGTGTTAGAAACATACCCTAAAAAGATCTAAGTGTTTTTCAAATTTTTTACTATTTTTAGAAAATCGTACAAGATCTCTGGACAGAGAGTTGCAGATTCCTGAGTGATGTCTAGTGTTTTCCATATTCCCAGAGATCTAACCGTTCAAACCTTGATTTTCTTTTTGGGTTAGAAACTAGACTCATAGAGGCATATCATATCCAAAAATCATTAAGATCCAACCGTTGGAAGTATGGTTTTTCTACCTTTTAAAATCTGGTCTGCACTCTGTAATTTAGGAAAAATAGTCACTGTTTTGTGTAGTCTCATTGATTTCAACATTAAATGGTTTCCTAATGTCTTAGGACCTAAATCATGTTTTGAATAATGATAATTTAGCTTAAATCCAGAGGCTAAGTGATCCAAATTAGTGAATAAATTCATGTTTTATTCTTGTTCATATTCATTCATTCATGTACATTAATGCCTATGATTAGAACTAGTTATTGGATAAAGTTGGATTTCACGCTTAATAGATCTAAGCTAGAAGATTATGATTGATTGTTTGATATCATTTTATTACATGAAGCATGTGGACTAATCTTTGTTTTGTAGTGCATTTGAGGTACAATTTCTCAATCCTTCTCTAGTTTATTTCATTCATTGATTTTCTTGATTTTCGACTCCATGCGCGACACCTTAGATTAGGTCTTGCCTTATGTGTTTATATGCGTTAGAGACTTTTTATTAGGTTTGTTTTGTATGTATGCATTGCATGTTTAAATTCGCAGCTGGATCCCGGGTAAGTTTCCTAGTTCTCTATTTGCATAACATCTTGCTTGCTATTTGAATTATGTGGCTTATGAATGATAATTTATCGTTAGTAATTTTGCACCATTTTCAACATGCTTGTGTAATGTATTATTTATATGTATTAGTTGAGGGCATGCTTAGATTACTAATTCGATTAAAAAGGATGATGAGTAGAGGCCTATCGCGAGATAGGATGAAAGGGGGTGTTTTAGTCCACCGGGCTCCTTCCCCTTTCATTCCATAATCCCCGGACCCAGATTATCTATGGTTTCGCAAAAGATCAGTTTGCTTTCAAAATGGTTTCTTAATTTCCCTTTAAAAATTAAGTGGCGACTCGTCTTTTAATTTGAAATTCAAAAAATGTTTTAAAAGTGGGCCCAAATGCCGGTATCCACAAGGACGTAACCCCCGTTGATATTCAGGTGATACCGAACCATGATTAGCCTCACTAAGAACTAGTTGATTGCTGGAACTCGATGCATGATCAAACTTTCCAAAACCAGGGTGGTTAAGGAAACCTGGGACTACAAGGCAGTTATGGAGATTAACATTTCCATAACTCAATTGTGGAGCCTGGTTAATGGGGACCTGTATCTGCTCCTTCTGTGCATTGGTTTTCAAGGATGATGTTGGACCCGATTTCTCTACCATGTATGACATTTGGTGATCATAGCTCTTCGTAATTTGGTCACCCATCTTCTGCATCATATCCATGAACGGTTCATAATTGTGGATGTTTGCTACAAGTTATCTTGGAGTTAATCATGCAGTGCACCAATCAGACTGAAACGCAATGCGGTTGTATAATCTTACAAAGCATGTTGATCTGGGCCCAAGATAGAGACTCTGGCCTCTTCCTGTTGATGGTGTAGTGACTCATGGTTGCTAGTATGTGACTGGTTGCTGGTGTTTCCTAGAGCCCCTTCCTCAACATTATCTTCCACAGTTGGTGCATCCATCTCTGGTTGCACAGCTATCCCCTAGTCTTTTGCCAAATACTTTTTCAGCGGCATGATGGAATACCAAATTTCTCATAGTGTCTCACCGGGCGTGCCAAAAATTGTGTGGCAGAAAATCTATAATTATAAGAATGCGGGTGTGCCAAACAAATGTCCTTTTGGTTTGTGAACAATTTGACAAAATCAGACGATTAGAGAAAAATAGGAACGAAATCTCTCCAAATGGGTTCTAAGCTTTAACCAAAGATTAAAGACTTTATATGTGAGAAATACCAAGAATGACCAGAGACACAACATAAAGTAATTTCTATTAATTCTCTTACAATTGAGGTTCAATTAGAAGTGAGAATTCATCTTCTAACTAGAATTAAGCTATTAATCTACTCCTAAAATAGATAAGTAAATTGGAATTGAAATTGACAAAGGAAAAGGAAAATAACTATGCAAAAATATATAAAATGCGAAGTGTTTTTTGATTGATCATTGATTCTTTCTCTCTACCATTCTTCATCTTTATATAGGCCACATTGATAACCGCTGCCCAGTAGTTGTGAGAAACCATCCACTATATCCATTATTTGGGCATAGTGGGTCTTTGTCCAAAACGATCTTCATTTTACATGTGTCATTGGCCTGCATCGAAGTAATTGCCAATAATCGTTCCACCATTGACATGGTAGATGCACTGGATTATGGTATTCATTACATTACATCAGCCTACCTTTCCATCAGCCTGCTTTCTGATTCATTCCACAAGCAAAACTTAATTGGACTTAGTGGTAGGGGTGGGCAAACAGTTCGGTCAACCGAAATTCGAACCAAATCGAACTGAAATTTCTAATTCAGTTCAGTTATTTTGGTTTAAAAATTCAGTTCAGTTTGAAACCGAACTAAAATATATTATTCAGTTCGGTTTTCAGTAGCACTTTTACAAACTGAACCGAACCGAAAAACCGATTTTTTTTAGTATATATATATGTAAAATATGCTTACAATTAAAACTCTAAAGACTCATTCACTTCTTAGATCTCACCTCCCCTGACTCTTTGAGTCCTCTCCTTCCCAGTCCCACCATCCTCCTCACCTCCCAGGCTCCCATCGTCCACCCTCCTCCTACCTCACGGCCTCACCATCTACCGCCCTCCTCCCTCATGGCCTCATCCACCGACATCCCTTACGAGTTACGGCCGCCGCCTCCTCCTCTTCAGTCCTCCCTCACGGCCTTACCTCCTCCCACTGACCTCCTTTCTCCCTCATGCAGTCATGCTGATGACCTCCTTCAACTATTTCTCTCTGAATCTTATGTCTACTTGAGCAAGATTTTTGTTGATCTCTTGATTGTGTAATGATTTGATCTAGGTCTAATGGGGTAAGTTTTCTGTAGTAAATGTTGAAGACATTTGATTTTTTTTTTGGGGGGGGGGGGGGGGGGGTTATAGTTTGATTTATGACATTTATGGTTTGTGGAAATTGCTTTGTTCAGTTTTTTTTTTGGTGCCATTTGTGATTTGATTTAGATCTAGTTGGACTTGGCAGGTGTAGTCTAATTTTATGATCATTGAGTCTTAGGTTCAAAAGGATCAGATTTGGGTTAGCATATCATGGCTAGTGAACAGCCATTGATGTTTTGAAATTCATTATATACTGATGGATCTGATTCTATGTTTCTGCCTTCAAACTGCCATTGATGTTTTGAAATTCATTATATACTGATGTTATGATTTTTGAGGGCTTGAATTTTTTTACAATTTTAGTTATCCGAAATGTAAAATCGAACAGAAATTTTATTTCAGTCACCGAACTGAATTAATCAAAATATATTTCAGTTCAGTTTCAGTTTGTTAGTTTTCAAACCGAACCGAACAAAACCGAACCGAATTGTCACAAACCAAACCGAACCGACCGAATGTCCACCCCTACTTAGTGGGCCCATTAAACTTTATTTTATGGTGCAACAATATCAACCTCCTATGATTCAATTAGAAGCCTGTTGATTCACAATAGTGAGAAAAACATAGAACATGCTATTTATTATTTAAGCCGTGTACTGACTGAAGTTGATCAAACATATACATCAATTTAAAAATTATGTTTGGCTTTATTCTTCTCTTGCATTAAACTAAGGTATAATATGTTACCTGTAATAGTGGAAGTCGTGTAAAACTAATGTCATTAAATATATGTTGTCAAGACCCATTATCACTGGAAAAGTGGCAAAGTGGTCTTTAACTTTAATAGAATTCAACCTGTAATATGTCCCACAGAAGGCCACTAAAGAATTAGTCTTGGTTGATTTCTTGGTTAATCATCCATGCTTGTCGAAATCGGATATGTATCTGTTACCCTGTGGGTACTTTGGTCTGATGGATCTAGTACAGAGGAATCAGCAAGTGCAGGATTCATCATCACATCCCCATTTAGAAAGAAGACACAGTTGTCTTTTAAACTTAATTTTAAATGCTCCAATAATTAGGATGAGTATGAAGCTTTGACATTGGCCTTACGATTTTGTTAGAAATGAAGGTCATGATTGTAAAACTAATTAGGCATTCACAATTAGTGATCAATCAATTAGGGGGAAAATATAAAGTGCATAATGACATTTTAGAAAAATATCATTCAGTTGCTTTGAGGCTAATTGATCGGGAGAGAACAAATCCTATTTATGCGCCTTAACGAGCATCTGTTAGTTCCTTTTTATCCTGTTTTTGTATATTTTTACTTCGTTTTCTAGTTTTTGACAGGATTTGGAAGAAATCACCTAAACCAGGCTAAACAGGATAAAAAAGCATAAAGAAAGAAGCTGAAAAAGCCAAGTCGCGCGCGAAGTCCTAAATGTCGCGCTCGCGCGGTCCGCTCGCGCGATCCGTACAGAAATCAAAGTTGCGTATTTCAGTATACTGAAGACTCCTATGCAAACGAAACTGCTGAACGATGTCCAGACTGTAAATTACATCAGTTTCAGTCCGTTTCGGGTTAGGAAGGCTTCCAAAGCTTGTGTAAACTCTATATATATCCTAAATTACTTCAATTTTGAGGTTGGCAATTATTATACACACATTCTACAACCATACTTCCAGCCATTGAAGGGAGGGAAGCAAGGAGAAGAAGAAGAAGACCAAGGGTTTCCATGGCCTCCTCCATCAACTACTTTCCATCCATCACTTCCATGGACGGCTAGATCATAGATCTAGGGTTTCAATGAAACCCTAGCCAAGTAATAGGGTTTTATTTATGTTTTTACTTTAGGTTTATTATGTATGGATGACAGTCACATGTTTAGAGGATTTTTATAAATAAATCGAACTTCTATTGATTAAATCATTACTTTCAGAATGTATTCTTGTCTTAGATCTATTTTGACTGTGATGTGCTCAACGATCTATGCTTGTTGTGCTTGTTTAGATTGTTTACATGTGATGGTGCTTTATTGATTTGTGCTATCAAGTATCCGAATAGTCCATGCCTAGGTTAGACGGATTAGATCACAACCCTAGTTTAGTGTGGGATAATTCGTGCTAACCGAAGATGGATTATGTTGGTGCTTGAACCATGATTATTTTCTTGACGGAGGAATTGGGCTTGTAGCTACAATTCCCCATAATCATCCAACTTAGTAAGCTAAAGTAATTCATAAATATTCCTTATTACGAAGCTAGTGGTGGAGTTGCAATCCTAGGTTCACTTTACATATTTACAAAAACACTTTTAATTGCTTTCATAGTTTAGATTTATTTTTATTGTTATTAGTTTAAGGGTAAATTGCATTTTGTACCCTCAAACTATACCATGTTTTGCACTTTGGTCCCTAAACTATCATTTTTCGCATTTTGGTCCCTCAACTATCATTTTGTGGCAGTTTGCCCCCTCCCTCACTTTTAGCGTCACTTTTGGTGTCACTAAAAAGTGACTTTTTTCGTCATTGAAAGTGAAGGAGGGGGCAAACTGCCACAAAATGATAGTTGAAGGACCAAAATGCGAAAAATGATAGTTTAGGGACCAAAGTACAAAACATGGTATAGTTTGAGGGTGCAAAATGCAATTTACCCTTAGTTTAATTAAAATCAAATTAAAATCCGTTTTCATAATTAACTAAAGTTAGGTTTTAAAATTAAGTCGCTGTAGTTAACCAATCCCTGTGGGTTCTACCTTTGCTTTCACACTACAAATCTTTTGAAAAGTAAAGAACACTTTTTATAACTTGATTCTAACACGATCAATTTTTGGCGCCGTTGCCGGGGATTGCATTACTACCTTTAGTTTTATAATCTTAGTTTAGTTAATTCGTAAATATTAGGTTAGTTTTTACTATTATTTTTTTATTTTCCGTTTTGTTTTTAGTTACTAACTTGTTCTTTTATTTTGTAGTCAACGTTTCCGAGTGGACCAGCTAATTACATCAAAGGAGCTTACGCAAATAAAAATATAAATAAAGTAAAATAAATTGCTTCTTGTGAAACTCGCTTTAAACCACTGTAAGTCAGGGCGCTGTGACGCACTATTTGCATTAGTTTAGGGTTAATTGCACTGCATTAGCAAGGAAACCCGGGGCGCTGGGCTTGACGCGGTCATTGCATTACAGGATAATATTCATGCATCAGAGTAGTTGAGTGCTTGTTATCTTAGTTGCGTGATTGCTATTTTTTTTTTTTAGTTGAGTCATTTTTGTTTTTAGTATACTTTCTTTTAGTTTATGTTAGGTACACGTTCAAATAAACCGGAATTAAAACCTTTTGACTCTGAACTTGAACGTACATTAAGACTTAACAAGCCTTCAAACTTAACTTCTAGAACACGGTTTTTAATAGACGACGATTTGACACCGAAACCAACGTCTTTATTTGAGTCCGAAATACGTAGTACTCTTACAAGACTAAAGAAACCACGCTTTAATAACATAGAACCAATTAAAATGGCAGACATTGGAAATAATAATGAAAACAACCAAAATAACAATGGAGCTAATATGAATAATCTTAATATACCGCCACCTCCTCCACTTTTAGTTGAGCGAGAATTCGATGCACCAAGCGGTGTCTGTCCATTCTGAGGGATACCTTCAACCTAAGCGAGAGGTGACAGTTGAGTCAAGTCAGTCAATGCAAATACAAGAATTAAATAGAAAACTTGACCGACTGATGCAAATGAACAAAACGTCTAATCCACCCTCTTCAGAAGTGTGTGCATTATGTTCCGAACCGTCCCATAATATCTTTGCATGTCCTTCTGCATCCCAATATCCGGAATTTATGGAGCAACACGTAAATGCTATGCAACAATTCCCACAAAATAATTATACTCCTAGGTCGAATAATTTTCCTAACACTTATCGACCCCAATATCAACAAAATCAATACCAACACCCACCTCCTAACCCTAATCCTCCACGGACTAACGCTTTTGAGGAAACGGTGTTGGCATCTCTTAAAAATATTGAAACTCAAGTCCACGCACAAGCACAAATAGTGCACTCTCATACACAATCCACTGCGAAGCTTGAGTCTCAAATGGGACAAATAGCGAATACAATGAGTCGTAGAAACGAGGGGAAGTTGCCTGCACAAACTATTCAAAATCCTAAGGGATAATATGAGATTAAGGGGTCAAGTGAACAAGTAAACGCCGTATCGACTAGGACGACTATTCGGGAAGACGAAGTTGTTAAGATTCCGGATCAAAATGACATTAACTTGAATAAGGAGGGTGAGGAGAGTAGAATTCAAAAAGATAAAGAACCGGTCCCAACTAATTACATTCCAAAGTTACCTTTTCCACCTAATGTTGAGGAACCGTCTAATCTTACAAAGAAAAAGTCGAAAGTTGAAGATATACTCGAGGTATTTAAACAAGTTAAAATAAATATTCCATTCCTCGATGCTATAAAACAAATTCCCGCTTATACTAAATGTTTAAAAGACCTTTGTACACAAAAGCGCAAAATACATAGTCATACTCCTAAAAAGGTCTTCCTCACGGAAAAAGTAAGTTCTATTTTTCAACACTCACCTCCAAAGTATAAGGATCCTGGTACGCCAACGATTTCATGTGTCATAGGTGACACTATCATCCATAGGGCTCTCCTTGACTTAGGTGCGAGTGTTAATCTCTTACCTTATCACGTCTATGAACAATTTGGTCTAGGTGAATTGAAACCTACGGCCGCTACAATACAATTAGCGGATCGTTCTATTAAAATACCTAGAGGAATCGTCGAGGACGTCTTGGTTAAGGTTGATAAATGCTATTATCCTGTCGACTTCATGGTCCTTGACACTGAACCCGTGCTAGATGCTAGGAAACACACTCCTGTCATTCTAGGCCATCCATTCTTAGCAACCGCTAACGCACGTGTTAACTGCCGGACGGGGGTAATGAAAGTGTCGTTTGGGAACATGAACTTAAAATTAAACGTTTTTAATGCTATGGATCAACCTCCTAAAGATGACGATTACCTATGTGAGGCGGAAGGTGAGGTAAGATGGAATATTGAGCCTAACAAAGCAATAAATGTGAGTAACGACAAAGATATAGCGGATGATGAGTGGATGAACCCTAATACCTCGGACCCTAATGCTGAATCTACTCGGAAGGTAAGAAATTGATTTGAACATACTGACAAACCGTCGATTGAATTAATTCGAAGCGACGTGATTTATGCTTACCACCGAGCTCTACCTGATATTCTTAGGGGTACAAAGTCTGATTTTCAACCTCCGTGAGTCTTGAGCTAGAATGGTCTAGCTAAAGACGTAAAAGTTAGCGCTTCTTGGGAGGCAACCCAAGCTTTATTTCGTTCGTTTTTCTTATTTTTGGTCGTTTTTGAGCCTGTTTGAGTCTGTTTTGGACATTCTGGATAGGTTTGGGGGTTGGAATTATTTTATTTTAATATTATATACATAATTTTAGCCAAGAAATGGGAAAAACCCTTCTCGCGCGCGCGGCCCGCTCGCGCGAGACGTTGCTCGCGCGGCCCGCTCGCGCGAGAATGTGTTTTAGTGTTTTTTCTTTCTTTTTCCTTATATGAGCCCTCAGGTTTTTCTCGCACCTGTTTTCGCGAGCGCGAGGAACCTCGCTGGTGCGATTTTCAAAAAAAAAAATTGGGAATTCGCGCGAGCGGAGCGCGACGGCCGCTCGAGCGATTCCCCGTTTTCTTGATGTTTTCTTTTGTTGTCTTACCTATTTCCTCCCCACTTGATCAGGTAGTTTTTACGTTTCTGTTTTTGTTTATTAGGTCATTTTAGATCGAGTTAGTTGTTGTTTTCCTTGTTACATTTATACTGTTTCGTTTTCTTTCCATTTGCTAGTTTAATCTATTTTAGTTTAGTTTTTAGATTTTTATTCCATATTTAGGTTTCATTTACTTTTAATATTCTTTTGTTAGTTTTTTTTATCTAGTATAAACAGGTGGTTCCATTTGGAGCAATTGAACTTTATCGCTATATTCTTATACCTTCACCTGTTTGTGATTGCCGAGATCGACGTACTATCGTTCCTTCATTACGTACTTTCCGTTCTTTCCTTTTATTGTTTCATTAGGGACAATGAAAGGTTTAGGTTTGGGGGTATGCACACATGCACATTATTTTATGCACACCAATTTTCAAATTTTTCGATTTGTGTTTAAATAAACGATGTTACCGACGTTTTTGCAATTTTAAGTCGATACTTCTTGTTAAATAACTTTGATTGTTATAGAATGATGAACAAGGACAGATGTGATTAAACATTTGCTGAAGTTATGATGTAACGTTTTAAGTTATGTATTGTTCGAATCGTAGTTTTATATCATAGATTTGCACATAAACCTATGCACTGCACGTAGTCGTTTGAATACATGTTTGATGTGAACTATAATATGATTCGGATTTCTAGATAACACATAGTGGAGGCTAGACCCAGTAAGCTTTTGAGCCTATCTTTTCTTTTTAGAGGGTTATAAATACATTGTGTTTGTCGAATTTCATTGAAATAGCGCATCTACTTGTTGTTTAGTCTCATTATTCTTGTTTTGGTTGATAGTCAAGTTAAAATATACGTTAAAATATTTTTTTACCATGCTAAATAATCTTCCATTGTAAACATTGAAGAACCGTATTACCCTAGGAAATGATTTTAGGCCCTCTTTGTTTACTACCGACCGATAAAAGATAAAAATTTCCTTAGTTCGCCCTTTGAGCCGTTACAATGCCTCTGTTTCTTTGTTCACCATTATCCTCTTTAAAAGCTCCAACTTGATCAACTTGGAGTATACCACTGGAAGAGTGATCAACTTTTAGTAGTATTAAGGCGATGTGTTGATTGAGAAGAAGAAGAAAATAAGATGCTATTGGGGTAGTTGCTTGGTATTCAATGAATAATCATTTGAGAAGCAAGAAAAGAAAAAAGGAAAAGAAAACAAAATAAAGAAGAAGAAGGTTGAAAAAAATGAATGAGAAAAGAGAATGAAAGAAGATGAAAGTTGGTAGAAGAGATGAATGAAAGAAATCGAACATGCCTTACAATGCCATTCTGAGATTACCTACCTAGTATATCCTTTTTCATTGCCTGAGCCACGTTACAACCTTTGAAAAGTCCTAATTGATCCTAGGAAATATGGTTTAGATATGTAAATGATGGGAGGGGATTAAATCTTGGTAATGATTAATTTTTCTTAATTGTTGGCATCCTATCCATGAGACTACTATTCTTTTGTGTCATGCGTCCTTTTCGAGTCATATGTGAGCATTTCTCGTTTTGAAAATATATTTCCTTTACTCACATATATTAGAAAAATTACACCTGTTTCTGAGTGTTTCATTTGAGAGTGTAATTAACATTGTGAGATTCGTAGTCGAAGCATAGTTGGATGGTTATCCGAGTTATATTCCATGTTCATGACATACGCGTGTTCATTTGACTACCACATCACACACGTGCAATCTTATGAGGAACTCTATTGATTCGTACATTGCATGCACTTGATTGTTTCTCATGATATAGGTGAACGTTTGATTCTATTTCTTCCTGTTCGTTATTCTATTTCGAATCGTTGTTTATAATAAGGAGTACTGTTTATTAGTTTTTTGTTTTAATAAAACTTTTTAAATTTCTAAGTTAATAAAGATGGTTGTGGGTGACTTGTTGATGAGAACCCTCACGAGACTTCACTCGTCCGACTAGGGACACCTAGAGGTTTAAAAGGCTTGTTGCATATGCTAAATGCAATCGTGATCCATACGAAAATGGAATAGATTTTTATTAGTAGTTTTTATTTTAGTTTCGCTCGAGGACTAGCAAAATGTAGGTTTGGGGGTGTGATCGGGAGAGAACAAATCCTATTTATGCGCCTTAACGAGCATCTGTTAGTTCCTTTCAGAATCACTAATCGATAACTTTTTTGAGTCAATAGTAAAATATGTGCCCAGAGAAGAAAATAAGGAGGCTAATGAGTTGGCTCAAATTGCCTCTGGACTTAGGACCCCCATCGATGTTTTTTGGAGGATGATCACAGTTGAAAAAGTATTCAAGTCCTCAATTTTAGAGGAAGATAACAATGTTTATGCAATGCCTCTTTAGACTAATGAAGATGATTGGAGGATCCCAATCATTGTATTCTTGGAAAATTCCAATGCTAACACATACATTAAGATCAGGAGGAAGGCAATGCATTACTTCTTGGTTGACGGTGAGTTGTTTAAGAAGGTGGCAAATGAGTCAATCTTGCAATGTCCTAGTAAGATAAAAGCCTTAAAATTGATGAAGCGAGTGCTCAGTGCATTATGTGGTGCTCATCAGGCTGGGACAAAGATGAGATGGTTGATAAGAAGGTATAATTATTTTTGGCCAACTATTCTAAAAGATTGTATTAACTTTTGCCAAGGGCTGCTAGATTTTCAGAAACATGGGCAAATCCAACATGTACCCGCAATCAGTCTCCAATCAATTATGAAACCATGGCCATTCTGAGGGTGGGGAATGGATATAATCGGTAAAATTAGCCCACCATCATCAAAGAATCACGCTTATATTCTACTGGCCACTAATTATTTTACCAAGTGGGTAGAAGTTATGCCACTAAAATCAGTCAGCCACGTTGAGGTAATCAATTGTGTTAAGGAAAATATTATTAATAGATTTGGATTGCCACAAACCATCACTGCTGACGAAGGCACACCTGTACTGGGGTTGACATGTTCGAATTCACCTTTGAGTATGGTTTCACTATCCTAAACTCAACATCGTTTTATGCCCAGGCCAATGGATAAGCAGAGTCAACCAACAAAATCCTTAAGTTAAATATTCAGAAGATGGTTGATAATAACCCAAAGGTTTGGCATGAATTGTTGTTTAAAGTTCTTTGGGCATATAGAACTTCAAAGAGGTCAAGCACGGGAACCACTCCATTTGTATTTACTTATGGGCATGATGCAGTTCTGTCACTAGAGATAATAGTAAAATCGTTAAGGGTAGATAGACAAAATGATATAGAGGTTGATGATTTAACCAAGCTATGTTAACAGAGTTAGAGGACCTGGATGAGATCAGGCTGATGGCTTTAGACCAGCTCAGACTGCAGAAACACAGAGCTAAAAAAGCCTATAATAAAAGGGTGAAGGCCAAATCTTTCTCCATGGGCGAGTTAGTCATGAAGGCCATTTTACCACTTGGGCTCAAAGACCATAGACTGGACAAATGGTCCACTAATTGGGAAGGACCCTTTGAAATTCATGAAGTGTTAAAAGGGGTAGCCTACCATTTGAGAAATCTGGATGGTCAAATTCACAACAGGCTTATAAATGGTAAGTACTTAAAAAATCATAAGCCGTGTATATGGGAATCATACTTTTGTCAGTTAGAGTAAGATGAGAGAGATCTATCAAGGCTACAACTTATTCTTAATCAGTCTGAAGACTTGGACTTCGAGTTTGTCCAAAGTCAGACTGATGAATAATAAAAAATAGAAATCCATAGCAATATGATGTGCTAGGACGTAAAGCCATGCATATATATATATATATGAGAGTGTGTAAGAAACCAGACACGACATTCAAAAAGCCAAAATATGGCTAGACAAAAAAAATCCATAGTTTTAGCCCCATAACCAACTTGCAAAAGATTCAAACCCAAAAATACGAAGGAGTCTACCAAGTATCTGGAAACATAAAAAAAATCAAGGGAAGAAAGAAGCAAGAAAAGTCAAGGCCCGAGTCCACTAATCATCGATTTGAGCTATAAGTGTTCTCTGTAATTTTCTACACTGTCAGCCATGACTCTTCCTGCACACCCTGAGCAGAAATTTCATCAATCAGTTGGTCTAGTTACCCAAAGACTTTTTCCAAATCAGCCTGTTGAGAAGCATAGTTAGCTTCCATCTTCTCTAAGTCTATCCTCAATTTTTTGATGTTTTCTAACAACCAGGCAAATCTTTTCACTCCAGCCTCAGCAGCATCGGACAAAAAGATGCATTGGTTAGCCACCTCCTCCCTTTTATGGAAAAATTCCTTCACATCAGTTATCTTCTGGGTAGCTTCCTCCATATCAGTTACAATCTTCCTGAATTAGTGTAAGAAGGAAGTCGAGGATGATGAAGAATAGGAGCCGGCGAAATTTGTGGAAAGTAGGGAGACCGCACTCTCTATAGCCTCTTGTTGGCCCAGGGCATTCTGAAAAGTTGAAGAACGTAAAGAAGCCAAGAGATCCTAGACTTGGAGTTAAGCTTAAGTATATATAGGAGTTGCCACAATAGGAGTTGGTTTCGGGGGTGGGGGACCTAAGTCTGATGTTTCGTGCTCTGAGACAAAGGTCTTTGACATTCTGAGAGCCCTAGGAGGTTAAAATAAAAAAAAAAAAAGTGGACAAACCTGATCCCACATCCAAAGAAAAGGGTTCAAGAAAGAGAATTTTTTGAAGCTGAGGAACCTTGGATGGTTGAAGTAAATCAGCAGGATCCTTAGACGTACCAATGTTACTCTAGCCAATTTATGGAGAAGACTTGACCAGAGGACTTCCTAGAGAAGAAGGAAAATGCCCAAGAGTTTTCACAGCGCCAGATTGATGAGCTGATTAAGAAGATGCTGGAGAAGCACTTCAGGCTGGCTCATCGTGCAGTTGTTTTTTAGCACGGGCCTTTTTCCTGGCTTTCTTTGCCGCCCCGGGAGTTTCTTGTTGAGGAATGGATTCGATTTCTTCTTCTTCTTCCAACTAGATAGGATAATCTTTAGTAGTCTATTCCAAGGTGGGTTTATTGGCCATCTCTTTATAATCAGGAAGTTTGGTGTCCCTAGAACTACGTCAAATTGGAGTTGAAGAGGAAACCTTTACGGGAGCAACCGTCTTTTCAGTTTGAATACCAATGGAAGGCTTGGAAGGACTTGACCAAAAGAAAAGAAGTAAATATGTTTGGTCATAAAAAGGAAAAATAAGTCAATCAGACCTAACACCAAGCTATCCAATGGGTATCGAGACGGACTAGCTGGTCTAGGAGATATCTAAGCAGTCTAATGACTAGATAGGGGAACACCTCCAAATATAGAAGTCAGGGGAATGCCAGACTGATAGCCAACCACGTGACTCCCATAGACACTTCACTCTGGACAATTGGTTCTGCAATCCCAAATTCAGCCAGGGGTGGAAAAGGGCATGTCCTCCTGACCTAATTTTTAGTAAAAGCTTAGAGCTGCTTCCAATTTGGGGCTTTTCCATGTTTCTTCCTATATTCTTGGGTTTCTTTTCCACCCTTTCCCTTTTCAGTGTGATTTGGATTTGATGTGCCCTCTAGATCGACTCAGAGGGTTTTTGAGGATTCTATTTTAATTTGAAAAACTATTCAAACTTTACGATGGAGTCATCGTTTGCTTTAAGATCAGGATCCATACCTTGGCTCTTCTTCTGTTTGCTTGCAATCTGAACAACAGAGGGATTAGTTGTTGGCGATGGTGGCATTGGAGACAATGCATTTACTAGAACGACATAATCAGGGAAGCAATCATCAAAATGCTTGAGCCAAAATGTATCAAAGGAGGGAGCAGAAGCAGGATTATGAGAGAAAGGATGAAACTCAAAGCATCTAAGGAGAAGCTTATTCAGTTTGTCTACTTGTTGGACTGCCTCATAAGTCTTAAAAATAGTGCGGGCTAAAAGTTCTGGGTTGGCTGATGAAAAGTTGGGGTAAGGAAGAGCTTGGGTCAAGCCAAATTGGTGGGGGAAATAATTTTGAAAATAGGATTCCACTCCACATTGTTTGTTACCTGAGCTCTCTTTCATTATGCGGTGGTGGAAGTCTCGAGAAGTAAGGTAGTATACCCATATTTTAGGGTAACTATTCGACTCAAGAAAAGAGGCTTTAAACCAAACAGGCCCATAGAGAGGAGGATGTTAGGGTAAGAACCTAGAAGGAAATGGAGTCCTAAGGGAGAAGAAGAAGCTCAAACTGTTGGAAAACCCGAAGGGACTAGAAGAGAATGTGGCCAAATTTAGGCCATAAAAAGAGAGGTCAGACACTATGGTGCAAGAAGGGCTAATCTCAAGGAAGTATAGGTGAAGCCATAATTGTAAGATCCATAGAGGGCCACCCTAAGTATCCAAGTTAATATTTATCAGTCTAAAACATCCCCTGTATATCTGAGCAAGAAGGAAATGGCCTAAGGGGAGAACTTTTCCAGAAGCCAGGGCTAAGGTCAAGGGCAGATCGGATTTGACAATCTTAAAAGAGGGTGGACAACTCAAGTATTTGCTAACCAAAAAAGTAAGAAGGCAAGATATTCAGCATCAGTCAAAGGCCCATCAGCCTTCTTATGGTCCAAAATAAAAGACTGATAGCTAGTGTTTTTCTCAAAGCCAACAGCAATGGAAGAAATTGAGTAGGTCCACTGGGATAACATAGCATTAATGGGATTACCATCTAGCCTCACCCTAATCAGGGCAACCAAATCAAGAAGGGTGGGGGACATCATCCCACAAGGGAAGTGATTGGAATCGGTAGACATGGACCAAAAAGCCAAAGAAGAGGACAGAAGAGGGATGTTCATAGGCAGGGGCTGTGTGGATAATTGAATCAGGTCATGGATGTTTTGCTTTTTCTGTTCGTTTAGTTTGTGAGGAGTGACTCTAGCCACCCAAGTTAGCCATTCCAGTAGGGGTTTGGAAGGCCAAAAGTGTATATCATTACTATTGCTCCATCTGTGGAGTGGACGATAAGGATGCTCAGACAGGAATAGACCATTCTTCAGGAAAAGTTTGGAAACTCTGGGAAGAACAAACTCTTGAGAACACTCGAACAAATAATGGGAGAGGTAAAGTCAGGAGAAGGTTCTAATACCTACAGACTTACGCCCTCAAAAGTGGCGCTTTAAAATTGCTACAGGGTTTCTTAAGCCCGTGATGTAGGGTCAGTGGCCATCTCTTCTATGTTGGGGGATGAAGTTGATTCAGGTTGGATTTCAGCCATGAAGGCTAGAGCTTAAAGAGCTTAGAGACGTAGAAAAGGAATAAGGGTTTGGAAAATGGTGACAAGAGTTGTGATGCCAAAAGGAGTGGGCATAGAGTTAAATAGGAGAGGTATAAGGGGGAACGGAAGAGTTTTGGAGTTGGAATTTGATTTAAATTGAATCTTTCCTAGAATAGCATTGGTTTCAAATTAGAATTCCCTAAGAATAGGGATGAAAGTGAGACAATGGTGCAAATCAACAATAATAAGAAGTCAAGTAAGCGTCTTTTCAAGAAGAGTACCTTTATTTTTGAGTTGCCACCTCACTAATTCCGAAAATGGCGGTTATGAAGAGGAAAAGAAAAGATGAGTTCTTTTAATTTTCGTTTGGACCTGGTGGGCCAATGTCCCATATGGCAAAATCCCTTTAAGTACTAGTTTCTTAAAACTTTTACTTGAAGGGATGTTGGGGGGCATTGTTTACACCATAAAATAAAATTAAAATGCACCAACTAAATCCAGTTAGGTATTACACGTGAAGTGGATATAAAAGCAGACTAATGGGAAAGGCAGGTTGATGCAATGTAATGAACGCCAAAATACAATACGTCTGCCATGTCAATGGTGGAACGGTTATTGGCGGTTATTTCTATGCAGGCCAATGACACGTGCAAAGTGAAGATCATGATTGATGCAGTTTTGGACGAAGACCCATTATGCCCAAATCATGGATATAGTGGACAGTTTCTCAAACTATTGGGCAGTAGTTATTACTGCGGTCTATAAAAAGACGAAGAATTATAGAAAGTAAGGATCCCGGATCAAGCAAAAACACTTATCATCTTTATGCATTTTGCACTGTTATTTCCTTTGCTTTGTCAATTTCAATTCCAATTACCTATTTTAGGAGTAGATTAATAGCTCAATTCCTATTAGAAGATGAATTCTCACTTCTAATTGAACCTTGTTTATAAGAGATTTAATATAAATTCCATTTTTTTTTTATTTCGTTGATCATTCTCAGTATTTCTTACATTTAAAGTCTTTAATCTCTTGCAAGTAGAACCCATTTGGAGAGATTTAGTTCCTCTTTCTCTCTAATCGTCTAATTTCATCAAATTGTTCATAATCCAAGAGGACATTTGTCTAGCATGCCTATATTCTTATAATTATAGATCTCATGCCACATAGCATGTCACAGACACCACGTCAGTCCGTTCCCCACTTTTAAGAACATATGCACAGTCGACAGCATGATAGGGACATAACGATTCGAGAAAAGACATATCATTTCTTTTACCATGGACAGATCAGATTGAGTTATGGGCTGATTTCCATAGTGGAACTCAACAGCCTTCTCGAGAGTCGCACGGCTCTCTGCCCAGTGTCACTATGGCACTCGACCCCGGAAGTTGTGATTTCACTCTTAACTTCCCAAACTTTGTTCTCTCACCTCAGTTGTCATTTTTGGGCTTGTGATATATTGTTGGAAAGGTATGGAAGTCTATTTTACAATGCTTTTGGTCTCATTAAAACATAATTTGTAGATTTTGAGTTATGATGAAAAAGGTGAGGCTGACTCCGAAAAGGAGCTAGCTGGAAATGCGTAGGAGGGCTATTTTGGCATGAAAATTCTCCTAAGTGGTTTATGTTCAATGTGAAGGCTTGAGGCATTATTTAAATTTAATTTAGGAATATTTTGTAAAGGAGCTCTCGGGATCCCACCCCGAGGTCCAGATCTTTCTCGGTAAAGGCAATTTTTGTCATTTCATGTGAAACGGCTGTCCTAACTTGCGTTTTTGTTTCTGAATTGTGTTTCTAATGTACCTAAGCCTTCCTGGAGTTTATTCTAACGTATCTAAGAGACCACGGTGCTTCATGGAATTCTGCTTCATGCAATCAATAAATCCTGATTCCAGTCATCGCGTTGTTCTTAAGGCGGGGTTCCTTTTATCGAACAACTGAACCAAACCACTTGATTTTTATTGGATGACATTGAATTAGTCCCATCATAGTTGAAGGTGTTCCCACTGCAAAAGTGTTGAGAACCAAATTTGGGATAAAAATTTTTGGGAAGCATATGATTGTTCTTGTAGGTGGATTGGGGGCTTTTGTGTGTTGCTTAAAAATTGGATACCAGATACGTTTCATGTTTTCATTTTTTTATTAAAAAAAATCAGTAATGATACCAAACAAATTTTTTGTTTTCATTTTTCGAAAAAAAACAAAAATTGGTTTCTATTTAAAAAAAAAACACTAAAAACTAAAAAAAAAAAAAGAAAAAAGAAAATGTTACCATTGCGAGCCCTAGTTAATGGTGCTGATTTTTTTTTCGCTACCCTATTCCCTTTATATGCTATTATGGATGTGGCACAACAATGAACTTATGGGTGACAATTGTGCCATTTCGGTCTCATAGTTGTGTTGTGTTATAAATGTGTCGTTCTTTAATTGTGTCTAGAGGTGTTAAACGAGCTGGGTTGGGCTCGAATATATTCGACCTAATAGGGCTAGATGTTCGGGCCGGGGTCGGGGTCGGGGGATGTCTGGACTGACTCAGTGAACCGGTCCCATTAGGGCCAAGCCGAGTGGAGCGGGCTAGGGGGCTAGGCTGGGACAGTCCAAGGCAGACGGGCAGGGGTAGTCTACAAATCAGAAGTGCATGCAATTGTACAATTAAAAGTAGAAAATTTGCAATTATTATTATTTTTTTGTTTCTTGAAAAACATATTGTATATCACTTCTAATGGTATTTGTGTTGGAATTTAGGTTTTAAATAAACTCAAATTTACGTGCAGCGGAATATAAAGTTTAAAACTTTGTCACTATATTCGAGATCTACTTCTTATTGAATCTATTAATACGTAGAAGAGAGTATAACTTTGTGGTCTTGAACCCAATTTAGAAAATCTTCTATTTGAATGTCCAGTAGCTTTCTCCTAGCAAGTTTTCACTCTTATGTCTCCTTGAATACTTCCCGGAAGGCTAGGGTTTTTGGGAACCCTAATAGAGAGATGAGGAGGGTTAGAGACTATATAATTAGGTCTGGACTTCTGACAGCTAAAAATGACGAACAGTATATTCTGTCTTGCAAGTCCTCCTATTTATAAGTTTTCTAACTGACCTTAGTTTCAATCGATTGAACCTTGTCCAATCGATTGGATCCAATCGGTTCACCTCTTTTTTTCTTTTCCAAGTATTCTAATGGAACTAAGAATGGGACCTCTTAGGTTATTAATTATCGGCTTAGATTAGTTATTAGGTTTTCTGCGATCAAACTCTTTTAGTCAGAGAATTAACTAACTGATCAATTAGCGTTAGTACCACTAAATAACGATAACTGCACTCTGATGCATACGAACATATCCGAAATGGTAACTAGACTCGTAAGATGACACTAATGTCCCTCTACCTTTAACATTTGTATTCACATTCAGGTAGTCGGATAACCAGAACTGTCAACCTGAACTGTGAATACACTTTTCATTCCTTGAGTTTCTCTCATGATTACCAAGTATGTCGATAACTACTTATCAACAAGACTGCAGTTCTCAGTAATCAACTCTGCGACATTCTCAAAAGAATGCTTACTCTATTATAGAGGTTAGATTCTTTCTTGATAATGTACATTCATAACATCATGCAATATAATTACCCAATATACCCAGGTGTTGATCTTGAAGACCTCTCACTAATTGGTAAGTTAAAGTAACCATACACATGACTTGTGTTCGGAATCGTCTCAAGATTAAGACCACATATCATATACAAGTTATGAGTTTCTATTAACTGCTGAGAGTGTTTGATGTCAATAGGAAACCTCATGGTCTGTCAATGCACATTAGTATTAACATATCAACTAAGAGTCACGTACTCTAGTGAATGAGATACATCACTCCATCCTATGATAATTAATTATGCTAAGTGTAAACCTGATGAGATATCCAATCTTTTCATCCACTACGATAATTGTAAACATCAAGGAATAGTAATTTGCATCTCTCTTATATGCATCTCATACATATAAACAAATTACTTGCAACAATGTTTAAGGATTACAATCAATTCAAACATTCAACTCATGAAATATACATAACAAAATATAAACTGATATCCATAAATATAAAAGTCATAATGTCTCACTCACAAAATAATCAGTTTGAGGGCATAATCTTGGCCAACAATTTATATTAATAGATTGGTAGGCAGGTTATAAATAAGTTTGAACAAAACGTGTAATGCGTTCTTCTTCAACCAAAGTAGAAGGCATATTAGATGCATAAGTAAATATTCTTGTTATGTCTTCTCTCATTTTTTTTTATTATATAGAAAATTTCCAAAATTTGTGACAGTAGTAGCAAAAAGTTGAGATTGTACTCGGCCGTCTGCCACTACCCAACCTCTAGGTCAGGATAAAGGACTCGGGCTAGCTACTCATCCAGCAAAATAGTCATAGTACAACTCGGGCATGGATTCAACGATTCCTAGATGAACCACCAACTAAGGCAACCTAATCTGGTATTGCTAGGATAAGGAAGTAATTATCCAATCAATCTCCTAAATCTATTAGGGGGGCCTATTTGTATAAGGAAACCCTTTTTACTATTAAAAAAAATAAGAAGGGGTGGGGAGGGGTGGGGGGGGGGGGGGGGGGGAGGGGGGATTGTGTGTTTCTCTCCTTCTACATAGATTTGAAATCACTCATCCCTAACCCTATAGAATATTATAGCCGGTTTCATAATTCTCCTGGCGAGATAACAATACTCTAGTCAGCCAAAGTTTCCACATACAAATCACTGTCTAAAATTTCACTTAGACATTTATTACACTCTAAACATCACACCCGACCCATATAACAAAATCTGGCATCATCAAGTAGTATATTATCAAACGCACTGAAAAATAATAAGGAAAATTTTCGTTTTCAATACTTAATTGGGCTATCAAATACACCCTTAGGGCTTGTTTGATAAAACTGAAAATTAAGTACTAAAAATTAAGTGTTGAATTTTAAGTACTAAAAGTTTTAAGCGATTGAAATTTTAATATTGAAAACAGTGTTTAAAATATTGAAATAGAATGCATTCGGTGATTATTTTTATTGCAAAATTTACTTACAATTTTCAGTAGATTTTTCAATACCTTTTCAAATTAGTAGTATGCTATCAAATGCATTGAAAAAGAATAAGTGGTGAATTTTTTTATTTTATCTAATACTGCATCCCATGACATCAAGGCATGATTTCGGGCGCTTCCCACACTCAAAGTGGCAAAATTGGTCTATAATTTTGGCTAGAATGCTAATCAATCATGGTGAGCCATGTGAATTAACTAATTAGCACCAGAGAGAGAGAGAGAGAGAGAGAGAGAGATGAATAGTTACTTTAAAAGGTAAATGGTTCAATCTAACTAAATTCCCATTGGTCATGCCAATATATTGAATCCGGTTTTTGAAGGATAACGTGCTAATGTTGAAAATGGAATGGTCTTAATGGAGTCTTACATTACTAGTATATTATATAGTTTGACTGAATATGTATAGTCGGAAGATCGTGGTGATCACGCTCGATCAGGTTCATGTTCAATCGTTGAATTTAATGAGTACTTTTGCTTATAGCATAATCAATTAGAAGAAAATTTGCTTTTGGAACATGTGATGAAGCAATATTTTAGCATATGATTTTTTTTTTTTTTTTTTCCTTTCTAAAACCTGGAATAAAGTTCCCATGTGATCTCAACTGACAGACGACATTTGGAAGGTTTGTCTTAAAATTTTGATTTTTTTTTTACTTTCTTCTGTTGCGTGATAAGCTCTAGTCTAAGGTACCCCACCCCACTCGGCAGTGGGAAAAATGCATTTGGATCAGAGGACATATATATAATCACTTTATTGTAATCATCTCAATGATTGTTTGCTCACATTAATTACAGATTATCAGAACGAATAAACGGACCCCATCCTCATCCATTTGCAGCTACTGTTTTGTTCCGCCAGTATACATGCACGTTATATATACTTTCACTAAGAATAGAGTCTAGGGGTGTGTATATATACAAGGGGGGGCGACCATAAATTTACAATACAACCAGGTATTTTTTAATGCATTGTGCATCCATCGCTTAGAGCATCTCTAATGGGCTACCAAATCTATTATCAAAGTCATAAAATGATAGCTTATTAAATTTAACCCACTCTAATGTTAGACCAAATGCTCTACCGAAAAATGACAAAGTCATTTACATTGTCAAATTTGAGAGCTCAAATGACTTTTGTCAAATGAGTGGGCCCCACGAATATTTGCAATATCAATGAATATATTTTGTGCTTTTACTTTTATACCCTTCTAAATGTCTATAAATAAAAAACTTAGAACCCAATTTTTATATTGTGCACTCTTGTCCAATTTTATTATTTATTTTTTTTCCTTACAATGGTTGGTTGAGTGTCACCCAATATCCAATTGTTGGTAACTTGCAGTCACAAAATAATTGAGTGTCTCCATCTCCATGATTATGTACTTTTTTTTTTATTAATGAAAATATTAAGCTCTTGTTAAATTCATTAAGCCGTGGAGATTCATAGATTAACATTTAATTACAAACATGCATACTAGCATTTAACAATATTGTAGGTGAAAGTTGAGAATGGTAGGTGAAAGTTGACTAGGAGAATGGTAGTTGACCCAAAATTTGGTAGTTTGGATGAAATTTACCATTGGAGCAATATTGTCAAAATATAGCTTTTTGGTACTGTAACAATTTCAAATTATAGCTTTGAGATGAAAAAAAATAGCTTTTTGCATTAGAGATGCTCGTAGGTCCCAATAGATAATAACAATGTGTCATTGTCTAGTAACTTTTAGTATCATTTTCTGGTAACTCTTTAAGCTGCCATTTTATAGTAACTTTTTTTTGGTGTGAATTGGTAGTAACAATGTTATACTCCCTCTAACCAAGTCCCTTGTGGCCGAGTGGTAAGCTTTTTGGGTGTACTACCCAAAAGGTTTAGTGTTCGAGTCATGGGGGGCGTGGCCACTGGAGTATTCACCCGGCGCCTCCAGGCCTCGGGGATTAGTCGAGGTGCGCGCAAGCTGGCCCGGACACCCCGATTACCAAAAAAAAAAAATGTTATACTCCCTCCGTCCTATTTTATGCGTCCATCTTTCTTTTTTGGGATGTCCCAAAATTATTGTCTACTTTTCTAAATTAGTATGTTAATTTTACTTAGTTTCCCCAACTACCCTTCTTTGCAATCAACACCAAAATAAAATAAAAAAAGAAAGTGCAATGATTATGGGCAATTGTGGAAAGTAGGTGTAGATTTTTTTTGTCCCCTTAAATAGTTGGATTCTCCGAGATGAACACATAAAATGGGACGGAGGTAGTACTGAGTAGTAATCAAGTGTCAAATTATAACTTTTTTATAAGATATCATTGTGTTCACTTTTAAATAAATAAAATGAGTCTTAATTGTCACCTAATTAAATATGATCTTTAAAATAATTTTATAATGAGCACACAATAGTAATTTAATATTTTTTTTAAAAAAAAATTATTTTGAGTTAATTATATCTACTCTATATAATAAGAAGACAGCCACATTTAGCAAGCACGTCAAAAAATATGAACTTCCTCTTTTGCCCTTCATTATATCATAATTACTCATATATCTATCTATACATCGTAAGGATATATTGATTTCTGTGAGGATATATCTGTCATTTTGGACAAATAATTACATTCAAGTCAGCTTTTGAAATTTTATTTAATATAATAATGAGGTTTTAATCAACAATCTTGTGTCTAATTACATTTGGATCAACAATTTTTGGGAGATTTATTATTGACTTCAAAAAAAGTCAACAAAAGTGGCTATTTTGGTAGCTATTTAGAAATTGGTCACTAATATTTACAATTTGGTCAACTTCTTCTCTCAAATGAGGTTTCAATCAACAATTTGTGTCTAATTACATTTGGATCAATAATTTTTGGGATATTTATTATTCACTTCATAAAAAGTCAAAAAAAGTGGCTATTTTAGTGGTTATTTAGGAATTGGTCACTAATATTTCCAATTTGCTCAACTTCTTCTCTCAAATTTAGGATTCATATATTGTAATATGTGTAATTGCATTTAGGTCAACAAGTTTTGGGATATTTATTATTCACTTTAAAAAAAAATTTAAAAGTGGCTATTCTAGTGGCTATTTAGGAATTGGTCACTAATTTCACATTTTGGACAACTTCTTCTCTAAAAATTAAGTTCGGTATATCTAAAATGTCAAATAAAGTGGTTATTTTAGTAGCTATTATGAATTGATCACTAATATTTACATTTTGGTCAACTTTTTCCCTCAAATTCAGGATTTATAGATTGTATTCGAATATCAATTAAGGCCTACAAACACATTCATGCCATTTTTTTTAGAGGAAATACCCTACTTGTGTCATATATTTTTAGTGGCGCTTTATTAGTTACATTTACTACTCATGTATAAGATAGTCATAATTATCAATTTCTTTCAGAAGAGTTTTAGATTAAATAGTTAAATTTACAATTTCCTATTTAACTATTTTAACATCTTATTACCTCTAATGTCAAGATTAATACACAATATATCTAGGAATACAACTATCCGACGGGCACGTGCCTTGCACGTGCACCCACACTAGTATATATATATATACAGACCGTTTCTTAAACGGACCATATACGTCGCTAAAAACTAATATGTTGATGGACTAGGCCGTTTAAGAGCCTGGCTGCATATATATATATATATATAAATGTCCCCTGTGCTGAGACTATTTTTCATTTTCACCCCTGTACTTCAGATTGTGTCACTACTACCCCTGAACTTTGGACTAAACTTAAACCTATAGTAAATCATTTAAATGTAACGGGCATATAAGCCATGTTTGGAAGCAACTTTTGAAGTATACCTTATATTTTCCTTGTATTTTTTTCATACTTAAATAACATTAAAATTTAAAAAGTCTTAAATTATGAATAAAGGAAGAGAGATGATTTTCAATACTCAAAATGTTTAATTTATTTCTCAACTTATTCTCTTTTCTTTACTATTTTCCTCATTATTTTCCTTATTAACCAAACAAAGGGAAATTTTTTCTTCTATATTTTCATTTCTTTTTCATCAATAAATCCAAGAACCAAACAAAGCATAGCTTATAGAAAACCAAACTAATATTTTCCTTTCTTTTTTCCTCAATAAATTCAAAAACCAAACAAAGCCTCAAAGAAAACTACTGTGTGTGTGTGAGCATGCGGGAAAATGGGCAAGGATCTTAATTTGTCAAACATGCATGCATGTCAAGAATTTGAGTAATGCTATGCTTCCCAAAGCTTTATTTCACAAGTGCTTGTAAATGATGTGGCAGTAGGTTCGGGTTTAATACAGCGGGACCAGTTGAATTTTAATTGAATGTTGTTTATCTGACCCCACTACCATATCATTTGAGAAACATATTTAAAATAAAAATTTGGGAAACATAGCATTATTCTAAAAAAATTTATCATGAAACTATAGCATATAAATAAATAAAAATACCCATCGCGTGTGTGTGAGTTAATAGTATGCGTATATCTTTGATTCCATGTCTTTGATGCACAAATTAAGCAGTAGTTTTCACTATGTTAAAAGGGACGTAAAATTTACGTTCATGATTTATGCACGTTGCCCTGTTTCAGGGTTTCCTTGTTTCAGCCATTTTTTTTAATTTATTTTTATTTTTTATATTTATAGAGTTTAATTGCATGAGATCATTTACTTTTGACTTCGAGAGAGAGAGAGAGAGAGAGAGAGAGAGAGAGCTAGTTTTGCACATGATGTCAAAGACAATTGTTGGGACGACGAGGTTAAATAATTGTGAAGTCCATTTACATTCAAATGTTAGAGGTTATCAAAATCACATACATACTAATTTTATAAAGAGTAATTTTTTAGACACAACTTTCATATAATATTTACACAATTTTTTTAAAAGATGTGTCTTATCTCTCGTGTGATGTCACTGAACCCCACAGTGATACTAGAGAGAGATAAACACATGATTGTTTGAAAATTTTATGAAAATTGTATCCCAAGAATTACTCTTTTATAAACTACATCAAATACATACATTGGGTAACCAAAATTTTTCTTGGTTATGAAGAATATCTTCTTCTTTTTTTCTTTTTTTGGTTTTCCAAGGTAACCCCAGGTCTTCCGCCCAAGACTAATCCTCCGAGATACTGGCGGACACCGAAGTGGGGATCTCTCCCAAGATAAGTTTTTACATACACAAAAACTCGAACTTGAGACCCTTGCTTATTTATCATGAACAATGATCTTATTCTGAATGTGATATACTACTCAAATTGCTTCATGATATGTACAAATACACGTATGGTATTTAGGGGCGGATTCATATAGTTGTCCCTCTTAACTTTTGAAAACCTTTTATTTTCGGCCTCAAAGTTCTAAATTTATTTTTAAATATTCCAATAATTCAAACAAATTAATTTTGCGCCCTCCAATCAAAAAATTCTAGATTTTGCCTCCCAACCTTAATTAAGCTGCTGGATCCCCTCTCTCTCTCTCTCTCTCTCTCTCTCTCTCTCTAGGGTAATGTCATGTGTACATAAAGTGTGCACATAAAGATATGGTCCATTCACTTTGGTGGGATCCATGCCTGCATATATGCGACCCACCGAAGTTAATGGCCGATCTTTATGTGCACACTTTATGTGCATGAATCATTACTCATATATATATATTTATATCAATTATCCATAAATTATTGTACTCATTAATTAACCATTGCATTAAAAAAAAAAAAAAAAAAAAAAGAAAAAAAGGAAGAATTTAGCCACCTCAATAACACCGAGTATCTACAGCCCTTCTGTCACTCTGTGTTAGCTGAATATTAAAAATTAAGTGATAAATTACGGCTTTCAAGAAATAAAAAAGTGATTGTTCTGTAAAATGTAAGTGTTTAGGTGAACTTAAAATTTCAACACTTAGACAAATCAGCTCAAAAATTAATAATAATAATAATAATAATAATAATAATAAAAAGAAGTTTAGTATTTCATAGAACCCACTAAAATCAAGGATCAGATGTGTTGAATGTTGTTGGGGGTGTGATTGAGGGAGTGGGTATATCATTATTGCTTAATATTTTATCACTTATGGCCCGTTAGTTCATGGATTCTTAGGGTGGATTTTGATTCCATCCTAAGATTACTTGTAATCTTATAATTTATTCTTGTTTGGTTCATGGATTATTCATTGAATTATGGGTCCCATTGAATTTTGTAATACCATGTATTTTCAATAAATATTTATGCACAGAGATTCTATATAATTCCTTTGATCATTCATGAAATTTTACCTTCGATCGATCGAAGCTCGTTCGAGCGATCGAGAATCTCCAAAGTTCAAGCGATCGAACCCTGTTCAATCGATTAAAACCCTACCGACCTGAATTTAATATGTGGTCCTTACTTCAATCGATCAAAGCCCTTTTCAATCGATCTAACTGACCGATCTGAGTTTGAGCGATCGAACATCTCTCGATCGATCGAACCTGTAATGATGAAAATTCCCAGGTTTCCCGCAAAACCAGCCACCTGCACCCATCCCCTCTCTATATATACATTAGTTTCGTGTGTGTGAGGGTGTTGGCTAAACCAAGAGAGTTGGAGAAGGAAAGAGAAGGAGGAAGAGAGAGACAAAGAGAAGGTGGAGGAAAGAGAGAGAGACCCCATTAAAGCTCAAAGTTGGAATTCAAGCCAAATGCGCCCTTAGCAACTTTTGGTGAGTTCCAAACTCATTCAATAGCCTAGTTATGATGTTTTACAAGATTTTGTACATTTAATAAGGACCTAAACACTCCCTACCAAATTCTGTACGTTCATTGCAGAATCTAAAGAAGACGGAGTTCGACTGATCGAGCTGCGTTCAATCGATTGAACATTCCCGAATCTCAATCGATCAAAATGGCTTCAATCGATCAAGACCCCATTGACTTCAATCGATCGAGAATACTTCGATCGATCGAACATCACGGTTCCTCAAGCGATTGAGAGGACTTCAATCGATCAAACCTAGCAGAACATGGATATGTTCCTTAAGTCTATAATTCATAATGTTTAGTTGTTCAATCGTTGTTTCATGTTTCTATTATGTGATATTATGGATTACGGAGGTAATGTGATGCGATTATGAGATTGAGATAATATGGTGAGTAACGCAGTTAGGTTCGGAACGTTAGTAATAATATGTTGCGATAACGAGATAAGGATTGGAGATAATAACCGTGGGTAGCATTGAGTAGTTGGTGTTGGAGTCAATGGGTTATTGGTTATCTTTAAGGTTATGTGAGTCGAACTGATGATTCGTTCAGGTTGAATCCGATAAGTGTGTAACAAGGATTTAATCATGATCATGAGAATTATGGGTGCACAGTACTCGTAAGCATTCTTAAAAGCAGTGAATAGTAAGAGTTCTTAAAAGCGATGAACAACAGTAGATGTGGCACGCCATGGTTTGTATTTACCAGAGCTATATATGTACGATACTCGCAAGAGTTCTTAAAAGCGATATAGCGATGAACAAGAGTATTGGTACATCCGTAGACTAGTCGTTATATGAGAAAGATGTATGGGTGCTCGCAAGAGTTCTTAAAAGTGGTATAGCGGTGCACAAGAGCACTGGTATGTTGTGATGATATAATCAGTTCGAGATAGTCAGTTGGTATTGGTACAGTAATGTATCTGAATAAAAAGCGGAAGAGATATAATTAATATCGCTGTTATACAGTTTGTAACTGGTAATTATGTTATTTCTTTGAAACTGTTGACACGACTAAATAGTTGTGCGCTCTTGTGCAACACCCAAGTGTAGGTGATCGTGCAAGTAATACTGGATAAGTCCAGGTGGATCCCACAGGGAAGGAAAAGGAAGAATATATACTAAGTTATAACCTAAAGAAAAGAAAATTAAAATGAATAATTGGAGGTATACTAACAAATCCTAATTAATTAAATTAAACTAAATAATAAACTAAAGCATAAAGAAACATAATAATTAAACAACTAAATTAAAGGTGTTGGAAATACGTGAATCCACATTGATCCTAACCATCTACCATGCATACTCATTAATGTTCTATGGAGTTCATTACTTTTCAGCATCCGTATTTTTCTAAAGTTATAGAATCAATAGCCCTTTCATGACCGGGACTATATCATCACAGCTGATTTAAAATACTTGGAAGACGGTTTAAAACAATGGTTATTACTTGCAATCTAAATGGTGTTAGCATTCAAAGTGGTTTTCAAAAGTCATTGAAGAAAATAGCCTTAAGGCTTTAAGTTCTAAAAACTGTTTTGACAAACTGAGCTTATTGGGACAATTTGATAACATATTTCAAAAACAAAAAGTCAAGGAATACTTAAAAGAATCATCTCAAGATTCTGCAAGTTCGATCGATCGAAGCGCTCTCGATCGATCGAACATCATCATCCTTCAATCGATCGAAGTGCCTTCGATCGCTTGACTACGGCCCTGGTTCGATCGATCGAAATACCTTCGATCGATCGAGCCCAAGATTTCTAAAGGTTGCATGGAAGAGGCTAAGAATCAATATTTCATCACATATTTCCAACGTCTAAACTACGAAAACATGAATAAACCAATACAAAAATAGTAAAACATAACAATCATTAACATCTAAAGTAATAAACAATCATATAAAGAAAAGGGAGAAGAAAAACCTGAAGATAATATGAATATAACTTGTAATCAACATCAATCTTGAGTTTAACAATGGAAAAGGAGGAAGAAAACTTGAATCTAACCTAATCTACACCTAATCTAACCCTAAAATTACCCTAAAACTGCTGTTTTCTGCGTTCTGGAGCGTCCTCCCTTCGTCTGGTGTCAAAACGACTTATATATAGGGTTCCCGCAGAGTTTACGCAACTTTTGGGTGAAAATAAGGTTCGATCGATCGAGCTTAGTTCGATCGATCGAGCTTAGTTCGATCGATCGAAGGTTCGATCGATTGAACTCTGCTCAATCGCTTGAACTTCTCTGATTTTGACAGCACTGCGCACCAATGGGAGAATGGCCATAACTTTTCACTCGGACCTTGGATTGACCTCCCGTTTGCGGCCACGCGACCGTAACTCAAAGATCTACATTTTATATCTCTGGGAAAATATTCCAAATCTGAAGTATTCATTGTCAAAATTGGCGTTTGCTCAGCTGCTTATGTTGTTCTCTTCACCAGAATCACTTTACTTTAGCTCCACTTCATTGATTTACATCCTAATACCTATAAAACAATGCAAAAACATATATTTAATCATTAACACAATAAAAAGAACATTGTTATTAGAATGCACCTAAATGTAGGGACTTTGGGGATAAAAGTATGCATAAAAGACCATGTAATACGCTATGAATATGCACTTTTCACCACGAACCAACTGTGTTAGTTAGTTCTCACTCAGCTTTCAGTAAGCTGACGACCTTTATTGCCTGGACATTCCCCGTTTAGACTACCATTTCCCTAACAATGCAGGTATAGGAACATACGGTGATGGCTACAATCAAGTTTGATTATGCAGAGGGTGGCCCCACTGATGCTGATTATACTAGAGAGGAGCAGCATGTTGATGACTATCCTTATGCCAACTGAAGATCTGAAGATAGTTATATTTAGTTATTTATGTTAGACTCTGTTTTGTTTTAGTTAACGGGTACTTGGGCTTATATTGTCTCCAGATCTGTTGTGATCCTGTGGACCACACTCTGATGTTTTGTAATAGATAGTATCGTTGGTATTTCAGTTTTTACTATTTCTGTTTATCTTTTGGATTAGTACCGTGTGGTGTGGATAAGTAGTGACTTTCACCGGTCATTCTCTATGGACCCAAAAAGGAAATTTATTTTTCTCTATTTTTGCTGCTCCGGGGCGTGACAGGATTTTTGCTATCAGCGCCCTAGGTTGCGATATTTGCGTTCACTGATAGATTCCACACCATCTGGTTCTAGTATTTTAAGATTTCTTTGAGATGAGATATGAGTATAAGATAAGTTCATCTTCCTGATGACAGATAGTTTTCTTTGCAAAATAGCATGAATCCAGAGTTTCACCAATTTGTTTCCGATGCTTATGGAGGACACGCGATCCATCGGGATAGCGTGGAGCCAGCTGTGGGAGTTTTATCGTGAGTATATGTGCCAGATAGCTAGTCATCATTTGGAGGAGGACATGTGGAGAGCGCTTTATGTGACCAAGAGGACTCACCCGACATAGATGCGTATGGATGCTTACCATTCTGCGAGAGTTGGTAGGGACATGTGTCAGGAGATATTAGGGTTAGTTCAGAGTAAGCTAGAGATGGATGAGATCGAGTTGAGAGCCATTGTAGCCAGTCAACCAGAGCCTGTAGCTGCACTAGTACCTATAGCTCCACCACCACCGGTACCCGACGTACCAGTCCCAGCGTCTGAGCCGATTCAGGGAGAAGAGGATTTAGAGCTAGAGGATGTACATCCCGATGAGGATATTAATGGGGATGGAGAGGAAGAGCCGATAGATGATGAGGACCCAGCAGAGGATAAGCCTACGGACGATGCAGATGATGACGAGCTAGAGGATGATTCAGAGGAGCCAGAGTTTGAGTCAGAGGACCCAGAGTTAGCCGATGAGGATGTTATTGTCACGCCCCGACGTAGCATAATTCAGGAAAGCATTTAATTTCCTTTATGGACTCGTAGGTCGTGACAAGTGAGTATGACCAATTGTCCCTGCAACAAATAACTTAACAACATTTCTAAAATAAAGGATACTAATAAACATAAGCTCCGAAATTTAAAACTTACTAAACTATTACATAAGTCAATGTCTTAGGCACAAAACGCCCTTATTCAAAAGCTATTCTCCAGTCTATTACAACTTCATAAATGAAAGACATAGGAAAATAATAAGCAGCCTCCTGGAAAGTTCCCTGCCTCTAACTAGCATAGTCGAAGTACCCTGGCTGCTCCTGCCCCTGAAAATCTGGACATACAGTCCAGGACGCATCAACGCCGTCAGCTTATGAAAGCTGGTGAGTAAAGTAAACAAGTGCTCGCAATGTATATATAAGCAAATAAACAACGGTACCATTTAACTTTAACAGTAATATATTCAAGGTTCCAATTCCAACATGAATCACGGGGGAATATAGTAAGAATTAAATACGAAATTGTACATGAATTGTGAAACATCTTACTTTGCCAATTCTTTCCTTTAGAACGATCCAATTCAATCAACACATCATTTCAGCTACCAGGAGTAATAAGTATTCAGTCATCCAATTCACACGCTACACTATCGCCTCCAATACCAGGAATACTATCCGATCGATATTGAAGTCACACACCACACTACTGCCTCAGATATCAGGAATACTATCCGATCGATATCTAGACCGATCACAACCAACCATCGCTCCGGATATCAGAAATACTATCCGATCAATATCCGAAACGCGCGCCTTAGATACCAGGAATACTATCCGATCGATATCTAAGTCGTACACAACACTATTACCATTGCTTCGGATATCAGGAATACTATCCGATCAATATCCGAAACACGCGCCTTAGATACCAGGAATACTATCCGATCGATATCTAAGTCGTACACAACACTGCCGCCTCCAATACCAGGAATACTATCCGATTGATATTGAGGTCGCACACTAGACCGCCACCCTTTACTCTTTTCACACTTTCTCACACACATGCATGTTGACACAACCTCAACCCTAATATGTATGTCAATGTTTCATAAATAACACCCTTAATAAATCACAAAGCCGGATAATCGTACGAGCATAAATTTCGATCTAAGTTGTCCTTGTTTCGTACAATTCTTAAAACATAGACCTTTAAAACAATATTTTTGCCAAACTGTTCTTTAAAAACTTTTAAAACATTTTCCAAACAGTCCCTAATAAGAAAACATAGAAACTGCTCAAACTGCCAGGTCGCGCGAGCGGGTCGCGCGCGCGAAGGAAAGAACAAATCGCGCGAGCGGATCGCGCGCGCGAAGGGGGGGGATGGTCCGCGCGAGCGGGCCGCGCGAGCGGGTCGCGCGCGCGAGTTCTTGTAGAATGTCATCTTCTTCGTTTTCTCCCCTGTTTCTGGTTTTAAACTGAAATTTACCCATTTTCAAATTCTGTTTTAAACATGTCGTGCCATATATGGATCTCTTCGGTTTTCCGCGTAGATTAAGAATACGCGATCAATTTTAACTAATACGGATTATATCTCTAGATATTCGCGATTAAAGTGAGGGTGTCAAAACTTAAAATCAACGGTTCGTCGCGATACGGATGAATTAAGTCGTAGGATTCGAACCGTAGCCTATTGGCATCGATATCTTTCATTCCCAATTTACAGAATCGATTTTGGTTACAATTTATAAAACTCCAATTCTCAAGTTTCAATGGTGTATTAATATATATACACATATATACACATATATACACTGAAATACACATATATAAACATGGCGAGTGAGTTTATAATACTCACTGAGGTTAATTACACAGAGAATTGAGACCGAGAATTCCGCCGAATAATCCGTCGAAGTTTCCGTCGTTAGAAATATACTCCTCCGTTCTCTTGATCTTGATATATATATATATAGCTATGTGTGTGTGTATGTATGTAGTATATAAACTGTATGTGTGTGTGTGATCTTGAGAGAGAGTAGAGAGAATTGAGATAGAGATTGAGAGAATAGGGAGAGAATGGGAGTCTCAGAGTGAGAGAGAGACACTGATACACATATATATAAATTCACTGTTGTGGCCTCCAAGCAACAAGTGGAAAATGCACGGTGTGGTTGAGCTCACGTGCTCCCACACCCAAGACGCGATATAGACGCAGATTTAAAACCTGAACTGGTATTCTCTGGTTTAAAATAAAATACAGAAAATTATACTAATGTAGGAATTAAATTCCCAGTTTATACAAAATATAGATATCGATTTTGAAACCATAGAAAGTATTTTGGAAATTATAGTTTGACCCCAGATAATATTATTATAAACAGAAATGAAATCAAATGCTCATGGAAATGAAATGCAGTATTTATTTATTAATGATAATAAAATACAGGGCGTTACACCCTACCCACCTTAACAGAGATTTCGCCCCGAAATCTGAGCTAACTAATCCTGAAACAACTCGGGGTATCTAGTCCTCATGTCTGACTCTAACTCCCACGACGCCTCTCCTTCGTCATGATGCCTCCACTGAACTTTAACCAAGGGAACGTCTCTTCTTCTCAGCCTCTTGATACTCTGGTCAAGAATCCTCACAGGTCTATCCTTGTAGACAACACTCTGACTCGTCTCAATATCATCAAAATTAACCACATGTGAAGGATCCCGTATGTATTTCCTTAACATACTGACATGGAACACATTATGAACACCAGACATCTTTGGTGGCAACGCGAGCCGATAAGCCACTTTCCCAACACGCTCCAAAACCTCGAACGGTCCGATAAAACGAGGTGCCAGCTTCCCTCTCTTCTGACCAAAACGCACTACTCCCCGAACAGGTGAAACCTTTAGGAGTACGTGATCACCGATACTGAACTCCAAGTCCTTTCGTCGCCGATCCGCATAACTCTTGTCTCTACTCTGTGCAGTTTTCATCCTTTCCCTGACCAGTGAAATCTTCTCATTGGTCTCTCTCACCAAATCTGGTCCCAAAAGTTCTGTGTCTCCCACTTCAGCCCAACACAGTGGAGATCGACATGGCCGTCCGTACAAAGCTTCAAATGGTGCCATCCCAATACTTGAGTGATAACTGTTGTTATACGCAAATTCGACCAACGGCAAGTGCGTCTCCCAAGACTCTTCAAAGTCGATTGCACAAGCTCTGAGCATATCTTCCATAATCTGATTAACACGCTCGGTCTGTCCATCGGTCTGAGGATGGAAAGCAGTACTCATCTTGAGCGAAGTTCCCATAGCCTTCTGCAAACTTTCCCAAAATCCTGAGGTAAAACGTGCATCGCGGTCTGATACAATCGACACAGGCGCCCCGTGCAGTCGCACCACTTGTTGTAGGTACATTCGACTCATCCTTTCTACTGGGTAAGTCATATTGTACACGATAAAGTGTGCAGACTTCGTCAAACGATCCACAATTACCCAAATCGCGTCATGATTCTGTTGTGACCGGGGTAATCCAACCACAAAATCCATAGTTATGTGTTCCCACTTCCATCCTGGGACAGGTAAGGGTTGTAACAATCCCGAGGGTCTCTGATGTTCGGGCTTCACTTGTTGACAAGTCAAACATTTAGACACAAACTCGGCTACTTCTCGTTTCATCCCTTCCCACCAGAAGTTTCTCTTCAGGTCCTTATACATCTTCGTTCCTCCTGGGTGTACTGTCAGTCTCGATTTATGTGCTTCTTCGAGAATATCTTTTCTCAAACCTCCTAAATCTGGCACACACAATCTATCTCGACATCTGTACCCTCCATCGGCCCCAACCTTCCATTCTGTCGGGTCCTTCTCTAACATCTTGGCGAACCATGCTTGAAATTTCTCGTCTTCCTTTTGGGCTTCGATGATTCGATTCACAAGTGTTGGTTGTACTACGAGGCATCCAAAGTGTTGCCCGACACTTTCCTCAAAAATCTGCATATCAAATTCTGCGATTGTCTCTAAAGCTTTCCATTCCCTCAACATCAATGAAGCAATCATTCCTCGAGGCTTCCGACTTAGGGCGTCAGCGACTACGTTAGCCTTACCGGGGTGGTACTCTAATGTAAAGTCGTAATCCTTAATCAGCTCCATCCACCTACGTTGCCTCATGTTCAACTCCTTCTGAGTAAACAAATACTTAAGGCTCTTGTGGTCCGAGAACAAATCAAACTTCTCCCCGTAGAGGTAGTGTCTCCAGATCTTAAGCGCGAACACTACTGCTGCCAGCTCCAAATCATGAGTTGGGTAATTCAATTCATTCGGCTTCAACTGTCGCGAACCATAGGCGATAACCTTTCCGTCTTGCATAAGGACACATCCCAATCCTTGATACGAGGCGTCACTAAAAATAGTGAACTTCTCACCATCCCTTGGTATCGCAAGCACTGGCGCTGTTGTCAATCTCTCTTTCAATTTCAGAAAAGCGCGTTCATGCTTATCAGTCCATTCAAACTTCAAATCTTTCTTAGTCAAACCAGTTAACGGGGCTGCTATCTTGGAGAAACCTTCTATAAATCTCCGATAGTAACCAGCTAGTCCCAGAAAACTTCTGACTTCTGTAGCATTGGTCGGCCGAGTCCAATTCGCCACTGCATCGGTCTTTGATGAGTCAACCGCGATTCCTTGTTGAGAGATCACATGCCCGAGAAACTTAACTTCCTGAAGCCAGAATTCACACTTGCTGAATTTAGCATACAAGCGGTGATCCTTGAGAGTCTGCAACGCGATCCTCAGGTGTTGTTCGTGCTCTTCCTCTGACTTGGAATAGATCAAAATATCATCAATAAAGACAATAACGAATTGATCCAAATAGGGCTTGAATACTCTGTTCATCAAGTCCATAAACACAGCCGGAGCATTCGTCATCCCAAACGGCATCACTAAGAACTCATAGTGTCCGTATCTCGTCCTGAAAGCAGTCTTAGGTATGTCCTCCTTCCGCACCCTCAACTGGTGATACCCTGACCGTAGATCAATCTTAGAAAAGGTCGTGGCTCCTTGCAACTGATCAAACAGATCGTCTATCCGAGGTAAGGGATACTTATTCTTGATAGTAACCTTATTCAGTTCTCGGTAGTCAATACACAACCGCATCGTCCCATCCTTCTTCTTCACAAACAATACTGGTGCTCCCCAGGGTGAAGTACTTGGACGAACAAAACCCAACTTCTCAAGTTCTTGAACTTGTTCCTTCAGCTCCAACAACTCTGTAGGGGCCATCCTGTAGGGAACCCTGGTTATAGGTCGAGTACCTGGCACCAATTCCACACAGAATTCTATGTCCCTTTCCGGCGGTAATCCTGAAATATCTCGGAATACTTCCTCGAACTCTTTGATTATCGGTATTGATGATACTGTCACCTCTGCACTGACAACCTCAATGTTTGCTAGGCATCTAGTGAGGAACATATCACCCGAAGGGTTACATTGGAAATCGAAGAGTCGATTCCCCTTGTCCGCAAATGTGATCCTCTTCCTTGCACAATCCAACTTCGCATCATTCTTCTCGAGCCAATCCATTCCCAGGATTATATCGAACTCCTTCATCGACAGAACCACCAATCTTGCCAAAAGTTCGCGGTCTCCTAACCGAAGAGGACAATCCTTACACACATGTAATAACTTGACTGTGGTCCCTAAGGGTGAGACAGCACTCAAAGCTTCCTCTAAACGATGCGGTACGATACCCAACTTCTGAACGATCTTAACAGATATAAAAGAATGTGTAGAACCCGTGTCGAATAAAACTTTAACATGAGAGTTAAACAAAGTTAGAGTACCTTCCACTGCTCGTTGCTCAGGCAGTCCCTCCTCATAAGCACCTCCTTCATACCCTGTTTCTTCATAACCAGCAGCCTCGGGAATAACAGCATTCAGACGGGCTTGTCCTTGCTGACCATAGTTACCTTTCCTAGGAGCCTTGCATTCTGGACTTATGTGACCTGGCATGCCACAATTATAGCACACAACTCCTGGACGATCCGCACGCCTAGGTGCTCTGCAATCTTTAGCTCGGTGACCAGGAACTCCACAATTGAAGCAGTTATTGTTTTTGGCCCCTTCTATTGCTAGAGGCTGATACTGCTGAACTGCTTGTGTCTGCTGTGGTTTCTTTCCTCCATCCCAGGTCCTTTTCTGTCCTTGAGGGTACCCTGATTTCTGTCCAGAATAACCCTTCTGCGGAGGTCGATTTCCAAACGACTTCGAATTCTGACAACCATCATTTTCTAACCCCGTAGCCAATCTCACTAGGACTTCAAATGACTGGCCCAGATGCCCCATAGTCAGATGTCGAAGAGACAGGTTGAGACCCCGGTGATACTTCTTGATTTTTTTCTGGGGTGTGTCCACCATATGTGGAGCAAAGAGAGACAGACGCTCAAATCGAGTAGTGTACTCACGGACAGTCAGATTCCCTTGAGTCAACTCCATAAACTCTTTCTCCCTCTTGTCCTTCTCTTCTTCGGGGAAATACTTCTCAAGAAACCTTTCCTTGAACACCACCCATGGCATTCTCCTTGCAGCTTCTTCCCCTATGGTCGCCTTTTCAGCATCCCACCAATCAGCCGCTGCATAAGACAACTGAAAGATAGCCAGACGCTTCTTCTCCAGATCAGTGCACTCTATGGTCTCAAAGATACGCTCCATCTGACGTAGCCACTGTTCCGCTTGCCAGGGTTCATCAGTTCCCGCAAAATACTCAGGTCGCAAAGCGCGAAACTCCTTCAGAAGCTTGTCTCCAGTCTGGTGGGCTTGCCTCTCATTCCCGTTGTGATTCCCATTCTGATTATTGTTCCTTGCGTTCTGATCACTAACCCTCTCCAACCTCCTTACAAAAGCTTCGAACATCCCGGTTGGATCTATTACCGGCGGTGCATCTTCAATAGCGGGACGATTCCTGAGATTCCTTCCAGCCATCGGATCGAGAGAACGGTACCTATCCATCAATCAACGGAATACGGTCAAACTCTCGGAAAGAAAGAAAATTCTAAACAATAGACAGCGACTAAACACGGAATGAAGTCGAACTATCTTATCTTAATGCTATCTTAACGGCAGATCCTAGGTGTTCTGGACAATTGGTCGAGCCATAACCTGGCTCTGATACCAAAAAGCCTGTCACGCCCCGACGTAGCATAATTCAGGAAAGCATTTAATTTCCTTTATGGACTCGTAGGTCGTGACAAGTGAGTATGACCAATTGTCCCTGCAACAAATAACTTAACAACATTTCTAAAATAAAGGATACTAATAAACATAAGCTCCGAAATTTAAAACTTACTAAACTATTACATAAGTCAATGTCTTAGGCACAAAACGCCCTTATTCAAAAGCTATTCTCCAGTCTATTACAACTTCAGAAATGAAAGACATAGGAAAATAATAAGTAGCCTCCTGGAAAGTTCCCTGCCTCTAACTAGCATAGTCGAAGTACCCTGGCTGCTCCTGCCCCTGAAAATCTGGACATACAGTCCAGGACGCATCAACGCCGTCAGCTTATGAAAGCTGGTGAGTAAAGTAAACAAGTGCTCGCAATGTATATATAAGCAAATAAACAACGGTACCATTTAACTTTAACAGTAATATATTCAAGGTTCCAATTCCAACATGAATCACGGGGGAATATAGTAAGAATTAAATACGAAATTGTACATGAATTGTGAAACATCTTACTTTGCCAATTCTTTCCTTTAGAACGATCCAATTCAATCAACACATCATTTCAGCTACCAGGAGTAATAAGTATTCAGTCATCCAATTCACACGCTACACTATCGCCTCCAATACCAGGAATACTATCCGATCGATATTGAAGTCACACACCACACTACTGCCTCAGATATCAGGAATACTATCCGATCGATATCTAGACCAATCACAACCAACCATCGCTCCGGATATCAGAAATACTATCCGATCAATATCCGAAACGCGCGCCTTAGATACCAGGAATACTATCCGATCGATATCTAAGTCGTACACAACACTATTACCATTGCTTCGGATATCAGGAATACTATCCGATCAATATCCGAAACACGCGCCTTAGATACCAGGAATACTATCCGATCGATATCTAAGTCGTACACAACACTGCCGCCTCCAATACTAGGAATACTATCCGATCGATATTGAGGTCGTACACTAGACCGCCACCCTTTACTCTTTTCACACTTTCTCACACACATGCATGTTGACACAACCTCAACCCTAATATGTATGTCAATGTTTCATAAATAACACCCTTAATAAATCACAAAGCCGGATAATCGTACGAGCATAAATTTCGATCTAAGTTGTCCTTGTTTCGTACAATTCTTAAAACATAGACCTTTAAAACAATATTTTTGCCAAACTGTTCTTTAAAAACTTTTAAAACATTTTCCAAACAGTCCCTAATAAGAAAACATAGAAACTGCTCAAACTGCCAGGTCGCGCGAGCGGGTCGCGCGCGCGAAGGAAAGAACAAATCGCGCGAGCGGATCGCGCGCGCGAAGGGGGGGGATGGTCCGCGCGAGCGGGCCGCGCGAGCGGGTCGCGCGCGCGAGTTCTTGTAGAATGTCATCTTCTTCGTTTTCTCCCCTGTTTCTGGTTTTAAACTGAAATTTACCCATTTTCAAATTCTGTTTTAAACATGTCGTGCCATATATGGATCTCTTCGGTTTTCCGCGTAGATTAAGAATACGCGATCAATTTTAACTAATACGGATTATATCTCTAGATATTCGCGATTAAAGTGAGGGTGTCAAAACTTAAAATCAACGGTTCGTCGCGATACGGATGAATTAAGTCGTAGGATTCGAACCGTAGCCTATTGGCATCGATATCTTTCATTCCCAATTTACAGAATCGATTTTGGTTACAATTTATAAAACTCCAATTCTCAAGTTTCAATGGTGTATTAATATATATACACATATATACACATATATACACTGAAATACACATATATAAACATGGCGAGTGAGTTTATAATACTCACTGAGGTTAATTACACAGAGAATTGAGACCGAGAATTCCGCCGAATAATCCGTCGAAGTTTTCGTCGTTAGAAATATACTCCTCCGTTCTCTTGATCTTGATATATATATATATAGCTATGTGTGTGTGTATGTATGTAGTATATAAACTGTATGTGTGTGTGTGATCTTGAGAGAGAGTAGAGAGAATTGAGATAGAGATTGAGAGAATAGGGAGAGAATGGGAGTCTCAGAGTGAGAGAGAGACACTGATACACATATATATAAATTCACTGTTGTGGCCTCCAAGCAACAAGTGGAAAATGCACGGTGTGGTTGAGCTCACGTGCTCCCACACCCAAGACGCGATATAGACGCAGATTTAAAACCTGAACTGGTATTCTCTGGTTTAAAATAAAATACAAAAAATTATACTAATGTAGGAATTAAATTCCCAGTTTATACAAAATATAGATATCGATTTTGAAACCATAGAAAGTATTTTGGAAATTACAATTTGACCCCAGATAATATTATTATAAACAGAAATGAAATCAAATGCTCATGGAAATGAAATGCAGTATTTATTTATTAATGATAATAAAATACAGGGCGTTACAGTTATGGTCGGAGGGGATGACATAGTAGTAGAGGGAGTAGATAAGGATGTGCCCGATGAGGAGATAGTTGTGCCGGAGGTACTTGTTATGCTTCAGATACCTGACGGACCTATTCTGCATATGGCAGCTATGGCCGATATGGCAGTGGGATGGATAGTCGAGATGGTAGCCCATGTTGGGTTTGTGCCCTCAAACCATTACTTTATGTATGAGACATTGACATTATAATATATGGATATCAGCTTTACAATTCATTGTGTATGTTTCTTTCATGAGATGATTGTTAATCCTTAAGTGTCATAGTAAGCAATTCGTGTGTGTATGAGATACATACAAGTGAGATACGAATTATTATTCTTTGATACTTACAACTTGTCGTAGTGGATGATGAGACTGGATATCTCATCAGGTTTACACTGTATCATAATTAACTACCATTGGATGGAGTGATTAATCTCAATACTAGAGTGTAACTCTTAGTTAATATGCTAGTGCTTATAGTGCATTGACGGACCTGAGCTTTCCTATTGACACTCAAGACTGTCAAATAGTCAATAGGAACTCATAACTTGTATAAGGTGCGTGTTCACAATCTTGAGACGATTATGAACACAGACTGTGGATATGGCTGCTTTGATTTACCAATCACTAAGGTCTATAGAAGATCAACACCTGGGTATCTTAGGTATGTCATGTTCATAGGGTTGTGAACATATAATGTCAAGATAAAATCTACCCTTTGATTCAAAGTAAGCATTCCCTTGAGAATGTCACCAAGTTGATTACTGAGAACTACAGTCTTGTTGATAAGTAATTATCAATATGTTTAGTAATCATGAGAGGTGAATGGGACTCAAGGAATACAAGAAGTAATCATGATTCAGGTTGACAATAACAGTTATCCGACTACCTGAATATGATTACGAATGCCGAATGTAGAGGAACATTAGTACACCATAAAAGTCTAGTTATCGCTTCGGATATGTTCTTTTGCATTGGAGTTCAGTTATCATTTTATAGTGGAGTAAACGTTAACTGACCAGTTAGTTAGTTTGTTGATCAAAGAGTTAGGTCATGGTGATCAACAAACTGGTCTGAGCCAACAATAAAGAGCCTAGAAGTTCCCACTCTTAGCTCCTCTAGGATGCTTGGAGAAGCACATGAGATTCTTGTCAAAGTAGGTTCGATCGATCTAAGATGTCTCGATTGATTGAAGTCTCGACGGGTTCGATTGCTCGAAGGTGGTTCGATCGATTGAAGGTTCAATCGATCGAATCCACTTCGATCGCTTGAACATTAGGTCGGTTCTAGGAATCTATAAATAGGGAAGCTGCGTCCAAAAATTGGAGTTCGTCGTTTTACTCTGCCTTAAGCTGCAGAACCTATTTTAGAGCTCCCAAACCTTCCTATCCTCCTTATTAGAGATCCCACCACTTCTAGTCTCTCCAGGAAGCATCCGCAGGAGTCATAAGGGTGAAGACAACCTAGTAGAGGCTACTGCATCACCAAGGAAGAAGAATTTAAGAATTAGATTCAAAACCTGAGGTATAAATTCTTGTCCCCTTTTGTTAGTACGCATCTATAGAGTTGACGAGTAGTAGATCCGGGCTACCAATTAAGTTTTTGAAACTTAATCTTTCCGCTGCGCATTTAAAAATAATTTTAAACCAATTTTTCCTTTAATTGGTATCAGAGCCAGGCTTGTTTGGATCTATAGATACATTTTGGAACACTAGTTTTGATTTGCATGCTGATTTTAGGACTGTTTTCGAAACTACATCATCACAGATCTGTTTCTGCAGTGTTATCGCTGTAGAATACAAATCTGTGACTACATTGGATGCATGATGGATTCGATCGATCGAAGTAGGTTAGATCGATCAAACATCTTCTATTCCCAAGCGATTGAACAAGTTTCGATCGATCGAACTTTGGTTTTGTTCGATCGATTGAATGGGATCGATCGATCGAGATCAATTCTCCATCTAGCTGTTCTTTTCACAGTTTTAAATGTTTTACTTTAATTTTAAATTATTCTGTAAAAAATTTTCAAATCATTCTGTGAAACTGAACATTCAATCGATTGAACTATGTTCAGTCGATCGAAGGTTCGATTGATCGAACCTCTGTCGATCGATCGAAGTGTGACAGAGAAGTGAGATGTTGTTTTGAGTTTTAATTCAGTGCATAAAGAGTTTATGCACTGTGTGAGTCAATTAGGGGTTCCAATAGTTAGATTTATTTGTTATACATGCGTGGATATGCGTACGACTAAGCCTTATGCAGCAAGTTAGTCCACTATCTCCCATGGCACCGATCATCAGAAATTATTTTATTTTGTATTTCAATGTTTGAGATTGGTGTATGTTGTTTTTGATTATTGGTTTGGTTTTAAGGTATGTGTAAAGGGCGCTACGACTTCAATCCTACAAAAAGGAAAGTTGCACCGGTTTCCCTAGCCTTCTTTATTTTCTTGTTGTTGATTTCTATTTCTAGATAAATTATAAGCTTCGAAAGAAGCATAGGACCAATGTATTAGAATTAGAAAGCCCATGAAGATGGAGGAGCAAGTTGTTGTCCATGAAGGTGGAGCTAGAGTCGATCAAACCAAGAAGCAGGCTCTATGGAGATAGAGCCATGGGAGATAGAGGCATCGTTTGGATGCTTTTATTTCTTTTTAGTTTTTTGTTTTATGTGCTCTGCTTGTAATTGGCATTTAATTATATTATTACAACTTGCATGCATGTAAAATAAGTTTTCTAAAATAAAATTCAAAAACCGTTTTCAACGTATTAGTAAACATTGGATGTTTATGGGTAATGTGTGGAAACAATTTTTCAAAAGCAAAATCCTTTACTACTAAATCTAGTGGGAGAGGGTCTTATTTATAATACCCACGATCTTCCATTGACGGTTCATTGTAAGATGAGTAGTGCATTCTGTGTCACCTCGCCAGGGGTGATCATTCCATACGGAGGGTACACTACTCATTGGTTACTAGACGTGAACTTCCTATGGATAGGATCAATCAGACGTGTTAAAGGGTGACCACCACACGGAGGCACTACTTGAGGAAGTTGTGATTGGATCCTAGTTAATGGTACACACTAGCTAAGCTATGGATAAGGGATCCCACACCGAGGCATTATTCAGAAACTTAGAGATCAAATAGGTTCGGGAGTCATAATTTGTTTTGCAAGAGTTGCATAACGGACAAGTCATGATAAATTAAAAGATCGAGTATTGAACACCACACGGAGGCTTTACTTTTTCGTTTTGATATTCCAGCGACTTTGTTTTAACGTAAGAGTTTTAAGGATTCTTTTATTTCAAACTATCAAATTCTGATATCCATATTTATTTTGTCTTTTGATTTTTTTACAGTAAATCATATTGTCTAGATCTACATTTAGTCCACTTGCCACCATACTCACTCAAAACAAGTTAACTGGAAATAACTACACAGAATGGAAATGAAACCTGGATATAGTACTAACTACGGAGGATCACATATATGTCCTCACCACCCCATGCCCCGAAGAACCCGCAGTAAATGCTTCAGCAGCTGCCAAACACGAGTTCGATAAATGGAAGAAGTCAAATGGAATGGCCCGTTGCTACATTCTGGCCTCAATGGCTGGTGTGTTGCAACACCAATTTCAGTCGAACAATTCTGCTAGTGACATTATCAAATCCCTAAAAAAAGATGTTTGGAGAGCATGGCAGGCCTGCCAGGCAGGTAGCTATGTAGAAGATAATGAGTGCTAAGATGTCGGACGGGACTACAGTCAAGGAACATGTTTAAAAATGATTGGTTATTTGAACGAGTTGGAGACCCTAGGTGCCAACATCGATGCACAGACCCAAGTTGTTATGATCCTTAATATGCTGTCGCCGTCATTCGCTCAATTTATACTTAATTATAATATGAATAAAATGGATTTTTCAATGAGCGAATTAATGAGTTCTTTACTGGCAGCGGAAGGGGTGATCAAACCTAGGGGCAACAATTTGAATGTTGAGAAAAGCTCTTCTTCCTCCCGATCTACACTGAAAGGCAAGAAAAGGGAAGAAGAAGGCTGGCACTGGTGGTCCAAGTGTTGGACCGATCCCTAAGATTGCAAAATCCAAGGGAAATGGTATAGGCAAAGGGAAGGCGGGTGGCCAAGGCAAGAAAAGTGTTTCCAATGCGGTGACAAAGGGCTACTGGAAGAGGAACTGTACAGAATTCTTAGCTACAAGAGTTCAAGGTATGATTGAATCACATGTGATTGAAGTAAGTTTTATAACAGATACTTCAAACACTTGGTGCATTGATTCTGGTGCGACTAACCATGTCTGTAATTCATTGTAGGGATTCAGATCAACCAAGAGGTGCAGTGATGGGGAAATCGTACTTACTCTAGGTTCTAGCTCAACCGCATCTGCGGTTGCTATAGGAGTCGTAGTTTTAGAATTTTGAGACAATAAAGTTTTGATTTTATCATATGTACTTTACGTTCCTTTAATGAGACGTAATTTAATTTTAGTTTCTAATTTATCAAATAATGGATATTCTTTTCATTTTGGAACTAAAGTTGTTATTAAAGGAAATAGTTCTTTTATATATTCTGGTGTTAAATCAAATGGTTTGTATGTGATTACTCCCAACGTTTCTATGGATTCTTGTATGGAACTAAATAACTCAATGGTAACTGTACCATCTAAAAGAAAGGAACCTTCCAAATCCAACAAAGCTTTCGCATATGAGACTTGGCCATATCAATCTAAATAGGATTGGTAGACTAGTCAAAGAAGGGGTCTTAAGTGATTTGGTTCTTGAACCAATGGAAGTCTGCGAGTCTTGTTTAGAGGGTAAGATGACCAAAAGGCCCTTTTCCCGCAAAGGGCAATAAGACCAATTCATTGTTGGAATTAGTGCATACTAATGTGTATAGACCAATGAATATTAGAGCAAGGGGTGGTTATGAGTGTTTCATTACATTTACTATTGACCACTCAAGGTATGGATATGTATACCTAATGCAGCACATGTCTGAAGCCTTTGAAAAGTTTAGAGAGTTTAGGGCTGAAGTGGAGAACCAATTGGGCACACATATCAAGGCCATTCAATCTGATCGAGGTGGCGAGTACCTTTTTAATGAGTTTATTGATCATCTTGTACAGAATGGGATTCTATCACAGTTGACTGCACTTGGTATGCCTCAGTAGAACGGTGTAGTGGAGAGAAGGAATTGGACTCTTTTAGACATGACTAGGTCGATGATGAGTTATTCGGAGTTACCATTATTTCTGTGGGGTTATGCTTTGGAAACCGCTGCATACATACCAAATCTAGTACCAAGCAAATATGTTCCCAGGACACCACGAGAGATGTGGATTGGGCGTAAGCCTTCTTTGCAATATCTCCGGATATGGAGATGTCCAGCACATGTGCTGAAAGGAAAGATGAGCAAGTTGGATTCTAGATCAGAAGTATGTTACTTCGTAGAGTATCCAAAGGGTACTTATGGATGGTATTTTTATGATCCAAGAGAACAGAAAATGTTTGTTAGTATGAATGCTGTTTTCTTAGAGGATGATTATATCATGAACCATAAACCTAAGGGAAGGATAGATCTGAGAGAAATAGAAGGAGAGCCCTCAGTCCAACCCGTAGTTGATAACGATGTAAATCAAGAAAATACCACTTCTTCACCCATTTCTGCACCAGTACCTCGTCGTAGTGGGAGGATTATCAGTCAGCCTGATAGATACATGTTCTTAGGCGAAGTTTTTGAAGCTGTCTCCATAGAATCTGAATCTGATCCTGCCACGTATGAAGAGGTAATGGCTGATGTAGACTCAGATCATTGGGTTAAAGCTATGAAGGCTGAATTGGAATCTATGGATTCCAATCAGGTCTGGGATCTTGTAGAGCTTCTAGCCAATAATAAACCCATTGGCTGTAAGTGGGTCTATAACAGAAAAAGAGGATCTGATGGAAAGGTTGAGACCTTTAAGGCTAGACTTGTAGCGAAAGGTTATGCTCTGAGGGAAGGCATTGACTATGAGGAAACCTTCTTACCGGTAGCCATTCTCAAGTCCATCAGAATAATCTTATCCATTGTCGCATGCCTAGATTATGAGATTTGGCAGATGGACGTCAAGACTGCATTCTTGAATGGCAATCTTGAGGAAGACATCTATATGCAGCAACCAGAAGGGTTCATAGCTGGTTGGAAAGGTAACTTGGTATGCAAGTTGCAAAAGTCCATCTATGGGCTTAAGCAAGCATCCAGAAGTTCGAACATACGTTTTGACCAAGCGGTCAAGTCGTTTGGTTTCATACAGAATCTGGATGAGCCTTGTGTATACAAGAAGTGTGAAAGAAAAGTGGTGGCTTTTCTTGTTCTCTACATTAACGGCATTCTACTCATTGGGAATGATGTAGTGGCATTGTCAACGGTCAAGGTTTGGCTAGCTAGTACTTTCGATATGAACGATCTAGGAGAGGCGAGCTATATTCTTGGGATAAAGCTCTTTCGGGATTGTAAGCAAAAGATAATGGGATTATCTCAAGCTGGTTATATCGATAAGGTGCTAACTAGGTTTTCAATGGATAATTCAAAGAAAGGTTTATTACCTTTCAGGCATGGTTAAGCGTTCTCCAAGGACCAGTGTCCTAAGACACAAGAGGAGAGGAATCGCATGACAGGAGTTCCCTACGCTTCGGCAGTGGGAAGTCTCATGTATGCGATGTTAGGCACTAGACCAGATATCTGCTTTGCCGTAGGCATGGTCAGCAGGTATCAATCGAATCCAGGTCCAGAGCATTGGACAGCCGTTAAGCACATTCTTAAGTACTTGAGAAGGACTAAAGATTACATGTTTATGTACGATAGTAGTGAGTTAATTCCAGTTGGATACACTGACTCGGACTTTATGTCAGATAAAGATTCGAGGAAGTCAACATCCGGTCATCTCTTTACCTTGGGAGGTGGTGCTGTTAGTTGGAGGAGCATTATGCAGAAATGCATTGCAGACTCAACTACAGAAGCTGAGTATGTGGCTGCTTATGAAACCGCAAACAAAGCTATTTGGCTCAAGAAGTTCCTTATAGAGCTCGAGGTGGTGCCAGTATCGCTGTCACCTATTACGCTTTATTGTGATAATAGTGGGGCAGTGGCTCAGTCCAAGGAGCCAAGGAACCACGGGAAGGGAAAGCACGTAGAGCAGAAATATCATCTTATTCGAGATATTGTTCAATGTGGAGATGTGACTATCACCAAGATTGCCACCGCTGACAATCTTGTTGATCCGTTTACAAAGGCTTTGCCGCAGAAGGTCTTTGATCATCATCTAGATAGTCTAGGTCTCAGATGTAATACTGTGTGGTTGTGAATGCAAGTGGGAGTTTGTTGGGTTTATGCCCTCAAACCATTACTTTATGTATGAGACATTGACATTATAATATATAGATATCAGCTTTACATTTTATTGTGCATGTTTCTTTCATGAGATGATTGTTAATCCTTAAGTATCATAATAAGTAATTCGTATGTGTATGAGATACATACAAGTGGGATACGAATTATTATTCTTTGATACTTAGAACTTGTCATAGTGGATGATGAGACTGGATATCTCATCAGGTTTACACTGTATCATAATTAACTACCATTGGATGGAGTGATTAATCTCAATACTAGAGTGTAACTTTTAGTTAATATGCTAGTGCTTATAATGCATTGACGGACCTGAGCTTTCCTATTGACACCCAAGACTGTCAAACAGTCAATAGGAACTCATAACTTGTATAAGGTATGTCTTCTCAAGATTGAGATGATTATGAGCACAGACTCTGGATATGGCTGCTTTGATTTACCAATCAGTGAGGTCTATAGAAGATCAACACCTGGGTATCTTGGGTATGTCATGTTCATAGGGTTGTGAACATATATTGTCAAGATAGAATCGACCCTCTGATTCAGAGTAAGCATTCCCTTGAGAATGTCACCAAGTTGATTATTGAGAACTACAGTCTTGTTGATAAGTAGTTATCAACATGTTTAGTAGTCATGAAAGGTTAATGGGACTCAAGGAATACAAGAAGTAATTATGATTTAGGTTGACAGTAACAGTTATTCGACTACCTAAATATGATTATGAATGCTGAAGGTAGAGGAACATTAGTACACCTTACAAGTCTAATTATTGCTTCGGATATATTCTTTTGCATTGGAGTTCAGTTATCGTTTTATAGTGGAGTAAACGTTAACTGGCCAGTTAGTTAGTTTGTTGATCAAAGAGTTTGGTCATGGTGATTAACAAATTGGTCTGTGCCAACAATAAAGAGCCTAGGAGGTCTCACTCTTAGCTCCACTAGGATGCTTGGAGAGGCACATGAGGTTCTTGTCAAAGTAGGTTCGATCGATCTAAGATGTCTCGATCGATTGAAGTCTCGATGGGTTCGATCGCTCGAAGGTGGTTTGATCAATCGAAGGCTCGATCGATCGAATCCACTTCGATCGCTTGAACATTAGGTCGGTTATGGGAATCTATAAATAGGGCAGCTGCGTCCAGAAATTGGAGTTCGTTGTTTTACTCCGCCCTAAGCTATAGAACCTGTTTTAGAGCTCCCAAACCTTCCTATCCTCCTTATTAGAGATCCCACCACCTCTAGTATCTCCGGCAAGCATCTGTAGGAGTCATAAGAGTGAAGACAACCTAGTGGAGGCTGCTGCATCACCAAGGAAGAAGAATTTTAGAATTGGTTCAAAACCTGAGGTATAAATTCTTGTCCCCTTTTGTTAGTATGCATATATAGAGTTGATGAGTAGTAGATCCGGGCTACCAATTAAGTTTTGGAAACTTAATCTTTCCACTGCGCGTTTAAAAATAATTTTAAACCTGTTTTTCCTTCAGCCCAGCCACCGGGTTTTGTTATGGGGGAGGCAGGCATAGTAGGAGCCCTTGATATAGCCGATGGATTCGATGCAGTAGGAGTCGATGTCGCCAACCAGGCGATAGCAAACGTGATGGACGCTGATGTAGAGGTGATAGAGGATTGGGATATAGGATTAGTGGTCGAAGATCTTGCCGCACCTATTGAGGATGCTCCACTCGAGGAGATGGAGATTGATTCAGAGGACGAGGCACCACCAGCGGGATCAGACGCTGATGACTTTTGAGTCAGGATCTGCAGGGTTTAGCTTTTGTTAGTTTATATCAGGACATGTTGTCCACATGATTTTTGGGAGCTTGAGAGATAGCTATTTGACCATAGCTTTGTAGAGATGTTATCCTTAGAAGTAGTATTGTAATAGCTGACCTTAGTACTATTTTAGCTTTGTCCCACGTGGTACACAGTTTGACTAGTGTGTACTATGCGGTACATCTTTCATATATATCTGAGCAGTACTTTCGCTATTGATTGTATGTTTGATTTATATGTGTTGTTAGTAGAACTGTTAGTTCTTCTTGCTTCTTGCTCTATCTTGTTTTTGTTTCTGTGAGAAGACTTTCAGCGAATCAGTGGATATGTTGTAGGCGACACTCATTATCATTAAGGAATTAAGCGCTATTAGGAGCCCCTATCCCAGAGGGAATGGATCCAATGGGAGTTTTCAAAGCTTTCATGCAAAGGATGGAACATGTGAGGGATACGTATAATCACTTCACTCACTAGAGACCTATTGCACCACTACCACCAAGGCAGACGGGTGATAAGCTACTAGCAAATTTTCATGGTTTACGTCCCAAGAAGTTTGATGGATTTTACAGAACCATGGCAAGCTGAACAATGGATAAGGGAGATGGAGTTGATCTTTGAAGCACTAGACTGCAGTGAACAAGATAAACGTCGTCTTGCTACGTTCCAGCTCACCTACGTCACCGTAGATTAGTGGGAAGCTGAACGAGCCACTATTGGGATAAATGTTGCAAGAGCGATGCCTTGGGAGATGTTCTACGGAAGATTCCTGGAAAAGTATTTCCCAGAGGATGAGATAGATCAACCAGAAAAGAATTTTCTCAGTCTGGTTCAAGGAGGATGGACTGTACAGGAATATACAACACAATTCGAACATCTATCTCATTTTTGCCCAGTATATAATAGACACTCCGCAGAAGAAGGTAAAGAGATTTCACCAAGGATTGAACCCCACCTCAGACATATAATGGTTGGTCATCTGAATCAGTCATTCAAAGGAATTGTTAGATTTGCTGCAGGATTAGAGAAAGACGCCTATCCAGCACAGCCACAGATAAGTCAACCTCAAATGTCGAGGGGATTTCAGCTACGGAATTTCCAGAACCAACAACCAAGGAATACCCAGAGTTAGAAATCTAAGAAAATTTCCAAGGAAACAAGAAAACCTGGGAAGGAATCAGGAAGCCACAACATGGCTATACTCGACCCCAGCAATATCGCTAGCAAGGACCACAGCCGCAGGCATTGCTAACAGCCCCGCCAACCAACACCAGAGGATGTTTTAATTGCGGAAAGCTAAGCACATTGCCAAGTTTTGCACAGCCCTCAGGGGTAATGGAATTGTAATAAGTTGGGACATTTAAGCAAGGGTTATTGTGCACCAAGCGGAGGGTACTATGGAGCACCAGCTCAAGGAATTCAGGGACCCCCAGATCAGACTAGGATGAATGCTATCATTCCAGCGGAGTCAGGCTTTATTGCTGACGAGAAGCAACATTTGGAAGGTACGCTAATACTCTTTTATAGTCCAGTTAAAGCTTTATTCGATACTGGAGTTGCACGTTCATTTATTGCTGTTAAGATTGTGCGTCAGTTAGGTTTAGAACCCCAGATACTTGAGTTGACCTTGGGAGATAGGAATCTTCTAGCAAACTTAGTAGTTCTGTCGATGTCAGAATTCGACATTATCCTAGGGATGGATTAGTTGACTAAGTATAGGGCCAACCTGGATTGCCCTATAAGGACGATTGTATTTCTGATACAGGGAAGACCGATGATCAAATTTCAGTGTCTAATAATGAGCGACATGTTCTTGACAAGTGGTTTAGCTATGATAAGAAGTAACAGTACGAAATTCAAGATGGATCAGAATCCTACTGTACAAGACTTTCAGGATGTATTTCAGGATATTAAAGGACTTTCACCAAAAAGAGGAATAGACTTCTGCGTGGAACTAGTACCTGGTACGTTGCCGATTTTAAAGACTCCATATAGGATGGCACCAAATGAGATGGCACCAAATGAGATGCTGGAATTGAATAAACAAGTCCAAGAACTTGAAGATTTATGATTTTTACGTCCGAGTACGTCGCCTTGGGGAGCACCAGTTCTGTTTGTAAAGAAAAAGGACGGAACACTTCGACTCTGTATAGACTACAGGGAGTTGAAGAAGGTTACAATCAAGAATAGATTTCCACTTCCTCGGATAGATGACCTATTCGACCAATTATAAGGATCAAGGATCTTTTCAAAGATCGATCTACGTTTGGGACATCATCAGTTGTTAGTTCGACCGGAAGATGTATCGAAGACTACATTCAGGACAAGATACGGGCATTATGAGTTTCTAGTTATGCCTTTTGGGTTGACGAATGCATCAGCAGTGTTCATGGACTTCGTGAATAGGGAATTCAGACCATATCTAGATAAATTCATTATAGTGTTCATCGACGACATACTAATCTACTCAAAGACAGAAGAGAATTACAAGGAGCACTTACAGATTGCCTTGCAGACATCGAGATAGTAAGTTGTATGCAAAGTTCAGCAAGTGTGAATTTTGGCTACAAGAGGTCAAATTCTTGGGACATATGATATCTCAAGAGAGTATTTCAGTGGACTCGTCTAAGATTGATGTAGTCTTAAGTTGGAATAGACCGACCAGTGCGACAGAGGTCAGAAGTTTTCTTGGCCTAACAGGGTATTATCTACGATTTGTTGAAGGATTGTCCAAGATAGCAGGACCTTTGACGAATTTGACACAAAATGAGATGAAGTACTAGTGGACAGACAACAATGAGAGTGCATTTCAGGAGTACGTAAAGGAAAGATTGACTTCCGCACTGGTACTCGCAATACCTAAGAGTAGAGAAAGGTATGTGATCTATAGTGATGCATCGCACCAAGGATTAGGTTGTGTGCTTATTCAGGACGGGAATGTCATTGCATATGGATCCAGACAATTGAAGGTACATGAGAAGAACTATCCGACGCATGATCTAGAATTGGCAGTAATAGTGTTTGCATTAAAGATTTGGAGACACTATCTCTATGGAGAAAAGTTTGATCTATTTTCCGATCATAAGAGCTTGAAGTATTTGTTCTCTCAAAAGGAGTTGAACATGCGACAACGAAGACTGATGGAGTTACTCAAGGATTATGACTTTTCATTGCAATACCATCCAGGTAAAGCAAACGTCGTAGCAGATGGTTTGAGTCGTAAACCTCGACTAGTGATCGTTGCATTACTAATTTGGGAATGTAAAGCATTAGAAGTGTTAGCTGAATTCGAGCTTCAACCAGTGAAACCAATGAAAAGACAATTTTTTGGATGTTTGATGGTGCATCCAACTTTGATCAGCCGCATCATAAAAGCTCAATAGACTACGGAAGATTTGAAGTTATGATTTGCCAAGATGTTAGCGAATGAGCCAGAGATCTGGAGTATTAGTACAGACGGAGCCTTGCGATGTAAAGGTACACTCTGTGTACCTGACGAAGAAAATCTCTGGAAAGAAATATTGGATGAAGCACATAAGTCACGGATGACTATGCATCCGGGAAGTACGAAGATGTACAAGGATCTGAAGAGGAACTTTTGGTGGGAAGGAATGAAGAGAGAAATAGCTGAGTATGTATCTCAATGTCTTACTTGTAAGCAAGTGAAGGCAGAACATCAGAAGCCACCCATATTACTATAACCATTACTGATTCCTCAATCGAAATGGGAACACATAACCATGGATTTTGTGGTAGGATTGCCAAAGTTATAGCAGAACCATGATGCTATTTGGGTAATCGTGGATCGACTTACCAAGATTGCACATTTTATGGCTTACAGTATGACGTATCCAGTAGAACTTTGAGCCGAATGTACCTACAACACGTAGTACGGTTACACGGAAAACCTGTTTCTATTGTGTTAGATCGAGATTCGCGTTTTACAGCAAAATTTTGGAAGAGTCTCCAAATAGCGATGGGAATAACATTGAACTTAAGTTCAGCCTTTCATCCACAGACCGATGGGTAGACTGAACGAGTTAATCAAGTAATGGAGGACATGTTACGCGCTTGTGTCATTGATTTTGAGAGTTCTTGGGAGACGCACTTACCTTTGATTGAGTTTGCCTATAATAACAGTTATCATTCGAGCATAGGAATGGCGCCATTTTAAGCTCTGTACGCAAGACCTTACCTATTACCGTTGTGTTGGGCCGAAGTCGGAGATACTCAACTTCTTGGGCCAGAGATAGTACGAGAGACCAGCAAGAAGATTCAGATTGTACGTGAGAAGATGAGGACAGCTCAGACGCGACACAAGAGTTATGTTGACAAGCGACATAAAGACTTGGAGTTTGCCATATATTAGAGATCATACACTGCTCAAAGTTTCGCCTGTTCGAGGGATTGTTCGTTTTGATCAGAAGAGAGGCAAGTTATCACCGCGATTCATTGGATCGTTCGAGATTCTAGAACGTGTTGGAAAAGTTGTTTATCGCTTTGCATTGCCACCGAAGATGTCAGGAGTGCACAACGTTTTCCACACCAGTATGCTGAGGAAGTGTGCTCATAACCCAGAGCACGAGATCAACTTCAAGGATATTGAAGTCAACAACAAAGTTACATTCAACGAAGGACCGGTTCGCATTCTAGACTGTGGGATCAAGAAGCTCAGGAACAAGGAGATTCCGTTAGTCAAGATTCAGAGGAAGCATCATGATGAAGGAGAAGCTTCGTGGGAGCTAGAGTCAGAGATGCGTGAGAAGTTTCCAATTTGTTTTAGACTCTGTATGTTTCTGATTTCGAGGACGAAATCTTTTGTTAAGTGGTGGATGATGTAATACCCGGTATTTTCAATAAATATTTATGCACATAGATTCTATATACTTCCTTTGATCATTCATGAAATTTTACCTTCAATCGATCGAAGCTCGTTCGAGCGATCGAGAATCTCCAAAATTCAAGCGATCGAACCCTGTTCAATCAATCGAAACCCTACCGACCTGAATTTAATGCGTGGTCCCTACTTCAATCTATCAAAGCCCTTTTCAATCGATCTAACTGGCCGATCTGAGTTTGAGCGATCGAACATCTCTCGATCGATCGAACCTGTAATGATGAAAATTCCTAGGTTTCCAGCAAAACCCAGCCACTTGCACCCCTCCTCTCTTTATATATACATTAATTTCGTGTGTGTGAGGGTGTCGGCTAAACCAAGAGAGTTGAGAGAGTTTATGTGCTTGTGTGTTCATATATATACACAAACCTGTATATATCTATATATATACACACACCTATATATATACAGCTTGGGAGAGAGAAGCAGAAGCAGGAAAAGAAGAAGGAGAAGGAAAGACAAAGAGGGAGAGAGAGACAAAGAGAAGGCAGAGGAGGGAGAGGGAAAGAGAGAGACCCCATTAAAGCTCAAAGTTGGAATTCAAACCAAACGCATCCTTAGCAACTTTTGGTGAGTTCTAAACACATTCAGTAGCCTAGTTATGATGTTTTACAAGTTTTTGTATGTTTAATAAGGACCCAAACACTCCCTACCAAATTCTTCACATTCACTGCAGAATCTGAAGAAGACGGAGTTCAACCGATCGAACATTCCCGAATCTCAATCGATCAAAATGGCTTCAATCGATCAAGACCCCCTTGACTTCAATCGATCGAAGTATGAGAATACTTCGATCGATCGAACATCATAGTTCCTCAAGCTATTGAGAGGACTTCAATTGATCAAACCTAGCAGAACATAGATATGTTCCTTAAGACTATAATTCATAATGTGTAGTTCAATCGTTGTTTCATGTTTATATTATGCGATATTATGGATTACGGAGGTAATGGGATGTGATAATGAGATTGAGATAATATGGTGAGTAACGCAGTTAGGTTCGGAACGTTAGTAAAAATATGTTGCGATAACGAGATAAGGATTGGAGATAATAACCATGGGTAACATTGAGTAACGGTGTTGGAGTCAGTGGGTTAGTGGTTATCTTTAAGGTTATGTGAGTCGAGTTGATGATTCGCTCAGGTTGAATCCGATAAGTGTGTAACAAGGATTTAATCAGGATCATGAGAATTATGAGTGCACAGTACTCGCAAGCGTTCTTAAAAGTGGTGAACAGTAAGAGTTCTTAAAAGCGGTGAACAAGAGTAGATGTGGCACTCCATGGTTTGTATTTACCAAAGCTATATATGTACGATACTCGCAAGAGTTCTTAAAAGCGGTATAGCGGTGAAGAAGAGTATTGGTACATCCGTAGACTAGTCATTATATGTGAACGATATATGGGTGGTGGGAAGAGTTCTTAAAAGCGGTATAGTGGTGAACAAGAGCACTGGTATGTTGTGATGATATAATCAGTTCGAGATAGTCAGTTAGTAGACGATGATAAACGGTTAATGATGTATCTGAATAAAAAGAGGAAGAGATATAATTAGTATCACTGTTTTATAGTTCGTAACTGGCAATTACGTTATTTCTTTGAGACTATGTTAGTTAGTTCTCACTCACCTTTCAGTAAGCTGATGGCCTTTATTGCTTGGACATTCCCCGTCCAGACTGTCCTGTCGCTAACAATGCAGGTATTGAAACTTACGGTGATGGCTACAACCTGAAGTTTGATTATGCAGAGGGTGGCCCCACTGATGCCGGTTATACTAGAGAGGAGCAGTATGCTAACGACTATCCTTACGCTAGTTGAAGATCTGAATATAGTTATATTTAGTTATTTCTGTTAGACACTGTTTTGTTTTAGTTAATGGGTACTTGGGCATATGTTGTCTCTAGACCTGTTGTGATCCTGTGGACCACACTCTGATGTTTTGTAATATATAGTATTGTTGGCATTTTAGTTTTTACTATTCTTGTTTATCTTGTGGACTAGTACTTTGTGGTGTGGATAATTAATGACTTTCATCCGTTATTCCTTATGGATCCAAAAAGGAAATTTATTTTTCTCTATTTTTGCTGCTCTGGGACGTGACAGATTTCGAATCTACCCAAAGGTGCAAAATATGGTGGATTCTAAAAAAAATGCTAGAGTCACTAAAGAGTCACAAATAGATACTCACAAAAGGATGTGGCATCTCGGGTGCCACATGGGATGCCACATCCTTTTGTGAGCATCTCTTTGTGACTCTAGCATTACTTGGATTTTAAATCATAGCTTGAAGGTGGTATTCTTAAATATTACTGAGGTTTTGATTTTCTATTTTCAAACTACCTAAATTAGCTATTTTAGTTGTGGAAGGTATAAGTTAACATCACTTCTATTGTGGATAGCCTTCAGGGTAGTTTATGTATTTAACGTCATTCCTATTTCATTTTCCTTGACCCAACAAAACACTGAATTCTAAATCTACTTAGGATTTTGCTCGTGAACCTAACATGTTGCAATGATTCAGATTCTTAATAAATTCATTACTAGTATAGTGATTTCTGATAATTAAAATTCACCTAAATTAATCCATAAATCAAACAGATAGTTAATAAATAGCCATTCAATATTTGACACTTAATATTTCAAATTTTCAACTAACCAAGAGAGACTCCTAATCCACAGTGGCTTAGCTATAAAGTGAGTGTTAGACTGTTAGTTAATTATGCCTAAATCTACGCCGTGTTATTTACCTAACGTTGATATTAAGGCAAACTTCTTATTCTCTCATGTGAGGTACGTGTTGCTGATAACCGAACCTCCATTAAGTTAAATTTGAAACACTCGCAACTTTTATGGAATGAGACCAGCCTAGCTTATCTATTATTTTTTTAGTAATGCTAGAGATAAAATTAATTGCACAACTATTTTTACAATTTATAATAGTTGAAGTATAAGACACCATATTTTAAATTAGCCCCACACATAAAAACAAAATACTTTAATGATTGTGCTTTAAATGTAGTGCCTCTTGCTTTGAATATTGTGAATTGTGAAAAAAATTATACAATTAATTGTGTCTAATATTATTATTATTATTATTATTTTCGGAAATTTAGCCTAAGTTATCTAACTGCCCAAATGAGAAGATAAACGAATATGAAATATCAAGATAGAAATCCAAATTTTCACAAGTTCCAACCACATTGTCAAACCTATGGTAATAGGTCTATCCTTTTGATCAACCCCACCCTAGGTTAATTAGTTAACTTCTTATTTAGTTCACCATTGTTCACTCATGTCGTCATTACCGGACATATGTCCCCTTTCTTTTACACGTCAGGCAGTGAAGGTATGAGTGAGCAACGGTGAACCAAATTTGGATGAACAAAAGTGTTCTTTAAAAAAAAAAAAAAACAAATCACATACTTTATATGGAATCTGTATAGAAATTTTGACCAATTTTCTCATCCTTTATTCTATTACGATAATGATAACAAAATTTTTTTTAAGAAAAAGCTGTTCTATTTTGCATAGCGAGTACCGTAGTCACCACTGGACTAAAAAATTAAACTAGTTCGGGAAAGAAAATATATGTCACATGTACCTTTTTGTTCTTTTTTTTTTTTGGTAACTGTGGGTGTCCGGGCCAGCTTGCACGCACCTTGACTAATCCCACAAGGTCAGGGCGTCCGGATGAATCACCTGTGACCACCCCCTTGAGATTCGAACTTGAGACATCTGGGTATAACACCCAGAGGCCTTGTCATCCGGCCACAAAGGAAGTGGTTTGTCACATGTACCTTTCCAAAGGAGATGAATATATCTTTTTGAAATCGATATATAATTAGTGGGCTATAAGAAATGAATATATCAGTGGATGAAAAATATTTAGTTCATTACTATTGTTGCAAGGAAAATCGAGTGAATATTTGTGTTCCTAATTGTTTGATGATCAATTTCTTTGATCCTTCTTGAATAAAATTAAAGCAAAGTCCAAACCTATGATTTCTATTGGTTTCATTGGTTTGGGTTGGGCATATCTCAGAATGGGCTTTGTTTAACGACAGCAGTGGAGTTGTGGGCGAATCCCCCCAGGCCCAAGTTAAGGAATAATGAGGATTTAAACAATAGTAATCTAACCCAAAAATTCCTATTACCAATCGTTTTTGGATAATGTCCATTTTCAAAAAGATTACATTAATAGGTCTTACCAATCAAGAACCTTTTTGAAATTAGCCCAAAATCACTAATTTTATGTTATTGGGTGACCTTTTTACCCTTATGTATCTATAGAAGTCAATAGGGTGATGCTATTTCCACTCCATCATTGAACTAAGGCACTCCATGGTACCATTCTTAGAGCATGTGGTACTATGTATGCAATATTGCATACAGTGCGGCTCCCAGAAGACACACATATGGGCCCCAGAAGACACACATACGGGCCCGAAAAATGCATTTCAAAACACTTAAATGATTAGCCAAAAGGGTACCCATGCCCTGGGCACTTAATTCTCATGTTAATTCACTAATTAACTTACTTATGGGCCCCTAAACACTACTCGAAACTAAACTCGTCATTCTCCAAATATTGTAACCCGGTCATACAATAATCTATCGTACAATTTAATTAAAGCTCAAAATCTCATATCATAATAATAATGAAACATTATAAATTTTAATATAAAACCAGCCAAGGAAATATTACTGGTATTACTAACAAATTAAATATGCTTATTAGCAATTTAATTCATGGGTTCTCCAAATTTAAGATTTTTAAACACGTGTCTTTCCTAAGCACACCCATATAATATTGGTAACTAAAAATAATAACTAAATTAATTATTTACACACTTAGAAATTTTAGGATTGCTACATGTAATTAAAAACTGCTTGAAACTTTCAAGTAAAAAAAAAAAAAAGGAATCGTACCCCTCTCTCTCTCTCTCTCTCTCTCTCTCTATTTTTTTTTTAACATTTTTCCTTTGTTTTAGGCAAAGTGCCCACAAACAGGATTTGGGGGTCGGGGGCGAGGCTTATTTCGAAATAGACATCCTCTCATAGAGGACCCAAATAGGATTAAACCTCCTACACCACTCCCAAAGTGACTCCTCCTCCCACATGGGAGAGAGGGATTGATGTTAATAGACCATAAGGGTCTTGACACCTCTCTGTCTCTCTAAAATAAAATAAAAATAAAACAAAAAGCTGCCTCTTCTCTCTAAAAAAAACCTAGCCACCAACTCCTCTTTCTGGGCCTCTCTTTCCATGGGAGAGCCCCTGGCTCTCTCATTTAGTTAGTTGTCCATCTTCTAGGAGGATGTTGTCCCGCTTTATGAAGGTTTGGTCCCTCTCTTTGGGTTAATTTTTTGTTTATTTTTATTTTGTTTTGTTTGAGGTTCCACTAGATCATTATCATCTTCTCATGTTATGGTTACATCCGGCTACCCCTTTTCACAGATGTAGCTTCGTACTTTCAGATCTGGTAATTTACTCATTTAGATTTAACATTGTCTACATCAGATTTGGTGTATTTTTCATCAGATCTGGCATTTTGATGGAGTCTTTTCGCGATCATGTTGAGATTTTAGGTGATATATGATGTGGATTAGTTTGGCAACTATTTCACTCAGCCAGCTTAGTCTCGATCTACGTACCTAAACATTTTCATCAGAAATTGAGGAGATTTATAGTGAGGCTCAAAAGTTTATTTTGCTTATTCATTTTCATCAGATCTGGCATTTTGATGGAGTCTTTTCGCGATCATGTTGAGATTTTAGGTGATATATGATGTGGATCAGTTTGGCAACTATTTCACTCAGCCAGCTTAGTCTCGATCTACGTACCTAAACATTTTCATCAGAAATTGAGGAGATTTACAGTGAGGCTCAAAAGTTTATTTTGCTTATTGTTATTCATGTATCTTCTTGCTACTGTTATTCATGTATCTTCTTGTACTGCTTTCGTTTAAAATTTGCTTTTAATGAAATATAACTCTTGCTATAAAAAAAATATTAAAAGGAACCTTCCGATGTAGACGATGGCCATAATTTTATAATGTTGTACCAACGGAAATATATATGGTCTTTTACATTGCTAAACAAATACTCCCTCCGTCCCATAATAAGTGTCCACTTCCTTTTTGCACAATGTTTAAGAAAGTTGTATTATATTAATTTATTTGGTTCACTTTCCAATTTTACCCTTAGATGTGATGGGTGTTTGACTTTTTGCTTGTTTTGGGACCACAAATAAATGCTTCTTTGTCTTTATTATAAGGGTAGTTTTGGAAAGTGAGTAAAAGCTATATGCCAATTTAGGAAAGTGGACACTTATTATGGGACATCCAAAAAAGGAAATGTGGACACTTATTATGGGACGGAGGGAGTATTAAATTCTATACAGCTTTTACAAACCAAATTAAATTCTATACACCTTTTACCAACCAATGAAATTGATTCATCAGAAAGAAAAAAAAAATGAAAATACAACTTATAATCTCTACTTTTTTTTGGTTCCAAAGTATGATAAAATTTTAGTGTTAAACTATCTGTATTTGTGGTCTTAAGAAAAGATAACAAAGGCCCAGAAAGATATGAAAAGAGCGATCCCAATGGTTATGCAGAGCATGTCCATTCTCCTCTCTGTCCTCTCCTTTATCTCTTTTCTCTCTCTCTTCAATTGTAAATACTTATCATACCTCTTCTTCTCATCCCCTCTATCTGCCCTGTTTTTCCTCCCACTCTCCATTGCCTCCCCTAAAAGTACCAAACACTCCTTCCCACTTAAGTTCTTTCCATCCATGTCCTCCACTAGAAAGCTCAACTCTCGCACGTGCAAGTCTCCTCCCTCGTTACCCCCACACGTGAGAAGTACTGTGGACTGCACGGATTCCGAGGACGACCCTCCTGCCAGGATCGTAGAAAAGCGCACCTGTATCTCCCCAGTCAACCAGTGCCGTTGTACTGAAACGGGCCTCAAGCTGGAAAAATTGGCGGCACGCTTTCGGGCCGGGTCGATCAAGATCCAAGTCAAAGTCAAGTTTTCTTCAAAGCTCAACAGCTGAGACGTGTCCTCTCCTCCGCCTTCGTGTTTGACAGTTGTAGGAACGATCTCTTTCTGCTGAAGAAGGTCGATGCGAAACGGCGAGCACATGAACCAGTCGGTCACGGTTTCCATATCCTGAACCTTGGACAGTATGAGTTTTTTATGGTAAAAGACATCGACGGCGGAGATGAGTTTGGTTGAGATTGGTGATTGTCTATGATCAGGACGACGACTACGGTGATGCTGGTGGTGGTGGTGCTGGTGATCGGGTTGGATCAGGAGGGTGGGGATTGGGAAGGAGTCGGAGAAGAAGGACCGGTGAGCGGCAGGGAAGGTACTAGAGATGAGATGGTGAAGAAGTGGGTCGGTGGTGGAGGGCCATGTGTGGTTGCAGATGTCACGCCAGAGCTTTTGTTGGGTGGTGAGGTCGTGTAATTGGGACGATGCACAGCCGGCTGAGGCCAGAGTTTGGCCGTCCAGTCTTGTCAGTATATGAGTTTGAACGATGTCAGGATGGACGGTACATATTGTACTGGTGCCTCCTGGGTTTTGAACAACGGTACTAGTACTGTTGTTGGGGGCTGTAGACTCAGAAGAATAAACCATTTCTCTTTTGCTTAATTCTGAGTTGTCTGCGAGGGGGCGGTTGGGGTTTAATTGTTTTTATTTTTTTTATGTTAGGTGGAGGTATGCGAGAGAAGTGATAAGAGAGAGAGAGGGTTTTATAGGGGTGGACCGTGGATGTGAATTTTGAGTAAGTAGTTAGTCAGAGTCAAACACAGCTACCATGTGAATAACATTTCTCTTCTGTTATACTACTACTACTAATACTGGGTCGTCTTATAGCCGTGGAATATCTTAGAAGGTTCAGCCGCCACACACGTCATACCCACAGCATTACGAGAAAAATATGAGAAATGCTAGATGCACAAAAAATATGCACAATCAAATGCACAACCTGCTTGAAATTGTTGGACTTCGTGCTGAAAAGTCTGTACACACAAAAAGACAAAAAAAGGGGTGTACAATTTTTTCAGCACGATGTCTAATAATTTTAAGCTGGTTGTGCATTTAGTTGTGCATTTTTGTTGTGCATCTAGCATTACTCGAAAAATATTCATTCTAACGGAATTATAATCTTAGGTGACGTAACAAGTTAATAAAAATCTAGTATAAATTTATGTGGTCCCTTATTTTTTTAAAGGAATCTTAATTCTACTTTGTGAAAAAATTCCTTCAATTCAGCAAAATTTTGAATTATGTGAGGAAAAATAAAATTTCACGTGGTATCCCCCGTATACCCAATATTTGCTCTAGCATTACCTAAATGGACAAATCCATCTCTCTTCATTTTTGAATGTTCGCCCCCATGAGATTTTGAAAATAAAATTTTACTCTAAATTTTTTTTGTATTTTATGTTTAGGCCCCATCAATTTATATTTAGGCTCCCTCAACTTATGTTTAGACCTCCCAAATGGGTCCAATGCCTAATTTTGTGTCATTAACTACACATATATTGATATACATGCATGTATATACAACTTAAAAGAAAAGGCACCAAGAATTTTGAAAATCACACTTTTAGTGTGAAAATATTTTGTGTTTTAGACATAGCCCCCCTTAGAATTTTGAAAGACGCTATACAATATTTACGTGTCACCAAATAGACTCATTTATAAGCATATCCCAAAAAAAATCACAATTATATGCACGTACCCATAAAAAAATCGTCAATTATATATAAACATACCCCAAAAAAATCGCCTCGGGGACTAATTACCTGCTCATTCCTATATAACCATTAAAACCTATCCGCTAAAATAGAAAGAAAATATTTCGTGGGAGAGATGATGTAATCTCTTTATTGTTGTAGGACACATGTGAGATGCACATAATACTTATACAAATAGTGAATGTCATACACGTGTGACACTTCCAATGGGGCGGCAAAACTATGTTGAGGAGGCCTAGGGGAAGAAACAGTCCCATGGCCTACAAAATCTTTTAAAAACTTGGATAAATTAGTAAACCCCCCCCCCCCCCCCAAAAAAAAAAAAGAAGAAAAAAAAAAAGAAAAAAGAAAAGAAGAAGTCTCAAGTAGCTGACTCACACCTCTTAGTTTCTCTGTTATGCGCGTGCGTGCACAAACACACACACATATACATACACACACACTCTCTCTCTCTCTCTCTCTCTCTCTCTCTCTCTCTCTCTCTCTCTCTCTCTCTCTTCAAGCTATCCCTCTGCCATAATCAACACCACCGCCACCGAGCAATGCCTCCAATGTCATTGCCGATAACCTCCATCGTCAGTGTTGCTCACCTCCATCGTCACCATATCATTGTCATTTCCACCTCTACTGCCACTGTGTACCGCCATCGTCACCAAACTGTTGCCAATATCGATCTAGATCTGAATCTAGATCTTGGTTTCCATCATTGTCATCAAGATCTAAATCTCGATCTAGATTTAGCTTTGAGTTACACGTCTCCACCGCGGCCAGCGAAATGAACATTGCTGACTATTGTACAACTTTCTCATGTACTTCACAACCCTCGCATAAACATGATCCCCATATATGTATGAGATTAATTAGTATGTTGTAGAATTCAAAAATAGGGCCGCTTAGTCTAAGCTCCCTAGACATATGTTTTTAGCCAATTAGGCCCAACTAGTTTTCCTATAAGCACTCCTAAGGTCCCTCAAAATTTTCTAGACAAAAATGCTCTAAAAAAGGCATGACATGTACATGCGCCTGACATATGACAGCACATTGACAACTGTCAGCCGCCTTTTATTTTTTCAAAAATTTTAAATGCAATATCTCTTAAACGACAGCACTGATTTTCATAGAAAATTACATATTTGGAATATACAAGCAAGTCAGATCTCTCAAACGACAACTCCAAACGCACCAAATCGAGTTTTTCCTGTTTTACACATTATACAATATTAGGGATTGATTTACAATCAGTTACTCCCTCCGTCCCATTTTATGTGTCCAACTTTAAAAGTTCCACATTTTAAAGGGACATAATGATTGTCATTTACATGGCATATAACTAGTGCAAAAGGTCCAAATTACCTTTACCTTTTTTTTTTTTTTTTTCCTTTCCTTCTAACATTTTTTGGATAATTTCAAAATTAATAAGGGCAATTTTGGAAAGTAGTTAAAAATTATCATAAAATATTTTCTATGAACAATCATTTTGGGACGGCTAAAAGAAAAAAGGGAAAATTGGTGAATAGTGCATTAAAACAAGTTATATTGGAATTAAGGACATTTAATAAAACACATTGGTCTAAGCTCTTTAGAACGTTTTTTGACAAAAGTACCCTCATCTTATTCATCTAACATTTCTACCAAACCCTAGCCACCATTACCACCACCCCTGACCTCTGGCCACCACCACTACCAGATCCGACAACCTCCGGTGACCACCACTCATCTTGTTTTTTGTTATCACTATGAGGGCACTATGAACTGAGGAATTCAGTGAATTGAAACAAAGCCATTGATGATTAGGATGATACTATTATGATGATTAATGAATGAAACCATGTCACTTGCTATCACACCCCAACCCGCCCCAGCAGGCTAGGACACATGTAACAAAGAATTACCAAAATAAAATGTCTCTTAGTAATAGTAAAACAAGAATTAAACATAATAAAATGACTTCATTGGATTATACCAGCTCAAGGGTAAAATAATCATTAAGAAAGTATAGTCAAATGTTATATCAAAAGATAGCCCTTCGAGTCTCGGTTCCAACACAAAAAACGGCGCGCAAATCCAAATTTTCTAGAAAGATTTATGTTTGTTTCCGTAAAAGTCAACATGCCCAAAATAGACCTGCGGCAGATGAAATTTCTACACCAACTCCCAACCCAAATGAGTACGCCCACAAACAATGTATTAACATATTCAAAAAAAAAAAAAACATACTCCCAAGTTGTCCAGAACCCCGTGGGTCAACGCTTCTCACTGTGATGTTCATCTGAACCTGCGTGATCATTAGCCACAAAATCGAATAAGCTTTCGCTCAGTGAGTACATGGTACTAATCATGCAATTGGGGTATTTAATGATTCATAGCACCAATTAAACATTCTCAACAATAAATGGTCGCAGGCGTGTCGAGTAATCAATCACCATCGTTCTGGACTCCTGATTCCGGGCTATTACCACTTTGTCGTCGCTTTAAAAGTGATATCACACACTCTCATGTGATCAAAGTCAATTCGCTGTGGTCGTCACCATCATCCTCTTTTCTCTAAGGATTTCTTCATCATCCCCCTTTTCTCTGAGGAATGGCTTCCCTTATATACGGGCTAAATAATGGTGATTATCACTTGAGACCCTTTGACCCAAATAAGCACATAAACAACTCAACATGTCAACATGGCAATTTCAGCATTTTTGGACATGTTAAATAATAATTAATCACAAGTTTTTCTACTTAATCACAATTATGCAATTTAAACATTCACTAACAAATATATAACATTAAATATCCAATTTTGGGAATAGGACACTCAGCTCACGAATAAGTCCCAAATAAGCCTAGAAATCCCAAACTCCTTCGCAAAACTAGCTCTAGCTAGTTATTCCCAATGATATCCCTACATATAAATATGACATATATGTATCACCCCTCAAATTGGATCGCAAAAAAACGTTATCAAAATTGAAAAAGGAAGATATAAAAATTAATCCTCTCACCTTCACGAGTCGGAATATGGCTTCAGTTCACGAAATAGAGATGGGACAGCGAAGCTATGGCGACGAATACGGCAAACGTAAAACTTTCTTTTTTTTTTTTCCTTTCTTGCCGAGATACTCTCTATATCTCTATTCTGCTTCCTTTTTTTGTTTTTTTTTTTAACTTAACATGATAATGACTCACCTTAAAGAGGTGTCATCCTCTACGGCCCTAAACCAAACTTCTTGTTATTCTATTTACACCCCTACAACTTCTAAGTCCTATCATGAAATCCCCTAAATATTATATTAACTACCCTAATATCTAAGTGGGTATGTGTCTATGTCACGTATGGGTCCCAAAAGTGATCCCAAATATTTCATGAAGTTGCTAATTAACCTACTAGTTATGAATCTAACTCATATTCGCTCTCTCACATGGGTACCCAAACTGGTACCATAAAGGGTCACAATTAACAATAAAATATTAAAAACACTTTAATAAATATTCATTTAAGCACATAAATGCAACCAAATGCAATATATTTAATCTTGACCTCTCGTGGGTCCCACTTTCTTATCTAGCGCACCTCTAGTGGAACTTTCAATGGTGTTATTTACTGAACACTTACCATACGGGGGTGACTGAAAATCACCCAAATCATCACATGCAATTAATTATTCCAATTCATGCATGAGAAATAAATATTACTACCTTTTTCCGGGTACGAGTATTACACTTGCATTTCTCTGAACCATAAATAGGACATCACGGCTATGATTCAATAAAATAAAATACAGTCCAGAATAACAAGGCAATTTCCCAACTCAGTTACTCTAGTAACTTCTAAAATCAAGGAAATACTCAATGAAGCCAGTCCTAACTTATTAAAATCGCATACATGACTTCGATTGTGCTCCTATATATATGCGTTGTCTAAAATGCAGTCTTTCAGTCTTTGAAATTTTACTAAATTGATTTGGCTATAATAAGATAAATTTATCTTAAGATAACCTCTTTTCGTCTTCTCAAGCTTGAAGCCCTAGTTTCATCATAGGAGTGGAGATTTCTTTGAACAATTATAAAAAACGCAGTCTCTTACATCTATTCATCATTCTCAATTCCTATTTTCTTTGAACAACTCATTGTTCTCAAAGAAATGAAGTGAAATTTTACTTAATTGATTGGACTATAATAAGGGAAATTTCTCTTAAGATAAATCTTAAGAGAAATTTCACTTAAGAGTTTGACATCCTACCAAGCCTATGTCCTTACAACCAATCACCTAAAAAAGGAAAAAATAACTTGCTTGGAAGGAGGTAGAGGCTCAGGATGGTGGTGGTGGTGGCTCATGGTGGTGCACAAGTGTGGTGGTCAAATGTAATTTCTATGATTTTGGATATCAACTATAAAAATTAAAACAATACAAAATAATTAATTGTGTTGCCAACAAAATCAGATCCAGATATGTTTTTTGCCTTGGTGAAGGTGTTGGTGGTGGTGGTAGAAATACTGTTGGTGGTGGTGGAAATGTTGTTGGTGGTGGTGGAAACGGTGGTGGTGGCCGGCGATGTTGGTGGCGATGGTCTTAGTCGCCTGTGGGGGTCGCCGGATGTCGCCTGTGGTGGTCACGGGAGGTCGCCCGAGTTGGTGGCCGGAGGTCAGGTAAGAGTGGTAGTAATGGTGGCAATGAGAGGATGAGAGAGAGAGCTCACTGTTTATATATATATATATATTTACTTAGATGGGAAAGATGAAATGGGATAGTTTGGTAAAACAAAAATATTGAAATGGATTTGAAGAGTGAAATGTTGATGTTATGGACTAGGGCTAAAAAATTGGCTTAGGCTTTTGTCCTTGTAGAGGTTATTATTAATGAGATATCCTTTAAATCAATATTGCCCAACTTTAGGGACCTTACGCCAAGCTTCTCAACATACAAATAGAGCGGAGAGAATGCTATTTTTTGGACCTACTATTGCCGGGTCCTAGTGCACTTTATAGTTGGCTTTCTCACAGGCCATGCACTCTCTCTTCTTACTGACACCTCCTCTTTCCTACTAGTATGATATGTGCAAATGCATTGCACATACCATAGAATTTCCTAATTTAGAAGGTAACTCCTAGTCCAGAATGGGGTCAAGGGTATCGAGCAGCCCCGCTGAAAATTAAATTGCACCTCTCTCTCCCTCTCTCTCTATATATATTGAATAATATTTGGGGCACTAATAATATCCATTAACACTTACTAACACACTCTATCTCTACTCTATCTCTCTCTCTCAGAGATAGAGTGTGTTAGTTAGTGTTAGGAGAGACTCTATCTCTACTCTATCTTTCTCTCAGTACTCTATCTCTCTCTCAGAGATAGAGTGTGTTAGTAAGTGTTAGGACAGACTCTATCTCTACTCTACCTTTCTCTTAGAGATAGAGTGTGCTAGTAAGTGTTAGGAGAGAGATAGAGTGTGTTAGTAAGTGTTAACGGATGTTGTTAGTGCCCCTAACATTGCCCATATATATTAGAAATTTCAACTTTCGTGGAAGGCATGTGTGCAATGTATGGGTATTTCGTGTGTTTACAAGTAGGTGCATTGTCCTAAAATAAGGTGTTTTTTTAATTATTATTTTTATTACATATACATAATTGGCCGGACTTGTTAAAAGTGCATCTCTACAGCCAATCTAACATGAAAATATCAACTTTAAATTAAACCAATAGATATAAGAGATAAGAGGGGAAAATAATTAATTCATTGTGGAATGGTTAAAAGTATGAAGAAGCAATTAGAAGAAATAATTTCAATTATATGGAACATAAATAACCACCCCTCAACTGTCAGAACCAACATTGGTATTACAATACTTGGACCAAGTTACAAATATTTTAAGACTAAATCATAATACATTGGCATTAAATTGGAATTGACAATTATTCAAAATCAGTATAAAAAAAAAATCATCATAGATCATTTACTTTAATTGGAAAAACCAGCCTTAAAAGAAAGTGCCACTTCTGATTAGAATCAAACCATAGAGTTCATAGTATCATATCATTATTTAACGTGGTATGACGCTTTATTCACATTGAGACATTTACTCTCCAAAGATGTGTATGATCATATTATAATAGTATAGACATGACCACCATGGAAGGAGGCAAGTATTTGTCATGGCTGTCACAAAATAAGGAGCTACGTGAAATCATCTAAGCAGATGTCACCTTACATTCACGGAATAATTTCTCACAAAATAAGGAGCTACGTGAAATCATCTAAGCAGATGTCACCTTACATTCACGGAATAATTTCTCGTTGAGATCATTCCAAATCTAAATGTGCATCCTCCACTTTTGTTCTTACAAAAATTACAAAAATAACCTAAACAAGTTAAAGTAGGGCAATAATAGTCTTAAATCTAAAAGTGCAATCGCCTTTTGTTCTCGCAAATTACCAAAATAGCCTCAATCAAGTTAAGGTGTGTTTAATAATCTAATTAAGTGTTGAAAATGAAAATTTCAACACTTATTTTGTTTCAGTGCGTTTGATAATGTACCACTTATTTGAAAAAGCAGTCGAAAAATCACTGAAAACTTTAAGTGAAATTTTTTTACTGAAAATAATCATTGAATGCAGTCTATTCCAGTACTTGGAACACAGTTTTTAGTATTGCAAGCTCAATCGCTTAAAATTCAGCACTTAATTTTTAGTACTTCATTTTCATTACTTAATTTTCAGTTTTATCGAACGGACGGCTAGGGGTGTAAACGAGATGAGCCACTCAACAAGCGCTCGAAGCTCAGCTCGATAAGGCTAGGCTCGGCTCGCTCATTTGGTGAACACGGTCGATTAAGGTTCGTGAGTAGGCTCGTGAAAACGCTCGTTTATAGGTTTGATAAAGAGCTTACATAGTGACTTTTATAAATATATTTATTATAAAACCATATAATTTTAGAGAAAATATGACATATCTCATAAATAGGCTTGATAAAGGATTATTTTATTATTAAACTATATAGTTTAAAAAGGTGCGCGAAAAAGCTCGTTAAAAAACTCACGAGAAAGCTCGCGAACACTTGAAAGCTTGACTCGTTTAAGCTCGTGAGCAAGCTCGCGAACTCATGAGAAAGCTCGCGAACAGGCTTGACTTGGCTCGTATTATTTGGCTATTTATCCTTCAAAGGGTATTAGTGTAATATTGTATGTGCGAGCGTGCCAGAAAAGTAAGTTGCCAATGTGTTAGTGTAATTGTGTAAGCAAAATGCGCCTTACCAGGCCAATTGTGATCGTTCGATGCCTTAACAAGGAATTTTATCGTGTGAGATGAAAATATTTAAGAAGAAGAAGAAGAAGAAGATAAGTAAGAGGTCGAAGGATACCTTCGAAGTGGTTAAACTATGTTATAACTACTCCTACTCCTAGGAATTGCATTAAAGTATAGGAAATGAAAGAAACTTGAAAATTAAAGTAAAGTAGATTAAAGCAAATTAACATTTAAACTAAACTAGTAAATGGCCATGGCCGAATGACTAAGGAATTGATGTATTGAAGAAATACTACATAATGTATTGATGTGATTGTTTGGTCAAGGACCCTTACAAAGGAGTATATTACATCTATTTATAGATGAATTACATAACTACCTATTTGAATTTGAATTGCATTAACTACCAATTCAAATTCATTTACATATGTGTTTCTTTTAAGAGAAGCTCCCTCCAAATTAACTTCCATCTTCATTATCACCATTGATCTTCAAGTGACCTCCTTTGCTTCAATCGTACGATGACAAGTGTCTTGCAAGTACTTTTCAAATGGCTTCCATGGCAAGCCAAAATAACTTATAATAATAATAATAATAATAATAATAAGAATAATAATAATAAAAAAAAAAATTGAATTACTATAGTAATATAGTAAAAATACATTTTATGGTACAAACATTAGCCCCCTGGTTCTTTGAAAATGAAGCATACGTAATTTTTCAAGAGCCAATTTCTTAATTTCCATAAAATAACATAACTTGATTCGATGTCAACACAAAAGATTTGAACACAAAATAAATTGTTCTATACTTGATTCAAAGTCAATACTAGAACTTCGAATCACAAAAAATGACTTTAAACATTGCTTCGAAGTTAATACAAAAGATTCGAACACCAAATAAATGGCTTAAAATTGAATTCGAAGCCAACAAAAAGGATTTAAATATCAAATGACTTGCTTCGAGGCCAAAATAATAATTTCAAACACAAATAAACTGTTTTTAAATTGGTTTGAAACCAGTAAACTAACTTTGAACACCAAATAATGGCTTTAGATTTATTTCGAAGTCAATATAGTTGCTTCGAACACTATATAATGGCCATCGAATACATATTTGCTTCGAACACAAAGTAAATAACTTTAAATTTGCTTTGAAATCAATACAATAGCCTCGAATACAAAATGAACTACTTTAAATTTGGTTCGAAGTCAAAGTAATAGCTTCGAACACCAAATTATGGCATTAAACTTGCTCAAAGCCAATCTAAAAACTTCGAACAAGATAAATTAATATAAAATTGCTTTGAAACCAATAAAAGTATCTTCGAAAATACTTTCATTTAACCATTCACATTCACACTACACCATATGGCCTCATTACTAACGGATATTTCCGTTGGAAAAACTAATTCTAACGGATATATCCGTTAGCATTTTAGCGTTAGTAATATTACTAACGGATTTACTAACGGATATATCCGTTAGAAAAATTAATTTTACTAACGGATATATCCGTTAGTAAATCCGTTAGTAAATCAAACTTTTACTAACGGATATATCCGTTAGAAATCTAGTTACTAACGGTTAATTTTTCAACTATTTTAGAAGATTTATATTGAATACTAACAGTTTTATCAATAATTTCTAACAGATATATCCGTTAGTAATTTCCAAAAAAAAAAAAAAAAAAACAACAAAAAATACTAACGGATTTCCTAACGGGTATATCCGTTAGAAATATGTATAAATTAAAAAAAAAAGTTATTTTATATGCTTCCCAATTTTTATTTTGCACCTAATTAACAAGCATAATAATCCATACCAAATACAAAAATAACAAGCTCAATCTGCACCCAATACAACAAAAATAATCCATATATAGAAATCATAAGAAGTCCAGCCATAGATATAACCTACAATATCATTGGAAATATTCTCCATGAATCCCAAAAATAAAACATCACTCTATGTAAATTACAAACATATACATTACAATAATTCTCTATGAATCCTATTAAATAAAACGTCAACATATAAATAACAAACATGTACTTTACACTCCTGCCCCTCTGACTGCACTCCATCCCTTTGATGTAGCAAATTAAAACCAAGGTTCACATGATTGTGAAATTTTGATTTCTCATATCATATATCCTGCATAGATAAAAACAAACACAATCTTTCAATGGCAAGAAAGAAGGCGGATAACAAAATCCATGAATCAAGTAGAGTTAATAGCAGCACTTCAACCCATAGAAAAAAAAATGTATTCCAGTTGAAGAACTTAATCCAGCCAATGGAGCAATAGCAACTACAACTCCTCGCTTAGAGTTCAATGGATGTTATTAATTGCACCATAAAGGGAGAGTACTAGTGTTCACATTAAGGTTAACAGTGAAGGGGTGAAAAAAGACCAAAATTCACATGCAAAGAGTTGGTAAGAAAAGATAAAGTAGTGTGTGGCTTAAGTGAGACTACAGTTTTGGATAAAGCAAATTACCAAAAGATCGCCTAATTGAAGACTAAGAGTATCACAAATATAGTTTGGCATTTTAGAACATTGGTTCTTTTCTCATCATAAATTTTCACAAAAAAGTCCATAAAAATGAGATTACTAAGAGCATTAAATTAACACCCATGTTAATTCAAACAATGAGTTCGAGCAAATTCAAACAAATGTAATATAACAGTTCGTGTTTAACGTTTTAGAAACAAAAAAGGGTCCTTAGGGTATCAACCTCACAAAACAACATTAGTAACCAGAACAATAATAATGAAAACAGATATGTTAAAGATTAGTGGCCAAACCAAGATTGAATGGAATGTTAAGTTGCTTACCACAACTATGACAAAAAGAAATAGGGAGGCTAAAATATAAGAAATCAAAGGGAAGGAGTCCATGTTCATACAATATTGCAATGGGCAAGTAGATGTTAGTTGCAGAGTTGCAATTTGCCTCTTCTTTGAGCTAGGGCCTTACAGGTCTCTCCTTGCTAGTTTTGATTCTCCTATAGATGTTAGGGGGGGTATAAATTATGTGTACTTTTGGTATAGTTCTAACTCAAAAAAAGAGGGGAACACTGATAGGTTGTAAGCCTTTACAAAAGTGAACTACTTTTATTAAGGCTACGTTTCATCAATGAACCATGTACACGTAGGTAGCACCCCATTTCGGCACCTAAGGTAATACTCATCAAAAAAAGGAAAAACTATGGCAAAAAGACACAAGTCTCTATAAGTTTTCCTGTCTCTTACCCTAGATGACAGGAAATTTGGTCTATTTAGATCAAAAATAAAGCACAAAAGGAAAGTTAATAATACAATGAATTGTAGAGAAGAGTACCAGGCTGCGTTTGGATCATCAGATTCTTTGCACAACTTCGGCTCATTTTGTGTTCTTTCCTCGTAGCACTTGTTGGAATTTGGTTTTCTGAATATTGCCGCACCCACTTGATTCAATGTATCCTTCTTAATAGTCACGAGTTCCCAGCACATCGAGTTAGTTAGTTCCGACATAGCTGCCATCAAATTCAACCCAAAAGAAGAAGAAAAAAAATTAGAATAAAAATAGAAAAGAAGAAGAAAAAAGAAGTAGAAGAAATAGAACACGAAGTAATTGAAATCAATTTACAACTCCATAATAACTCATAAGGAAAACTTAGGCTCTGTTTGCTCTGAGGATATAAAGAATAGAAACAAAAAGGATAGCATAAAAGTTTACAATTTATTCGTCACTATATGATCTTTTCCTTGCTATTTTCCTTATTACCAAATAAAGAAAATTGTTTTCTTACTGTGTTCCTTTCCTTTCACTGAGTAAATCCATGAACCAAAGAGAGCATTAACCTGCAGTACTGAGCACTCTACCTTTCCAAATGCCCACATCTTCAGAGGTATTTCGGTAAACTGGAGTAGCACTCCAGACAAAGTAACCACCAGGTCGCAAGAGACAATTAAGCTCTAAGAGTAGATACCAACAAGAATAGAAACTTTTTACAAACTGATCGGTTTGGAATCGATAGACCATTGAAAAAATTGATCATGTACTGAGCAGATAGTACCACGGGAAGATGAAAAAAATCAGAAATCAGCACCATGTCTCAGAAGAGAGAGATAAAAACCGTTACATATTTGCTACATATATGTATACGTAGTTCATACAAGGTTACAACCTATATTTATATCTGTGTACGTGCCGAGTCGCTTTCTTTTATATTTTACTTTAAGTTTTTGAGGCTCGCAGTGGTGTGATGCATAGTTAAACTTATCTTTGCGGCACGCCTAAGTTTCACTAATATACGAGCAAATGGCAGTGTGAAAGCCCTTTGGCACACGGCCAAGCCTTGCCATTCCACGGAAATTAAATGGCAATGTTATAGCCGTTTGGCCTGTATCACTTTTATATGTTTTGATTTTATTTCCATCTTTCCCTTCATGCCCTTCTGATTAGGCCTTCTCTACCTAAACGCAAAAGCCACAGCCAACCCAAACTGGTCATTTCTACTGCACATTGCAGCCTAGAGGAATTAGCAATTAGAATCCCCCCAACCACCAAAAAAAGTTATAGATAACTATGAGGGAAAGTTATGAACAGAGAGAAATGCATCAACTCACAATAAGACTTTTGAGTGTAGAAATAAAAAGGCAAAATGGTAGAAGTAACAATGAGAAGGACTAATATCCTGGAAGAAGTCAATGTAATGAAGGGCGCCATTCTTAAACTGAGTACCACCGCCAGGAGAAGGAGTAGTAGACATTTGTATCTCTACGCAACATAAAATATAGGCTTAATATATAGCCACTCAAGGAGTCTTCTTATCTTATATAAAATTTGGGCAACTATTATATTCTGCTATGGGTGTAGGAGCCCTTCGACTTGAGCCTACACTTAGTATTAACTGTTTCTGTTTGAGGGAATCATAATGGATTATGCCTTGAATTAGACCCCTTGACCAAAATTTAAGCACATAGCACTTGATATAGGATTTGATTCGCAGGTTAGTGCTATTAATGGCCATGCGCTCCGACAACTCTCTAGGAAAAGCCCAATCCCATCGTCACGGCCTCACGACAACTCTTAGTTAGGCGAGTCCTCTAAGGGTATGTGTTGTGAATATACCCTGCGACAATAACCAACTTGGTCTCATTCAGGGTAAAGACCCTTCCTTAACATCATCACTCAAGCACTTGTCACCTTAGGGATGGGAAGAAGGTTTTCTCATAGAAAGACTCTCCTTAAGTTTAGAGCTTATAATCAATGAGTCACGCTCTTACAGGTTGTTCCTACCCATTGAACCTTCTTCATGGGATCTCCAATCACAAAGGTTGGGTTACTCCTGTTGGTGACTCCCCGTGGGCTAAGCCCTTCCCCCTCGATCGATGTAAATAATTTTACCCCTCATCGAGTAGATTAATTTAATTCCACAAATAAAGTGGATATAATTATAAGATGAGAAAACAATTCCCCCACAATTTCCAGCTGCTCCAGAATGAAGTCGTAATATGAACCGTAAACAACGAATAGCATCCACAAATGCATTCTATACTAATAAGCTCTCGCATAGTAATTTTCCCGTTGCTCCAATATAAGAAAACCAAAAGATATATATATATATATATATAATTGAGCCCAATTCTTTGCTCTCCAATAATAAGTTCCGGTCTCGTGCTAACTATATCAAAAGAGATGTATGTTCGATCATTAATTTGATAGAAGAACCGCTGATAAAAAAAAAATCCAGTCAATAACATATTTATATTAGAGAGAAAGTTGTGCCATAAGTCGATATGCCATTGAACATATGGAAACCCATAGGAGTTCTTAAAAACTTTTCTAATCCCAATTAGCAGCTGGGATATATAGTAAGAAGATATACTACTCATCAGAAATTATAAACCTTGATGCTCTCAGTATGCAGAGTAAGAAAACCAAAAGTATATCCCAAAAACATATATAGATAACCGCTTCGATGTGCCAAGAGCAGCAAGCTCCACACTGTCAATGTATAAAGCTTGAGATATTATTGATCTTCATATTTGTAGTACTACTCCGACTTCTCGATCGGGCATGAAATCATCCAGATATAGGAAAACAAAACGGTTAATTAATGAATCATTTACCAGATAAAAGACTAATAATAATGCACAACACAACAAATCACGGATTGCTAATCCTGGGAAAATAATATGGTCAGTTTGTGCACATGTATATCTTAATGTACGTGTTAGTTTAACAAGCTAGGCCACAGGATTAGTTAGCATAGAAAACAAATAAAATCTAAAATGACAACCAGGTTGATTCTACATAATAGTAAGCAAAGAGATTACTAGTACTAGATATAACTTTGCAAAGAGAAAATTAGACTAAAAGATTAATAAAAAAAATAATACTTTTGATTTCTTATCTCAAACCCAACCGGTAATTTAGTATGTGCAGTTATTCTTCTAAAATTTCAAATAGGAGTAGCACGTATTAAATTCTTATGTGATCAAGCTCACATCGCATACAAAATATTAAATCCTGATTGTTATGCTATTAAAGCCATCAACTATTGCTTGCATTCTGGAGGTGTATTAAAGCATCATTCAAATTCCTCTTTCGACCAGAGACCACGTCAATTACGAATTTCTGGCTCCTTTATTATTATTATTATTATTATTATTATTATTATTATTATTATATACAATAAAAACAAAAAACACCAGGTTGCTTAGGTAAGGAGGACATGTTAGATTTCTATTTTAGCATGATGGATTAATATATGCTTCAATAAAAATTATATTATGGTCATTCATCTTTCATCACAACCTGGGAATATATTCACAAGAGTATAATATGTTAAACTATCAATGATACACATAAATAAAAGAGTAACAGAAACCAAACTAAACCAAACTAAACCAACTCTTGTGTCCCAGTAAAAGAGTAACAAAACTTCGAAAAAAAATTAGTTACTCGATAAGTAGTGAATATATCACAAAGGTCTTTTTTACACATGTTCTTTTCTTATACCTACAGGGCCCCACATTTTCAAAAAAAAATTAGTCTAGGAGACATATTGTATCCAAATCAATTGGGTCTTATTACAACATAACCTCAACAAGATAATGATATTGCTTCTACTAATCATTCTAAATAAAGAAGTACTATATCGGTCACGTTCACTGTCTTAAATTAATAGATCAAACGGAACATATATATATATATATGTATATATTCTTCCTCAAAACATTAGAGATTTATCTTAGTTCCTACAAGAATAGGTTGTTTATGAGATGTAAAGGTAACATCTATACTACTGCATATTCCCAACAGAGAAAATAAAAAATAAAATAAAAAAAATAAAAAGAAACTGTAATTTACTGTATTTTAATTTTTGATGAGTAGTATATCTTCTTACTATATATCCCAGAACCTGCTTGTACATCACAAAACCAACCACACAATCAAATCCAATATGAACTTGACAATTCAAGTTGAGTATACTCAGTAAAAATAACAGAAAAATAAGAACAAAACTAACACAAAGATTTCAGATGGTACAATTACTTACCAGTACCTTGTATACAAGTCATGCAATAGAACATGTAATGAGCTAGGGTTTTTCCATTTGGGCCTTTTTCAAATTACATTAAATTGATTTATGAGCTAGGGTTTTCCAATTTGGGGCTTTTTCAAATTACAGATTACTGATTGCTGAAGAAGAAGAGAAGAAAAAAAAAACTAGTTCAAAGTAGGTTTTTGATCGGACGAAGAAGAAGAAGAAGAAAAATAGAAGAAGAATAAGAAGAAAAAAAAAAACAAACTTGTCCGATCAAAACGAACTCGCTGCGATTGAGGAGAAGAAGAAGAAGAAGGAGAGAGAGAGAGAGAGAGAGAGAGAGAGAGAGAGAGTACCTATGACCGGCGGCGTCGACCAGGCGGAGATGGCAATGACCAGAGGAAGATGTCCTGCGGATGTCTCTTCTTCACCTTTCCATCTCTCTTATTCTCCTAAAGAAGAAGAAAGCATAAAAGTTTTTACTGAGTATTTGTTAACCTGTTAAATGTTTAGGGGGAAATATTAGGGGGAAAATTTTGGGCAAAATTTTTGTATTGTGTTTATTTACAAAATTGCCACTGTATTTTTTTCTTTTGAGTTTTTATTTACAAAATTGCCATTGCATCTTTTATTTTTAACTTTTTATTTACAAAATTGCCACTGTAATGTCATTACTAACGGATATATACCTTTTTCTAACGGATATATCCGTTAGTAATTACCAACGGATATATCCGTTAGAAAGCATAAAAGTTGTCCGTTAGAAATTTGGCCATATGGTGTAGTGTCACTATGGTATGTTACCAATTAATTTTTATCTAATTCAAATACTAATGGTATATCATCAACCAAATAAACTTTTGGTGTAAATATGCCACCAATTAAAGAACAAAGAATTAAAAAGATTAAATCAGCCTACGGAGCGTAGAAAATTGTAAAAGCATCAGCCTCATAGATCGATTTAGAGACAACTTGAATGCATTGAAATCCACCATATTTTTGCCCGATGACATCAGGCTTAGTAAATATTCAAGCCAATGCACCAAATTACATGTTCAACGAAAAATAAATTGGGCCCACTGTAGGCATCCACCAAATATGAATGCCTTGAAAACTTGCAATTCCATGCACATTGATCAGTTCTCCAATCTCATGGGGCCACACTTCTGCAATCTACCTTCACATCAAAATAGGCTACAACCCCCTTCACCCCACATTGGTAACACAATGACCGAATTGATGTTCATAATATTCAGTTAATACTTTTATTTTCTCGTTATAATGAAACTGCCATAGAAAAATTCACATGGTCATAACCCATTTTTAATGAGCCCTACAAAGTCAAAGTGGGTATTGACCAATTAAAACTATGATATAGAGTGACTTAAATAATTCATAAATTTCAACACTTTGAATAATGTTGAAAAACTCAAATCTATGAATAAAAGTTTGTTCATGATTCTCAACCAAAGTTGGTTGAAAAATACACCTTCGGGTACATTTTCATCACTATTATTTGGTTGATTAACCAATATGGGTGATGAGAATGTTGGTGATTTTTTTATTTCCACCATTAATGGATATTGAAAATTTTTCATAATCAATTTATTTTTATCCTTTGGCTCATAATTTTGAAGAATAGTTGACACCCCTTGAGCCATTTCCAAAATTTTAGTTTCCAAAGTAAGTGCTTGATCCTTTAATCTTTCCAACAATGGAACAAAATCATTAAACCAATTTTCATCGCCAAAATTTGGTGTTAATGGTCGTGAAACATACAACCCTTGAAAATTCATCTTGAAACTCGAGTCCCACCGGGCGTGCCAAAAATGTTTGGCTATTTATCCTTCAAAGGATATTAGTGTAATATTGTATGTGCGAGCATGACAGGCAAATAAGTTGCCAATGTATTAGTGTAATTGTGTAAGCCAAATGCGCCTCACTAGGCCAATTGTGACCGTTCGATGCCTTAACAAGGACTTTTATCGTGTGAGATGAAAATGCTTAAGAAGAAGAAGAAGAAGAAGAAGAAGAAGTTAAGCAAGAGCTCGAAGGATACCTTCGAAGTGGTTAAACTATGTTATAACTACTCCTACTCCTAAAAATTGCATTAAAGTATAGGAAAGTAAAGAAACTTGAAAATTAAAGTAAAGTAGAGTAAAGCAAATTAACATCTAAACTAAACTAGTAAATGGCCATGGCCGAATGACTAAGGAATTGATGTATTGAAGAAATATTACATAATGTATTGATGTGATTGTTTGGTCAAGGACCCTTACAAAGAAGTATATTACATCTATTTATAGATGAATTACATAACTACCTATTTGAATTTGAACATTTCCCTCCTATTACATTAACTACCAATTCAAATTCATTTACATATGTGTTTTTTCCAAGAGAAGATCCCTCCAAATTAACTTCCATCTTCATCATCACCATTGATCTTCAAGGGACCTTATTTGCTTCACTACAAGAAAATAGGCCTTTTGTGACGAAAGTTTTTGTGACGGATACAAATCCGTCACAAAAAAAGTTTTTGTAACGGATTCTGTGACGGAAATATATCCGCCACAAATAATTTTTTATTCGTAACGGAAATGTACATATCCGTCACAAAAAAATTTATTCGTGACGAACACGTACTTGTCCGACACAAATAAATCTTTATTTGTCTCGAATTCAATTAATCCGTCACAAATAATGAAATAAATAGTTGCCCTAACTAGGCTGTCAAGTTGGCGGTTCTATACCAAAATTTCCCAAAATTTCCCTCTTTTCTCTTACCATTTCGCAGCCCCCCACTTTTGGAGATATACCTCTCTCAAATCCCACTTTTTTCCCTCATCCAGATCCACCCTAACCACGACCAGTCCACCGCCACCACTACACTCAGCCACCACCTCCTCACATCCCTCTCCTCCTCTCTTACCCTAACCCTAATCCCATCTCTCCATCACGATCAGCTACTACGGCCACCATTATCGGCTACCACCACCACCTTCATCTTCTCTGAGACCTGAACCGCTGTCTCTCTGTCTGAGTCTCTCTAACCTTTTTTTGATGCGTTTTGTGTGTGTTTGAGGTCTAGGGTTTGAGATCTTGGTGAAGATATAGATTTTGATTGCTGTTGAATATGGAGGAAAGCGTGCGAGAAGTTCCATACGAGACGCGTCATCTCGCTTCCAAACCTTACTCTTCCAATTACCCTCCCCAACATCAAGAGGTTCTCTCTCTCTCTCTCTATATATATATATATATATTTATATATATATATATCCTAAATCTTCAGCATTTCATTGATTTGAATCATTTTGGACTCAATTTCCATTTCCCACATTGATTTGATCGATTTTTATCTATCAAATTAAGCTAAATGAAGGTTTCAAGAGGAGCTTTCTTTCACTGCTTTCTAGTCGAGGTATGTTTGACTTTCGCTTTGAATATGTATCCGCCCAAGTTTAAATTTGTTGAATTGTATTGTTGTAGTGTAACATACATACATACATACATACATATACATCATCAATGTGCATGTCTAGTAGTTATGCGCGGGCGTGCCAGAACCAAAAGTGGTTCGGTGTGTGCAAACTAATTTCCTATATGCTTGAGTCAGTGATACTCAAGGCTTTTAGATCTGACTTCTAAACTAAAACAATTGTGTGCGGCGAGTAGGAAAGTACCCTCACCAGAAATCCCTTGGCAGTACTGAAGCGCACAAGCCAAATAATGTATGGGTTTACCAAGTAAACAATCACAAACGATTAATAAAATACAGATTTTATTAAGTGTTTGGAAAATACAACCAAAGAACAGATTCAGAACAGACTGATCGTTCGTGAGAATGAAAATAGTAAAAGAAAAATAACAAAAAGAGGGTAGACCTATTTGCTATGCTTGCAGAAAGAACATAAAAGTTGAATGCTTTTGAATGCTTGTTGAATGCTGTTGAATGCTTTGTTGAATGCTATTTTCGAGAGTGACGCGGAGTGCCCCCAATGGTTGGCCTGCCTGTATATTTATAGCGGCCACAGTTTAATTCCTACTAGGAAAGGACTCCTTGACTTGCGCCTTAAGCTATTCACTGATTGGTTAATTAAAGAAATCCTTCCTTATCCAGAACTTGCTTGACACAATCCCTTTAAATTAGGGATTACACGCTCCCATCCAGCTGGCAACTGACGACTCCTTTTCTAAACGGACTCCTGTTTCCCAAAAAACTCTCAGAGATGACGTCATCATGCCAGCTGTGGACATCAATGCCCTGTCCTTCATCAACCGACCTCCCCCTGTTAGACGAATCGGGCTCATGACTCTTTCCATGTCCGATCACGTTCCTTCAACTTGTTATAATCAAACGGACACACGTGATGCCCGATTAGTTATAACGTTGCTTTTACTTTCCATCGGGCTCTCAACATGATAAGTTATGTTCTCATAGCCCGATGATGCCTACACTTGGCCACAAGCTCCCATCGGACTTACCTCATCTCCAACCAATTGTTCCTCCCATCGGGCTTACCTCTTCTGTCCGATGAGTCATCACTACTTGCCTCAGCATCTCCTTTACCCAACTTCAACTCCACTCGGGCTCAAAAATCAATGACGGTTTTTGGGTGCAAACAATTGCCCCCCCAAAAGGTCATATCAAACGTCCCGCCCTGATTGATGTGACGTTTTGAATTTCAAATATGCCACGCGTCAAGTACGCAGCCAACGTCAGGTTCTGGAGAATCCCACCAGTCACCCTACAATTAATGCGCCATGATTACGGCGTCGTGATATTTAAATATCACCCAACATCCGAAAACTCATCACACGTTCATACTTTCCCCTCTCCAGAAATCAAGCAAAATACAGAGCTTCACTCTTATCTTCATCTTCTCCGGCGACATTTCTTCCCTTCATAGACATGGCTCCCAAGACCGCTCCGGCTACCTCTAAAGGCAAGAAAACCTTCGTTGATGCTCCTCCACCACAAAACCGATGCAAGGAGGTTAGGGCTTTGGCAAAAACTCACGCCGCTGACATATCTACTGAATACCTCACCCCCTACAGCTCTTCCGCTGGTTCTCCCACCGCACCAGGCTTAGGTGCGGCGTTTCTGGGCCACCCTCCGGCGCCTTTTCTCCCTTTCTTTCCTCCCGTAGGAAACGAAGAATTCCTGCAAGTCCCTGCTCATTGGGCCAAGGTCCAGACTGCTAACCAGCCAATCCGAGGATGGCCGACACCCGCTGCTGACTGGGACACGTGGGTAACTAGGGTTTCGGCCTCTAAGGCCGCCGTCTGGAAGCAAACGGGCATCCACGACGCAATCATGCTCAGCCGGTCTCGCATTGAGATAGACCGGCCTCTCCTCCTTTCAGCTCTACTCTTCTGGTCCTCGTCTTGCAACGGCTTTCTTTTCCGTTGCGGACCAATGGCTCCTACTGTCAAGGATATTAGTTATCTGCTCGGCCTCCGTCCCCACGGACAAGAGATCACTCCAGGGCTTAATGTTGGAACGGCCAGCTTTGCCTACCCACAACAGGATATTGTCCGGGACGGGGCCGTTTCTCATAGGCCGATCACGGCCTTTGGAGGTTTCCTTGCTGCCTGCATAGGGGCAGATGATACGGCGGTGTCCGATGCTGAGCACACTGCCTTCCTCATCTACTGGCTCAACAAGTATCTCTTCTGCTCAGCCAGCCAGGCCATCACTAAAGAATATACAACCGTAGCCCTAGCCCTTGCATCAGGGCAACCACTGGCCATGGCTACGCTGGTTTGGGCACATTTAGTTCGAGGCATAACAGACTTCGTTCATTCGGGCTTCAGTGCTGGTGGGAGCCCGATGTGGATACTACAACTGTGGCTTCATTCTTACTTCCCTGAATTCCAGCCCACAATTACCCCCTTGGCCGACGTGCCTATCTCTGCCGTTCAATTCGTGAACGTATCCCCCTCTGTACATTCCTTTGAAGAGTGTTTTTCCTTCTTCTACCAGGGTTGCTCCCCTCGGGACCTCAATCTCTTCACCCCATTCTTTTCTCTTCAATTTTCTTCTTTTCTCCAGCTCTCCAATAACCCTTCAAACTGGGGTCCGGGCACCCAGTCAACCTATAATGAAATTTTTTCTAGCTACTTAGTAGCTAGAGACATTATTTTTAGCCCAAGCATCCCGTCGGCCAACAATAAATGCGGGGCCGAGTACTACTTTGCTCCTTTATATGCCCGCCAATTCGGGCTTACTCAACTAGTGCCCGTTCCTCCTGGTAATACTGTCAACGTTGATTGGGTTGAACGGGGCCTTATCGTTAACGACGGGCAGGTGAAGAGGATAGCAGAGAGGTCTGCCCGGCTCAAAGCCGCGTTCAATTTTGCACCCTTCTCTGCCCGGCCAGTAGTATCAGAAGAGTTCACCCAATGGTGGGGTGAACGGACTAGACACATATTTCCACGCTCCGTCGCTGAGGCCTTGGCTCCTTTCTCTGCAACATCGGCCACGGTGGCCGATGTCCCTATTCCAGCACCAGCTCCAACCCGGCGCAAACAAGTCGCCAAGAGACCGGCTCGTAAAACCCCGGGCAAGGGTCAGCCTCAAAAGAAGCAAAAAACACCGGCCTCTGTTCAGGTTTGCTCTTCCCCTTTTGATTTGAGCCCGAATTCCTGTTATTCCATATTAACCCTTTTGTTCTATCTTTGCAGCTTGCTGATGAAGACTCGGGAGAGGATCTACTTCCAAACCTTGCTCAGACTCTTCCCCCAACTCTCCCTACATCACCGGCTTCTGCAGCGGCGTATCTAGAACGAGTGGCCGTTAGGGTGATGCCACTTCACATTGTGCCTCCTCTAACTCCTTCTAGCGGAGACGGAGACGAAGACCTTGCTCATGTTGGCCAAATCCCTGAGCAGGTTGTTCTTTCTTCAAGTACTGAGGGTGAGGCCGGTGCTGAACCCGCCACCGAGGCCGCTGGGGAGGAAGTAAATCAAACCGCCCCCTCTGAAACCGAAACTCCAGCCGGCCAAGGGGCACCTACCACCGCCATCAGCTCCCCTGTTCACATCACACCAGGACCGGTGGTGACCGAGGTCACTCCTCCTGAAGTGTCTGCTGTGGAGGCCGGTGATGATAATTCGGGCTCTGTCCCTGAGCCAGAAGCCCAACAGACGACAATGGCCCCAATGAGTCCGGGCCCAAGAACCGGCCTTCCTTCATCTTCCCAAACATCTTCTCAACCAAGCGAAGCCGATGTTCGCGAAACAATCTCGGCCTCGCTTCGTTCTCATACCCAGGTACTGCTATGTTACTTTACGTTAATTCATACATTTCTAAAAACAATACCTGACTGTATTTTCTTGAATAGGCCGATCCTTCAGATCCAGCGCCCGTTATCCCTTTCGATGACTTTTTCTTGGGCCTGGACCTGGGAGCTTTTGACCTCGGCCCCCTTGAGCCCGAAGCGGTTTTACCTTCCGTCCTTCAACAAGCCAAGGACCTGCTCTTCGGGCTTGCTGACCAAGAACTTTCCAATCTTCCTGCTGCGGCTGACGTTGACACTGCTTTGAACACCCTCATGGCCGATTCTTCTCTTTCAGACGGGCAGCTATCATTACTCGTGGAGATCAAAGAAAGACTTCCAAGCGTCCGTCTTATGGATAGAACGGCCTTGAAGATTCAAGCGGATGCAGAACTTCATTTAGGCTCCCGTCAGAAAGCATTGAAGTTCTTGGAAGGGGCCAGAACCAAGTTCGAAGCGGGAAAGGCCTCCCGTGCTCAAGTTCTAGCCAGGGGTACTTGGCTGCGGGACCGTATTACTGTATTAAAAACTCAACTCGCCCAATGTGAGGCCGAGGTTGTTACCAACAACGCCTCCATTGAAAAAATCGACGAGGCACTATCTTCACTAGGCGGGGACGCTCAGAAGTGCAGTGATCAGTTACAAGCCAGCGTCCCCATATCCCGGGCTTGGGCCCAGAAGCTAGAAAGGGCCAAGAAGGACCGGTCTGGAGCCGTCAAAACCTGGGAAGACCTGAAGGCTAAGCTTAGGAATTTTGAGTCGGCCTAGAGGCCGACTCCTCTTTTGTACTTATTATTTCGCATATATTTGTAAGTAAGCTGTGCTCAGCCTATCAATACAAACCATATTTTTGTTACTCGGGCTCAGGGTCGTAGTTAATGATTTGGTCGTATTCTAATCCTGGATTTGGCTTATAATTCAAATCAATAGTTTCCCACAGAGTAGGGTAATAAGACTTCAAGTACTGACCGTTTATTAATCTAGGATGAATACCACCATCCATATCCCGCAGTCTGTAAGCACCACCATTCTTGACCTGATGTATAATGAACGGACCCTCCCAGTTGACCGACCATTTACCGTACCTATTATCCTTGTCCCCGATAGGTAAAACGGCCTTCCATACCAAGTCTTCTGTACTAAAAGACTTTGCTTTCACCCTCTTGTTATAAGCTCGGGCGGCCCGCTGCTTCTGCACTTTTAACGAGTCCAAAGCCATGAGCCTCGTTTCATCAAGTCCCTCCAACTCAGCTATCATAGCCTCTGTGTACTCTGCAGGCTCAAGCTGGTTCTGTAAAGCTCTCCTGGCCGATCGGACGGTAACCTCCATTGGTAACATAGCGTCGTGCCCGTAAGTCAACATAAATGGTGTGACCCCGGTACTGGACCTCTTAGATGTCCGATAGGCCCATAGAGCCTCGGACAACAACTTGTCCCACTCTCTAGGGTTCTCATCTATCATCTTCTCAATGATCCCCTTGAGGATCTTATTGGTTGACTCAGCCTGACCGTTAGCTTGAGCATAATACGGGGTAGAATTGAGAATCTTAATCCCTCTGCTCTCCGCAAAAGCGGTTGTTTCAGCTCCTGTGAACACAGATCCTTGGTCGGCCGTTATGGTTTCTGGGAGGCCGAATCGATGTATAATGTGCTCTTCAATGAATTTTATCACGGTGGTCTGGGTCACCGTTTTACATGGTATGGCCTCGGCCCACTTAGTGAAGTAATCCGTCGCCACTATAATGAAACAGTGTTGGCCTGATGATGGTGGCAAGACTTTGCCAATCAGATCCATAGCCCATCCTCTAAACGGCCATGGTTTTATTATTGGTTGGAGCTCTTTAGCCGGTACATGCTGAATCGGGCCATGCTTCTGACACGCTTGGCATCCCTTTGCATAGCTGATACAATCCTTCAACATGCCTGGCCAATAATAGTTATATCTTCTCAGTAACCATTTCATTTTTGTACCGGCCTGATGAGCCCCACAGATCCCTTCATGTACTTCGGCCATCACCTGCATGGCCTGTTTTTTGCCTAAACACCTCAAAATCACGTCGTCACCGATGGGCTTTTTGAACAATTCTCCATTGAGTGTCACAAATCGGACAGCGAAGAGTCTAACTTTTCGGTCTACCCTGACATTTGGGTGATTCAGGTATTCGATGATAGGCCTTCTCCAATCGTCGTCCTCCATCAAGACCGAATTAGTAGTAGCATACCAACCTCTCTTTGCAACGGAAGGCATTGATCGGACATGAACCGTGATAACTTGGTCTTCCAAAGCCTTTGTAGGAGACGAGGCCGATCCTGTCTTTGCCAGCTTATCGGCCTCAGTATTCGTAGACCTAGGGATATAACTCACGCTAATATCATCAAACTCGTCCATGAGCTGCATGGCGACGGAGTGAAACGGGCATAATTCCCAACTTTTTATCTGGAATTCTCCTGAGATCTGCCCGATCACCAGACCTGAGTCTCCCTTTATGTGTACAGACGATGCCCCCAACTCAAGGAGTATCTCCAGTCCGATAATTAATGCCTCGTATTCGGCCTGGTTATTTGTGCACTTGAAATCGAGCCGAAATGACATTTTTGTCTTCTTATACTTGGGTGATACAATGACCACACCTGCCCCAGCACCTTCTGCGCTTTTGGACCCATCAAAGATCAATGTCCATGGGACCAAGGAAGTGTTTAACACTCTAGGCACTGGTAGTACTTCTCCCAGATCAGTTGGGTCTGGGTGATCAGCCAAGAAATTGGCTATGGCCTGGCCTTTAACCGATTGCTGTGATCGGTATTGGATGGCAAATTCCATCAGGGCCAAGGTCCATTTTCCAATTCGGCCTCTCATGATTGGTCTTGACAACATGTATTTTATCACATCGGTTTGACATATAATATAAGTAGAAACGGGCAACATATACGTTCTTAACTTCTGTGATGAAAAATACAATGCCAAACATAATTTCTCAATCGGCGCATAGCGCTGCTCGATTGGAGTTAAGATTCTGCTTAAGTAATAAACGGCCTGCTCATTTCCTTGCTCATTATCCTGAGCTAACATACTTCCTATAGAGCATTCAGAAGCCGATATATACAATTTAAGGTACCTACCCTTCTTGGGTGGCATTAACACTGGAGAAGTTGACAAATATTGCTTAATTCCCTCAAAGGCCTGTTGATGGCTGTCTTCCCACTTGAACTCTTCGTCGGTCTTGATCTTCAACAATGGGGTCCATACTTGGGTCTTTCCTGCACAATTGGAGATGAATCTCCTCAGGAAATTAATCTGCCCGAGTAGCCTTTGAAGCTCTTTCTTATTAGCTGGTGGCTTTGCTGCCTGTATTGCTCGAGCCTTGTTCTTGTCAACCTCTATCCCTCTTTGATGCACCAGGAATCCTAAGAAGTTCCCTGCTGAAACGCCGAAAGCACACTTGAGAGGGTTCATTTTTAGTTTGTGAGCCCGCATTCTTTCAAATGCTTTTTCTAAGTCTCTCAAATGATCGGCGTTGTCACTCGATTTTACCACAACGTCATCAATGTAAACCTCCATGAAATGCCCGATCATATCGTGGAAGATTGAATTCATCGCCCTCTGATATGTGGCTCCGGCGTTCTTCAGTCCGAAAGGCATGACAACCCATTCAAAGGTTCCAATTGCCCCCGGGCACCAGAAAGCTGTCTTCGGGACATCCTGCTCAGCGATGTAAATCTGGTTGTACCCCGAGTGCCCGTCCATAAAGGACAAAATTTTATGTTTGGCGGCCGAATCAATCAATTGATCGGCCATGGGCATAGGGTACTCATCTTTTGGGGTAGCTAGGTTTAGATTTCTGAAATCAATACAAACTCTCAGCTTACCATTTTTCTTTACTACTGGGACTACATTTGATACCCATTCCACGTACCTGGCTGTCCGAATGAAGCCAGCCCCCAAAAGCCTCTCAATTTCTTCTTTCACCTTCATCGTAACTTCAGGTGACATGCGCCGTGGGAGCTGTTTGAACGGCCTAAAGCCCGGCTTAATTGGCAATCGGTGCTCCACCAATTCTCGGGATAGTCCGGGCATTTCGTCGTAATCCCAAGCAAAGCAATCCTTGTATCTGTGCAAGAGAGCAATGATATCGGCCTGGAACTGCGGTTCAAGCACCTGACTCACATATGTGGGCTTGTGCTCTCCTTCACCGCCCAGGTTGATCTCCAATAGCGGATCCTGCACGTCGGCCTTCAAGTCATCAAGCTTGGCTGTGGCCGTTTCGAGTTCATCCATTTGAATCTCCTCCTCTATTGGCGTTTCTTCTTCATAGATGCAATCGGCCAGATTAATCATCCCGTCTACAGGGCCGATCTCTAATCTCCTATCAGCCAGATATGCACACCATCTGGCCACGCTGGCCTTAAGGGCCAGCTGTCTTCTAACTTCAATTGGCTGTAGCTCCATCTAAGTCTTCTTGTTCATTAATTTCTATCGGCCTTACCTCTTCTGTCCGACTTAGATTGTGATAACCAAGCTTTAAGTTTGGTAGAATTTCTTTACGGAACGTGGCTGCATTTGGTCTACCAAGTTTGCCACATCCTAGTAATTTGATAGGTCCGATATCATCTTCATATAATACTGCATCGGCCGTCTGTACCCGGGCTACGAATGGCTTCGTATCAGCCCCAACCACTTCCACTTCGTCATCTCTCCAAAAGATCAACAATTGATGGAGAGTGGAAGGGATGCAGTAATTGGGATGGATCCAATCACGGCCAAGCAACGCGTTGTAGGCGGCCGATGTTTCCACAATGAAAAAGGCTGTCATGGCCGTTTGGGTTCCAACCCTCAGCTCCAGAGGCAAGATGCCCTTTGTCTTAGATGGCGTGCCCGTGAAGCTCTGAACATTCATCTCGGTCTATCCGTTCCTGACTCAGATTTTTGAAGGATCCTCAGCATGATTTGGGGCATGATGTTGATTGTAGATCCCCCATCAATCAATATTCTATTCACGGGGATTCCCTCAATGTGACCCTTTACGTACAACGGCTTCAGGTGCTGAGACATTTGATAGGTAGGTTTTTCGAAAACCACCTTGACTGGCCCCGCCGGTTTCAACCCCTCCTCAGTTTGGATCCCTTTCGGCCTCAAGATGGTTATCTTAGGCCGATCGGTTTGTATATCGGTAGTATCCACGTTTTTGCTTGTAGCCTCTACCACCTTGGGTCTAACGGTCTCACCATCACCCCAACATACACTTTCTATTACTGCCGACTCCTTGGTCCGGCCTTCTATTACGTCACCTTCAATGGCCGTTGGCTGATCCGGTTTGGCCATAAATGACATGGGCAAAGTAAACACCATGTTTGAGGATAGATTTTTCGGGATTGTCCCGAATTGAATCGGTGAATCGTCCTCATCTTCATAATCATCAGCCTCCTCCATTGGATGGGCCGATGGCTCACACTTTTCTTGTTCAAATAGTTTCTTCAAGCGCTCTGTGGCATGCATTGCCCCTTTGCCCGCTTTCTTGTCGAAAACGGGCTCATCCATGGCCGTTATCTGTTTGTCGGCCTTGCGCTGAAGGGACTCTTGAGGAATCCGGACACGGTCTTGCGAGCGCTGCCGTTCCCTCTCGGCCTGTCTCAGTCTCTGGTATCTCCTCTTCTGAGACTTGCTGTATTGAGGCATCGCTGGAAATTTTGGATGCTCAGCTCTATACCATCTCCCATCACTCACTCTTGGTGGGAGTATCATACGGGAGCGAATGTCCGATGCTGCAACCCTTTGTGATGCACTCATCGTGGGTCGTGCTCCATATTCCCTTCCTTCCCTTCGACTCGAGCTAGGCATACTGCTTGCTGGCGGCGGCTTTGGCTTCCACTCGGGCTTTGGGCGTCCCTGTTTGGGCAAGGAAAGCCTCTCATGCACGGATCTTCTCGGGCTGTACTCTCGTCGTTCCTCAACCCTAGGCCTCTTGCTTGGGCTAGAGGCCCCTTTCTTAATATCGGCCTTGCACCTCGGACACAGGCCTTGTTCAATCAGCTCTAGTTGGTGTCGTAAATCTGTAATCAAGCTCTCCGTATTTGACCGGGCTCCATCAGCCTTTAGTTCTGCCTCCTTGCGTTCCTGGTATGTCCTCTGAAGCTCGTGAATAGTCACCTTCGGTCTATCCGTTCCTGAAACGGCAATTTGTTTTCCTTCCCTTTGCTTTGGGACTTTCTCGCTGTCGGTCAAGTCTATCTTGACCCTTGGCCGTGTCAGCTTAGTCAAATCGGGCACTACCATGTTGGTTCCAGTGATCTGTGGGAACGGATTCGCATCAACTCCCATAGCTTTGTCCGAAAATTTGAACACTCCTTTCTCCACGTTCTCCTGTATCACATTACGAAAAACAACGCAGTTGTTAGTTGAGTGTTTCCAGGAATTATGCCACTTACAATATTCCTTATTTTTTATGTCATCGGCCTTGGGTATCCGATGACCTTCACCTAGCCTGATCACTTTTTCAGCCAAGAGGGCGTCAAAAATCTGATCGGCCATTGTTATGTCGAATGTGTAATTTTTTCCTGCCTCGAACGTCATTTTTTTAGCAGCAGCGTTATTATTGACCGGTTTGTTCAAGGCATTACACACAATAGGCCGCTTAGAGATTAGTTCGGCCATGTCAATTTCTGCCTCGAGGTCACATTCTGCTAGATGGACCTCGTAATTGGGATCTTTGTAATACGTTCCCTTAGAAGAATTCTTCTTTTCCTGTTCATCAAGCAGGATACGCTCGTAACGCGCGGCCCTTGAAGCCAGCTCGAATAAATCACGGAAATCGGTCCCTTCGAACTTTTTGCGAAGCTCGAAAGACATTCCGCCCATAGCCATCTTTGCGTATTCTTCCTCGGGCAATATTGTCTTACATCTGTACTTAGCCTTCCTGAATCGGGCTATATATGTTTCGACGGTCTCTCCTACTAGTTGGAGCATCCTAGACAGATCTGCCAACGAGATCTCGGGCTCAGTCCTATAAAACTGCCCATGAAACAATTCCTCCATTGCTGGCCAATTTCGTACTGAATTGGCCGGGAGATTGACATACCACAAAAATGCTATGCCCGTGAGCGAATTTGGGAACAGCCTTAATTTTAAAGGGTCACTATTGCCTGCATGGCCGCATTGCACAATGAACCGACCTATGTGCTCTACCGTGGTATGCTCACTTTCCCCAGAAAATAGAGTAAAGTTCGGAACTTTATACCCTGGTGGGAAATTAACTTGGTCAATTTCAGGCGGGTAAGGCCGTCGGTACGTCGGCCTCTCCATCCTTCTCATGAACGGGCCATACTCTTCATGTATGGCCGCCACCAACTCCTCCCTGTTAATAGGCTGCGCAGCAGGTCGGGCACCACCCGCAGGGGGTGGTGGTTGCTGTTGGTTGTTATTGGCCTGGTGAAGCCAAAAATCATCATTATTCCTTTGCCCCCCAGCAGTGTTACCTGGGGGCACTTGTTGGCCGTTTACCTCTGGGTTACGGCCATTCGTTGCAGTTACTTCAGGCTGAGCCCCTGTTACCGGGGTTGCTCGGGGAGGTGGAACCTGTTGATTATTATTGATCTGGTGGGTCCAAAACCCCCCATTGTTTCTTTGCCCCCCAGCAGCGCGAACTGGAGGTGGAGTCCGGTCAAACTGGGTTTCAACACGGCCTCCTGTCTGGGCAAAACTTGGTGTCGCCGATCCACTGGGATCGGTGACCACCACGCCGCTGGCCGTTTCGTTATGTAATTCGGGCTTCTTGCCCGAGATGTTACCCTCCCTTAGGTTTGGACAGACATAGAGTGGGTCTTTCGGTTTGTCGGACTCAAGCGGCGTGCCAGAGCCCGATCCCGAGCCAGAGCCTGATCCCGAGGCCTTTTGTTTGCTGTTGGCCTCAAGAACGGCGCAAAGCTGTTGTATCTGAGTAGCCAGGGCGTCCAGCTTCACGTGGGTAACCCTAGTCTCCATGACCAACTCAGACTGTTCCCGGCGTATATCGGCCGTTTGCCTGACCACATGGTTGAGACCTGCCATTGACCCTATTAAGGTGTTATAGTCCTGCCTCAAAGGATCAACGGTGGCTCTCACGGTTTCCGAGATTGCTTCGATAGTAACGCCACCATCATCCGGAGAATGACCAGTGCTTTCCTCCGTAGGTGTATCAACGGCCGACTCTTCTTGGCCGTTTTTGCCGATCTGTTTATCCCTCTTTGGCGGCATGTCTTGACACTATGGGTCCCACCGGGCGTGCCAAAATGTTTGCTGGTAGTTATGCGCGGGCGTGCCAGAACCAAAAGTGGTTCGGTGTGTGCAAACTAATTTCCTATATGCTTGAGTCAGTGATACTCAAGGCTTTTAGATCTGACTTCTAAACTAAAACAATTGTGTGCGGCGAGTAGGAAAGTACCCTCACCAGAAATCCCTTGGCAGTACTGAAGCGCACAAGCCAAATAATGTATGGGTTTACCAAGTAAACAATCACAAACGATTAATAAAATACAGATTTTATTAAGTGTTTGGAAAATACAACCAAAGAACAGATTCAGAACAGACTGATCGTTCGTGAGAATGAAAATAGTAAAAGAAAAATAACAAAAAGAGGGTAGACCTATTTGCTATGCTTGCAGAAAGAACATAAAAGTTGAATGCTTTTGAATGCTTGTTGAATGCTGTTGAATGCTTTGTTGAATGCTATTTTCGAGAGTGACGCGGAGTGCCCCCAATGGTTGGCCTGCCTGTATATTTATAGCGGCCACAGTTTAATTCCTACTAGGAAAGGACTCCTTGACTTGCGCCTTAAGCTATTCACTGATTGGTTAATTAAAGAAATCCTTCCTTATCCAGAACTTGCTTGACACAATCCCTTTAAATTAGGGATTACACGCTCCCATCCAGCTGGCAACTGACGACTCCTTTTCTAAACGGACTCCTGTTTCCCAAAAAACTCTCAGAGATGACGTCATCATGCCAGCTGTGGACATCAATGCCCTGTCCTTCATCAACCGACCTCCCCCTGTTAGACGAATCGGGCTCATGACTCTTTCCATGTCCGATCACGTTCCTTCAACTTGTTATAATCAAACGGACACACGTGATGCCCGATTAGTTATAACGTTGCTTTTACTTTCCATCGGGCTCTCAACATGATAAGTTATGTTCTCATAGCCCGATGATGCCTACACTTGGCCACAAGCTCCCATCGGACTTACCTCATCTCCAACCAATTGTTCCTCCCATCGGGCTTACCTCTTCTGTCCGATGAGTCATCACTACTTGCCTCAGCATCTCCTTTACCCAACTTCAACTCCACTCGGGCTCAAAAATCAATGACGGTTTTTGGGTGCAAACAGTGTTTACTGTCAAAAGAGTTGAGAGAAATAAGATTTTTCTGTATGTTCATCTCACAAGGAGGGAAGGATCCTATTTATACATCAACTACAAACTAAAATAGGAAAGAAAAATAATGGAAACAATCAATCTATATCAATCTCTACCTCCAATTATGGTATATACAGCTATACAATCTTTGCTAAAAATAAGTGATTTCAACAACATTTATATATGTAATTATAGGTGGATTGTGAATGTGTTTGTGATGTGTAGTGTAGCATATAAGAAATTGGCACACTCACACATACTTCAATGTTGTTCATTTTGTTTGTTTTTACTTGTAATCCTAAAGTTTGAAATTTTGTGTCCAAATAAGTCAATTTCAGTTGATGTTGAAGTAGTTGTTACAATTCATTTTTGGAAGCTCCAGATTGTAAGAATTCTTTCATATTATAGGCTTTTAGCTGGAGGTTTTGGGTTTATCTACACCACGATATGATTGTTGGCTTGAGCAGTAGCATAGAAAGAGGTTGGGTTGATCTTTAATTTTACAGTTTTACTTATTTAGATTGCCTGTTAACAATTTGCTTTATGCTTGCTGGATCGTTTATTTTCCCCCTAATCGTGGTGTATTGGATTATTTATTGATGGGTTTCTCGTCGCTAAATTTTTGTTTATACAATCACAAAAAAGTATGTTAATGCGGTTTTTTCTTTATGAAGTACTCATTCCGTAATATTTTCTTCTTGTTTCTATGTAATTTAAAGGCTAACAAATGCAGCCTGAATACAATATCCATTCTGTAGGTGTCACATTCTTCTTCCACGTGCTGTAGTTAATAAAAATTGTCCACATCATGAGACATGGATTTAATTCTAATTGGTTCATGACTTATAATTTGTCTTTACGTTGCATTATAGTTGGGAATTTGGGATAAAGGATTGTCTATGCCATTTAAAACTTGAATAGTTGTGGATTGGTCTGCCTTCTTTCTTGTGAAGGATGGTTGGTCTTATTGTTCTTAGTTTTTTCTTTTTTTTTTTTTCTGTAAATATTGATCTTAGTAATTCTAATTGGTTCATGAGTTATAATTTATTGTTCTTAGTAATTTTTATTGAATGCGGTCTATTTCAATAGTTGAAACACTATTTTTAGTTTTGCAAATTTAATCGCTTAGAATTTTCAGTACTTAAAATACAACACTTAATTTCCAGTACTTAATTTTCAGATTTATCAAACGGACCTAAGGGTTTGTTTGATAACCAAATTACGTTCTATCAATGAAAAGTTTTAGCACTGCATTTTTTTTTTCAGTTCGTTTGATAATGTAAAATTTCATTGAAAATGCGCCTAAAAACTGCCAAAAATTACAAGTAAAAAGGTTCTAAAGGCCCTGATTGGTACCCACTGGATGAGATATCTGGATACGCCACCGACTAAACGCCCAAGTTGGTTTTATCTAGTGTAAATGGCTTACAAAATCATGTAATAGAGTGTACAAGTGACTTCAAGCAACAGACCGAATATAAATTAACAACTTAAGTCGGTTACTTCAAGTTATGCTACTACAATTTGGCCACTTTGAGCGGTGATATAGTGGGCTCACTTTTGGGATATTATCAAATTGTGGTAAGATATTGAAGAAAGCATTTTGAAGATATTTGCATATATGTTAAAGATATTTGAAAATATTATTGAAGATTATCAAGATTTTGGAGATTAATTATCCTGCCTTATCTTGTCACTTACATCATCTATAAAAGCCAAACAGCCCCCAATGGAAAAGGACCCCGCGTCTCAATCAACTCATCAAGCATATGAAAATGCATCCATAGCATTCCTTTCTTTTATTGTTTTTAATTCCCAGCACTTAGCACTTCCAGTAGCCTACTTTGCTGGATAGTAAAACATTTACTCTTTCTTCTACTTGTCCAAGTACTATAGATTACATGTATCTAAATCTACTTTAGTTTAGTTTAGTACTTCTCTTTCTCAATTATTTATTCAGTCTTTTGTGGCATAGCGGAATACTCCATCTCGTATTTTCCATTCCTTGCAAAATCAGTATTTACTTTGTCCTTCGCATACTTTTTGTTTCACCACTTGAATAAAACCACTCGCTTCAGAGTAAGTAGGATCATGGTTATCCCAACTTTACAACAGTGCCTGATTAGCGGGCCTGCAATTATATGGATAGTTTGGTTACACGTTTGGACCTACCATACAAAGTCCTAGTCATGCACCACATAAATATTAATTTTCAGCCAAACAACTGCACATACCCTAGCCCCTTAGTTTATAAGTAGTTTACATTTGGTTTACCTAGTTTGGAGTTTGTAGGCAACCATAAAATCAACAGAGTTTTCTAGTCGACATGGCGAAATACGTACGAAGTGCGAAAATCTTTAGAAAGTTTGATGTTTTTTTTTTTTTTGATACTTGGTAAGTTTGATGTTATATTTTAATTTTACAAAATGTTAAAAACTTAAGTACTCTGCTAGAGATTGTTACCCGTTAGGCCATTTTTGGTTTGTAGATTTAGTGAAAGAAAGAAAAAGAACACATTAAGAAAAACACATTTCTCTAAATGAAAGAATGAATTGGTTATCCAAAAAAAAAAAAAAAAGAACAAAAAAAAAAAAAACACATTCTTTTGTTTGGTTATTAAGAAAATGAGAAGAAAAAAAAAAGGTTGAATTAAAAGTTAAATTTTGGAATTTGGGAGTCACTTTCACTTCTCTTTGCTTGAGTTCGTATTGTATAGTAAGAATTTAAAATTTTGGAATTTGGGAGTCACAATCACAGTTTGAAATTAGGAGTGAAATAAGCAGATGTATCTAGTTGCTAAGTATGACTGGTACTCATAGTTAATTTTGTCTAGAACTATGATATGTTGGTTTTGCTGAGATATGATATGTTCATTCATTTTGTAGTGCCAGAAACTAAGATTTGTATTGCGGGCATACTTTTAAAAAAGATGGTTTATAATGTAAACTTTTGGCTTTGATCCATTATTCTACTGATTAATATTTATGTTTTATTGTCTTTTCAAAGTAACATTTTACGTTCAAAGGTTTATCATAATAGCATTTGTCATATTACTATTTTTTTTCTTTTGAATAATTCTATTATACTTTTTTGCTCACCCTAAATTTGCTCACATTTTGCTCATCCTCCTCTCCCATTGGCTAATGCAGTGGGGGTCAGTATTAAATGAGAATTAATTAATGGTGTAAAGTATTGGGCCCCACTGCATTAGCCAATGAAAGAAGAGGGTGAGCAAGGGATGAACAATTTTGGGGTGAGCAAAACTGCACTCATAATTCTACTACCTAATCAACTTTTGTTGATAAGATAATTGTTTGGAGAAAGAATAATAGACCCCTATTCTGTAAGGTTCTGTTTGGTTCACAGATAAAGGAAGAGAAAACACTGATAGAAACGCTTTTTTTGTTTTGTCAAGGCTCTGCTTGGTTCCTGATTTTGTGATGGAAATGAAAAGAAAAAAATGAGGAAAATACTTTTCTCTTTTCTTTGTTTGGTTAATAAGGAAAACAATGATTAGAATGGGTCAAATCAATGTTCTCTCTGTTTTGTGATCTCAAGATCTAAGCTTATAGTCTAGATAATTTATTGCTAGAGTAATTCCTATAATCATATATGCAATTATTGATCTGATTTTGGATATCTCATGTGTTTCTGTTGGGTGAGTGAATGTGAATCTGTTATTATACTGATAACGACTTTGTCAATTTTGATTCTCTATAAATAAATAAATAAACTGCAGGATTTGGGTTTAAAGTAATTGTGGTATCAAATTATGGCATCAAGATCATTCAAGGCTAGCAGATGAAATCTGTCGACTACATCGGATGCATCAGATGCACAGCACAATACACATACCTCCAACACCTGACAACCAGCCAAGGATGCAATCTCTCAGAAGGTACATGATCTCCAATCTAATCTTTCCTTCTTGATGATATTTTCTCTGGTTTCTAAGCTGCTATTATCATACCTGAATGCAGAGACCTTTCCTCTCTTTCTATTTTGTTCATTTTTTAGTTCTTTGAATCGATTTCATCTACTTTTTGACACCTTGTCCATTTTTAATCTCATCCAATTATATATGTTGGTAGAACTTTGAGAAGAAATTTGTATATATGTTGATTGTATAAAAGTGCTAAAGAGTTGTATGTTGATTTTAGATTGTGATAAATTTATTTACACAGGTTTATGAAAATATTCGGATGTTGTAGAAATAGAGGAAACTCTGCCGATTTTTTTTAGGAATCTTTCCCATTTTTTTTTTGTTCGTGTTGTTTGTTTGGATAGTTTTTTATTTGTATTTTTGGTTTTGTTTTGCTCTTTAGGTTGCTAGGGGGTTGCATTATTATATTTTTAATTGAATTTTCGTTTTTTGTTTCAGGTTGTGCCAAGGGATTGAGGATTAGAGCATAATTTGTCCTTTTTAATTGAATCAATTATGAAAGTAATGACTTTATTTAGATTGTTATCATTTTATTTTTATTTTTACTAATGTCAGCTATGAAACAATTATGTATGAACGTATGCTTTATTGTCTCTTGTTTTATCTTTAATTAATATGCTTTTAAATTTTATGTGGTTCTTGTCGTTAAAAATAAGTATGGCGTAATTTATTGTGATGGAGAAATAATAATTTTTGGTGACAATATATAAATTTCTGTCACAAATAATATTTTGTGACGGTTTTGGTAATAATTGTGGCCACAATATTTAAAATTTCATCACAAACACTATTTATTCCGTCACAAATACTATTTGTCCAAAACTGTCACAAATACTATTTGTGACGGTTTTGGGTCGACACAAATAAAGTGCCTCAAATCAAATGTGACACTATTATTTGTGTCGTACATTAATCCGTCACAAATACTATTTGTGACGGTTTGGGTCGACACAAATAAATCGTCACAAATTATAGATATATGTGACACTATTTTTTGTGTCACACACAAATTCGACACAAAATCCGTCACAAATACTTTTTTGTGACGGATTTTGACCGACACAGAGTTTTTGTGACGCCTTTAACTTGTGTCGGGCACAAATCCGTCACAAAAGGTGTAATTCCGTCACAAATACTATTTGTGACGGAATTGCACCTTTTTTGTGACGAATTTTTTCCGTCACAAAAGGCCTATTTTTTTGTAGTGCTTCAATCCTACGATGACAAGTGTCTTGCAAATACTTTTCAAATGACTTTCATAACAAGCCAAAATAGCTTATAATAATAATAATAATAATTTATTATTATTATTATTATATAATAATATACTAACACATTAAAATTGCTTTACTATAGTAATAAAGTAAAAATACATTTTATGGTACAAACACGTATACACCGCTAAAAGGACCCTTAGAATCATAAGAAAGGGAAAGGCCAAAATGATCTATTTTTTTATTATTTTTTTTATTTCAGGCCAAAACGATCTTGCAAAATATGGTATGAGAGATGACTGACCAAACGCGGAATCGTATAAAAGCCAAATTTTGGATAAAGACGGTACACGTAAGCTTGTTTAATTTATCGTCATTTCTGTGATCTTATCTATCTGTATAGCTTACTGCTTTGATAGACATCACCATTAGCTTAACCGTTTTGCTATTTTATGGCGATTCTATCACTTTGCTTAATGGAATTGGGTAAGGGCGGAGCTTTGTGTGGGGAATAAAAAGGGGGACTTGGCCTCTCCAAAAAATTTCAAACATTTTGATTTTGCTAATAAATTCTCAAAAATTATATAATTTTACATAAGTAGTGTTTGACATAATTTCTCACACAGAAGTTCATTCATGAAATTGACTTTTCATGATGGACTTTTCAAATTTGACTTTTTCTTAATTTGAAGAAGTGTTTATTGGGTGAATAAGTGTTTTTTAAATAAAAAAATATATATATAAATGTGCAAATACGTTAGGTGGCAATATTACCCTTAACTATGAATTTAAAACTAAATGAATATAACATGTCATAGTACAGAGTTTTGGAGTGCAAATTTGTTAACCGAAACAAATTAAAAATATTCATCATAACTAGGGCAAATTACACTTTACATCCTTGCATTTTGGGTGTAATGTTACTTTGGTCTCTGTAATTTGAATTTGGTCATTTTGGTCCTTACAGTTTCAGTTTAGATTCAGTGTAGTTTATTTATTAAAATTTTATATAATTTTTGACAGAAATAGGTCATGTGATTGACACTAATAAAATTTTGTGTGCTTTTAAAGCTACGCCCAAATATAGGTGATCATTCCAGTGATGTATTTATAGTAAGACTAGATCAAACCCAAGGGAGAAGTAGTTCTAATGATCAATTTTATCGAATTCACTATTTTGAAAAAGTTAAGAAAATGTGATTTCTTTTAGAATTTGAAGATGTGATTTCTTTTAGAGTTTGAATTAACTAATACTTTTAAGAAGATAAACTAATTAATAACTAAGCTTTTGAAAATATTAAATTGCAAAAAACATTAAACTAATTACTTTTACTCGATCACTAAGTAGAATTACTAACCTTTTAAAGCAATATTTAAAGTTTTAAATTGATTTTACTAAATAGACTAACTAATCACAGAAAATTAATTAAAACAACAAATTTAACTTAGAAACTTTCAAATATGAGAAAACGTTAGGAAATCACGAATCCACGATAATTAACCTAATTTTCATGCCTAAAGAAGGTTATAGCATTTCAAATCATCCAAAGTCATGTCTTTTTGCATGTAAGATCCATTAAAGTAGGAAAACACCCTATAGTCGACATAAAAATGTGAAAGGACTTCATTTAGTCCTTTTCATTAGGTCCAGCTAGATTGTTTGCGAGCACAATTCATGGCTAAAACTAACTAAAAATGAATTTAAACTAAAACCATGCATGAGTTGAGTTCATAAACTAGTAGTGAAATTAAGTTTGAAAACACTAACGATATATGCTTGTTAACATTCTTCGTATTAGAAAATATGAAATGTACGAAATCACGCTTAATAATCGATGAAATTTTAGATTTAAGGATTTCTAAATGAAAACTTGCATGGAAATCAATACGATCATTATTTTATCGCTTTTTCCTAACTTTAGATTTAGCCTAGCCTAGTAAAGTTTAATATGACAATTGAACTAATGATAGACATTGCAAATTAATTAAAACAGAATCAAACTAATAACAAATAAACAAAACCTAGAATACTTGGGAATTAAGAACTTTATTGCAAATATCATTGAGAAAAAAACTTGAATCGTTACAATAGTTGCTTGAATCAAAACTAGGGTTTGAGAAACCCTAGGATCTCCTAAAGCTGCTCCTAAACTGTTATATTTGTAAGTGTCTCGAAATTATGCGAAGTTGGGCTATATTTATAGGTTTTGGAAGTTTGAGTCCTAATTTTTCTACTTCCCGTGAATCTGTAGATACGTGACTAGTCATGCTCTTCGATCTGGACCGGTCCTAACCATGACCAGCCAAGCTTGCGTTTTGGGATCGGTCCAGGTCGCGACCAATCCTACCCTTTACTTGGATCGGTCATTGTCTTCTTCTGCCAACTTCTTCTCTTTATTCTTCTAATCAACTTCCTTTTCTGTACCAACATTCACTTCATTTTCCATATGTATTTTTAACCTATAAAAACACAAAATTATACAAACATTAGCAGTGTTGCCTCTACTATGCACTAATATGATAAACAAACATAAATGCATAGAATTAGGGGTAAAAACATGTATAAATAACCTTAATAACGCTTCTGAATATGCAGTATTCATCGCTTATCACACCCCCCAACTAGCTCATTGGTAGTCCCTTGTAATGAAGTGAAATGCGAAATGAAACTACACTAATACCTACAAAAATAAAAATAAAAAACCTAATCACTTTCGCAAGAATCCCGATTGCATTTATCATATGAAACAAGCCATTGAACCCCTAGGTTTGTAGTACCTGTTATTTACCTCTCTTTATATTAAATCAATTTTTTGAATTTATGTTATCTTAATCAATATTTTATCATTTTAATTGTGTGAATGTATCGTTGTGTTAGCTTAACTAATCAGACTGTAGGCACCGTACCGACTCGATCATAAGTAGACTAAACTTAATCCCACACTAAGACTCGAACATTAGAAATAATAACCGTTTACACGTAGATTGAGACCAATGCGCATAACGAGAACTTTGCATGTAAACCTAGAAAGAGGCACGAGAACCAAAGTGGACATCACCATGGTCGGCCACATGAAAGCACATGGACCACATGGCACCACCCTTTTCACTTGTCATCACCGCCCAAGCCACTTCTATTCTACAAGGACACTTGTCCACATGTATACACTAGCACATGCATGGGGACACCTACCCTTCACCACCCTTTATATAAGCCTATATTTACTCATGCAATACACTTTTAGGAGCTTTGCGGTCTGCATATAGCGAGAGAGCTAGGAGATAAGAGTTTACATGGACAGAGAAGAAAATTAGGAAGAAATCAAAGTATTCATTCCCTTTTCTTGCACACACTCCATATACATACTTCCATATCTTTACACACACAACCATGGGAACTTAGAAGCTACTAAAGGAAATCTTTAGAAGATAGAAGAAGAAGCTTCCACCATATATTGAAGCTCGAGCTCAAGCTTTCCTAAGCTCAAATCCAACATCCAAAACCCAATTCCAAGCTTTGGTGAGTTTACTAACTCACTTTAGAACCTATATAATGTTTTGTTATGTTTAGTAGTGTTTCTATGAGGTTTCCATGCCATGCAAATCGTATTTTTCAACCCAAAAACCGAAACTCTATTTTTCTGAAAATTTGCAAAAATGAGCAGTAAGATCGATCCTATATGTAGAATCTTGAAACTGTTAGGAAACTGCGTTCCCAGAATCCGTTGACAGTGCGTATAAGTTGGTACTGCAAAAAATTTCGTGAAATCTATAATAACCCTACAAGGGCGGAACTAGGGTTACCTTGAACTGCAAAAATGGATTGCTGTAGTAGACGAATCGAGAACACGGGCTCGATAACAGCTCACGATCTTCTACCGTATTCCTCCGCTGCCAGAATATCGAACTGAGTGTGGGATCTTTCAAAATTCTTTCTATTTTCTGCTCTCCCTCTTTTGCACTCTCTTTTCTATTCCGAGTTATAATACTCTATATGGAAAAGCGCCAACTGAGAAGAGAGCCAAAGCAGCATATATATAGGCTACGATAAGGACCATAAGAAGTCAATAAGGAATAAGCTTCCTTATGGAATTAGGAAACCCTAATTCGAACTGAATCAGATTCCTATTTCCATAAATTATAATTCATACCACTAAAGAATTATAATTGCACTCCTACCCTTATCTCAAAAATATACTTCGAGCTCCATGTTATTAAATGCTTATTATCTCCCCACGTTAAGATTACAGATATCCATTAATTAAATATAATTACTGATAATCATATTTAATTAATTTCTTAAAATTCCTTGAGATCCTCTGCTTAACTTATCTAATATGTCGGATACAAAATCCACCTGCAGGGTTTGACATAATCAAAACTTATAAGCTTTCTCAAGGGGATATCATCAATCCCAAAATTGAGACATGGATTCCATCATTAATTAATATCCACAACACAATTAATATTGCCACCCAATCCAATGAGATATTGACCCATTTAAGGATCTCACCATTTTAGGGATCAAAGTGTAAATATCAAATGTACGTGTCTACAAATTAACTTAGGATTTAGAGCATAAGCACTCATAATAGCCATGAGGTATTAATTATCTTATAAGTTAGTATAAAGATAATTACCCCAAGTCAGTCCCGTTTAATACACAAAGTGTACCAGCATAGTGAGTTGAAACTATACCGTTTTCTGTAGTCAAGACAAACCTACTACAACACCATGCTACAGTCCTACCGATGGTGAGTCCAATCCCATCTAAGCCTGTAAACCAAAATCTTACATTCTATAATATCTGATGGCATGATCTTCCGTGTGTAAACCGAACTCTACACACCAAACCACCTACTATATAGAATGAGAGACACACATGCATAATATTAAATAAATAATATAATACAAACATTGCCCACACAGATTCTCATAAAAATGGAATAACTGATTTTATTGAATGAATAATAAATCAACTACCATAAAGCATGGCTTTTAGTACATATCCCTAACAGAAACTTCGTTTTTGTTTGTTCTAAGCTAGCTGCATTATTATAACCTTAAATTATGATACTCTGGAATATGTTAGGGTATATTACCTTGTATATATACTTGTTGTGATGATCAATTAGTTAAATGGTATCGTTATAGTTTGTTGAAAGAGCCGATTCCTTAGAGTAACCGATTTGTGGGCGCTTTCTAGAAAAGTTTTCGAAATGAATGTTCGTAGTAGTGATCTGAACGTTAATGTTAACCTAATTCCGTAATAAGTGAGGCGTGCTTGGATAAACTATATATATTTTTATTATTTCAGGCCAAAGTGATCTTTCAATATATGGACTGAGCAATGACTGACCAAACGCGGAATCGTATGAAGTCAGCCAAATTTTGGATAAAGACGACATGTAAGCTTGTTTAATTTATCATCATTGCGGTGATCTTATTTGTATATCTTACTGCTTTTTTTTTTTTTTGGCTAATCACTACTTTGATAGACATCACCCTTAGCTTAACCATTTTGCTAGTTTGTGGCGATTCTATCACTTTGCCTAATGGAATTGGGTAAGGGCGGAGCTTTGTGTGGGGAATTAAAGGGGGACTTGGCCTCTCCAAAAAATTTCAAATATTTTGAGTTCGCTTATAAATTCTCAAAAATTATATAATTTTACATATGTGGTGTTTGACATAACTTTTCACATAGAAGTCCATTCCTGGAATTGACTTTTCAGGATGGACTTTTCAATATTGACTTTTTTTAATTTGAAGAAGTATTTATTTGGTGAATAAGCATTTTTTAAATAAAAAGTACATCTAAATGTACAAATACGTTCGGTGGCAATATTACCCTTAACTATGAATTTAAAACTAAATGAATATAACATATTATAGTATAGAATTTTAGAGTGCAAATTTGTTAACCGAAACAAAATAAAATATTCATCATTACTAGGGTAAATTACACTTTACATTCTTGCATTTTGGGTGTAGTGTCACTTTGGTCTCTGTAATTTGAATTTCGTCATTTTGGTCCTTACACTTTCAGTTTAGATTCAATGTAGTCTACTCATTAAATTTTTTTACAATTTTTGACAGAAATAGGTCATGTGATTGACATGAATAAAATATTGTGTACTTTTAAAGCTACACCCAAATATAGTTGATCATTCAAGTGATGTATTTCTAGTAAGACTTGGTTGAACCCAAGGGAGAAATAGTTCTAATGATCAATTTTTTTATCGAATCTACAATTTTGAAAAAGGTAAGAAAATGTTATTTCTTTTAGAATTTGAATTAAGTAATACTTTTAAGGAGATAAAACTAATTAATAAACTAAGCTTTCGAAATATAAAATTGCAAAAAATATTAAACTAATTATTTTTACTAATTAAGTCGAATTAATAAGCTCTTAAAGCAATATATAAAGTTCTAAATTGATTTTACTTAATCAGTCAGGCTCTAAAGAGGGCGCCCTTTTTTTCTTAAAGAGAGGGCCTCTGTTTTGGCCGTCGGATCGTGTTTTCATTAATGGCAGTTTTGTCATTTCACAGTTTTTAAACACGTTAATAAAGAGAGGGCGCCCTCTTTATAGAATCTTTGTTACTTAATAGACTATCTAATAAAAGAAAATTAATTAAAGCAGCAAATTTAACTTAGAAACTTTCAAATATGATAAAAAAAAAGTTAGGAAATCACGAATCCACGATAATTAACCTAATTTCAATGCCTAAAGAAGTATATAGCATTTCAAATCATCCAAAGTCGTGTCTCTTTGCATATAAGTTCCATTGAAGTAGGAAAACACTCTATAGTCGACATAAAAATGTGAAATGACTTTAATTAGTCCTTTTCATTAGGCCCAGCTAGATTGTTTGAGAGCACAATTCATGACTAAAACTAACTAAAAATGAATTCAAACTAAAATCATGCATGAGTTGAGTTCATAAACTAGTAGTGAAATTCAAGTTTGAAAACACTAACGATGCTGGCTAACATTCTTCCTATTAGAAAATATGAAATCTATGAAATCATACTTAAAAATCCATAAAATTTTAGATTTAAGGATTGCTAAATGAAACCTTGCATGGAAATCAATAAGATCATTGTTTCATCGCTTTTTCTTAACTACAGATTTAGCCTAGCATAGTAAAGTTGAATCTGACAATTGAACTAATGATAAACATTGCAAAAGTAATTAAAACAGAATCAAACTAATAACACATGCCTAAACAAAACCAGGAATACTTAAGAATTAAAAACTTTATTGCAAATATCATTGAGAAAAAACTTGAATCCTTACAATAGTTGCTTGAATGAAAACTAGGGTTTGAGAAACCCTAGGATCTTCTAAAGTTGCTTCTAAACTGTTATATTATGCAAGTGTCTCGAAACTACGAGAAGTTGGGCTATATATATATATATATATAGGTTTAGGAAGTTTAAGTCCTAATTTTTCTACTTCCCGCGAATCTGTAGATACGGGACTAATCATGCTCTTTGATCTAGACCGGTCCTAACCATGACCAGTCAACCTTGTGTTTTGTGATCGGTCTAGGTCGCGATCAATCCTACCCTTTACCAGGATCAGTCCTTGTCTTCTTCTACCAACTTCTTCTCTTTCTTCTTCTAATCAACTTCCTTTTCATCACCAACATTCACATCATTTTCCATATGTATTTTTAACCTGTAAAAACACAGACTTATGCAAATATTAGCAATATTGCATCTAATATAGCTGAGGACGTAGATGAGGCGCCACACGAGGGAGATAAAGTAGATGAGAATCTAGCAGATGAAGTAGATGAGGAGGTACACGAGGACAGTAGAGGATGTTGATTCGGCAAAGGATGCTGTCACACCCCAGAGCAGCAAAAATAGAGAAAAATAAATTTCCTTTTTGAGTCCATAGGGAATGACGGGTGAATGTCACTAAATTGTCCACACCACACAGTACTAGTCTGATAAAACAATAACAATAATATACATATACTGAATATGTTACAACCATTCTAGTTATTACAAAACTCCTTAGAGTGCGCTACAGGAAATATAATAGGTTTGAAAGCAACACATGCCCAAGTACCCATTTATAAGAAAGTTCTATAGAAATAAAACTAATAACTATGTAGTCCTTCAGTTGGTGTATACCTAGTTGTCAGCATAGTAGTCTCATCCTCCATAACCATCCTCGGTGGGGCCACCCTCTGCATGTCCTTCCTCCAGGTAGAAGCCGTCATCGTAAGCTCCATCACCTGCATTATTAGGAACATGATGCCCTAGATGGGGAATGCCCAAGCAATAACGGCCATCAGCTTACTGAGAGCTGAGTGAATATAAGCTAACAGGGTACCAGTTATATAATGTAAGAATGTACAAATTATGAATTGAATAAGATATAGTGTTACAATAGTATATTTATCTTTATTCAACGCATCGTAACCTACCCTTATCGTCTGATTATTCCAAGACCGATAATCAACATACTCCGACTGGAAGAACATACTTAATTGTTTAAAATATATAGACATACCATCATTTTGTCCACTGCTCGTTAAGGATATTACCATCCACCACATGTAATGGACACCACATCAGTCCATCCCCTACTTGTTAAGGATATAAACCATCCATCGCATGTCAGGGATATAACGTTTCGAACAATAGTATATCAATCTATTACCATGACTCATCAATGTCTACTAGTGATCCCCATCCACCGCTCGTTAAGGATATAACACGGTTCACCTGGTTATCTTAGGATTACTTGGTCTTGTCAACGTACCATTCCCAGAACTAATCAACCCTACTTAAGTTTCGTACTAATACTGACACATGACAGTTCCCAAGTGGCCTGAATTCTCTTTGAGTAAAAGGACATGGAAATCAAACCCATTCATGAACAGTGTAGTATCTTATGTCATGACATTAATCCATTATTCTCAATTGTACTTATCTTTAGTATCAAATTATCCCTGATTATCCCCATAGTCATATAATAAAAGTCCGAATCGAGAATCGAATGATCGAACCCCTTATATAATAACTAGAAGAACCAATCCATGTTCTGCAACTGCCAATCGTTTGGGACAAGGTTGCAATCAATTGGGATAAAAATGATAACAATCGATTGGATCCAAAACAATACTAATCGATTGCTAATTTTTCAATCGATTGGGTTATAAGTAATGGCAATCGATTGGAAAACTATCCAATCAATTGGGTCCTGACTGATGGGAATCGATTGGTAAAAGTCCAATCGATTGGGACTTTATCATCACCAACAAATTTATAAAACAACATATATAAACGTCTTTGGGACGAGTTTGTTACATCCATACCTCATATAAACTTGTAAAACAATCATATAAAGGGACCAAGTGAGTTAAGACTCACCTAAAGGTGTGTTTGGCTTGGAATCTCTAAGCTTTCTCTCTCCTCTCTTCTCTTCTCCTTTGTCTCTGTCTCTCTATCTTCCCTCCATCTCTTTCTCTTCCTTTCTTCTTTCTCTAGAGTGTGTGTGTGTGTATATATACTTGTGTATATATGTATGAATGTATGTGTGTATATATATGTTCTCCCTCTCTCAACCCAATTCTGTAAAACAGACCCAAGGAAAGAAATGACTCCAAATATATAGAAAATGAGAGTGTCATGTGTCAAACCATGAATCAAAGTTGAAAACTTACTTTGCAGGTGGGAATTGATTGGTATCAGATATTTGAAGGCAATCGATTGGGATAGTGCTACATAATGAATTCAGGTCGGCAGAATGTCAATCGATTAGGAAAGATGGAAATCGATTGGAATACAAGGGCATTCGATTAGGGTACAAAGTTATCCAAAGGAAAAGTAAGGGTCATACAAGTATATAGGAATCAGTGCAAAGTCTTATTCATTAATATACACTCTAAAATATAAGGTATTACATCATCCACCACTAATCAAAAGATTTCATCCTCAAAATCGAAAGCAAGCAATTTTAAAACAAAAATAGAAATTTCTCACGCATCTCCGACTCTAATGAAGCTTCTTCTTCATCATGATACTTCCACTGAATCTTCACTAGCAGAATCTCCTTATACCTGAGTTTCTTGATTCCATGATTTAGGATCCGCACTGGTCCTTCATTGAATGTGACGTTGTCGTTGACTTCAATATCTTCAAAGTTGGTCTCCTGCACTGGGTTATGAGCACATTTCCTCAGCATACTGATATGGAATATGTTGTGCACTCCTGAGCTCTTCGGTGGCAAGGCGAGTTGATATGCATCCTTCCCAACACGCTCTAGGATCTCGAACGGTCTGATGAATTGTACCAATAGCTTGTTCCTCTTCTACCAAAATCTGACGATGCCTCGAACGGGTAAAACTTAAAACAGAACTTGGTCTCCAACTGCAAACTCCAAGTCTTTACATCGCTTATCAGCATAGCACTTGTGTTGGGTCTGAGTTGTCTTCATCTTTTCACATACGACTTAAATCTTTTCGCTGGTTTCTCGTACCATTTCTGGTCCAAGTTGAGTATCTCCAACTTTGACCTAACATAGCGACGATTGGCAAGGTATTCCATATAAAGCTCCAAACGACGTCATTCTTATGCTCGTATGGTAGTTATTGTTTGAGAATGGTAGGTGCGTTTCCCAAGAACTCTCAAAATCGATGACCTAAGCACTTAGCATGTCTTCCATCACTTAATTAACTCATTTCATCTGACCGTCAGTCTACGGATGAAAGGCTAAACTCAAGTTCAGTGTTGTTCCCATCACTGTTTGGAGACTCTTCCAAAATTCTACGGTGAAGCGCGAATCTCGATCTGACACAATTGAAATAACTACTCCGTGTAGTCGCATAACTTGTTGTAGATACATCCAGCTCAAACGTTCAGCTGGATACATCATGCTGTAGGCAATAAAATATGCAGTCTTTATAAGTTGATCCATGATTACCCAAAAAGCGTCATGGTTCTGCTGTAACTTCAGCAAACCTACCACGAAATCTATTTTTATATGCTCCCACTTCCATTGGGGAATTGGTAATGGTTGTAATAGTCCCGGTGGTTTCTGATGTTCTACCTTCACTTGCTTACAAGTAAGACACTAAGCTACATACTCATCTACTTCTCGCTTAATTCCTTCCCACTAAAAATTCCTTTTTAAATCCTTGTACATCTTCATACCTCCAAGATAAACTGTCATTCATGACTTGTGGGCTTCCTCTAATATTTTTTTCAAAGATTTTCTTCGTCAAGTACATAGAGTCTACCTTTACATCGTAGGGCTTCGTCTATACCAATACTGCAGACCTCTGGTTATTTTGTTGACATCTTGGTAAACCATAACTTTAAGTCCTCCATTGTTTGCTGAGCCTCTATGATACGGCTGATCAGAGTCGGTTGTATCATAAGACATCCAAGATGTTGTCTTTTGATGGACTCAACTGGATGAAGATCAAATTCAATGATAATGTCCAATGCTTTCCATTCTTGAATCAGCAATGTAGCGATTACTAGTCGAGGTCTACAGCTTAGAGCATCGGCTACAACATTTGCTTTACCCGAATGATATTATAATGAAAAGTCATAATCCTTGAGTAACTCCATCCACCTTCGTTGTTGCATGTTTAACTCCTTTTGAGAGAACAAATACTTCAAGCTCTTATGATCGGAATACAAATTAAACTTCTCTTCATAGAGATAGTGTCTCTAGATCTTCAATGCGAACACTATCGCTCCTAATTCCATATCATATGTAGGGTAGTTCTTTTCATGTACTTTCAACTGTCTAGATCTATACGCAATGACATTCAAATCTTACATAAGCACACATCTAAGTCCTTGGTGCAATGCATCACTGTAGATTATGTACCGTTCTCCACTCTTAGGTATCGTATGTACCGGTGCAAAGGTAAATCTTTCCTTTAACTCTCGAAGTGCACCTTCATGCTTATCTGTTCATTCATACTTTATCTCCTTTCTCGTCAAATTCGTCAAGGGTCCTGCAATTTTGGAGAATCCCTCGATAAATCTCTAATAGTATCCTACTAGACCAAGAAAACTTCTAGCTTCTGTAACATTGGTTGGTCTATTCTAACGCAAGACTGCATCAATCTTAGATGAGTCCACAGAGATACCATCATGGGAAATTATAGGTCCAAGAAATTTGACTTCTTGTAACCAGAATTCATACTTGTTGAAATTTGCATACAACTTACTATCTTAAAGCATTTGTATATTAATCTTCAAGTGTCCTTTATGATCCTCTTTCATCCTTAAGGAGATTAGGATGTCGTCAATGAACACTATAATGAATTGATCCAAATATAGCTTTAATACTCTATTCATTAAGTCCATAAATACTGCTGGAGCATTAGTCAATCCAAAAGGCATAACTAGAAACTCGTAATGCCCATATCTCGTCTGAAAGTAGTTTTTGACACATCTTCTGGTCGAACCAATAGTTGATGATATCCTAAACGCAGATAGATTTTTGACAAAAAACCTTGACCCTTACAATTGATCGAATAGATCATCTATCCAAGGAAGTGGATATCTATTCTTGATTGTAACCTTATTTAATTCTCTGTAGTCTATACAAAGTTGAAGTGTCCTATCCTTCTTCTTCACGAACAGTAATGGTGCTCCCCAAGGCGACGTACTTGGGCGTGCAAATCCTAAATCTTCAAGTTCCTGAACTTGCTTCTTTAATTCCAACAACTTAGTTGGCGCCATCCAATATGGAGTCTTAGATATTGGCAATGTTCCAAGTACTAATTCTACGCAAAAGTCTATTTCTCTTTTCAGTGGAAGTCCTTTAATATCCTGAAGTGTATCCTTAAAATCTTATACGATAGGAATTTGATCCATTTTTGGTTCAGTACTCGTATTCCCGTTCTTAGCAACCCAACTCATCACAAACATGTCACTCATTGGCTAACACTAAAATTTGATCGTCGGGCGTCTAGGTATTGGAAATACAATCGTCCTGGTACGGCATTCCAAGTTGGCACCTACTTGGTTAGCCAATGCATCCCTAAGATAATGTTAAATTTTGACATCGATAGTACCACTAAGTCTACCAGAAGATTCCTATCTCACAAGGTCAATGGACAATCTTTACACACTTTACCCAACTTAACAGTCTCCTAATGGTAACACAACATTAAGTGTTGGCTCAAGTGTGTGGGGTTCTAAACCCAACTGACGTACAATCTTAACTGTAATAAACAAACGTGCAGCACTAATATCGAATAAAGCTTTAACATGACTATAAAAGAGTATGAGTGTGCCTTCCAGATGTTACTGCGCATCAACATTAAAGCCCTTCTAGAATGATAGCATTCACCCGAGTTTGATCTGGGGGTCCTTGTATGCCATGAACTAGCGCCCCATAGTATGCTCCACGTGGTGCACGACAATCCCTGCTCAAATGCCCCAGCTTGCTGCAATTCCGACAGTAAGCATCCATTTGGTGGTTAGCCCTAGGGACTGTATAGAACTTGGCAATGTGCCCTAGCTTCCCATAATTGAAACATCCCCCATTACTTGATTTGTTGGGTTTGTGCCCTCAAACCATTGCTTTATGTATGAGACATTGACATTTTAACATATATGGATATCAGTTTTACATTTCATTATGTATGTTTCTTTCATGAGATGATTGTTCATCCTTAAGTATCATAGTAAGTAATTCGTGTGTTTATGAGATACATACAAGTAAGATACGGATTACTATTCTTTGACACTTAGAATTTGTCACAGTGGGTGACGAGACTGGATATCTCATCAGGTTTACACTGTAACATGATTAACTACCATTGGATGGAGTGATGAATCTTAATCACTAGAGTGTATCTCTTAGTTAATATGCTGGTGCTTATAGTGCATTGACAGACTTGAGCTTTCCTATTGACACTCAAGACTATCAACAGTCGATAGGAACTCATAACTTGTATAAGGTACGTGTTCTCAATCTTGAGACGATTATGAACACAGACTATGGATATGACTGCTTTGACTTACAAATCAGTGAGGTCTATAAAAGATCAACACCTTGGTATCTTGGGTATGTCATGTTCATAGGGTTGTGAACATATATTGTCAAGATAGAATCTACCCTCTGATATAGAGTAAGCATTCCCTTGAGAATGTCACCAAGTTGATTACTGAGAATTGCAATCTTGTTGATAAGTAGTTATCAACATATTTGGTAATCATGAGTGGTGAGTGGGACTCAAGGAATACAAGAAGTAATCATGATTCAGGTTGACAGTAGCAGTTATCCGACTACCTGAATATGATTACGAATGCTGAAGGTAGAGGGACATTAGTACACTATACAAGTCTAGTCATCACTTCGGATTTGTTCTTCTGTGTTGGAGTTCAGTTATCATTTTATAGTGGAGTAAACGTTAGCTGATCAGTTGGTTAGTTTGCTGATCAAAGAGTTTGGTCATGAAAATTAACAGCTAATCTGAGTCAATAATAAAGAACCTAGGAGGCCCCACTCTTAGCTCTGCTAGGATGCTTGGAAAGGCACATAAGGATCCTGTCAAGATAGATTCAATCGATCAAAGTAGTCATGATCAATTGAAGTCTAGATAGGTTCGATCGCTCGAAGATGGTTCGATCGATCAAAGGTACAATCGATCAAAGCCACTTTGATCGTTTAAACGTTAGGTTAGTTCTGGGAATCTATAAATAGGGCAGTTGCATCCAGAAAAAGAAGTTCATCATTTTAATACGCCAGAAACTGCAGAAACTGTAAAAAGAGCTCCCAAACCTTCTCTTTCGTCTCTATTAGAGATCCCACCATCTCTAGCCCCTCTGGGAAGCATTCATAGGAGACATAAGGGTGAAGACTACCTAGTGGAGGCTGCTGCATCACCAAGGAAGAAGAATATCATAATTGGGTTCAAGACTTGAGGTATAATTCTTGTCCTTCCTTGTTCGTACACATCTATAGAATTGACGAGTAGTAGATCCTGGACTACCAATAAGTTTTTGAAACTTAACCATTACACTACACATTTAAAAAATAAATTTTAAACTTGATTTTCCTTACAATTGGCATCAGAGCCTCGGTTATTTAGATCTATAGATGCGTTTTGGAACACTAATTTTTGATTTGCATGTTTATTTTAGGACTGGTTTTGAAACTGTATCGTAACAGATCTATTTTTGTAATATTTACGTAGTAGAGTACAAATCTGTGAGTGCATTGGATGCATGATGGATTCGATCGATCGAACTACTCTCGATTGATCGAACCTCCTCTGTTCTCAAGTGATCTAGCATTTTTTTGATCGATCGAAATCTATTTTGTTCGATCGATTGAATGAAGTTTGATCGATCGAGATTGCTTCTCTGTCCAGGTGTTCTTTTCACCGTTTTAAAGGTTTTTAAAATTTTATACTTTATTTTGTAATATTCTGTAAAAATTTTCAAATCATTCTGTGAAACTAAATAGTTCAATCGATTGAACTATGTTCAATCAATCGAAGATTCGATCGATCGAACCTTTGTCGATCGATCGAAGTGTAAACTGATATGCTGTTTTATGTTAAAAATCAATATATAAAGAGTTTATGTACTGTACGAATCAATTCAAGGTTTCCATAGTTACATATTTTTGTTATATATGTGTGGATGCGTGTACGACTAACCCTTTTACATCGAATTTAGTCCACTATCTCCCATGGCATCAAGTTCTGATGATTTAAATTGTTGTATTTAAAATTTGAGATTGGTGTATGATGAATGTTTTAATTATTGGTTTGGTTTTAAGGTATGTGTAAAGGGCGCTGCAACTTCAATCCTACAAAAAGGAAAGTCGCACCGGTTTTCGTAGCCTTTTAATTTTTTATTGTTGCTATTTCCTTTTCTAGATAAATTGTAAGCTTCTAAAGAAGCATAGGACCAATGTAATAGATTTAGAAAGTCCATAAAGATGGAGCATCAAGCAGTTGTCCATGAAGTTGGAGCTGGAGGCAATCAAACCAAGAAGGAGGTTCTATAGAGATAGAGCCATAGGAGATAGAGGCATATGAATGCCTTTATTATCATCTTAGTTTTTTGTTTTATGTGCTTGGTTTGTGATTGGCATTTAATTATATTATTACAACTTGAATGCACATAAAACAAGTTTTCTAAAATAAATAAATTCAAAAACCGTTTCAACGCATTAATAAACATTGGATGTTTATGGGTAATGTGTGGAAACAATTTTTCCAAAAAGCAAAATCCTTTACTACCAAATCTAGTGGGAGAGGGTCTTATTTATAACACCCATGATCTTCCATTAATGGTTCATTGTAAGATGAGTAATGCATTCTGTGTCACCTCGCCAAGGGCGATCATTCCATACGGAGGGTACACTACTCATTGGTTACTAGACGTAAACTTCCTTTGGATAGGATCAATCAGACATGTTAGAGGGTGACCACCACACGGAGACGCTACTTGAGGCGGTTGTGATTGGATCCTAGTTAATGGTATACACTAGCTATGCTAGGGATAAGGGATCCCACACGGGGCATTATTCAGAAACTTAGAGATCAAATAGGTTCGGGAGTCATAACTTGTTTTGCAAGAATTGCATAGCGGACAAGTAATGATTAATTGAATGATCGAACATTAACCACCACACGGAGACATTATTCTTTCGTTTTGATATTCTGGCGACTTTATATTAAAATAAGAGTTTTAAGGATTCTTTTATTTCAAACTGTCAAATTCTAATATCCATGTTTATTTTGTCTTTTGATTTTTTAGTAAATCATAATGTCTGGATCTGTATTTAATCCACTTGCCACTATACTCACTCAGAACAAGTTAAATGGAAATAATTACACAGAATGGAAATGAAACCTTGACATCATATTAACTATGAAGGATCACATATATGTCCTCACCACCCCATGCCCCGCGGAACCTGCGGAAAATGCTTCAGACGCGAGTTCAATAAATGGAAGAAGTCGAATAGGATGGCCCGTTGCTATATTCTGGCCTTAATGGCTGGTGTGTTGCAACAACAATTCCAATCGAATGATTATGCCAGTGACATTATCACATCCCTGAAAAAGATATTTGGGAAACATGGCAGCATGGCAGGCCTACCTAACAGGTAGTCATGTAGAAGATAATGAGTGCAAAGATGTCAGAAGGGACTCCAGTCAAAGAGCATGTTTTTAAAATGATTGGTTATTTAAACGAACTGAAGACCTTGGGAGCCAACATCGATGCACAGACCCAAGTTGATATGATCCTCAACTCGTTGTTGCCTTCATTCACTCAATTTAAACTTAACTATAACATGAATTAAATGAATTTTTTAATGAGCGAATTGATGAGGTCTCTTTTGGTAGCAGAAGGGGTGATCAAGCATGGGGTCAATGTTTTGAACGTTTAGAAAAGCTCTTACTCTTCTCAATCTACGCCGAAAGTAAAGAAAGGGAAGAAAAATGCTGGCACTGGTGGTCTAAGTGTTGGACCGGTCCCTAAGATTACAAAATCTAAGAGAAAAGGTAAGGGCAAAGAGAAGGTGGGTGGCTTAGGAAAAGGAAAGTGTTTCCAATGCGGTGAGAAGGGCCACTAGAAGAGGAATTGTCCAGAATTCTTAGCTACAAAAGTTCAAGGTATGACTGAATCACAAGCAATTGAAGTAAGTTTTATTACCAAATACTTCAAACACTTAGTGTATTGATTCTGGTGTGACTAACCATATCTGTAATTCGTTGTGCGTAGGGGTTCAGATCAACCAGGAAATGCAATGATAGGGAGATCGTGCTGACTCTGGGTTCTAGTGCAATCGTTTCTGCGGTTGCTATAGGAGTAGTAGTTTTAGAGTTTTTGGACAGTAAGACAATAGTTTTATCAGATGTATTTTACGTCCCTTTAGTAAGACGTAATTTAATTTTAGTTTCAAATTTATCGAATAATGGTTATTCTTTTCTGTTTGGAAGAGAAGTTGTCATTAAACTAAATTGTTCTTTTATATGTTCTGGTGTTAAAACTAATGACTTGTATGTGATTACTCCCAATATTTCTAAAGACTCTTGTATGGAACTTAATAACTCAGTGGTAATTGTACCATCTAAAAGAAAATAACTTTCTACTAATCCAACAAGGCTTTGGCATATGAGGCTTGGCCATATAAATTTAAATAGGATTGGTAAACTAGTCAAAGAAGGGGTCTTAGGCAATTTGGTTCTCGAACCAATGGAAGTCTGCTAGTCTTGTTTAGAGGGTAAGATGACCAAAAGGCCCTTTCCAACAAAGGGAAATAGGACCAATGTATTGCTGGAATTAGTTCATACTGATGTGTGTGGACCAATAAATATTAGAGCAAGGGATGGTTATGAGTATTTTATAACATTTACTGATGACCACTCTAGGTATGGATATGTGTACCTAATGCAGCACAAGTCTGAAGCCTTTGAAAAGTTCAAAGAGTTTAGGGCTAAAGTGGAGAAGCAATTAGGAACACACATCATGGCCATGCGATCTGATCGAGGTGGTGAGTACCTCTCTAATGAGTTTGTTGATCACCTTGTATAGAATGGGATTCTATCACAATTGACTGCACCTGGGATGCCTCAATAGAATGGTGTAGCAGAGAGAAGGAATCGGACTCTTTTAGACATGACTAGGTCGATGACGAGTTATTTTGAGTTGCCATTATTCCTTTGGGGTTATGCTTTGGAAACTAGTGCATACGTACTAAATCTAGTACCAAGCAAATCTATTCCTAGGACACCATAAGAGATGTGGATTGGGCGCAATCCTTTTTTGCAACATCTCCGGATATGGGAGTGTCCGGCACATGTGTTGAAAGGAAAGATGAGCAAGTTGGATTTTAGATCAGAAGTATACTATTTTGTAGGGTATCCAAAGAGTACTTATGGATGGCATTTTTATGATCTAAGAGAACAGAAAGTGTTTGTTAGTACAAATGCTATTTTCTTGGAGGATGATTATATCATGAACCATAAACCTAAGGGAAGGATAGATCTTAGAGAGATAGAAGGAAAGCCCTCAATCCTACCCACAGTTAATAAATGATGTAACATAAGAAAATACCATTTCTTCAACAATTCCCACACCGATACCTCGTCGTAGTGGGAGGATTATCAGCCATCCTGATAGATATATATTCTTAGGAGAAGTTTTTGAAGTTGTCTCCATATAATCTGAATCCGATCCTACCAAATACGAAGAGGCAATGGCCGATGTTGATTTAGCTCATTAGATTAAAGCTATGAAAGCTGAAATAGAGTTCATGGATTCCAATCAGGTCTGGGATCTTATAGAACTTCCAGCCAATATTAAACACATTGGTTATAAGTAGGTCTATTAGAGGAAAAGAGGATCTGATGGAAATGTTGAGAACTTTAAGGTTAGGCTTGTAGCGAAAGGTTATACTCAGAGGGAGGGCATTTACTATAAGGAAACCTTCTCGTCGGTAGCCATGCTCAAGTCCATCAAAATACTCTTATCCATTCCTGCATGCCTAGATTATGAGATCTGGCAGATGGACGTCAAGATTGCATTCTTGAATGGTAATCTTGAGGAGGACTCTATATGCAGCAACCAGAAGGGTTCATAGCTGGTCGAAAAGGTTTAAGTAGGCATCCAGGAGTTAGAACTTCTGATTTGACCAACCGGTCAAATCTTTTGGTTTCATACAGAATCTGGATGAACCTTGTGTATATAAGAAGTGTAAAGGTAAAGTGGTGGATCTTTCTTGTTCTTTACGTTGACGACATTCTACTCATTGGGAATGATGTAGCGACATTGTAAACGGTTATGGTTTAGCTAGCTAGTACTTTTGATATGAAGGATCTAGGAGAGGTGAGCTATATCCTTGGGATAAAGCTCTTTCAGGATCGCAAGCAAAAGATAATAGGATTGTCCTAAGTTGGTTATATCGATAAGATGCTAACTAGGTTTTCAATGGACAATTTGAAGAAAGGTTTGTTACCTTTCAGGCATGGTTTAGCATTTTCTAGGGACTAGTGTCCTAAGACACAAGAGGAAAGGAATCGCATAGCAGGAATTCCATATGCTTCAGCAGTGGGAAGTCTCATGTATGCAATGTTGTACACTAGACTAGATATCTGCTTTACTGTAGGCATGGTCAGCAGGTATCAATCGAATCCAGGTCCAAAGCATTGGACAACCGTTAAGCACATTCTTAAGTACTTGAGAAGGACTAAAGACTACATGCTTATGTACGATGGTAGTGAGTTAATTCCAGTGGGATATACTGACTCGAACTTTATGTCAGATAAAAATTCGAGGAAGTCGATGTCCGGTCATCTCTTTACCTTGAGAGGTGGTGTTGTTAGTTGGAGGAGCATTAAGCAGAAATGCATTACAGACTCAACTATAGATGCTAAGTATGTGGATGCTTGTGAAGCCACAAAGGAAGCTGTTTGGCTCAAGAATTCCTTATGAAGCTCGAGGTGGTACCAGCGTCGCTGTCACCTATTACGCTTTATTGTGATAATAGTGGGACAGTGGCTCAGTCCAAGGTGCCAAGGAACCATAGAAAGGGAAATACGTAGAGCAAAAATATCATCTAATTCAATATATTGTTCAATGTGGAGATGTGACTGTCACCAAGATTGCCACCGCTGACAATCTTGCTAATCTGTTTACAAAGGCCTTGCCACAGAAGGTCTTTGATCATCATCTAGATAGTTTAGGTCTCAGATGTAGTCCTGAATGGTTATGAGTGCAAGTGGGAGTTTGTTGGGTTTGTGCCTTCAAACCATTGCTTTATGTATGAGACACTGACATTTTAATATATGGATATTTCATTATGTGTGCTTCTTTCATGAGATGATTGTTAATCCTTAAGTATCTTAGTAAGTAATTCGTGTGTAGATGATTGTCAACAGTTGATAGGAACTCATAACTTGTATAAGGTATGTGTTCTCAATCTTGAGATATGAATGCTTTGACTTACCAATCAGTGAGGTCTATACAAGATCAACACTTGGGTATCTTGGGTATGTCGTGTTCACAGGGTTGTGAACATATATTGCTAAGATAGAATCTACCCACTGATATAGAGTAAGCATTCCCTTGAGAATGTCACCAAGTTGATTACTGAGAACTGCAGTCTTGTTGATAAGTAGTTATCAACATGTTTGGTAATCATGAGTGGTGAATGGGACTCAAGAAATACAAGAAGTAATCATGATTCAGGTTGATAGTAACAGTTATCCGACTACCTGAATATGATTACGATTATGAATGCTGAAGGTAGAGGGACATTAGTACACCATACTAATGTCTTGTTGATAAGTCTAGTCGTCGCTTCGGATTTGGTCTTTTGAGTTGGAGTTCAGTTATCGTTTTATAGTGGAGTAAAAGTTAATTGATCAGTTCGTTAGTTTGCTGATCAAAGAGTTTGGTTATGAGAATTAACAACTGATCTGAGCCAACAATGAAGAACCTAGGAGGCCCCACTCTTAGCTCCGTTAGGATGCTTGGAAAGGCACATAGGGATCCTATTAAGACAGATTCAATAGATCAAAGTAGTCTCGATTGATTGAAGTCTAGATAGGTTTGATCACTCAAAGATGGTTCGATCGATCAAAGGTTCGATCGATCGAAGCCACTTCGATCGCTTGAATGTTAGGTCGGTTCTGGGAATCTATAAATAGGGCAACTGCGTCCAAAAAAAGAAGTTCGTCATTTTAATAAGCCAGAAACTATACAAAGAGCTACCAAACCTTCTCTTTCATCTATATTAGAGATCCCACCATCTCTAGCCTCTCCGGGAAGCATTCATAGGAGACATAAGGGTGAAAGACTACCTAGTGGAGGCTGCTGCATCACCAAGGAAGAAGAATATCTAAATTGGGTTCAAGATCTGAGGTATAATTTTTGTCCCTTCTTTTTAGTATGCATCTATGGAATTAACGAGTAGTAGATCCTGGGCTACCAATAAGTTTTTAAAACTTAACTGTTCCGCTGCGCGTTCAAAAAATAAATTTTAAACCTGATTTTCCTTACATGATTATGGTGTAGTAAGCCATGCTTGAGGTTGTCCTTGCTGGCGATATTGTTGAGGTCGAGGATATTTCTGTTGAGATTTCCTAGCTCTGTCCCAGGTGTGCTTGTTCCCTGAAAAGTTACCCTGAGGTCTCTAACCTTGGGTATTCCTCGGCGGTGGGTTTTGGAAATTCCTCTTCTACTGAAAATTTCTCGATGGCTGGGGTCTACCCATCTACTGTCATTGCACTGGATAGGCATCCTTCTCCAGACTCACAGCAAGTCTTACCAACCCTTCAAAATTATGATTTAAGTACCCAGTCATCATATTGCGATGATGAGTTTTCAATGCCTAATGAAACCTTTTTACCTTCTTCTGTGGGGTATCGAGCATGTGTTGAGCAAACCTAGACAATTGCTCAAACTGGGTCGTATATCCCGTATAGTCCAATCTCCTTGGACAAAGCTTATGAAATTCTTCTCCTATTGATCCTTTTCATCCTCCGGAAACTATTTCTCCAAAAATCTTCCTTTGAAAGTCCCCCAAGGCATCCTCCTTGCGGCTTCAACTCCTATGGTGGCTCGTTCAACTTTCCACCAATACGTAGCAGCATAAGTAAGCTGAAATGTAGCAAGATGGTGCATATCCTGTGCATTACACTTCAAGGCTTCGAATATCAACTCCATCTCTCTTATCCACTATTCAGCTTTCTCCATCGAATTTCTCTGGACGTGTAGACACCCAATTTTGACCACACTGATAGAATTTAGGGTGGACAACGTTTTGGAGGATTTGATGATGAAAAGTATCCCGGGGAAGGTACTGGATTCCACACAATCTAAAGATCGAATTTTGAAAGGTGACTTCAAGCTCAGAAAAGCCCTTTTCCATGCATAAATCCCAGTTTTGTCAAAAATGTCTCTCAGAAGTCATATTCACTCAGGGTTATATGAACATGAAGTGTTCTAAACGCAGTATTCTAGGTATCTAGAGGTTCAATTTTAGAGAAAAGTTCAAAATCAATGCGCATTTAAAAGTAATTTTGGAAAAGACGTCGTTTGATTTCAAAAAGACGACGAAAGTTCCGGAGGACTTTCGAACTTTAATTGGACTTCAATTTTCATTATAAAACTTTCTGGAATATTTTTTTACTAAAATTCAACTCGACAGCTTTCCAATAGTACGTAAACAAATGAATTCGGACACCAAAAAGTATTTTTACAAAAATCCAGAAAGGCAGTGAATGTAATATTTTAAACAGAGCTTAAGGGCGACCAGAGGAGGAGGAAAAGTAGGTGGTGGGTCCCATAAGGGGGGTGGCGTCTCCCACCTAAGCTTCCACCCATGAAGTTCCCCCTTCATCGAGTTTTTCGAGTTCCAGACCCTTCTAGAAGCCTCCCACTGCGAGAAATTGCCTAGAAACTGCGTTTAAGCACCAAAATGGCCATTTTAGCCCTTTTCTGCTCTCTAAAATCACTGTTTTAACCCCGAAACTTAAGAGTTAAGTTTTCAAAACTCTATATATAGATCCATATGAGATCATCTTGATATACTTGGAAGATCTAGAGAGCACCTAGAGCTTAGGTCATCTTGAAGAAACTTTGAATATACTTGAAGATATACTTACTTTCAATTTAAGAGATTTCTAGAGAAAGAGAGAGAATTATGAATTGAAGTTTTATGAATTAATCTTTGGGCTAATTAGATCTCAAATTGAACATCAATTGCCTCCACTAACTTCCATGGATGAGTGCTTGAAGAGCTTGAAGAATACTGAAGAAGATCTTCAAATCAACTTTGATTGCATAAATTGAGAATCCTCCAAGAGGTAAACATCCAATTCATCTCTAATTCTTACTTTTTATATATAGATCTATAAGGCATGGATTTAGCTTAGCTTTGTTTTATTTGTTAGAACACTCATTTTCTTCCTCTCTCATTCTTCACACACTCACATAGCTAGATCAAAGTCTTCATTGATTTTCATTGATAATTCATGAATAGAGATTGATTTTTACTTTAATTTTCAATTTTGATTTCCTCTTTCTACTTAGCTTAGATCCATGCATACATGATTATATATATGTATCTATTTTGAATTCTATGATAGTTTGGAATCATGATCGATGAGAAGGATGATTCCTATGTTCATACCTATCTCTTGATTATTCCTATTACCTAGAATTCTTATTGAATTTCATCTCCAATAGGATATTTGTAAGCCCCTTTGATCTATGATCTAAAGTTCTTCATAGAACTTGAGGGCTAAATTGATTGGGAATTATGTTAATTAAATAGACTATGAGTTTGGTCTCTCTCAAAAGCTTCAATCAATATCTAAGATGTTTTTCTCACACTTTAAAATGAACTAGATAAAATTTAGCAAAACTGATTGGTTTTGTCCATGAGATCTGGTCCATTAAAACCCATAGTTTGATGGATTTCAAATTTTTTGGGTAAACTTTGATGAATTAGCTTTTATCCGATCCATTTCGAGAACTTTTAGGATCCATATGCTATTTTTAGAAATTATTGAGAAATCGGTTGATAGATTTGAACATAGTCTCTTTGTGCTTGAATTTCAGAAAATCTATAATAGTTATCAATGTTCCGCTTTTTGGGGATGATTCCTAACTCATGTATCTATACACCGATGTAAAATTGTAAACATACGATCGAGTTAAGATCGTTTTCTAAGCGTTTGAAGTTGATATAACTATTCTGAAATTTTCTAGATTTAACTACAATTATGATTATGTATACAAAATGGTCATACCTTGATCACTCAACAACAATTGATGAATAAATCTTAGTTTAGAAATCATCTAGGATAAACGGATGAGAGATTAAAAGCTTAGAAAAACATGATTCATGAACTTCTATTATACTTTTATTGTGTTTTGCATTCCTTTGTCAAATGATACCAAATTTCCAGAATAACAGAGTCTGCTTAAAATAACTTTTCAGAAACTTTAAGTTCATGACATGTCCATGAGATTATTTTTGTCATCAACTATAATGAAATATCTTTCTTTTGACACCAAATAGAGCTTCACATGATTTTTTCTAGAATTAATTATGATTTTTACAAGAACAGTGGACAGTCCTAATCCACTGTTCCCAAAACCTTTATTTCTCAAGCTTCAAAAATGATAAAGAGGTTCTACTTTTTTGATAAATTCCCTAAGACATGTATTTAACTTTTTGTAAAAGGGTTTTAACCCAACTCATGTTTAAGACCACTTTTGATAGGATTCATTAGAGGTTACTGAATCTGGAAATTTGATTGATGACATGTCTTCTTTGTTTTTCATGCTTATCATTTGTTTGCTTGTGTTTTTCCAATGCTTAGGTATTCTTTGGTATTTTAGTGCAGAGAATTGAATGTTGTGGATCCGAATTTCAATTTGTTGGCTTGCCTCGTCTACATGTGGCTTAGTGCCCATGTATCATGTACCTTCTCTATCCCTTCTCTTAGAATTTTTCTAGGTTTACAACTTTGTTTTCAATGACACAATTCCTTTAGGATAGTCCCTGTGTATATGATTATATGTTAGAGACATCTTATCTAGGAATGTTGCATGATTGCATTACACGTTTCCTTCTTTTGCTTTTTACAACTCTTCTTGAGTCAACTCAATGTAAGTCTTCTCGTTCCCTTTTGCATGCATATCATGACATGTTTCCTTTACTTGCATTGGTCCCAGGCGGGACTAACCACTGTGAGTATATCTCTCTCTTGTATTGCATGTGCATCCGATTTCTATTTGATTTAATCTCTTGTCATGATTTGCCCTAGATGTTCCCTTTTTGACATGTATATATTATCTAGTATGTTTGAGGAAACAACACCAATTATGAATTAAGAACAAGGATATTTGAATCAAGGCCTACCGTACGATAGGGCGGGGAGGGGGTGCTTTAGTCCTGCTTGGGCTCCTTCCCCTCTCGTACCAAGACCCCCGAACCTAGTTTCTGGTAATGAATGGCGAGTAACCTTATTCAATTTTGGGCAAGTCAAACTTGGGTTTCCTAATTCCCGATAAAAATTAGGTGGCGACTCTTTGTCTCTAGCATCGTGTGAGGAAGTCCTAGTTCTCCCTGAAGTGTGCTCCTTGGGATCCGTCCTGGGACACTATCGAGGGAAAATGCCAGGACCCACCCCTCAACATGCATGTCCACAGGACGTAATCCACGAAAATGTTCGAGTAGTTTATCTCCTGTCTGTTTCGGCAAAAATGGTGCAACAGGGGATTAAACAGGTCATTGATTGGAAGCATGGTTATAAATATCCCCTACATGTTCCATCCTTTGCATAAATTCCTTGAAGACACCACTTGGGTCCATGCCCTCTGGAATAGGTGCTCCAAGTCATGGTGGATTGATTCTGGGTCCAACCATGGTGATCTCATGTGATGTGTACCTTCAAGAGACCTATCATTTAGCTAAAAGTCTTCTCGGAGAAATGAAATCAGGATAGAACGATAAATAGGAAGAACTAACAGTTCTACTAATCAACATATATCAACTTAATCATATCACCAATATATCAAAAGTATTGCTCATATATATATACATCAAAAGATGTACCACATAGTACACACTAGTCAAATTGTGTACCTCATGGTACATAGGCTGATACAATACTAAAGTCAGCTATTTACAATGCTACTACTACTAATAAGTATCTATACAAAAGCTATGGTCCAATATCTATCTCTCAAGCTCCCAAAAATCATGTGCACAACATATCCTTACAAAACTAACAAAAATATATACCCTACAAATCCTGACTCATAAGTCGTCAACATCTGATCCTGTTGGTGGTGCCTCATCCTCTAATGCAATGTCCATTTCTATAGGTGGATAATCCTCTAGTGGTGAAGCGAACCCTCCTACCACTTCTCTAATATCCTAATCCTCAACTACCATCTCATTAACATCCATATCCCCAATACCAAATGCCAGCTCAGCATTATCAGCAACTATCTCGATGAATCCTCTAACTATGGCCATAGCCTCCACTAGCTCTATAACACCCGCATTTGTGTTATTGCATTTCATTGCATTTGTCATGCATGATGATGTGAGGTGTTGTGCATTTTGGCACGTGTTTGAGTGAGTTTTGACTCACGAGTTGATTTGGGTGTCTGTATTAGAGAACCTTTGAAACTGTTGTGATTGAGGATTTATTGTTTGTGAAGTCTCTCCGAGTATGAGACGGTCACTGTGGAACACTTTAAATGTTTATCTGAAAATAAATGTTTACCTGTGTATTTCAATATCTGTATTATTTTCTGTTTTAGAATATATTTCTGTTGTTAGATTTAGTATCCTGGTGAGAACGAATGAACACGCTATTAATTTTGTAGGCTAATTAGCAACTTCGGAAACGTCATATAGAAATTCACGTTTTAGCGACCAAACGAAACTTAGTCGAAAACTTTTATAATTTTGAAGTTTCACTCGTAAAGCTATGAATAAGCTGTATAGAAAGTTTCAGAGACTGATTAGGAGTTTGGAAAACTCATGGGGAGGTAAACGTAATTCCCGAAGAGTGTTGCCTATATATAGGAAGTGATGACTTTAGGTTTTTCATAACTTCTAACCTAATTCCAAAGAGGAGGCCAAAAGGGAGGCCAAAGGGAGATTTTGTTGCTTTAAGCTTTGCGACGCCAAACGACGACCTTCCGTCAGTCTGGTTTCTCCCAGATTTCATATTCGAGCTCCTCGAGGTAAGAGCTTCGTTTTGATACCTATTAGGGCCTGTTTGGCTAAGTTTTCCGAAAAGTTATTTTCTAGAATTTTTCATAAAAGTTGATAAATGGAATTTTGATCCATAGGAATTGTACTAGACGGACTTCTGCACGTTCTTTGTGCACGGGTTTTCTTCAGATTGAATTATAGGAGCGTAAATCGGAGGTGAGTGATTCAACTATGTTTTGGAATGATTTCTTGGCATGTATTCATGTTATGTTTGAATAGCATGTATTAATTCTTAGAGATATATTGTGTAGTTCATATTGAGCAATTATATTGATAAGTAGGCTCAATAGCACGGTGATATGTTTTGATTACCGCGAGTATGGTGATATGTATTTGAGCATGTTAAGTTGCTTATGTGGGTCAGAAGGAGCACGTGGTCACCGTACCATTTTGTGGAGCCGATAGAGTGGCATTAAGGTCGCACGATTGTTTGTAGAATCGTGGGTCTTACCCTTTCGCGTGGACTTATTGGCGAGGAGTCGCGGATTGGGAATATGGACGGGCACGTGAGTCTCCGGCGACTAGTATGAATTGTAGAGATGTGAATGCGGACATGTTTATCATTCATGTACATATGTTGATTTATTCACTAAGCTTTAGCTTAAACAAATCGAAATATGTGTGGTTATTCAAATAACCATTTCAGGTGTTAATGCTGGCGAGGAATCGGTGAAGTGAGTACGTGGGTTGGGAGTTCGCTTGTGAGGCAACTTGAAGTGTTAATCTTGTAGTTTTGGGATCCTCGAAATGTTGTAATAAGAATTTGGTTGTTTTAAACCATGTTTAATTTGGTATGTTAGGATGGATTGTAAACTATTGTAATGGTTAGTAACATGTTGTAATTATGTTTGATAATGTTTTAATACAGCTAGAAATACTTTAGACTGAGTTTGGTTTGAGTTTGTTTCGAGTGGTTGATTTTTGGGGAAAGTTAGAAAGCTTTTAAACTTGAAATTCTGCAGATTGGGCTGCTGCCAGGGGAGCAGTCGACTGAGCAGTCGACTGAACCCCTGAGTCTGATAGCAACTGCTTCTTATTTTAACAAAAGCAGTCGACTGGACCCCCTCAGCAGTCGACTGGACCCCTCAGCAGTCGACTGAACCCCCAGTATCAGTCGACTGGAATTGACATTTAAATCCCTGCCTAACTCCGTCGACTGAGCAGTCGACTGAACCTCTTGTTTTAAAAGGTGTTTTGTTTTTCCGCTGCGTGTGTTCTTCAAACCTAATTTTTGGGAACGTTAATGAATTGGTTTAGCCTCGGTGGCGTGCCACAGACTCCCGCTATTGTGGGACCGGGTTGTGACAAGCTCGACCTGTCCTATAATAAATCCATCTACCTATGCAACCATCTGTGCTACCCACTCAGCTGCCATATTGGCAATGGCTGCCATTTGTAATATAGGCCCTGATGGTAACTCAGGCATAACTGGTACCTCAGGTATAGCTATCTCCTCTGGCTCCTCGTCCCCTATAACCTCGTCTCCCTCAGCTATCAAACATCCTCCTTTGAGTCCTCTAGTTTAGGCTCGGGCTCTGGCTCCTCGTCGGGAACATACTCTGGCACCTCCAGGTCATCCTCCAACACCTCGTCTTCTATAATCCTCTCCATCCCTGTCTATATCTTCATCCAGATGCTCATCCTCTGGCTCAGTATCCTCTATCGGATCCTCGTCATCCTGTATCAGCTCAAGATCTAAGTCCTCCTACTGATCTTGTGGTTCTGGAACTGGTACGTCGAGTACCAGTGATGCTACTTGTGCTGCAGGTGCTGGTAGAATGGGTCTTCCAAGAATAGCTCGCATCTCAATCACATCCATCTCTAGCTTGCTCTGCACCAAGCGAGCCATCTCACGATTTATCGCCTCTCCAGTCCTGGCAAAATGATAAGCGTCTATATGGTTCTATGTCGAATAGGTCTGTCTGTCGACATAGAGCACCTACCATATATCCTTCTCTAGATAGTGACTGGCTATCTGATGTATATGATCTTGATAACACTCTGGGTCAGCAGGCTCCACAGTATCCCCGTGGATCACGTGTCCTCTATAAGGGCCATCCACGAATCTATAAAAATCTAGATCCATGCTAGTCTGTAAAGAAACTATCTATCGTTAGAAGGACGACCTTATCTTAAACTCACATCTCATCTCAGGGAACTTAAATGCTAGGTAGGACCAGATGGTGTGGGATAATTTGTGAATGAAAGTATCAAACCTAAGGCTCTGATACCAAAAATATTGTCATGCCCCGGAGCAGCAAAAATAGAGAAAAAAAATTTCCTTTTTGGGTCCATGGGGAATGACGGGTAAATGTCACTAAATTGTCTACACCACATAGTACTAGTCAGATAAAACAACAAAAATAATATACATATACAAAATATGTTACAACCATTCTAGTTATTACAAAAATCATCAGAGTGAGCTACAGGAAATTAACAGGTCTGAAAGCAACACATGCCCAAGTACCCATTTCTAACAAAGTTCAGAAATAAAATAAATAACTATCTAGTCCTTTAGCTGGCGTATACGTAGTCGTCAGCATAGTTCTCCTCCTCCATAACCATCCTCGATGGGGCCACCCTCTGCATGTCCTTCTTTCAGGTAGTAGCCATCATCGTAAGCTCCATCAACTACATTATTAGAAACAAGGTAGTCTGGATGGGAAATGTCTAGGCAATAACGGCTGTTAGCTTACTAAGAGCTAAGTGAATATAAACTAGCAGGGTACTAGTTGTACAATGTAATAACAAGTTATGAAATGAATAAGATATAGTGTTACAATAGTATCTTTATCTTTATTCAACACATCATAACCAACCCTTATCGTCTAATTATTCCAAGACCGATAACCAACACACTCTGACTGGAAGAATAGACTCAATCGTTTAATATATATATAGACATACCATCAATCTATCCACTGCTCATTAAGGATATAACCATCCACCGCATGCCATGGACACCATGTCAGTCCATCCCCTACTCGTTAAGGATACAAAACCATCCACCGCATGTTAGGGATATAACATTTTGAACAACAGTATATATTGCCATCAATCATCGATGTCTACTAGTGATCCCCATCGACCACTCGTTAAGGATATAACATGGATCACCTGGCTATCTCAGGACTACTTGGTCTTACCCATGTCCCATTCCCAAAACTTATCAACCCTACTTAGGTTCTGCACTAATACCGACACATGACAGTTCCCAGGTGACCTGACTACTCTTTGAGTAAAAGGAAATAGAAATCAAACCCATTCATGAATAGCATAGTATCTTATGCCATAACATTAATCCATTATTCTCAATCGTACTTATCTTTGGTATCACATTATCCTTAATTATCCCTGAGTATCCCCATAGTCGTATGATAAAAGTTTGAATCAAGAATCGAATGATCGAACCCCTTATATAATAATTAGAAGAACCAATCCATATTCTACAACTGCCAATCAATTGGGACAAGGGACCAATCAATTGGGATAAAAATGATAACAATCAATTGAAGTAAATGGCAATCGATTGGATCCAAAACAATACCAATCGATTGCTAACTTTGGAAATCGATTGGGTTATAAATAATGGCAATCAATTGGAAAACTATCCAATCGATTGGGTCCTGACTGATGGCAATCGATTAGTAAAAGTCCAATCGATTGGGACTTCGTCTTCTCTAGCAAATTTATAAAACAACATATATAAACGTCTTAAGGGTGTGTTTGTTACATCTATACCTCATATAAAATTGTAAAACAATCATCTAAAGGGACCAAGTGAGTTAAAACTCACCTAGGGGTGTGTGTTTGGCTTAGAAGCTCTATGCTTTCTCTCTCCTCTCTTCCCTTCTCCTTTGTCTCTATCTCTCTGTCTTCTCTCCTTCTCTTTCTCTTCCTTTCTTCTTCTCTTCTTCTCTGTTCTTCTTTTCTTTCTCTAGAGAGAGAGTGTGTGTGTATATATGTATATATGTATGTGTATATATATACTCTCCCTCTCTCAATCCAATTCAGTAAAACAGACCCAAGGCAAGAAATGACCCCATATATATAGAAAATGAGAGTGCCATGTGTCAAACCATGAATCAAAGTTGAAAACTTATCTCTGCATGTGGCAATCGATTGGGACTGATGGAAATCGATTGGTATCAGATATTTGAAGGAAATCGATTAAGAAGGAAGGCAATTGATTGGGATAGTTCCACGTAATGAATTTAGGTCTACAGAATGGCAATCGATTGGAACACAAGGGTAATTGATTGGGGTCTAAAGTTATCCTAAGGAAAAGTAAGGGTCACACAATTATACATGCATCAATATAAATTCTTGTTCATTAATATACACTCTAAAATATAGGGTATAATAGATGCTGATGAGCAGGATCCGACAAAGGATGCTGATGGGGAGGGAGCAATGGTAGTCATGGAGGATGGAGGGCCAGAGTTTGAGGATGACATTGAGGACACAGAGATAGAACCTTGGGATGAGGATGACGATGAGATTCTCGATGAGTTTGACCCGTACTTGGACTGGGTTCTTGATGTTGTCAAAATCAAGTTCTTATTTAACCCTATTAAAAATGTAGCATTTGGAAGTAGGGTGTCGAGTCCATAGGGATTGATACAAGAACAACATTTGGGCGGTTTAGTAACTAATTATAATGCTCAAAAGAAATAAATAAGAAAAGATGATGAAAGAGAATAAAAATGACATTGCGTCTTGCGGCTTTTTGGTTGGTTTTTGGAGGATAAAAGGTAAATAAATACTAATCTAAAAAGCAATAGGTTAGGATCATTCCTCCCATCTTGGGTCACAACAAGATGAAATGGACTAAAGTTTCAAGCACATTCTATGGTAACATCTCATTATGGCATATTATCAAACACTTGGAATGCACCTATGTGTTAGACGAAATGAGCTTTAAGATTTCCATAGAAACGGATTTGAAGCTAACGTTTGACTATCAAGGATGCATGACATACAAGATGAAGCATCTATGGCTTCTAATCCGAATGATTTGTCCCCCCTACACTAACTAATCTACTTGGTGGACAAACCACCTATGAAGCCTTCAAAAGGTAGTATTTAAAACCCAAGAGTTTGAACAATCAAAGATGCTTGACATCTATGATGAAGACTCCAAGTTTTAAATCCCACACAAAACATTTATCAAACACATGGGATGCAAAACACAAGGTTACATAATATTCCATATGAAATACATAGGGTAGGATTCAAAGTCTAAGTTTTGACAATAAAAAATGCAAAACAAATAAGATGAAGCCCTTAGTTTCAAATCCTACACAAATGAACCCTAGAAATGCTACAACATTAAATCCAAGAGCTCATGATCCACAACCTAAGTAAATCTAACTAATAATGAAAAACATAGCAATATCATCAAAAGAGAAGAGATAGAAGATATACCTAGCCATTAAAACTTCAATCCAAGCTTCAAGTTTATACAAATGAAGAAGAAATGGGAGGGAAACCCAAGTGGGATCCCAAAAATGAGAGAAGAAGAAGAATGTTGGAAAAAAATACAAGATAATATCTCCACAAAAAACCCTATCTCTTTATATTTATACAAAAAACACAAAAATGGCAAACTTGTAAATAAAAAAGGGGAAAAACTGCAGTCGCGGATCGATCCCTTCATAACTGGCGGATCGATCCGCCTTTCATCTGGGCTGTTGGAATCTGCTCGGGAAGTCGCGGATCGATCCCTTCACAACTGGCAGATCGGTCCATTTACGGATCCTTATCGCAGAATGTCCCTCCAAAATCGCGGATCGATCCGCTCAAAGGGCCGGATCGATCCGCTCTTTTTTATTCTGATGGTGACATCTTTTAAAACACGTGGATCGATCCGCTCAAAACGCCGGATCGATCCGCCTTTGCTGGGATGGATTTCCTCCTCTTCTTATAAGATAAGAACCAACAGGGTTAGTTCCCACTTTGAACAAGTCGCCAAAACCTACAAGAAAGAGATTTTATTAACAAAAAGTGTACAACAACAAGAACAACAAAAGTACAATTTATCCATTAAATCTCCCAATATAAGTAATAATTTGTGTCCAATAAGGGTAAAATCATGAAGTTAAGAATGCAATATTGGACACGAATCAGTTCTACATGAAGAGATTTAGACTAGGATGACGCTCCACTATACGAGCCAGACATGGAGACTTTGGGGATACGATTCCCAGGATTTAGAGCTTTACTTGTAATAGGGTTAGTAGCCCATCTTTTTTATATATAGTATGTACTCTGGTATGTAACACGTATTAGTAGTAATGTGTACGCCTTCCTATGTAAATGTTTTTAGTACTATTCTCTACTATATAAACATTTAGTATTAGCATGCACACTTTTCCATGTAAATGTTTCTGTACCCACTTCGTACTATGTCAATATTTGAAGTTATCAAGGAAGATTTGTTTCTATTACTTGATGAAGTGTATGTTTTATGTGATATGTACTTATATTAGAATTGTCATCTATGCATTATGTCATTTACATATTTCATAGTCATGGTTAGGACTGATGAATAACTGATAGATAGTTATGTAGGTACATAATCACACAAAGCACGATGGTAGGCAGACCAAAATGAAATCAAAATGGAGGAGCACCAGATCCCCTTCCTGAAGGAATAGATCCTACTAGAATTTTTTTTTGCATTTCTACAATGTCTAGACCATATAGGCAACAACAACCCCACTATACTCCACCCCAGACTAGAGATAGATTACTTGAAGGGTTTACAGCCTTACGCCCTAATAGGTTTGACGACACAGGTGAGTCTTGGCGAGTAGAACAATGGCTGAGAGATATAGATTGCATTTTTGAATCGATGGAGTGTTCAAAAATGGAAAAGCATCATCCCGCCATTTTCTAGCTCACATATGCAACCGTCAATTAGTGTAAGACCGAGAAGGCAACCATTGGAGTAAAAGCTTCAAGAAGAATGACATGGACCATCTTTTGGGATAACTTTTTAGAAAAGCATTTCCCCGAAGATGAAAAGGACCAGAGGGATAAGAAATTTATCGATTTAGGTCAACGGAATAGGACTGTACGGGAATACACAAAACAATTTAAATGTCTATCCTACTTTGTCCCTCACATGGTTGAGACTCCACTGAAAAAGATCAAGATGTTTTACTGAGGACTCAATCCACACCTCCGACATATGACATTGGGACATCTAAACCAGACTTTTGAGGCATTGGTCAGGTAGCAGGATTAGAAAGAGATGGCTATTAGAGCCCGAAGCAAATGGCACACCGACCATCCCTGCCAAGGAATGGACCAAGAGCGAGTCCTCTAGCTCATTTCCAAGGAAACAAACACACATGGAACACCGATAAGAAGCCAAAACCCACCCCTCCTCGGGACAAGTATGCAGCACCTCCCGCATCACAAGTACCAACCACAACCACCGGGAACAACAAGGATGGATGTTTCAATTATGGGATCCCCAGATATATGGCATGAGACTACATAGCCCCCAGAACCAATACGAGACTACACAGCCCCCAAAACCATTAACCAAACTAATATTACCTGCTACAATTATGGCAAAAGAGGGCACATGAGCACATAATGCAAGGCACTGGAAGGAAACTATCATAGGCTTACTACTCAAGGTCAAGCTAGTAGAGCTCAACTTCATGTTATCATACCTGAGGTGCCTAGTTACGATGAAAGGGAGTAACAAAACTTGGATAGTACACTCTCATTGTATGCTAGTCGAGTTTAAGTGCTATTTGATACTGGTGCTTTAAATTCATTTTTTGCCTTTGAAATTGTACAACGATTAGGTTTAGTGCCCCACGCACTCGATGTAGCCCTGAACATGGTATCAACCTTAGGAGTGACCGTGAAGTTAGAAAAAGTGTGCAAGGAGTGCACTTTGACATTAGAGGATAGGAACCTACTCGCAGACTTAATTGTTCTGTCAATGAAGGAATTCGATGTGATCTTAGGAATTGACTGGCTTACTAAGTATCATGCAAAGTTAGATTATGCTAGTAAGTCAATCACATTTTCAGTACTAGGGGGTCTACCTTTCAATTCTCAATGCAACCCTACTAGTTATGCCTTTCTTACCAGTCGCTTAGCCGCATGGAAACCACAACCTCAGAATTGACAGTTGCTCAGATCCCAATATTTTAAGACTATGAAGATGTCTTTAAGAACATCTTTGAATTACCACCTATGCATTAGATTGACTTTTGCATTGAATTATTACCCGAAATGACATCATTATCCAAGACCCCTTATTGAATGGCCCCAACAGAAATGATGGAGCTGAAAAGGCAAGTGCAAGAATTAGAAGATCTTAGGTTCATTAGACACCTAGCATGTCACCTTGCAGAGCCCCAGTACTATTTGTTAGGGAAAAGGATGGAAATGTTTGACTCTTTATCGATTACAGAGAATTGAATAAAGCCACCGTCAAGAATAAGTACCCACTTCCCAGGATAGATGACTCATTCAATTAACTACAAGGAGCAACATCCTTTTCAAAGATTGATTTACGATCCGAACATCAGTTACTTGTTAGACCTGAGGACATACTAAAAATGGCTTTCAGAATAAGATATGGGCATTATGAGTTTCTAGTTATACCTTTTGGATTAACTAATGCCCTGGATGTATTCATGGACTTGATGAATCAGGCATTCAGGGCCTTTTTGGATCAATTTATCATAGTGTTTATCGACGATATCCTCATCTATTCAAAAAATGAAGAAGAGCACGATAAACACATACAAATTACTCTTCAGACACTTAGGGAAAACTGCCTCTATGTTGTGGATACACAGCCTCGGGGTCTACCTGGTTTGTTTCAGAAAGGATTTGGTTTTGAAATTTCTTGAAAAGTCTATAAAAACATATACAGATTCGCTACTTAGTCTTTAGGGAACCATAAAACCCAATTTCACTCACCCAAATGGATAAAGGGTACCGCCTTTCATAATCAAAGAACTTAGCTCAGGATTTTGGTACGAGAGAGGAAGGAGGCTTCGCAAAGACTAAAACACCCTCAACTCGCCCCGTCTTTCGGCGAGCCTCAATTAACATCCAAATAATTATCTTATACTATGTTTGGTTTGACAATTAATACTATGATAAGCATAATACATTGCACAAGAATCTTAAAATGGAAGATCAAAAGATAAGATATCATTCATAAGATCTAAGCCAAGTATAAAACAATGCAAAGTAAAAAATCAGACAAAACAAATTAGGAAAAATCTCCTAATCACATATCAAGTAATCAAGTTTTCCTAATCTAACAGGGGATATGAATTGTTTTTGAAATAAATAATCAAAGAAAAATAAAATATGCTTAGCAATCTAGAATGTATGCATGTTGATTCTTGAGAAAAGAGTTCTCAATCCCCGGGACGGATGAGAAAGGAAGATTTGATCGAGAGGAAGCATGAATGTGTGATCAACTTCATTCCTTGTAATCTTATTGGATTAAGAGGCACATAAATCCCAAATTTTGCATGAATGCAATATGTGATCCTAGAATGTGCAACGTAGTAGTGTGTTTGTGTTCATGGGCTTTCTAAAGTGACTTAGAAGTCTAAAATATGCATGAATGCATGAAGAATGTTATTAAAGGATATGTACATAAGTGATATGAACAACTTCCTAAGATATTGGCTAATTTGGATTGCATATGAACATCTAATTAAAGAATGAAAGAAAAACATGCTTGTAATGAATAGTGGATAGAACAGTCAACTGATTTTATAAAAATAGAAAAGTGAGGTTTGGAGTGTTTGTAATTCATGCAATTTTATGGAGATCATACCTACTGTGTCTAGAACACATATAAAAAAGTTCAAATCAAGAAGTTATAGATTGAGATCAATCATATAAACAAGAGAGGTCACTCAGAAACAAAATTCGTACTATCGATCGATATGTAGAAAACTCTTTGAAAATGAAAACAAAACATTTGGAGGCTCATACTATACATCAAGTTCCCTAACACACTGAAGTTTAAGGGAAAAATGAGTTGGGACCACTCTTTTTGGAAAAGTGTTCTGGAAAACAAGTTGAAATTCAACCAAATATGCTATGACAGAAAAATTGAATGTTTAGAAAAATGTTTGGGTCAAAATGGAACCAATCCAAGTGTTTTAAAATTCAACCAAAAATCATGGTCATTCCTTAATAAGTTATGAAAACGTTACAAGTGGTATCACAATCATCCATTGAGCATTGAACTCAGAATAGCATTTTCAAGTTGAACAACTCACTATTTTGGGGGGGTTTTTTTTAGAAAACAAGTATTTATTTCTTGGAATCAAAATATGGGGTTTAGAGGGGTTTTGAAATGGATGCTTTGAAATCATATTTTCAGCTCTTGGATGAAGATTCTAACCACTTGGAAAATCAATTCTTAACTCATTTCAAGAATTCCTTACAGCATTTGCAAACATGGTTTTATTTGGAAACCAAACTCAAGAATCCATGGAAGTATCAACATGAGAGAATAGATGATACATGGTATGATACAATATGCTAAGAGTGGTAAAGAATATGTTCATGGGATGTGGGCTCATCTAGATACAAGGGAGTGTTACACCGAAGTATGAAAGTCAAAAAGTGGTCTGCTGTGAATTTATAAAATCATAATGGGAGTCGAAACATGTCTAGGAAAATTTTGGAAAACTCAGAGAGCCTCCTTAGTGTGTCTAGAATACACAAAAAAAAAAGACCAAACTTCAATAGCTATCACAGATTAAAAGAAACAAATCAGAATATACACATGACTCATAAACAAAAGCTACACTATTGACTGATTTCGTATGATTTTTTATAAATAGAAAGCTAACTCCTGGGTAGACATAAAAATACAGAAGGTTTCCTAACACATTGAAGTTCAAGAAAAAAAAAGGCCATGTTATGTGATGAAAACATCTGAAAAGAAATGCAAGAAGTCAGACTATAATCTGTGAGAGAAAAGACAGATTATTTACATGAACTTTAAAAATCCAAAAATGGTACTTTCACATCTCTATAATTAATGGGAAAAATTGGGGACAAACTATGATGCACTAGGGAGATTTTCCAAATGGTTTCATCATCATAACTCAAGTATTAATTCAAAACAAATATTTGAATCTAAATAGCTCACTATTTTGGATCATGCTTGAAGAAAATAGATTTGGGCTTTGTTGTTATGATCCAATTGTAGTTTGAATGGTTTTGTATCATGTTTGTGGGAAAGCTTTCTATGAGTGATTTGAAAGTGTTTCCAAAAGTTTTTATGATGTTTGGGATCAACTATGGGATCACTTGGGAATGTTTTTGACTTGTTAAAAAAATAGAGTTTTAACAGCAACAATGCATTCTGCAGAACCTGGATCAATCCGGGTTCAAGGGTGGATTGATTCAGGCTTTTTTTTGGGGTACATTTTGCTAGTTTTTGCTAAATCGGATCGATCCAGGTACAAAAGGCGGATCAATCTGTGTACAAATTTACTGCACGTCAACTTTTACAGAAACGTGCATAACTTTTTCTAGAAAATTTAAATTTGTGCGGCATTTTTTGCATTGAAACCGGGACTCAAAGAGCTATCTTATGATATAAAATTTAACCATATTTTATTTATGACCATTTTGTACTTGGGTCTATTTTGTCACAGTAAAGCTGAAACCTTATCTTGAACTACGTCGGACTTGATCCCTGATCCTAGGCTGACTTTCAAAAAGAAAAGAAGGATGGCTTGCTAGGTCGAAAACCCAAAATTGCGCTTAGGCAAAAATTTGAGCAAAATCCACAGTGAGAATAACAACGGAGAGAAAGGAGCTGGCTAGGTCACTTCACTTGTGCTTAGGAAAAAGTTATGAGCATCTAAGAGATTAAAGTCGCGGTCCTTGCCTCAAACTAGAAATCACCTTCTACACTAGGGGCAAACTTCGGCTACCCACCTCGTTTACCTAAATTTTACTATCTATCCTTCATACTAGGGGCAAACTTTAGTCATCTACCTCATTTGCCAAGAACCTCCATTGACCCATACCCCAAACTAGGGACAAACTTCGATCACCTACGTTGTTTGCCTATGGATTCCACTTTTATCTTTTAAACTAGAGGCAAACTTCAATTATCTACCTAATATGCCTCAAGACTTCAACTATCTGCCTCACAAACTAGGGGTAAACTTCAGGTACTCACCTCATTTACCCAAATAAATCATCCCTTCACCCAGGCATGCCTAAGCAAGTCTCAAAGCCAAAATAATTTGAAATCATTTTACAAAGGAAAGGTTTGAAACAAATATTCTAACATAAGTCGAAAGGCCAAAATATGCAAAATAAGATTCTTAAAGCAACCTAGATTCATAGATAAATAATCTCCAAATAATACATAAGTAGAGATAATTTATAAGTTTTCGAAAACAATCACAAGTTACAAAGACACGAGAAGGGGAAAGCAGAACTTGTCAATTTTGATCTTATTGTGGTGTCTTTTATTCTTCAAAAATCATGTTCCCTAGAATTAGGTTTTGACCCGGTATGTCCAACCGGTAACAAATGCGTCAATGGTAATGACTCTGATCCTGGAAGCAAAGATCTTCTCAAAAACAGACCCAGGAGCCTCCTGAATCCGTCTGTACTGCCTTGTCAATTAGCACAAATAATAAAAGGATGTTTTCTTCAGACCCGTCACCCATACACTCATATGATCACCAAGACTTAGGGTCATAGCATGAAGACCCCAGCACGCCACGATTCAACAAAAGTCAGCCTCAGATAACTGATGCATCCAGTGAACCCAACCAGCAAAATTAAAGTCGGGATAAAGTATGGCCCTTCAAAAGTAAACACGTGGCGCACAGCCCACCCATAGATTGAGATGCTCATACAGCCAAGCGTGCAGTAAACATGTAGTGCACGACCCACCCTTAAGCATCATCCAGACCATTCAGTGTTTCAGCCAAGACCATAGCCATAGAATTCCTTACCAATTTTAGTCTAAGGCAAACAGGCATTTACCAAAGCAATAGAACTACTCAAGAATAAGAAGTGTGAAGTTAAGAACAGAACTAAGGCAACCAGTAGGTGTAGACACCCCAATTTTGACCGGACGTCGAATTTAGGAGAGCGTTGCCTCCACGTTCGATGATGATAAGGACTGGAAGATTTGAAGCATTCCTAGCTCTTCAGAAAGTTCTCCAAATGCGATAAAATCTTCACAGAAAAAAAAAATAGAATCGGGTATTCAAGAAAATTCGGGTATAAAACATCACTTTTAGAAAAATCTTCAAAATAAACTTTTTGAGAAGAAAAAGAAGAAAAGAAAAGACCTAGAAGAGGAAATTTAACAAAATGCTTCATACGGCAGTGCCTGCAGCACTCAAGAAGTGTTGCGCAGCACTCCCAGAGTGTCATTGTGGCATTCATTGACTGTCGCCGACATTTCCTGACTGTCGTTTGCTTTCAAAGTCCGTATTTTGTGGTACAATACATATATGTATGCGGATAAAACAAAAAAAAATGATAAAGTAAGATTGACAAAAGCGCGGCAATAAATAGTTTGGCGCGGCACTTATTGAATACCGCCGCGACTGTCACGAAGTACAGTTACGGCATTCATTGACTGCCGCAGAAAGTTTTTTGACTGCCGTTTGCTGTAGCAGTTTGATTTTTCAGGAAGTACGCATTGTACCTCCAAATGTTGTATATATAGCTATTTTTTACTCTAAATTCACTGAAAATACCTAGATTTTTTGTCTATATAAGGAGAGGTATCTTCATTGGAAAATGGGACAACAACTGCACATTTTTGGAAGAAGGGAATTTCAAGGAGAAAACAAAAATAATTTTGGGATAAAGAGAGTTTTGAGAGCTTGAAGAGCTTGGAAGACCTTCAAAATATAGAAGTTTGAGGATAGTTTGGAGGTGATCCTCTAATCTTAAGTTGCGTTTTCTTCCTCTTGAACCTCTAATCTTCAAATCATGTAGTTCTTCTTGATTGAGTTTTTTAAAGCTTTGCTAGTAAACTTGGAAGTCTTAGCTTCTTATTTCTTTTTCTTCTTCTTCTTTTTGTTTGTACTTCTCTCTTGTGATTCTTGGAGGTTCTCCATACCTCACTTGGATCTCATGAGCTTGATCTCTTAGTCTCATGTAATCTTATGCTGCACATGGGAGTCAAAGTTGATCATCTTTTATGAAAGAACAAGTAGATGAATCCAAAACCCCACCATGGTTTAGGTTCTGTAATTTGGAGTTTCATGGAATCTCTTTTATATTCCTTGAAAACTCATGAGTAATAGTCATGCTTGTTTGTACTTCTCTCTTGAGATACTTGGAGGTCTTCCATACCTCACTTGAATCTCATGAGTTTGATCTTTTAGTCTTATGTAAGCTTATGCTTCACATGAGATTTAAAGTTGACCATCATTTTATCAAAAACAAGTAGATGATTCCAAACCTCCACCATGGTTTGGGTTCTCTAACTTGGAGCTTTTTCATGGAATCTCTTTTATATTTCTTGAAAACTCATGAGTATTAGTCATGTTTTGACCTCCAATGATCCTCAATGGAAAGGAGGGTTAGGTTTAGGATGAGCCAATATCCATGGCTTGATGGATAGATGCAACAAAAAGATGATAAGTTCAATAGTGGTGTAGTAAATTCATGATCCTGTTTTGATCAAGGATTTTAAATGAAACATTGAACCATTAGAACTGAATGAAACCAATGGAAAAGTGTCTATAACTCAAAGCTCTACTACTATAATTTTTTGTTTTAGTGAGATCTTGTGGTTAACATGGTTTGATAATAAGTTTTGTGAAACAATCATATTCTGTCCAGAATTTCAGAATAGCAAGACAGTTTCAAAATAAGTAAATCAGAACCTTAATCAAATAATTTTTACACCAAATAATTTTTTAGATGAAGTTTGACATGCTACTAGGATCCCCTAAAAAGATAAAAGTGATTCGGATTTTTTTTATTATTTTTAAAAAATCGTACAAAATCTCTGGACAGAGATTTGCAAACCTCTGAGTGATGTCTGGTCTTTACCTTTTTCCCAGAGATTGGTCCGTTGATCTTCCCTTTTTCTTTTTGGGTTAGAATATAGACTCACAAAGGCACCTTGTGTCCAAAAATCATCAAGATCAGACCATGGTAACCATGCCTTTTCTTTCTTTGAAGTTTTGATCTACTCTCAGCAATTTTCAGAATTTTGTCACAATTTTGACCAATATTGTAAATAATGGTCCAAATGACTTTTCTATGACCCAGGGCTTAAACCATGCTTTAACAATGATTATTTAAGCTTAAATCTAGAGGTTAAATTATCTAAATCAATGAGTAGTTTGTAGCTTACTCTTGTTCATATTCATGTATTCTTGTACACTCATCCATATAGATTGATACTTATACTTAGAATTCTTGGTATGCCTGATCGAATTAAGCTAGACATTTATAGATGGTCATTTGATATTGTATATCCTTTCTAAAGCATGTGGAATAACCCTTGTTTTGTAGTGCCGATGAGGTATGATCTCTTAACTCTTCTCTAGCTTAATTATTTCTTAACTTTATTGATTTTTTGACCTCATGTGCGACACCTTAGAATTAAGATTTGCCTTATGTGTATATATGTGATTAGAGACCCTTTTATTAAGATTTATTCTTTTGTATGCATTACATGTTTAAACATTTGCGGCTGGATCCCGGGTAAGTTTCCTAGCTCCCTAAATGCACATCGTATTGTTTGCTAATCGAAATATGTGATTTTGAGTGATATTTTATCATTTGCAATCAGATACCCTTTGGACATGATTTTGTAATGTATATTTATATATATGTATTAGTTGAGAGCGTGCTTAGATTAACGAATTTGATTAAAAGGATGTTGAGTAGACGCCTATCGCGAGATAGGATGAGAGGAGGTGTTTTAGTCCGTTGGGCTCCTTCCCCTTTCATTCCATAATTCCCGGACCTAAAAATCTCTAGTTTCCAAAAAGATCAGTTTGCTTTAAAAGTGATCTCTTAATTTTCCTTTTAAAAATTAAGTGGCGACTCATTTTTGAATTTGAATTTAAATTTGGAAAATGTTAAAAAAAAAAGTTGTGGTTAAGAGAAAATTGCGATATCCATAATCTGGCGACTCTGCTGGTGATCGAACCCGAAATCTCTGGTTTTACAGACCAGAAATTTGATTTTGGGTTCACTCGAGGATTAGACTTGAAAGCATCCTTCTAATCAAATTAATTAATTTTTGTGTGCCCGTTGCATTTCACTTGCATGTCTCGTTAGTCGATTGCACGGAACTATAACCTTGGAGGCTCGGGGCAACCCGATCGATCAAGCCATCATGGGACTGTGTGATCACCCTTGATCTTGTACCATGTGTTGGTATATAAAGCATCCTATCGGGTATGTGTCAAGGGTCCCTTATTTGACCAAAACCCGGCCTTTGCATGATAGCTTCTATAGAACCTTTCAAATCTTAGGAAATCAATCTTTGATTAAGGTTATGTACTAGGGAGTTTTTGTATGCCCGAAAGTGATTACTTGAGATGATGACGATGCTTGCTTGATATAAGATGTATAATCTTTTAATCATCTTTTAGCAATTCCTTCTCAATGTCCCGCGACATTTGGAAATATGTTGGATTTTGATTATAAGATTGCATCTCTTATATCATGTTTAGCTAAAGTATCATTGACCTTGTATGTATCTGAATCCATGAAAAGTATGGTGATAATCCGATCACGTGACCCTTCTACCCAAGGAATTTTAAATCCATATTTGTAAGAAAACGAGATATTTTGCCATCTTTACCCCAAGGTTTTTTTTTTTTTTTCGGAAAATCACACTTTCTAAAAGCTCCAAGCTAATCTTTGTTTCTTCACATGATTATCTTCAAAAAATAAAATCTTAGGAATTATTTTTGGAGAAATGCTTTTCAAAATGAATTTCGAAGCAAAATTACAATCCAACCACCTTTGTTAAGGAATGTTTGACATCCTCAAAAGAAATTCTCAAGAATTGTTTTCAAAATTCTTTATCTTTCCAAATGATTTATGAAGGGGGTAATAAGGATCACAAAGAGAGGTAAAACTAGCGCATTTGACATGAATGAGTATTTTATATGCTTATGTGTCTATTTGCTAGGATTAGAATTTTTTCTTTCTTTTGCATATAGAGTAGGCACACATGCATATGCATCCGTGTGACATATGAACCATTCGTGAAACCTTTTACCAAGATGAAAATAAAAAGGAAGAAAAAGTTATGAAAATTATTAAAATTATTTTGTAGGGCAAGAATAGCATCCAGTTCAGGCACGATTTGGTTTAGAGGTCCCACAGCAAGGTTAGTAAGAAGGAGCGACGAAGAAATGACAGACGAAAGGAACGATGGGGAAGTAGCAGAGTTAAGGACACTGGTAGAACAACAAGTGGAACAGATGAGGTGACAGGCTGAGAATATGAACCGAATGATGGTTATGATAGAAGCAATAGCACTCCCGACGCCGGTTGTAAATCCACCAATCAATGACCAGCTCGTCAGGGAAGAAGGCTAGTATGATGACCCAGAGATGCCGAGAGTCGAGGTTCCTAGAGCAGAGAGGGAAAGGGTGGAAAGGGAAAAGACTGAAAAAGAGTGGATAATGACCGAAAAGATTGAGAAGCTACAAAAGGGGGATGCGTAAGGCTCAAGGGGTCGACACTTATCTGATAGAGTTAGAAGGGCTATACAATGGAGTCCGTGAAACACTGCCTGCCGGATTCAAAATGCCGGTCTTTGACAAATTCGATGGGACAGGGAATCCTTGAAGTCATGTGAGAATGTTTATCAGGGCTTTCCAATCGAGTGGGCTGAGCACTACCATGATGGCTGTCTTATTTTAGCAGACTTTAACCGGGGCTACTCTATCTTGGTATCGCATACTTGAACCAAGAAAAACCTGGATAAAGGAAGAGGTGATCAAAGCATTTGTGGCACAGTATGAGTACAACCAAGATTTGTATGTTACAGTCCGAGATTTAGAGACAACTAGGCAGGGAAACAAGGAGTCGTTCGCTGAGTATTTGAGCAGGTAGAGGGGAAAGGCAGCCAAGATTGTACAGAGGCCGCCCGAGAAGATCAGAACCAAATGTTAATGAAGAATCTTTAGCCCGTCTACCAAGAGAAGATGATATTCTAGTCGATCAACACCTTCGCTGAGGTTTTTGACGTAGGAACAAGGATAGAGGATGCGATCCAAGAAAGGGTAATCAAGAAGGAAGAACAGCCAAATCGATATAGGAGGCCGAATTATGGGTCGAATAGGGAACATTCGGGGGGTTACTCTGGCCCCACCGATGTCAACGTGTTAAGTGGACCAGAGAGAAAGTTTAACATAATGCCGAGGAGAAGAGTGGACAAACAGCCGAGGAAATTTTCAAAATTGGGGGTATCGCTGTCAACCTCCCTTGATAGGCTAGTGGCGAAAGGGCATCTTCACCCTTTGGAGCCTCGACCTTTACCAAGTTCGCTTCCACTAACCTTTCGGGAAGACCTCTATTGCAAATGTCACCAATAAAAGGGTTACTCTACGGATTGGTGCACGAGGTTAAGACATGAAATTCAGGACCTCATTGACAATAAGGTGATATCTGAGCCACCTGTCAAAACTCCCAATGTTACTAAGAATTCACTGCCTAATCATCATGTTATACCGACGCCACAAGGCCTTTACTATTTAGGGATAGAAGAGATGACCTTCGATCCGTCTAGGCTAATCACTAAAGTCGGGACACCAAGAAAGCCTTATCAGATGCCGGGAGATCCGATAATCTGTACTCTGAGAATCAATTCAGAATATATGAAAAAGGAACGACAAAATAATTGGACTGGTGGGTTCAAGAGACTAACAACACTGATGTAGATTAGGTAGCAGATGATCTGTGGTACGAGAGCGACGAAGAAGAAACGGGAAAAGGGAGCTTGAAAGTTGTTTCCGAAATTCGGCAGTCTGTGGGCAAAAGAAGAAGTCAGCCACCTAACCCAGTCAGGGAGACATTTTAAACCTCATGAGCTGGAGGAGGATCACCCGGGGAGGGAATTGGACAAAGGGAAATGGAAAATGAATGAAGAAGAGAGGGTTTTGAAGTAAATGAGGAAACTCAGGCTAACATCACCATTTGGGGTTTGTTGATTGCTTCCAAACATCACCGACAGGCAGTTCTGGATGCTTTAAACCAATCTGATGTTTCTATTGACACAGCACCAGAAGACCTCGTGGGAATGATTAGCAGAATTTCGACTCTGGCTATTACCTTCTCATCCGATGACCTACCTCCGGGAAGGCCTGTTCACAATAAACCACTGTACGTCATAGTTAAATGCTTGGGAAACACTGTGCCTGCTTGTCTTGTTGACAGTGGGTCTGCACTAAACGTGTGTCGTTCCGAACAGCTAAGCATATGGGTTTGGATGAATCAACACTCATACTGTCTGAGTAGAAGGTGAGAGTGTATGCTAACACTCAAAGGACAGTCATGGGGATAATTCTCCTTCATCTCACTATCGGGCAGGTGGAAAAGGAAGCCTAATTTTAAGTCATTGATATCCCAGCCTCTTTTAATTTGCTACTGTGAAGGCCGTGGTTAGACAGTCTGGGTACCATACCATCTACAGTTCATCAGAAAGTTAAATGTGTTTGGAAAGACAAGGTCTGTGATATTCTCAGAGACAGTTGGGTTCGTCCATCTGAAGCTTCATCAAGCGCGCCGATTCTAGAGGTGCAATATCAGAACGAGGAAACAAGTCTGGGAGGGGTTTGAGTTTATCAACATGTTGGAGGAAGAGAAGCCGAGGGAGTTCCAACCACTGTATATTGATCAGTATGCGAGCCCGCTGGTCGCCGGTATCATGAAGAAGATGGGTTTCTTTTCAGGCATAGGATTGGGTAAGAATCATCAAGACCTACTAGAATTTTCAAACATCCCCACTCAGACTCACACTCACATTCATGGTCTGGGTTATCAACCACGAAGAAAGAACTGAGAGAGAAAAAGAAAATAGTTGATACACCATTGAATCCTTACCAGAAGACGCTCAATGGATACTTTGTTAAGGAGGGAGAGGATTTCCCCTTTTGTTGCTTCCCAGAACAATGGGTGGATCAGAAAGATAATTGTTTGAAGCCAGGGTTTGAGATCTTCTTCTCCCACGAATTCTCTAAGTACCAGGTTCCATATTTACAAGTGCTTGTGAAGTCAGCTACTACTAAAGATTGGATTGGTACACTAGATGGCTCAGTTATAAAGAATCTGTTGGGTGAAGAAAGCACAAAAAATGAGGGGACAGGCCAAGAAGGGATCGTGGAAGACAAGGTCGAAAAAGAGCATGCTGAGGGTTTGGTACAGGAAGAAGAGCCGAAAAAAGAAGAGATGGAAGAGATTACCAAGACGGGGGATCAGGAAGAAAGCTTTATTTCTGATCTGGGAGGAGAAAACAAGAAGGAATGGGTTTTCGAGTCTAGTGATAGGTATCCCCCACACCCAGAGTCTGTAATGGCCTAAATGAGGTGTCTTTCAATATCCATGTCTGTTGTAATCGCTCCAAAGAAGATCAATGAAAGTATAACTAATTCTGCCTACTCGAATGCGCTTAATGAATGTGATGAATGTGATGATCATGAAATACCAAATGAATTGCAAAAATTAATTGAAAAAGATAAAGAACATACATGTAAAATCATTGAGGACACTCTAACAATTAATTTAGGAAATGAAAATAATCCTCAAAACGTTTTTATTGGCTCTATACTTAGCAAAGAAGAAAGCAAAGAATTAATCAATCTATTAAATGAATTAAAAGATGTTTTTGCATGGTCTTACAGCGATATGCCGGATATCAATCCGGAAATACAACACCATATCCCCCTCTTCCCCAATTCAAAACCTGTGAAACAAAAATTGAGGCGAATGAGGCCTGAATGGGCACTCAAAGTTAAAGAGGAAGTTGAAAAGGAATTGAGAGCCGGAGTCTTGATGGTCACCGAGTACCAGGAGTGGATCGCCAATTATTGTGCCTGTCCCGAAAAAGGATGGTCGTGTTAGGGTTTGTGTCGACTTCTGGGATCTGAATAAAGCTAGCCCTAAGAACGATTTCCCTTTACCCCACATTGATGTGTTAGTGGACAATACAGCGGGGCATGAACTCCTATCTTTTATGGATAGGTTCTCGGGGTATAACCAAATTCTAATGGCGCCTGAGGATAGGGAGAAAACCACTTTCATCACATCGTGGGGCACATACTGCTATAGGGTGATGCCGTTTGGGCTCAAAAATGCGGGCAAAACTTACCAGACGTTACTGCACAACATGATCCATAAGGAAGTAGAGGTGTGTGTGGACGATATGATTGTGAAATCTAAGGAGAGGAAATGACACTTGGAGGCATTGAGAAAGTTCTTTAGGAGGTTCAGAATTCAGAATGAGGCTAAACCCGCAAAAGTGCACCTTCGGAGTCACCACCGAAAAACTGTTACGATTCCTTATCACTCAGAGGGGAATAGAGGTGGATCTGACCAAAATAAAGGCCATAATTGAAATGCAGCCACCAAAGAATGAGAGGGAATTAAGGGGGTTTTTGGGAAGGATACAATTGATAAGCCACTTTATCTCAAAACTCACCCTGACATGTGACCCACTTTTTAAGCTGCTTAGGAAAAGAGAGAAGTTTGAATGGGATACCCTATGCCAGCAAGCCTTCGACAAACTCAAAACTTATCTCCAAAACCCACCTGTCCTATCACCTCCCTTACCCGGAAGGCCTTTATTGTTGTACCTCTTTGTGTCTGAAGATTTGATGGGATGTATGTTAGCCCAAGAAGAAGAAGAGGGGCACGTGGAAAGAGCCATTTCTTATTTGAGCAAGAGGATGACCAGATACGAGCTGAAATACTTATCCTTAGAGAAACCCTATTGCTAGTCTGGTGTACCCGTCGTCTTAGGCATTATATGTTAGCCTTTCCCGTAACCCTAATCTCCCAAATGGACCCACTTAAATACCTATTTGAAAAACCTGTTTTAACCAGTAGAATCTCCCAGTGGACCATGATGTTGGCTGAATTTGATATCAAGTATGTCACTGCCAAGTCCGTGAAAAGAAGAGCTGTCACCGAATACCTGGCCGATTTTGCAATAGAATCCAAAAAAAAGGGCGAGTTTTGATTCCCAAATGAAGGAGTAATAGGGATAGAGGAGAACTTATGGAAAATGTACTTCGATGAAGCAGCCAATCAACTGGGCTATGGGGTTAGAATCATCCTTGTAGCACCAGACGGGACCCCAACCTCTTTAGCCATCAAGCTTAAGTACAACTCAACCAACAACACGGCAGAGTATGAGGCGTACATAATTGGAATGGAAGTGGCACTGGCATTAAAAGTTGAGAAGATTGATGTTTTCGGGGACTCTAATTTGATCATATCTCAAGTTCGGGGTGATTGGAGGGTGAAGCACGAGAAATTGAGGCCTTACCACAATTATCTAGAGAGTTTGAAGGTGCAGTTTGAGAAGATATCATTCTATTACCTTCCTCGACAAGAGAACCAATTGGCTGATTCCTTAGCAACCTTAGCCTCGATGATACAAATCCCCCCGGGAGTCACCATGATCCCGTTATCCATAGAAATAAGGGACCAACCTTCATTTGAGATGATCGCAGCCCTAGAAGATGAAGGGGAAGTACCTTGGTACACAGACGTTTGGAATTTTATCAAAGAAGGTGAGTACCCCGAAGGAGCCTCAGAGAAAGATAGGAAGGTGATCTGAAGATTCTCAGCCCAATTTATGATTTATGTGGATAAGCTATGGAAGAAGTCATACACCGGGTATAATCTAGAGTGTTTATACGGAAAGGAGGCTAAGAGAATGATGGAGGAAATTCACAAGGGAGTTTATGGACCCCACATGAACGGGCATATGTTGGCTAAGAAAATAATCTTCCAAGGATATTACTGGACAACCCTTGATAGAGACTGCTGTGAGTACGTCAAAAGGTGTCACATGTGCCAGATCCATGCCAATCTAATGCATACCCCGCCTTCCCAACTCTATAGCATGACCACGCCTTGGCCATTTTCCATGTGGGGCATTGATATTATCGATGAAATTGTTCCAAAAGCCTCTAATGGAAACCGATACATAATTGTGGCAATTGATTATTTTACTAAGAGGGTAGAGGCTGCGTCATACACAACTCTGAAGGCTAAGGATGTGATGAGCTTCATAGAGAAGAACATAATCTGCAAATATGGGGTCCCTAATGATTTTATTTCAGATCATGGCAGTCATTTCCAAGGAGAGGTCATCCCACTTCTAGAAAAGTACAAGATAACCCAGTACCAGTCATCTTCGTACACACCACAGACAAATGGGGCAGTAGAAGCGGCAAACAAGAATGTCAAAGCAATCTCGGGAAAAACAACGGATACATACAAGGATTGGCACGAGAAACTTTCGTTCGCACTGTTGGATATGAGACCTCCGTAAGAACCTCTATGGGAGCCACGCCGTATTTTTTGGTTTATGGGATAGAAGTCGTCCATCCAGTTGAAGTAGAAATACCATCTTTACGGGTTTTAGCAGAGTGTGAAATAACCGAACTAGAATGGATTCGCAGAAGGTATGAAGAGTTAATGCTGCTCGATGAAAAGAGGTTGGCTGCAATAAACCATATTCGGGGATATCAGAAAAGAATAGCTCGTGCTTTTAACAAAAAGGTCCACCCAAGGAAGCTTGCTGAGGGTGACCTGGTCCTCAAAGAACTGAAAGTGCCTGTTTATGCTTTGCTTAAAACCCCTTCTTTCGAAACCTCCTACGTCAATGAACTACGCTTAACCTGATTCCCACTCGGGGATACGTAGGCAACCTGCTCGGTTCAGTCATTAATAAAGCTGTCCGAGCAGCACGCCCTAAATTGAACTACTACTGACCTGATACCCACTCGGCGGGCTCTCGAAAGCCGTCGGTCCAAGAAAAACCCAAAGAAAATCCCAATGCCAAACTAGGGGCAAACTTGCGTTTGCCCAAAATCACATCGAAGCCACAAAACCAGGGGCAAACTTCATTTGCTGAGCCGAGGAACCCAGATAATACCTTAAGCCCACCTTTGGATCCCCTGGCTGTCAAAATAAGTACTATAAAGAAACAAACAAGAATTCATGATATAGAATGATTAAAGCTCTATGCAAGATTCGAAGCAAAGTAACAAAAAGCCAAGAAAAGATTTTAAAAGGAGGGTTATCATAACCTAAGGATAGATCGAAAGAGTGAATACATTGATTGAACATAATAGAACATTTTCTAAACATAAACATTCTTTGGAAAATCAAAAAATCACATTCAAAAGCTCTAGAAAGTGGACAGAACTTGTCAGATATTTTTGTAAAATAAAGTTATGTCCTATTTTTGCTCTCATTTATGTATGTCTATGGAGTCTGTCTGTCGACCAGGGCCTAGATCTGCAAAAGATACTCAGTAGTGGGGACAACTAAAGCTGGAATCCTCCGAAAGGGAGCGACAACCTTGTCATGCCAAGCCTCAGCAAAAACTTTCATGGTAGAAGGATGCATGACCAAATTTCTCGTAAAATCGGCAGTAATGTTGTCAGTAACATCTTGGAGAAGCCCGTACTGACGAGCCACTCGATTGGGAACATAGAAAGTAGTAGCATGCAAGCCAAGTAACCAGATACCAGGTCATTTGGGAAGTCGTACAGCAACAGAAAGGTAAGACCACTGCGGGTAGACCCAATAGATATCACCAGCAGAAAGGCCTCGGAGCCAACCAAGCCAAGCATCGGTAGAATGAAATAAGCAGTGAACCTCCATATAATCATAGGGAAGTGGCCCACGGAGGTGTCAGGGGTGTATGAAGAGATCAAGGCATTCCATGAGCCAAATCTGTAAGACGAAAGGTGCCCCCGTAGATAACATGGCCCTGGCGACGTGAGCACGATCCAAGCCAATCAAGGTCTCACAAAGGATCAACATGATGACACTTTTCATCTCCCTCAAACCACAGGCGATGGGTATAAGGATGTCAGAAGATGACTAGAAGAGGACGCAAGAAAGCATGGCCATCAATAAAGCACTACGCCGAATGACTTGGTACCCACCGTCATAAGGATCCCCCATTGGTGAGTAGACGGAGGAAAGGCATTCAAAGTTCATTTGCCTATCTTAGACAAAAGAGCCTGCTGCATTTCGAGATGTGTGAAGGAGAGTAACAAGGTCCCGGACACACCCGGCCTGCACTAGAGGAACTATCAGATCTACAGAGGGATCAGTGTGTAGAATGGCGCTAAACTCCTCGAACAAGGGGTAGATCTCCTGGGAGCCAAAGCGAAAGACGTGGAGAAAGGGATCCCAACACTGAATAGCAGCTTGAAGCAAACCTTCATTTAGAATCATCCATCGAAAAGAGAAGAGGATGTTTAGTCTGAAACACTCGAAGTTGAGCCTGTCAATGCCGGAGAGAGCATCCATCCAAGGGAAGAGGATTTTGGAGCTAATGGGGGCCATTTGAGAAGAAGATGGATGGGGGGGGGAGAGTGTTTCATGGAGTTGTGAAGAAAGGAGGTTATAAATAGGAGTAGATTTGCCCAGAACACAAAGCGGCACTCAGTAAAGTAAAACGGCACTCGAGGAAGTGCCGACCGGCAGTCCGTAAATGTCGTACGGCATACACCGACTGCCGTTGCGGCACTCACTGAGTTTCGCAGAGGGCTAACCGAGTACTGCATGGAGTTTTATGTTGACCAGGGTTTGTTTGTAATGTTTTCAGCCCACCTACAAACAGAAAACTGAATAAAAACAATAAATGTATGCATCATGCATCACGTATAGCAAGACCAAGCTATGGTCACATTCATCCAAATCATTCATTTACTCATGTAAGAGAAATAGTAATGAAAATAAAAAAGAGCTCACTTATCGCAGAAAATTAAAAGGACCAAGCCATGGTCACACATACGATGAGCAGTAGTAAAAAGCGAAAAAGGTAAAAATGTTCATAATAAAAGTGGTGTGAATGCCTATCCTATCCTGGCTATCCAAGAGTCGTCATCAAAATAAATACAGTCATCCAAATAAATGTCTATCCTCTCCAGAGCACTCAAAAATGATAAAAATAAAGAGTAAGGTCAACCCCAGCCTCGAGTCTGATGCGTGACGCGTCTGAGGGGCTCCTCCTCTGACTCTATCCCACTCGCTCCGCCCCTGCCCCCGCCTCTGCCTCCAACTCTGTCACCATTGCTACCTCCACCGCTGCTTTCACCTCGTCCAACACTGCTACATTTGGGAGCTCCACTAAAATCAATGTCAAACTGCTGAAGTCGCTGCTAAAGCTCTCTCACCTGCAACACCAAAGCTCTATTATGTTCCTCCTTAATGGAGAAACAGATTACATAGTCGAGTGTTATTTAAAGATCAAAAAATGCTAAAATAAGTGAAAAGAGTTAGTAGAAGTTTTACCAAAGCTCTCGTGTGAGCCACAGTAGATGCCCACGCCCTATCAGCCTGAATCATAAAATCAATAAAAAAGAGGTTAGAATATCATAATGGGATTGCATTTTTTTTAACCAAAGTCAAGTTCCAGAGATTACCCTCCACTCTCGACCATAGATCTACTCTCTCACGCTATGGGCGTAGAGCAAGCCCTCCTCTGCATAGTTCTGTAGGACATGGTTGTACTAGAGTGGAATGGTGGGAGCACCCGTCTGATATCTGGGACCATAGTCGTGACCTGCTCGCTATAAGAGACTTTTCAGAGGCTTCAGTTCCAGGGCGGTAGAGCCGGAGCCCGAAATGCAGCAGGTATAGGCTGCAAAGTAAAATGAATTCAGTAAGAGAACATATGTGCATGCTAAGAACTGAAAGAAAGATTGAAAGGATCAAAGGAATGCACCCGGGTCATTTCCATCAAAGGGAAGTTCTTCATTAGCTTATCAGCACAGAAGGCCTCAAACCCGTCAGGGGACTCCACGAAATCCTGAATGGAAAGTGTGGCTAAGGCAACTGTGAGTACGGAACCTTGGAGGGTCGCTGTAGCTCTCATGGACTCGGGAGGGGGACGCGGCACGAAGAATGAAGGAGCCGCCAATGACTGGTTGGTCACCCTCTCTCCCAGATACCACTCCTGAGCATCTGGGCCATCCAATAAAATCCTCTGTGGGTCGTACCCACCCGACTGCCGAATCCCCGGAGAAGCAGTGGGAAGCACGTCGAGCCAGGGCTGCCATCGGCTGTGTGGCTGTTGTAGATTCGTCAGGAAATTCCTGAACGAGATGAAGTCATGGGCTCGGTCTTCCACCTGACCTGCTTCTTCTCCCATTTCAGTCCCTGGGGCATAATGAGGGCATCCACTAGTCGTGTCTCAGGTGACATCATCTGTAGGTACTCATGAGACTAGATCTGCAAGAAAGAAAGAAGAACATAAGTCTCAGGGTACAAGAATAAAGAAATTGAAAGAATGCAAGGCTTGATTTCAAAAGTAAGAATTAATAAAAGAAGAGGTATACCTCCCACGCCCTCCAGAAGCCACCGATGGAGCACGAACGATCCTGGGAAATATAACCCATATGCTTGTACAGGATGGCTAATCCTGCACCAGCCCAGTCATACTGATAGATATGTCACATGTCCTCTAGAGACCCCACTAGTGCCACAGAAATCTGATCCCCCCTGGTGCTCAGCAGAGAATACCCCAACATGTACATGATGAAGCCTCGGGCCATCTGCTCATCCATGAAGCCCTACTAGCCCTTGAACATATCCATAAAACACTTGGCCGTGACCAAGGGCTCCTTAGGAACAACTCCCAGTAGCGGCAACACCCGATCCTACTCCGTCACTGTATCAAGATAGCGGAGGCAGTCCCTCCCGAAGGGGATCCCTGTAATCATACTCAAGTTGAGTGGGGTCATCGTCATTTCCTTGAACTTGAAGTGGAATGAGTTGGTGGTGTCCCACCATCTCTCTGAGAGAGCATGAATCTATCATAGGTCATTGGAGCTCTTCGTCAAAAGCTTGACGAAGTCCTCGAAACCCGCAGCGTCGATAAGCCCTTCACGGTCTGATTTAGGGACTCGTATCATGCAAAGCCATGGGCCAGGCTACCATGCCCCTTCAGTACGCTGGGCTGGAGCTACAAGAATCACAAGACATGGTGTCAGTGAATAAGTGAATGAAAGAAAAAGAAAATAATAAGAAATAAATGATAATAAAGAAGTGATGAATAATGAATGGGTGAAGAGGAAAACATTTAAAGTACTTGAGAAGATTTCACAAAGTATAATGTTCGCATTCTTAAGAAAACATATGTAGTTTTGATAACATGCCTCACATCCATTGAACTTTGTATGAAAAGATCAAAAGTATTCAAATCGAATTTGAATAAATAAAAGGGCGCTCGAAGCGCTCAGAAAAATTTGTAGGCATAATAGTCGCATTCTTGAGAGGATGTAAAAGGTCTTGATTGACATGCATCACTTTCAAAAGTCTTTAAGAAAAGTTGAAGGAAAAATAATGAAATTAAATACAGATGAATAAGCGTAGGTGCAATTGAAACGCTAGAAAATTCTACATAGCATAGCATTTGCATTCATAAGAGGGCAGGAGAAGTTATGTTTTCTGTGCGTGGCATTCATAAGGTTCACAAGGAAAAGTCAAAAGAAAAAGAAACTAGAGGAGGCGTGTATACCTCTCATCGGAAGGCCCTGGAGGATAGGTGCTTGCGCGGATCCCGGAGCAAGAATGTAGGGTCAGGATGAGGAGTGGCCACATACATGGCCTTCTTTCTACTGCCCGAACCAGTCGCCAAATCGAATAACCTGTTAAAAGGAGAGTAAACCGAGAGTTAAACTTTCAAAAGAATTCAAGAAAATAACAAAAATAAAGAGAATATTGAGATTCTGATCAAGAGGAACTGACCTGTAGACCCTTTAAATCAATGCATGAAAAGGGAGAAAATCTTCAGAGGATTTGGGATTGGAGAGAAATGAGAATGGAATGAAAAATGAATTAAAAACATGTGTATAAGCTTTCTGCCCGCCTGACGCGGCACTTGGTATTTGTGCACGGCAGTGGATGAAGTGTCATACGACACTTGCTAAGTGCTGCAACAGCATTCTGCGAGTGTCGTACGGTAGTCACAAACTGCCGCATTTTTAAGCATGTGCCGCGATTGAGGCGGTTAAGAGATATTTTGTTTTCCCCCCAAAATTCAAATTGAGTCTTGAAATTTGAAATCAGAACCCCAAAATTTTCCCTTCTTTTGCAAATCAACCCCCCGATTTTATGAAGTTAAAATTCTTTAGGCCCAATTGGTTCTCGATGCTAGAATTCGGTTTGTTTGGGATCAATTTGAACCCTATTTCAGGAATTTTTGAATGCTTTGACTCCTGATTTTGAAAATTGAGAAGAATTTGAGTCTGAGTGACTCCTGATTTTGAAAATTGAGAAGAATTTGAGTCTAAGTGACTCCTGATTTTGAAAATTGAGAAGAATCCGAGTCTGTTTGACTCCTGATTTTGAAAATTGAGAAGAATTTGAGTCTGTTTGACTCCTGATTTTGAAAATTGAGAAGAATTTGAGTCTGTTTGACTCCTGATTTTGAAAATTAAGAAGAATTTGAGTCTGCTTAACTCCTGATTTTGAAAATTGAGAAGAATCCGAGTCTGTTTGACTCCTAAATAATCTGAATATGATTAACTCCTAAATTTCGAGAATATAACAGATTCATATTCCCAGTCCTCACAACAGATTTGCGTTGGCCTCGCTTTTTGGAGTATAATAGATTTATATTCTCGGTCCTCGCAACAAATTTGCATTGGCCCCGCCTTTGGGAGTATAATAGATTTATATTCCTGGTCCTCGTAAAAAATTTGTGTTGGCCCCGTTTTTGGGAGTATAACAGATTTATATTCCCGGTCCTCGCAACAGATTTGCGATGGTCAGTCATTGAGAATTTTTTTCTCTAACTACCGCATCAGGCATCATACATCATGTGATAAACACATGAAATAGAGCAAACATATTCGACAAGGTCAAGCGGCTATGGATTTTCAGAGTAAACGAGCGTTGACACCGGGGACTAAGTCGCAAAGTGCCGCCAAGTCAATTGTGTTCGTCCTTTCGGCAGAAATGGCCACATATCTTGAAAAAAAGTTAACATAAGCATTGAGTAGCATAAGGCATGGACTACATCTACATACATCAAAATAGCAAGACCTCAAATCATTACGTTTATATAATTCGAAAGCATGAAGCATGAAATTGCATTGACAACCACCATTGTGTGAGCATGTGCATCACAAAAGGATAGGTGCATTCATCTGTATAACTACTTATGTCTGTGTGTTTTGTCCTTCCCCAGACTACGTCTCGGTCTGATTCTCGAGCGAATACGTAGGCAGCTCACCATTGAGCACGACTGACTTGAACCTTGCTGCACACCTGCTCTTTTGCAACGCATTTTGTTTTTACGTAAATTTGACAGTTTGGTCAAAGGCTTGTCTTCACACAAGCTTCGACATTCACTTGTAACACGCATTGCTTCACAAGCTCTGTCATAGAGAGGCAAATTGTAGGCACCCCAATTTTGACCCACCGTCGAATTTAGGAGAGTTCTTCAGAAAGTTCTCCAAACGCGATAAAATCATCACAGAAAAAAAGGGAATACCAGGTATTCAGGAAAATTAGGGTATAAAACATAACTTTTAGAAATTTTTTCAAAATAAACTTTTTGAGAAGAAAAAGAAGAAAATAAAAGACCTAGAAGAGGAAATTTAACAAAATGCGGCATCCGGCAGTGTCTGCGGCACTCAATAAGTGTCGCGCAGCACTCCTAGAGTGTCATTGCAGCATTCATTAACTACCGCCGACATTTCGTGACTGCTGTTTGCTTTAAAAGTCTGTATTTTGTGGTACAATATGTATATGTATGCGAATAAAACAAAAAAACTGATAAAGTAAGATTAACAAAAACGTGGCAATCAATAGTTTGGTGCGGCACTTTTTGAATGCCGCGGCGGCTGTCACGAAGTGCCGTTGCGGAATTCATTGACTACTGCAAAAAAAAATTTGACTGCCGTTTGCTGTAGCAGTTTGCTTTTTCAGGAAGTACGCATTGTACCACCAAATGCTGTATTTACTGCCATTTTTTACTCCGAATTTATAGAAATTACCTAGGTTTTTTTGTCTATATAAAGAGAGGTATCTTCATTGGAAAAGGGGACAACTACACATTTTTGGGAGAAGGGAATTTCAAAGAGAAAACAAAAAGAATTTTGGGATAAAGAGAGTTTTGAGAGCTTGAAGAGCATGGAAGACCTTCAAAATATAGAAGTTTGATGATAGTTTGGAGGTGATCCTCTAATCTTAAGTTGTGTTTTCTTCCTCTTGAACCTCTAATCTTCCAATCATGTAGTTCTTCTTGATTGAGTTTTTTAAAGCTTTGCTAGTAAACTTGGAAGTCTTAGCTTCTTATTTCTTTTTATTCTTCTTATTTTTGTTTGTACTTCTCTCTTGAGATTCTTGGAGGTTCTCCATACCTCACTTGGATCTCATGAGCTTGATCTCTTAGTCTCATGTAATCTTATGTTTCACATGGGAGTCAAAGTTGATCATCTTTTATGAAAGAACAAGGAGATGAATCCAAATCCCCACCATGGTTTGGGTTCTCTAATTTGGAGTTTCATGGAATCTCTTTTATATTCCTTGAAAACTCATGAGTAATAGTAATGCTTGTTTGCATTTCTCTCTTGAGATACTTGGAGGTCTTCCATACCTCACTTGAATCTCATGAGTTTGATCTTTCAGTCTCATGTAAGCTTATGCTTCATATGAGATTCAAAGTTGACCATCATTTTATCAAAAACAAGTAGATGATTCCAAACCCCCACCATGGTTTGGGTTCTCTAACTTGGAGCTTTTCATGGAATCTCTTTTATATTCCTTGAAAACTCATGAATATTAGTCATGTTTTGACCTCCAATGACCCTCAATGGAAAGGAGGGTTAGGTTTAGGATGAGCCAATATCTTTGGCTTGATGGATAGATGCGACATAAAGATGATAAGTTCAATAATGGTGCAGTGAATTCATGATCCTGTTTTGATCAAGGATTTTTAATTAAACATTAAACTGTTGGAACTGAATGAAACCAACGAGAAAGTGTCTATAACTCAAAGTTCTACCACTGTAATTTTTGTTTTAGTGAGATCTTGTGGTTAACATGGTTTGATCATGAGTATTGTGAAATAATCATATTCTGTCCAGAATTTCAGAACAGCAAGACAATTTCAAAATAAGTAAATCAGAATCTTAATCAAACATTTTTTACCCCAAATTATTTTTTATATGAAGTTTGACGTGTTACTAGGATCCCCTAAGAAGAAAAAAGTGATTCTGATTTTTTTACTATTTTTAAAAAATCGTACAAAATCTCTGGACAGAGATTAGCAAACCTCTGAGTAATGTCTGGTCTTTACCTTTTTCCCAGAGATTAGACCGTTGAACTTCGATTTTTCTTTTTGGGTTAGAAGCTAGACTCCCAGAGGCACCTTGTGTCCAAAAATCATCAAGATCAATCCCTGGGAACCATGCCTTTTTCTTTCTTTGAAGTTTTTATCTGCTCTCAACAATTTTAAGAATTTTGTCACAATTTTGATCAATCTTGTAAATAATGGTCCAAATGACTTTTCTATGACTCAGGGCTTAAACCATGCTTTTTTTTTTTAGGAAGTCGCTTAAACCATGCTTTAATAATGATTAGTTAAGCTTAAATCCAGAGGTTAAATTATCCAAATCAATGAGCAGTTCGTAGCTTACTCTTGTTAATATTCATGTATTCGTGTACACTCATCCATGTAGATTGATACTTATACTTAGAATTCTTGGTATTCCATTTCTTCTACTTGATAGAATTAAGCTAGACGTTTAGAGATGGTCATTTGATATTGTATATCCTTTCTAAAGAATGTGGGCTAACCCTTGTTTTGTAGCGCCGATGAGGTATGATCTCTTGACTCTTCTCTAGCTTAATTATTTCTTAACTTTATTGATTTTTCGACCTCATGTGCGACACCTTAGAATTAAGATTTGCCTTATGTGTATATATGTGATTAGAGACCCTTTTATTAGGATTTATTCTTTTGTATGCATTACACGTTTAAACATTCGCGGTAGGATCCCGGGTAAGTTTCCTAGTTCCCTAAACGCACATCATATTGTTTACTAATAGAAATATGTGGTTTTGAGTGATATTTTATCATTTGCAATCTTACACTCTTTGGACATACTTTTGTAATGTATATTTATATATGTATTAGTTTAGGGCTTGCTTAGATTAACAAATTCGATTAAAAGGATGTTGAGTAGAGGCATGTCGCGAGATAGGATGAGAGGGGGTGTTTTAGTCCGTTGGGCTCCTTTCACTCTCATTCCATAATCCCCGGACCTAGAAATCTCTGGTTTCCAAAAAGATTAGTTTGCTTTAAAAATGGTTACTTAATTTTTCTTTTAAAAATTAAGTGGCGACTCATTTTTGAATTTGAATTTGAATTTGGAAAATGTTTTTTTTAAAAAAGCTGTGGATAAGAGAAAATTGCGATATCCACAGCAGGTCGCATGATAAACATTGGTGTCTCTGGGTTCAGTAAATTGAGCAATCATAGAAGCTGACAAGCGGGGGTATTTGTAAAATACAATCGCGCTAAAAGAAGAAAATGTATTAATTTAGTTTACAATTCCCTTGTTTATTTGCAATTTGAATTATAATGCCAGTTTATACACAATTTGATTAAACTATGATAAGTTGTGTGTTTTAGCTGTAATTTGTACAGACTACAGTTGCGGTGTGAAGGATTGAAAGATAACGATAAAAGGAAATGCTGAATTCTAATGAAGACAATCAAAAGCTGAATTACAGAGCTCGATCGATTGAAGACCATTCGATTGATCGAAGTTTGGATCGATCGAGAGAAGTTCAAGTGATCGAAGTCCCGGAAGTTCAATCGATCGAGAATTGTTCAATCGATTGAACATGCCTTTTATCAGATTTTTACACGCACGCAGCAGAATGCATGTTTAACCCTAAGCATTAGGTTTTATTATATATATTCATAATGTAAACGTCCAGAGGGACGCCCACTTTAGTTTTTATCAGTTTTACATAGAGAGGGAGTGTTCTACTTTGATTTTTGTAGGTTTGTTGATTGGATATTGAATTCGGTTGGAGTTTAAAGTTTATTAATAGCTTCTTCGTTCCGGGTTTTGTTATATCAGTTTTGTTTGCATTCTTTTAGTAGCTTACATAGTTTAAATCTGAGTAGATCGTAGTTTTGCTTGTTGGTAGCGTTTAAATCATAGTTTCTCGTTGATTGCATGTTTAAATCTCAACCAAACGCAACTTTAATGAGTACTTACATTAAGAATAAAACTGTGACGCTCCAGACCATGTCTGAGTAGTCCCCAGGTTGGGAGATCACGATGAAATCGTGATCTGAAGCCTCTGCCATGCAGTAGAATAATTCTTGTGTTCGATCAATCGAAGTCGTTTGATCGATCGGACCAGAGACACAGTCGATCGATCGAATATAGTTCGATCGATCGAGAGAAGAAGATATTCGATCGATCGAAAGCGCGTCGATCGATCGAACCCTCTGATTCTTGAGGACATTCTATGCAGTATTCCTAGACTTTCTGTTTTACTGGATTGTTATCAAATTGTCCCAAAATGCTCAATTTGTCAAAACAGTCTGTGAACTTTAAGCCTTGAGGCATTTTTCTTCAATAACTTTTGCAAACCACCCTCAATGCTAATACCATTGGAGGTGAGAGTTTTAACTATTGTTTTAAACCGCTTTTGTATATTTCAAACTCCATTGTGATGATATAGTCCCGGTCATGAAAGGGCTATGGATTCTTTATCCTAAGAAAAATACGGAATACTGTAGAGGATGTACTCCATTGTGCTTCAATGCAACTGCATGGTAGATGGCTAGGTTGCGGTGAATTCGTGTAATCCCAACATTCCTTTTTAATTAAGAAAAACACATTTCAAATCATCGCTTTAGTTGATTAGTTGGTAATTAGTTTAATTTAGTTTAATTGTTTTAATCTTTTTAGTAGTTGATGAATTGTGGGACTTTGTGTTCTGCATTATTAAAATATTGATTTTTATTTTCTTGTTTGATATTAATCTAAGTAATTAGTTTAACACCTTCCCTGTGGGATCGACCTGGACTTAACCAGACTACTACTTGCACGATTACCTACACTAAGGTATAGCACACAAGCACACACAGAAAAATTCTCGTGTCAAGTTTTTGGCGCCGTTGCCGGGGAAGGCGACAAGCTAACACTTCGATTACCTCAAATCTTTCCTTATCTTCTTTCTGTTTTTCTTTTTCTTCTGTTCTTTAGATTAAAAACTACTTAGGGTCTTTCCCTTTATGTCCGATAATTCCATCGAAGGAATTTTCAGAAACCCACTCTATTCATCTAATTCATCTAGTTCTATTAACCCCATAGTTACACCGATCAACTCAATGGCCGACAATCAAAGTGAAAATGGTGATAATGTGGTTGTACCAATCGATGATTTACTTCGTCCTTAGTGCAATCTCATGACACCTGAACATGAGCCTACACCTTCTTGTATTCTCATTCCACCCCATGCAGGCGAATTTCAATTTCATAATGGAATGATTCAACTCCTTCCTACCTTTCATGGAATGGAGAGCGAGAAGGCATATCTACATGTCAAGGACTTTGAGGATGTTTGTAAAACTTTCTCACAAAATTATCCTGTAGACGTGACACGTTTAATGCTATTTCCTTTCACTCTGAAGGATAAAGCAAAAGCGTGGTTACTCACCTTGAAGCCAAACTCCATCTACACTTGGCATGCGATGAACACCGCTTTCTTAAAGAAATTCTTTCCACCTCGCATGACCACCGAGCTTAAACGACAAATCAACTCTTACAAACAAAAGAGAAATGAAACGTTCACCCAAACTTGGAAGCGTTTCAAGGATTTGCTACTCTCATGCCCACATCATAGATATGAGAAATGGCGAACCATCAGCTACTTTTATGAAGAGCTAAATGGTGAAACGAAAAAGTTGGTCGAGACCATGAGTTCAGGGCCATTTCTGCGTAAAAACACAGAAGAAGCTGAAGCTCATTTTGAGTGGCTAGCTGAACACGCCCATGAGTGGTCAAATTCAGATGATATCCCACGATCACAGATATCCTGTGTGGAAGAAAAAAGTTTATATCAACTAAAAAGTGAGGATCATTTGATGAACAAGTATGAAGAACTAGTAAAGAAAGTGGAAGAAATGGGGATGAAAGGAGAGAGTTCTGGGAGTTCTTGCCTGAAGAACCATGTGGCACATGTAACATGCTGGGGCACACTACTCAATATTGTCCCAATGTGCTATATTTTCAAGAACAACCCCCCATGGAAATGAATGCCATGCAAGGGTATAGGGGGGCGGGGAATTCCTACAATAACTACAATTCACAAAATAATAACAATAGATGGAATCACCCCGGGTTCGATTGGAAAAACAATGCTGGGACCCAAAACCAATTTCAACAACAACAGCACTATAACAACAATAATCAATATCAAGGGCAATACAACAGGCAGTCCCAGCCATTCCCTCAAAATAGAGCAAATAACTACAACCAAGCTCAACCCTCTAACAATCAACAAGCAAATATTTACGTGCCACCTCACAAGAAGGTACAGGAGGAAGATCCACTCTCTAATGCGAATTTAACACAACAGTTAATTTAAATGATGAGTAAAATGTCCGCAACCTTAGAGAGAATGGATGCACGTCAAGAGGGTTCGAGTGGTACGTTTCTGGCTCAACCATTTCCAAACCCTAAGGGACTCAACAATGGTCCCAATAACCATGAGCATGCCAAAGCCGTGACTACACTAAGAAGCGGTAAAGTCATAGGGAAAAACATGCCTCATTCTACTCCCGAGGAGTATGACGAGGAGGAAGTAGTGACTAGGAACAAACCACCCACTCAAGAAGAAGAGTCATCTACTAAGGATAAACCAGTCGAATCAAATGAGGACACTCCTAAAGAAGTAGAAGACGTTGAGAGAAGGCCTGGGAAGGAACCAGTCATTGACGAATTACCTAAGTGCCCTTTCCCTGCACCTTACCCTCAAAGACTTAAGAAACCCCAAAACGAGGCAAAGAATCAGGAGTTCTTGGAGTTATTCAAACAAGTTAAAATCAATCTCCCACTCTTTGATGCAATCAAACAAGTGCCAGCCTACGCTAAGTATTTGAAAGACTTATGCACGGTCAAAAGGAGGCAAAGCGTAAAGAAACATGCCTATGTCGCTTGCCAAGCAAGCGCAATAATTCAAAATGAGTTGCCTCCAAAGCTTAAAGACCCTGGCACCCCGACTGTCTCGTGCAGAATTGGGAATCAAAGGATAGATAACACACTCCTCGATCTAGGAGCTAGCATGAACTTGCTGCCATATTCAGTATATAAACAACTAGGGTTGGGTGAACTCAAACCCACCAGAGTTGCATTGCAATTGGCAGACAGGGCAGTCAAATATCCTAGAGGAATACTGGAAGACGTTCTGGTACAAATAGACACTTTTGTCTTCCCGGTTGATTTCGTGATATTGGACATTGAACCTGTGTCTAATCCATGTTCACAAATCCCGGTGATTTTTGGACGACCATTCCTCAACACCATTGATTCCATAATCAAGATAAGAAGTGGAATCATGACCATCGTATTCGGGAACATGAATTTGAATGTCAAGATTTTCTCGAATCCCCGACCTGAAGAATTGAGCTGAATGCATGTGGGTCACACCATATGAACCCTTACCTCCAAAAATGAAGTTAACCATGCCTTTGAACTTTCAGTTCCCCGATTTGGAATTAAAGGAGCTTCCGAAAGAGCTCAAATACGCCTTTCTAGGGACTGAAAAGACTTATCCCGTTATAATCTCAGCCACGTTAAATTCAGAACAAGAGGATAAGTTGATCCAAATGCTCAAAAGGGAGCATTAGGATGGACTATTGCCGACCTAAAAGGCATAAGCCCATCTATCTGCACCCATAAGATATATCTGGAGGAAGACGCTAAACCTTCGCGACAAATGCAGAGGCGTCTGAATCCCAATATGCAAGAAGTTGTGAAAAAGGAAGTCTTAAAACTCCTTGACATTGGGATAATATATCCTATCTCTGACAGCTCTTGGGTTAGCCCAACTCAGGTAGTGCCCAAAAAGGCTGGTATAACAGTTATCCCAAACAAACATGGCGAGTTAGTACCAACACGCGTCCCCACTGGATGGCGGATGTGTACTGATTACCGAAAGTTAAATACTGTGACCCGGAAAGACCACTTTCCATTACCATTCATGGATCAGATGCTAGAAAGAGTGGCGGGTCACAAATTTTATTGCTTCTTGGACAGATATAGTGGCTATAACCAAATAGAAATTGCTCCTGAAGATCAGGAGAAGACAACTTTCACTTGTCCGTTCGGTACATTCGCCTAGCATCGTATGCCTTTTGGCTTATGCAATGCACCTGCTACCTTTCAGCGGTGCATGTTAAGCATATTCAGTGATATGGTTGAACAGACACTCGAGGTATTTATGGACGACTTCTCAGTGTTTGGCCATAGTTTTGATAACTGTCTAGAAAACTTAGAGAATGTGTTGGCGAGATGCGAGGACAAACACCTAGTACTAAACTGGGAAAAGTGTCACTTCATGGTGACCAAGGGAATTGTCCTCAGCCACATCATCTCTGATAAGGGTATCCAAGTCGATAAAGTGAAAATCGATATAATTTTAAATCTACCTGTCCCTCGTACAGTTAGAGACATCCGATCTTTTCTGGGACATGCTGGATTCTATCGACGCTTTATCCAAAATTTTAGTGCAATCTCTCGACCACTATGCCAACTACTCGTCAAAGATGCACCTTTTGAATGGTCAAAAAACTGTCAAATATCTTTCGATGCACTAAAAGAACACCTTACCTCTGCACCGATAATACAGGCACCCGACTGGAGTTTGCCGTTTGAGTTAATGTGCGATGCTAGCAACTATGCCATTGGCACAATTCTAGGACAGAGGAAGGATAACAAGCCATATGTAATTTACTATGCCAGTCGAACGCTGAACGAAGCTCAAATGAATTATACGACTACTGAGACAGAGCTACTGGCAATAGTATTCGCTCTAGACAAATTCAGGTCTTATCTGATAGGGTCCCCAATTGTCTGTTTTACAGACCATTCGGCCCTCAAGTACATGTTGTCTAAGAAAGATGCAAAACAGAGGCTTATCCGCTGGATACTCCTACTCCAGGAATTCGATATCACTATCAAGGATAAAAAGGGAGTAGAGAATGTGGTTGCTGACCACTTATCTCGGTTGACATTCACAGACAATACTGAGCCCATACCAATCAAAGATGAATTCCCAGACGAGCAAATTATGGCAGTCTCGGGTTTACCCTGGTATGCAGATATAGTAAACTACCTGGCCGCAGGAGAAACTCCTAGACACTGGTCAAATCAAGACAGGAAGCGGTTCTTCTCGTTTGCACGCCATTTCTTTTTCGATGACCCTTATTTATTCAAGTATTGTGCTAATCAGGTCATCAGGCGCTGCGTCCCTAATGAGGATATAACTGTAATTCTAGCTTCATGCCACTCTGAAGCTTGCGGTGGTCATTTTTCTTCCCAAAAGACCGCACAAAAAGTCCTACACAGCGGATTTTATTGGCCCACCATATTTAAGGACGCCTATTCCTTCTGTAAATCGTGCCAATGCTGTCAAAAGCTAGGTACTATTTCAAAACAAAATTCTATGCCCTTAAATCCCATCATCATAATTGAAATATTCAATTGTTGGGGCATAGACTTCATGGGCCCATTACTTAAATCTAATAATTGTGAATATATACTCCTTGTTGTGGAATATATATCAAAATGGGTAGAAGCAATACCGACGAAACGCAATAACCATAAAACGGTAATGTCCTTTCTCAAGGAAAATATCTTATCGCGATTCGGAACCCCAAAAGCATTACTAAGTGACCAAGGCAAGCATTTCTGCAATAGGCCTTTGGAAGCACTACTCAAGAAATACGGGGTGAATCACAAGATCGCTCTAGCCTACCACCCACAAATGAACGGGCAGGAAGAATTGGCTAACCGTGAAATCAAGCATATACTAGAAAAGACGGTTAGTTTCAACAGAAAAGACTGGGACTACAAACTGACTGATGCTTTATGGGCATACCGCACGGCCTTTAAGACAAATCTGGGAATGTCTCCATATAGGCTAGTGTATGGAAAGGCGTGTCACCTTCCTGTCGAAATAGAGCACAAAGCATATTGGGTGACTCGCTCACTAAACTTCGACATTAAAGAGGGAGGTCATCTCCGAAAACTCCAGTTGGCTGAACTGGAAGAAATTCGTCGAGATGCGTACGACAATGCCAAACTCTACAAGGAAAGGTTGAAGGCGCACCATGACAGAACAATTTTTCGAAAATCTTTCGAGCCTGGGCAAAAGGTTTTATTATATGATTCACTCCTTCATCTCTTCCCAGGAAAACTCCGATCCCAGTAGACAGGACCCTTCACAGTCAAATCTATCTTTCCACGTGGGGCTGTGGAGTTATTTAATCCTAAGAACGATGGAAGTTTCAAGGTCAATGGCCAAAGGTTGAAACCGTTCTTAGAAGATTTCCAACCCGAGGTCGAGCACATCCAACTGGATGAGCCCGACTATACTTCAAACTAAAACTCCCAAGTGCGTTCTCCCGATGTTGTTGTACTCTTTCTTTTACTGCATTTTGTTTTGTTTTATCTTTTTCTGTCTTTGTGAATGTGATTTTGATTCTTAATCTGCTATTCCGTGCTGTCTTTCCCTTGAAGGATATAAAAATGCGAGACGATGATGTTCATTCCATAGGGTCATGGGCTGATTCAGAATATCAGAACCCACCTTGGATTGTCGACGAGATAGCATTCTGCTTTTCTCCTTATCAAGGGCCAGGAACCGATGACATCATTGACTTAACCCACGGATACATCCCGTATGATCCTGCGCTCCTTCAGATTAACCCATTTGCGCACATAGAACTCCCTGAAGAGGAGGGAGAGCCGGAAGGATATGCTGTGTGGGAAGTCGATGACACTTTGATGGAATAATGGGAAAATGACTCAATGTGGGAGCCATGGGAAGAAGAGGACTTACAAGATGTGGTGCCAGAACGCCACAATGCTGTTTTCACATATGTCGACGACTTCCTGGTCGTCCAAGTGGTTCCCTATATTTATGTCCATTTGAGCTATTTGTTGTTCCGTCTTCAATGCCCTCTACCTGCTAGTGCACCTGGGGATATCTGGCCAATAGTGAGGTTAAATTTGGGTCACTTTCCTTTCATTTTTTTTTCGTTTTGCTTTATTTATCTCTTCCTATTTGTTTTTCTGTCAATCTAGTTAATTTATTTTCTTCATTTCCTTTTGTTTTCCCTTTGTCAGGAATATCACTATAAATCCACCGTTTCCACCGTTGTACCTTCCCCATCAACTCTATCATGGAGTTGGACCATACATAAGGTCCCTGGGAACTCCGCCGCAAGAGGAACATCCGATGCGAAATTACACTCCGTTATCCTTGTCTCCATCCGGTTCCCCTATTATCGGTGGAATCAATTCCTTAGCGAGTTCGGACTTGCTCAATGATGTCCTCGCTGCTTTTCGCTTGTTCTGGGAAAGGGAATCATCAAGTTCAGACTCTACATTGGAAGCTCCGGCAGAGAAGGAGGGTGTGGAAAACGGAATCTTTCTGCTTGAAGAATAGTGTTTCACTCCAATTGCTTTATGTCATTTCATATTTTCTTTCATAAATTGGAGTGTATTCTTGGACAAAGTTTTGTTGATTCAAGTTTAATTTTAGTTTTTTCTTTTTCAATAAGGTTTTAACGACCAAGTTGGGGGCATGAATATTATTAGTGGATGATATTTTAAGGATTTATTTCTATGAAATTGTATTTTTTTTTACTATGAGGACGATGTTTTTGGCTTACATATTCTATTAATACACTGTTTTATCACTATCTTGTATGTCCAGACCAGTGTTGGTTAGTTGGGGGTGTTTAATTTCTCAAATCAGGATATTGTAGAATTTCTTTGTTCGATCGATAGAACGCATTTCGATCGATCGAGAATAACGGACACTCGAGCGATTGGGGAGGGCTCGATCGATTGAAGGTTCGATCGATCGAGAGATCTCGAGCGATCGAGACCTGTATTTAAACGAAGCATCGCCGAGACACTTCGTCAGTTTCCTCTCTCTCTCTCCCTTACTTGAGCGATTGAGCACAGAGGACATCTCGGCGGTTTTTGGGACCCCACTTCCAACTGCACCAATTGAGGAGCAACCGTTCCTCCTGATCACCACCCTCATCACTGTCATCCCCCTCTCAGTGCGTTTCTCGAGGTGAGGCCCTGAGAAACCCCTCGTTTTCCTTTTCCTTTTATTTTTGTATGGGGGTACCCCCTGATTCGAGGTGAAAAGTGCATATTCATAGCGTATTATATGGTATTTTAGGCATACTTTTATCCCCAAATTCCCTATATTTAGGTGCATTCTAATAACAATATTCTTTTTATTGTGTTAATGCTTAAATATATGTTTTTGCATTATTTTATAGGTATTAAGATGTACATCAATGAAGTGGAGCTAAAGAAAAGTGATTATGGTGGATAGAACAACGGAAGCAGCTGAGCAAAATGCCAATTTTGACAATGAAGACTTCAGATTTGGAATATTTTACCAGAGATATAAAATGTAGATCTTTGCATTACGGTCGCGTGGCCGCAAATGAGAGGTCAATCCGAGGTCCGAGTGAAAGGTTATGTCCATTCTCCCATCGGTGCGCAGAGCTGTCAAAATCAGAGAAGTTCAAGCGATTGAGCAGAGTTCAATTGATCGAACCTTCGATCGATCGAACTAAGCTCGATCAATCGAACCTTATTTTCACCCAAAAGTTGCGTAAACTCTGTGGGAACCCTACATATAAGTAGTTTTGAATCCAGACAAAGAGAGGACGCTCCAGAACGCGAAAAACAGCAGTTTAGGGTAGTTTTAGGGTTAGATTAGGAGTAGATTAGTTTAGTTTGATGTTTTCTTCCTACTTTTCCATTGTAGATTCAAGATTCAACTTTATTTCAAGTTTGTTACAAGTTATATTCAGATTTATTCCAGGTTTTTCTGTTCCTTTTCTTTATTTGATTGTTTGTTAATCTAGTTGTTATGATTACTATGTTTTACTATTTTTGCATTAGTTTTATCATGTTTCCGTAGTTTAGACGTTGGGAATATGTGATGAAACATTGATTTCCAACCTCTACCATGCAATATTTAGAAACCTTGGTCTCGATCGATCGAAGGTATTTCGATCGATCGAACCAGGGCCATAGTCAAGCGATCGAAGGCATTTCGATCGATTGAAGGATGATGATGTCCGATCGATCGAGAGCTCTTCGATCGATTGAACCTTCAAAATCTTGAGATGATTCTTTTAAGTATTCCATGACTTTCTGTTTTAGAAATCTGTCATCAAATTGTCCCTATAAGCTCAGGTTGTCACAACAGTTTTTAGAACTTAAAGCCTTAAGGCCTTTTCTTCAATGATTTTTGAAAACCACTTTGAATGCTAACACCATTTAGAGTGCAAGTAATAACCATTGTTTTAAACCGTCTTCTAAGTATTTTTAATCACTTGTGATGATGTAGTCCCGGACATGAAAGGGCTATTGATTCTTTATCTTTAGAAAAATACTGAAAAAGGATGTACTCCATAGAGCGTTAATGAATATGCATGGTAGATGGCTAGGATCAATGTGGATTCACGTATTTCTAACACCTTTAGTTTATCTGTTCAACACCTTTAGTTTATCTGTTTAATTAGTTATGTTTCTTTATGCTTTAGTTTATTATTTAGTTTAATTTAATTAATTAGGATTTGTTAGTACACCTCCAATTATTCATTTTAATTTTCTTTTCTTTAGGTTATAACTTAGTATATATTCTTCCTTTTCCTTCCCTGTGGGATCGACCTGGACTTAACCAGATTACTACTTGCACGATCACCTACACTTGGGTGTTGCACAAGAGCGCACAACTATTTAGTCGTGTCAAGTTTTTGGATTGGTTAGTTAACTCCTTTTCGTATGTTTTCTTATTGTTTTTGTTGTTTTCGAGCTTTTCCCGTCCTCCATCATCGATACTGCCACTTCACTATGCTTGATCGATCGACCTGGTCTCGAGCGATCGAACCCAGCATCAGTTCGATCGATCGAAAATTCTCGAGCGATCGAACCTGCAATATTCTCAATCGATCGAACAGGCTTCGATCGATCGAAGTGTGGCAGTTTCTTTTCTTTTTCTGGTTTTCCTATTTTTTAATATTTCTTTGTCTCTCTCTTATGTTTCAGGATTACACAATGAACCCGATCATTGGCTACCACAAATCCAAGTCGTTCGACCTTGCTATACCCGACCCAGTTCCAGATCACGGGTTCAGAAACGAGGAAGACCGTGTTTGGTTCACTCGTTACTTCCAGTCGCGGAAGGTCATGATCGAGCGACCCCTTGAGACTGCCTGGCTTTCTACTTTGTGGTATCTCGCCCGGATACGAGCCATGCCACAGTGGTACGCACTATTCTCCCAGCCGAAGCTCGTAAATCTATCTTGGATACGGGAGGCGTGTGCGACGATGATCCGGGACCCGGTTGCTCCGTTTACTCTTCGATCATTTTTCCGTGGCCGGGAGATCATCTTCAACCCGGCCACCGTCGCTCCTGCTCTTGGGGTACCGGAGGTGCCTGATTGTGTTTGTCCGCATCGCCCTGACACACCGCTGCTCTCCCCAACCATTATTATCAGAGAGATTACCGGGGGTGCTCTTCCGGCATGAGATGGCGAGGCTCTCATTCCCGACCTCCACCTTACAGATAATTATCATATGCTCCACCTCGCCCTGAGCAATTGCCTACTAGTGACATCGTATCGGGAGAAGATTGCACCGTGGTATGCCCGGGTATTATATGCGATTGGGACACGGCAGCCTGTCTGTTTGCCCCGCCTCTACATCGATTTCATGCGACACCCTACACGCTATTCAGGCTAAGAAGCACCTGAAGGGTGCTTGGGCTATTCATAGGGTGATCGAGCATGCGGGGTTACTTCTTTTGGTGGCTGATAGTACTGCCCAGTCTCGCAGCCGTTTTGGCGAGACTGCTTCCCGCCGCTCCGATGCACAGAAGAAAAAGAGGAAAGGTAAGGCAAGGCAAAAGTTGGAGCGAAGAGGAGGAGAGGAGGAGAGGAAGAGGCACCGATACTGAGGGTGCTGCTTCTGGGACACCCACTGAGGCTGAGGAGCGTGATTCTGATGAGGAGGATGATCCCGTAGCGGAGGTTGCCAGATTTGAGCTGAGACAGAGATCTCAAGCTCGTACCCAGGGAGAGTCTTCTTCTGAGCCTCTCCTAACTATTCATGAGTTGTTATTGGAGGAGCGAGAGGCCAGGATTAGACTTGAGGGTAAGGTGGATGTGACTACTACTCTGCTGGAGGCGATCTTGATACAGATCGGCGTTGACCAGGCAGCTCATGCAGCTGCTGCACCATCACCCCGCGATCCACCTACTGTTGCTCCTATCGTTTCCACCGTCCCACCGACTACATCTACTGTTCCACCATCCACCACCGGTCCATCCACTACCGATCCATCTTCCCCGCTTGATCCTGCTGCTTCTACATCATCGGCTCCACCGCCTGCTACGGAGATTCCACTACCACCTCCTCTTGTTGTGGCTGACACATCTTTATCTATTCCAGCTGCCACGACTACGAGTGACCCAGCAGCACCGACTGTTGCTGAGGGTGGCGGTGGGGATGCTCCTGATATTTTTGTTGAGATATTATCAGATGTCGCCGATGATGTCTAGTCCTGGGGGATGGGTATTATTGATTGTTTGTGTATTTTGGTTATTGTGGTTGGATTTGGAGGTGTTGTTTGGTTGATTGGATATATTTTTGGATATTCTGTATTATTGGTGGGTGGTGTATATATTTTGGATTTTAGTTTGTATGATGTATATTATCACTGTTCTGTTCTTTCATCTTATTATCTGTCCAGTGATGCGTTCTGTTTTATGCATGGATCCCTTGCTTTATAGTTAATTCCTGCTTGCCTTTTTGCTGTTTGGAGTTTGTATGCCTTCTATACAGGTTGTTACACTTCTGATTCTTATGATAATATATATCAGGTGATATCTCTCTATCTTTCTTTGAAAATCGTCTGCTGAGGACATTACAATTTTTAGTTGGGGGTGGGACGTAGATAGATAATCACCTGTGCATATTAGTTACCTAACAATCTGGACCACTCTATCTATTGCTAATGTCATACAATCTCCATTCGAAGTTAGAATTAACTTAAAATTTCAAAATTTCCTAAATTTCAATTTTTGAATTAAATTGGTAGAATTATTTTGAATATTCACTTCTGTTTAGCTGTTATCAAGCAATGACACAACCATTTTATTCTCATCCTTTTATGAATTAAGTTCACGCATTTTTTCTAGTTTCTCTAGGATGAATGCATATGTTGATCATTACTGTATCCAAATCTATTGCACGTATTAATAGCTATGCAGAAAACTTAAAATAAGAGTTAATAGGGCTATTATACTTTAAGGAATGAGTAGTGGAAACTAGTTACCCTCAATGAGCCATTGAATCCAATCCTTACTTTTGAGGGAACTATCACATTAAATTCGAATTGTTCTTATTGATATGCCGATTAAATTTGTTGACTAGTCTCTATTTCTTCATGTTGGCTGCTTATTAGAGGAGAACGTTCAGGATTTACCAATTAAACTCAATGAACATTTAAGTGTAAAAATTAAGAAGTTGAGAAAATGATTTAAGCCATCATTTTTGCTCCCTACCTTTTCCATTTACCTATATCGACATCTCTGAATATGTGTTGTTCTTAACCCCACACCTAGTAAATACTGTCAAATCCATTATGAAATTCAAAATTCCTGACTTTATACCTTGACCTAAATATACCCCATTGCACACTCAATGTGATTGAGTTGTTGCAGTATAAGGAAGGAATAGTGGTGAGAATGAATGCATATATATATATTTTTTTTAAAAAAATGAGAAAAGGAGAAGTAGTTAAAAAAAATGAAATGAAGGATGATATGTATGAAGAGGATGGTTGGAATAACGTGAAGAAATTACTAAATACAGCCACATGCTGAAGATGTGCAATTTCTTACCCCTCTAATTTCTACCCTACTAAATAAAAACTGTCAATCCAAAGTCTTAATGATTTTCAACAACTTAGTTTAAACATGAAAGTGTAAGTTGAGTTATCCACGGTATTTCGCTCCTCTAGTAAGTAGTATTCCTTTCATGAGACTATACACTCTAAATGTTCGTCTTTTATAGAGTCGAGTATGAAAGCATTAGTATCCGAAAAATCACTCCTATGAAAGCTTTCGTACCATGTGCGATCATTATTAGCCAAGTTTCTGTGGGATGTTCATTTTTTAGTGTAATAACTATGTTAGGATTGAGTTGAAACTACCAGTTCTGAGAGTATGATAGTTTAAACAACTCTAAATAAAGTTCGATGTATAGCTGTTAATTTCACACACACACGGATACATGGATGTGACGCATATGTTATTTTTTATCTTGGTGACATGAGGAACATGTGCATTTCTTTCATGGTTTGAATGAGGATGAGATGTGTGTAGAGCTAAATTAATAGTTGAATGAAAAGGGGAATGTTTAAAGGTTATTATATATCTTTTTTAGCTTAAAATTAGAGAATTTTGTAGGTGTATTCACTGCAAACCCTCACGAGACAACACTCATCCACTAGGGGGAACCTAGGGGTTTAACGGCTTGTTGCATTTGCTAAATGCAACCGCGATTCCTGCGAAAGTGAGTTAGGTAGTTTTCTTTCTTGTCATTTTAATTTAGTTAATCTGGATCTAGTTATTCTAGTTTTTCTTTTATAGTGTAGTTTAGCTTGTTTTCTTTTATTATTCGCTCTATTGCTAGGGACTAGCAAATCGCTAGTTGGGGGTTGTGACAAGCAGGGGTATTTGTAAAATACAACCGCGCTAAAAGAAGAAAATGTATTAATTTAGTTTACAATTCCCTTGTTTATTTGCAATTTGAATTATAATGCCAGTTTATACACAATTTGATTAAACTATGATAAGTTGTGTGTTTTAGCTGTAATTTGTGCAGACTACAGTTGCGGTGTGAAGGATTGAAAGATAACGATAAAAAGAAATGCTAAATTCTAATGAAGACAATCAAAAGCTGAATTGCAGAGCTCGATCGATTGAAGACCATTCGATCAATCGAAGTTTGGATCGATCGAGAGAAGTTCAAGCGATCGAAGTCCCAGAAGTTCAATCGATCGAGAATTGTTCGATCAATCGAACATGCCTTTTATCATATTTTTACGCGCACGCAGCAGAATGCATGTTTAACCCTAAGCATTAGGTTTTATTATATATATTCGTAATGTAAACGTCCAGAGGGACGCCCACTTTAGTTTTTATCAGTTTTACATAGAGAGGGAGTGTTCTACTTTGATTTTTGTAGGTTTGTTGATTGGATATTGAATTCGGTTGGAGTTTAAAGTTTATTAATAGCTTCTTCGTTCCAGGTTTTGTTATATCAGTTTTGTTTGCAATCTTTTAGTAGCTTACATAGTTTAAATCTGAGTAGATCGTAGTTTTACTTGTTGGTAGCGTTTAAATCATAGTTTCTCGTTGATTGCATGTTTAAATCTCAACCAAACGCAACTTTAATGAGTACTTACATTAAGAATAAAACTGTGACGCTCCAGACCATGTCTGAGTAGTCCCTAGGTCGGGAGATCACGATGAAATCGTGATCTGAAGCCTCTGCCATGCAGTAGAATAATTCCTGTGTTCGATCGATCGAAGTCGTTCGATCGATCGGACCAGAGACACAGTCGATTGATCGAATATAGTTCGATCAATCGAGAGAAGAAGATATTCGATCGATCGAAAGCGCGTCAATCGATCGAACCCTCTGATTCTTGAGGACATTCTATGCAGTATTCCTAGACTTTCTGTTTTACTGGATTGTTATCAAATTGTCCCAAAACGCTCAATTTGTCAAAACAGTCTGTGAACTTTAAGCCTTGAGGCATTTTTCTTCAATAACTTTTGCAAACCACCCTCAATGCTAATACCATTGGAGGTGAGAGTCTTAACTATTGTTTTAAACCGCTTTTGTATATTTCAAACTCCATTGTGATGATATAGTCCCGGTCATGAAAGGGCTATGGATTCTTTATCCTAAGAAAATACGGAATACTGTAGAGGATGTACTCCATTGAGCTTCAATGCAACTGCATGGTAGATGGCTAGGTTGCGGTGAATTCGTGTAATCCCAACATTCCTTTTTAATTAAGAAAAACACATTTCAAATCATCGCTTTAGTTGATTAGTTGGTAATTAGTTTAATTTAGTTTAATTGTTTTAATCTTTTTAGTAGTTGATGAATTGTGGGACTTTGTGTTCTGCATTATTAAAATATTGATTTTTATTTTCTTGTTTGAGATTAATCTAAGTAATTAGTTTAACACCTTCCCTGTGGGATTGACCTGGACTTAACCAGACTACTACTTGCACGATTACCTACACTTGGGTATAGCACACAAGCGCACACAGAAAAATTCTCGTGTCAGAAGCAATGTCAAGCATCTCACCCTAAACCAATTGCCAAGAAGCGCAAACTGAGCGGCCAAGGAATTTAGCCAAGCCATGAGTAGAGGAGTGTCAGAGGGAGGAATGACCAACTTAGAGTTAAGATGAAAGTCAAGGATGGCACAGAACTCCTCAAACATATGGCATATTTCCATGCCATTAAAGCTGAAGACATAGTTTACCAGATCCCAGTGGGCAATCGCAGCATACATAAAATCAGCATTCAAACCCATGTGATAAATAGAGAAAAACTTAGTCAGGCTGTAACTAAAGAGACTAATCCTTTCAGCTCCATTAGTGATGTTCATCCAAGCAATAAGCTGAGTGGGATCATATGATGCCATTGCTCTATTACGGCTCTAGCAAAATTTAAAATTTTGGTAGCACTTTCCTGTTACTATCCCACCTATAATTCAAAACACACTCACTATCACACAATTGTCCAAAGCAGGAACTACAATGGTCACAAAATATCACAGTGCATAGTCATAAACAAACAAGCACACAATCGCGCCTTCAACTAGAAACTATCCACTAAAAAGGCAAATGTGAAAATATCTTGTCATGGACAAACATCCAAGATATCATCCATGGACCACATCCATGGTTTACAAGTAGACCACAATGTCAATACAACCATATCGAAGACATAAATAAAATGGTGACAAAGCTAAGCCTCCGCTCTGGATGCCTCAATCCTCGTCCTCATCATCATCTTCAACCGGCCCACTTGAAGTGTATGTCCATGATGACCTCCTTCCCCCTCTGCACCTCAGCCTAGACCTCAGAAGAACCAGGACCTTGGTCACCTCCCACTAGACACACCAGACAAGGCAAAACAATCAGGGCATGAACTAATAATTAATCTACAATGGAGTTGAGTTAGAAACATACCAAAGTCACCATCTAGGATGTGGCAAATAGACACATGCCCTCCATCTCCCAAAACCAAAACTCAGAGATCAGAATCCTACAACCATAGGGAACACAAAACTTAGAGACTTGAAACATACTCGACGATCCTGAGGCAGGACCAAAGACCTCTAGCTAGCCGCCAAGGCATGATTTTCCTCAGCATAACTCCAAGGGACAATGAGCACTCCCGGAGGCTGGGTAGAAAAACCACATGTGACCATCGGTACCATCATGGTTGCGGGAGATCTGTCAGCACTATATCATTAAAATCCCAGGCCAGGATGGGCTTAAGAGTAGAGGGCCCCGTCTACTATATAGTCTGCTAATTTGTAGGCACAAGACAAATTAGAAAATGACAAGTAAAACATAGGTAATGAATAGAGACAAAAACATAAACAAAACTCACATCCAAGACAGGAATATTGGCCATCAGATATTGGCAGCGGTAAGCATCGTAACTTATCTCAGAGCTATAATGATCCCAAGCATCAGAACAAATCAGGGCCATCCTCAGAATCGTACCAAAAAAGCCATCAACAGCCATCTTAGGGGAGCAGAGGGAGCATAATACATGGGGCTTCTGACCACGTATCGGGTAACCCTCTCACCAAGATACCATTGCTTGCCAACGGGAGAGCTATCCATCAAGAAACAGCGAAAGGCAAGCGGGAAGACCTCCTAAATATTGTCTAGAACAGCATAACCAACATCCTCCCAAAGGCTACAATCAACATCCTCGGCCTTCAGCCTTGAAAAGAAGTTCCTAAGCAGGACGATACGATGGGCTCTGGGTTTCACCCAACCACTTCCCTTCTGCATCTTAGGCCTCGAGAAAATAACAGCACTAGAGATATCCCATCCTCGTCTTCTCCAAATTCATCAGCAGGAGAAGGGGCCAACATCTTCAAATACTCGAAGCTTCAAAACATCATAAGAGAAACAAGGATCAATATTGGAATGCATGAATCAAAGCAAAAGTGATAAGGCTAAGAATCATAAGCATACCTCCCAAGCTTGCCAGAACATTCCACTTGACATTAAAGTCCCACGGTAGACTTCACCCATGTGTTTATAGAGATGAACAAGAGTCGCGCTGCCCAAGTTATAAGTGGGGATGTCATCGTTAACCATTAGGCTACAAAGGAGTCTCAAGCTTACCTGGTCATTCTTGGTGGCAAATAGAGCACCCAAGGACATATAGAAGGAAAAACCCTCAAGAGCTGATCATTGCCCAAGTTATGCATCCCTTTGCCATAAGTGTGATAAAGTCAACCACAAAGAAAGTGATAGATCTCCATAGCCAATGGGACTGCCCCAATCAAAGACTTGACCAAATTCGAATTTGTTTCAAACCAAATGTTCAAATTCAGGCTCTTCTTGCCCACTCTCAGACCGGTGTTCATTGAAAAATCATATGGCATCATAGTCATTCACTAAACGGGAGGTAGAATGTGTTCATGGTGTCCCTCTACCTCTCAGCTAAATCGTAGAAATGAACTAGGTCATTGTGATTTTTAAAACAAGATGGAAAAAATTGCCAAACCCAGCGTTGTGCACCATCTTTTTTCATTACATCCGAGGGCTGGATATACCACAAAAAGCATGGGCAATACTGCCATGGCCTTTCAACATCACATCTGGCACCTACACACATCAAAAATGATGACATACAAGCACAAAATCGCTATTTACAACTTCAAAATTCACTGTCACAGAATCAACAAATGAGCACAAATTCAACTTTTGGCAACTTCTAAATACACACACCACACAAAACTAGCACATTGCACATGAATAGTCCAAAAATTGCCAAGAACTTCACATACCTGACCTGCTAGAGCCACAACGGAAAGATGACAATGGGAATACCACAGAATCACCTCTAGGGATAGTCCTCAAATCCAGCTTGTTCCCTTGCCTTTTGGGAAAACCTCCTCAAGCCAGAAGCCATAAATCCGCAAAGAAAATGGAAAATGGATCGACTTTTCTTCATGAAATTCATGGAAAACTAAAACACCAATAAAAAATCCAATCTTGGCAAACGATTACTAACCAGAGTATAAACAAACTGATTTTCCATGAGTTTTTGCCCCAAAATCACCCCCAAAATGCCAAAGAATGAACTAATGGAACTAAAAAATGGAAGAAATACAAAGATTAAGTACGACGATTCAGTGCTGCTAGAGTACTGGCCCAATGCTGCAACAGTACTAGCCACACGGACCTCAATTTTGCCCCATTTTGCCCTTTTTTAGCCTATTTCTGGCCCCGATCAGGCCCCCAATGGCTTGTTTTGACCCCTTGATCTCCAGAATTCATGAAATTGTGTCCCTGGCAGTCCAAAATATCCAAGAAAGTCAAAATTAGAGAAAAATTGGCTCCCAAAAATCAAAATTAGCATTTTTGGATCGATCATTATGAATTGTGATAAACTATTAAAGGGTCTAAAATAAATCCTGGTTTTCAATAAAGAGATGATTAAATAGCCAAGGTCAACCCAGAGAGGTCCTGGATGCCTAGGACAAGGAAAAATAGAGTAACTTCGGCTTTTGGGAGTCAAAATTGACTTTGTTAGATCGATCGGTGCAAATCGTGATCAGATGTCAAAAGTTCTGGAATGAATCCTGATTTTCAATCTAAAGAAGAGTTAAGAATCTATCAAAACTAGGGGCAGCCACAGAAAATCCCGGTCATCCCTGACAGGCCCTCGCCTAATCACAGTAGAATCGGCTTTTTTCTTCGATCGCAACCGTGTATCCACAATAAAGTCCAATTTGTCTCCAGAACTTGTTGGAACACCCCAGAAACCTTTCGATCATCCGTAAGTAGGATTTTCCCTCTCAATATCAGTCACTAGGGCCTATATTGCATCTAAGAAGTTTCTTCAGAGCCCAAGGTCCACCAATCATCTGTGAAGTTTCTGTAAAGTCATTTATGGAGATTTTCTAAGAATCACTTGAGATTTACCTGATTAACATCTGAAATCCACCCAAAATTCACCTGAGAAATATTTGAGATGCACTTGAGGTTCACTCGAGATTCACTTAAGAAGCATCTGAGATTTATTCAAGATTCACTTGAGTAACATCTGACACATCTGAAATCCACCAAAGATTTACTCGAGATTTACCCGAGATTCACCTAAGAAGCATCATAGCAGGGTCGGCCCTTCCCCTTTGGCAAGTAGGCCTAGGCCTAAAGCACCCCAATTATAAAGAAAATTGAGGGCCCCATTGCTTAGTAGTAATATATAGTATATTTCAGCCCAAAAGGCCCAATAATTCAGCCTCTTCCATCTCTTTTCTTAATTTTTTTTAATTTCAAAACATAGTAGCGTGTAAGACACAACTCTACTCTCTCTCTCTCTCTCTCTCTCTCTCTCTCTCTCTCTCTCTCTCTCTACGTTCTAAGAGAAGCATCCTTTGACAGCTTTCTTTAGGGTTTTTTTTTGTTGTTGGTTCAATTATTCAAATCTAAGTTCAAACAGAGTATAGAGCCTCAAACTCTCATGATCTCATCCTGGATGAGTCATCCATGATCCATGGCAGCCCAGTAGCCCACTAATTTTTACCACATGTTTGTATCTCTTTCTCACTCCAAAAAAAGAGTTTCTTGAACTTAAAAACATATCACAATAAACAAATTCATCTTATTATTCTTATAAAAACATTATATTATATCTTTGGCTGTCGCAGCGTGGAGTACCGAGTACTGGGCTTTTCACTTTTGAGATTCTGGCTTTTGAGATATACTGATATATTATATTATATCTTTGGCTTTTGAGATTCTGGTTCATTGATTGCAATGTGGCAAGTTAAGTTTTGATTTTTTTTCTAAACATCATTGCAAATGCTTGATTCTAATAGTATATAAATTATATTGGTATTATATATGCAGTGTTCATACAGAAGTTGTTGGCACCGTGCCACGGGCCGACCCCTTCGGCCTTTACAACTAGCATCACAAGCGATAGCGCAATTGAGGTAATATTTCAGTTTCTCGATGCAAATTTTTTTAATATTTTCACTCCTTCATTGTGATTTGTGAAGAAATAACAAGAATTGAATTGTGATTTGTGTTTAGGAATGAGTGAATTACCTACCTATTATATGGATTAATGAATAATGATTATGGAATTTAGAAGTTAGAACAAATGTTGATAAGTTGTTTATTTATTATTTGTATAGGGTTGTTATTCTCTGTTGCCATGCCTCCTAGGAAATATGCTTCCGGGTCCGAAAAAGAAAAAAAAAACAAAAAGTAGAAGCACTTATTCAATCTCAAGCGGGAGCACTCGATAAATTTTTCAGTAACAAAAAACAAGTAGATAATAAAGTTTCAACTGCAAATTTAGTGAATGAGGAAAATGAAAATCGAGATGGGAATGATAACGAAGAACATGAAGATTTTGCAAATGGTGAAAGTGAACATCGAAATGAGAATTATATTGAAGAACATGATGATTTGGTGAATGATGAAAGCACACCTCGGGATGAGAATTGCAACGAAGAACATGGAGATTTGTTGGGGACTCAATCCGGAGAAGCATTGAATGAAGAATATGCTTCTTCAAACATATATGATCCAATAAATTGGTCTAAGATTGATCAAAAGATGAAGGACTTGTTAGTAGAAAAAGGTCCTATAAGAGATCATGATGTCAATTTTAAATTTCCGAGAGATGAAGGTGATAGACATTTCTCTCCCGTGCATTACATTCAACATTTACCAAATGGAGAGAATAATGACAGAAAATGGCTAGTGTACTCAATTATTGGGGATCTGGTATTTTGCTTTTGTTGCAAATTGTTCAAGAAAGAAGGAAACAAAACACATTTGGCTAACGAAGGAATTAAGGATTGGAAAAATCTTGGTAGAAGGCTTAAATATCATGAAAGAAGTGATGAACACATTACTTGCATGAGCTTGTGGGTGGAATTGGAGATGAGAATGCAAAAAAACCATTGATGAAAGTGCTCAAGAACATATGAACAAAGAGAGAGAATATTGGAGACAAGTATTACTACGGATACTTGTTGTGGGGAAAACACTTGCTAAGAATAATTTAGCATTTCGTGGAGACAATGAGAAGGTTTATCAAGAAAACAATGGCAATTTTTTAAGCCTCATTGAAATGATTGCCGAATTTGACACCGTAATGCAAGAGCATCTTCGACGTATTGAAATGCGTGAGATTCATTATCACTATCTTGGTCACAAAATCCAAAATGAATTGATAGTAATGTTGCCTAATGAGATTAAAGGTACAATTGTTAAAAGGATCAAAGGAGCAAAGTACTTTTCAATTATCCTTGATTGTACTCCGGATGTGAGTCATGAAGAACAAATGTTTCTTGTAGTTCGGTGTGTAGATGTTTTAACGAATCCAATAAAGGTGGAAGAGTTCTTTTTAGAGTTCTTAAAAGTGAATGACACATCGGGGCTTGGACTTTTTAGCAAGCTTAAAGATGTATTAAGCACTCTTCAACTTGACATCGATGATATGAGAGGACAAGGATATGATAATGGATCTAATATGAAGGGAAAACATAAGGGTGTACAAAGTAGGCTACTAGAAATCAATCCTAGAGCATTTTATACGCCATGTGGTTGTCATAGTCTTAACCTTGCACTTTGTGATTTGGCCAACTCTTGTTCAAAAGCTATATCCTTTTTCGGAGTGGTTCAACGAATATATTCAATGTTTTCATCTTCTAGAAAGCGGTGGAAAGTTTTCAAAGATCACGTTGATGGTCTCACTCTTAAGCCATTATCACAAACACGTTCAAAAAGTCGGGTTGAAAGTGTCAAAGCATTAAGGTATCAAGCTCCACAAATAAGAGATGCTTTAGTTCACTTAGCAAGTACCAGTGAGGATCCCAAAACAAAAAGTGAAGCCGAGTCTGTTGCAACACATGAAATTAAGAATTTTGAATTCCTACTTGGCATGGTAATTTGGCATAATCTGTTGTTTGTTGTTAATGTTGTTAGCAAGACCTTGCAAAGTGAAGATATGCATATGGATGTTGCTCTAGATCAATTAAAAGGACTCATTTCCTTTTTAGAAAGTTATAGAGAAACTGGGTTTCAAAAGGCCATGGCTGAAGCGAAAGACGTTGCTAGTACAATGGAGATTGAACCAATATTTCGTGAAAAACGAATAATTCGCAAGAAAAAACAATTTGATGAGAATGTTAGTGAAGAGGCTATACAATCACCTGAAGAAATCTTCCGAGTTAATTACTTCTTATATATAGTTGATCAAGCTCTTTCTTCACTTAAGAGTAGGTTTGAACAATTTCAAGCATACGGAAACTTTTGCCTTTTTGTTTGATTTGGAGAAGTTGAAATCCAGGGATGATGATTCTTTGAAGACTTGTTGTGGCAACCTTGAAAATTTTCTAAAACACGACATGCATTCTGATATTGATGGGAGAGACTTGTTTCTAGAATTGAAGGTATTGAAAGAAGTTCTACCAAAAGAAAGAAAAAAGTCAATCGAAGTGCTTAATTATTTGAAAGCAATGGAAGGTTGTTTCCCAAATACATGGATTTCTTATAGAATATTGTTGACTATACCAGTTATATATAGTTGCTTCTGCAGAAAGAAGCTTCTTAAAGTTGAAATTGATCAAATCATATCTTCGGTCAACCATGTCACAAGAAAGATTGAATGGACTAGCCATGTTATCTATTGAAAAAGATATGATAGAAAAGCTTGATTATACAAGCTTAATTAGTGATTTGCAGCTAAAAACGTGAGGAGGGTGATGTTTTAATGATAGAGTACAATACATATTTTTTGTGGGTAGAACTTAGAAGAGTACAGTAATTTAGCCTTGTTGTAAAGTCAATTGTTCTAAGCTAATTATAAATGCAAGGTTTATTTTTTGTATCACATGTTAGTCAAATTCTTCCTGGTTTGAAACTTTGAACTAATATAAAGAGGGCCCATTTCGGGAAGCTCGCCTAAGGCCACCAACAACTCAAGGTCGGCCCTGCATCAGAGAACTAGCCAAGATTTATCTGAGATTCACCTATGAAGCATCTAAGATCCACCCAAGATTCACCTAAGAAGCATCTAAGATCCACCCAAGATTCACCTAAGAAGCATCTGAGAATTCACCCGAGATTCACCAGAGATTTTCCCAAGAAGAATATGAGATTCACTTGAGAAACATTTGAGATTCACCTGAGTAGCATTTAAGATTCACCCGAACAGCACCTGAGAAACATCTAAGATTCACCCGAGTAGCACCTAAGAAGCATCTAAGATTTACCTGGCTAGCATCTGAGTAGCACCTGAGAAACATCTGAGATTCACCTTAATAACACTTAAGTAGCACCTGAGTAACACCGAAGAAGCACCTAAGTTGTGCCTGTGAAGTTGTGGATATTCATGAGAAGCATCTGTAAAGTTATCTGTGAAGTTTCCTTAAGGACACAGAGTCAACCTATAAAGTTTCCTCAGGACGTAGAGTCCACTTGTAAAATTTTCTAGTCCACCCGAAAAAGCTCAAAGTCAACGCGTGAAGTTTTTCTTAGGGACCTAGAGTCCCTGGACCCAGTGTCCCCTTTTCAAAACAATCATCAAATCTTGGAGTCCCCCTTTCAAAGATTAGTCACAACAATCAAGTCAAGCACCAGCATTACACAAGCCCACTATGAGTGGCAACCCACATCACCAGCTCATACTAGGATCACCAGTACCTTAGAACACGATACAAGGCACAGTGCATATCAATATCTCAATCCATGTAATGCATAGAATCCTATGACATAGGATTTGCTTGACTGTTGTGCATTTACATGTATTTTTGTGCCCCGAACTACGTCCTGGTCTGATTCCCCTTGGGATATGTTGGCAGTTCACGCCGAGCGCGACCAACGCTAGCCCTAGCATCAGCTTTCATGTTTTCTCACATTTTTTCAATGCTTTTGTCTTTATCTTAAATATGAAACCTCCAAAAGCTAGGCCTGTCTCTCTAAGGCTTTGTCACTCGCTTGCGACATGCGTTGCCTTGTAAGTTCATGCCAAAAAAGGGCAAACTAAGACACACCATTTCGTCAGCTATGAGATTAAAGAGGCCGCTAGCTTGCTGGTTCTCGATGATTGAAAAGACATAAAAAGGACTCCCGAAAGTCAATTATATCTCTTGGAATGCTCATGAATCGATAAAAAGGGCAAAAATGCCCTAAAAGCCCAAACTCCAAGATTTGGTCCAAAAGCTCAGAAATCATACTATGTCATACAAAAAGCCCTAGAAAGTGTTTAAAAGAAAATCGGACAAAAATGTCAACTCTTGGAGGCTTCCAGAAGTTCCCGGAACTTCCCAAAGATTCCCAGTACGACAAATCTGGCCTAGATTTTGACCCAAAAATCAAAGCACCGTTGCAATTTTCAAATATTTTGCATACATACTAGGTCAATAACTTTTCAACTGTATATCACACATAATATTTGGACTTAAAATGGATTTATTTTGAATTACCGAAGGTGAAAAAGGCGATCAAATCGGCTTTTAACGCAAACACCGGAAAATTTTCCAAAGTGACCCGACTCCGAACTCTCTTTTTTTTTTTTTTTATATTATGGAAAATAGACCTTAATACCTTTACAACTGTATATACACGCTCAATTTGGAATTCGTATGCATTTTTTGTGAATTTTGAACGAAATAGGGCCTTTTCGCGAGAAACAGTGTCGCCGTGGCTCTGACCTCTTCCGATCCAATTTTGCAAAAAATTTTGCGGTTTAATTTGGAATTAATTGAAATCAAAACGACGTGGTTTTATGTCTGTAGCATGTTTGGACCAATAGGAACACTTTTTAAATCCCAAAATTCCCCGAAATTGACCTATATAAATCCCTTTTGTGCTTCATTTTTAGGGGTGGAACTGAAAAGTATAAGAGAACTTGGGAGACAGAGATGGGAAGAAGACAATGAAAGAAGTGAGTTGGGCAATATTTCAATCAAAAAGTGAGTGTTCAACTTGAGTTCTATCATTAATATTACTTCATACAGTCAGGCTATAAAGAGGGTGCCCTCTCTTTATTAAAGAGAAGGCCTCTGTTTTGGCCGTCGGATCGTGTTTTCATTAATGGCAGTTTTGTCATTTTACAGTTTTTGAACACAATCTGACGGTTAAAACAGATGTCCTCTCTTTAATAAAAAGAGATGGCCATTTTTAAAGAATCTTTGTTACTTCATATTTCCAATCATATATCACCCATATCTACAATTTTTTTTAAGTATTTATGAGTTAAGAGGTTTACTTCTATGTCCAAAGTCACCATATAAAAGAGAAATACCAAACTATTATTCCAATTTACTGGATGTTTTAAAGTTGTTTTGGTTCGGTGTGTTTAATTATTAATTAATTGTGTTACTTACGCAGTTACGTATCATATTTGACTTCCATCCAAATTAGTTCCCAACATCAGTTGCTGTCTGAATGCTGACTTTTATTTTTGCAGGTATACGTCAAGATCACATACAGAACGTGTCAAACAACAATTAGTTATCAAGGATGCAATTACCAATTTTTATTTTCAAAAATGGACACATGCACGTATCCGTTCATTTTCTAGTCATTATTTGGTGATTGGGAGGGTTTATGTTTTAACCGTCGGATCGTATTTAAAAACTGTGAAATGACAGCACTGCCCTTAATGAAAACACGATCTGATGGCTAAAATAGAGGTCCTCTCTTTAATAAAGAGAGGGAGCCCTCTTTAGAGAATCTTTGTTATTGAATCAGTCAGGCTCTAGGGAGGGCGCCCTCTTTTTATTAAAGAGAGGGTTTATGTTTTAACCGTCGGATCGTATTTAAAAACTGTGAAATAACAGCACTGCCCTTAATGAAAACACGATCTGACGGCTAAAATAGAGGTCCTCTCTTTAATAAAGAGAGGGAGCCCTCTTTAGAGAATCTTTGTTATTGAATCAGTCAGGCTCTAGGGAGGGCGTCCTCTTTTTATTAAAGAGAGGGCTTATGTTTTAACCGTCGAATCGTATTTAAAAACTGTGAAATGACAGCACTGCCCTTAATGAAAACACGATCTGACGGCTAAAATAGAGGTCCTCTCTTTAATAAAGAGAGGGAACCCTCTTTAGAGAATCTTTGTATATTGAATCAGTCAGGCTCTAGGGAGGGCGTCCTCTTTTTATTAAAGAGAGGGCTTATGTTTTAACCGTCGAATAGTATTTAAAAACTGTGAAATGACAGCACTGCCCTTAATGAAAACACGATCTGACGGCTAAAATAGAGGTCCTCTCTTTAATAAAGAGAGGGAGCCCTCTTTAGAGAATCTTTGTATATTGAATAATATCAACAACTTCTACGGTATATGTCTTACAAATAATATAATTAGTCGTGTTAATTAGTCATTACTTTATGATTACACAATCAGGTAAATATAATGTCATTGTCAGTGGGTACGGACTTGTTGCTCAACAGTCAACAAGGAGTTAACGGTAAGAGTTGGAGAGCTAATATATATATATATATATACATATACTACTATATATGTGTATATATATATATACTATACGAATTAGGCAAATTTTTCAGAGTGAGACTCTATTAGGCCACGAGATGTAAAAGACTTTGGATTCACTCCGAACATGTTTTGTTGTACACAAAGCTGTGAATTGACCCATTTTAAATGAGTTTCATTTATGTACTAGTCTATGTGTAGTTTTTCATGATAATCGTTCATTCATTCACGGCCTCTTTACTTTTTCTTGTAGACAATTGTCCATCTCTGGGGTCCACTTGAAAGTAGAAAGGAAATGGGCACTTAAATGAAATTCTTCCCAGGACCATGGTCCTATCGTAGTGGTAAAAGTCCATCGTCTTCAATCAAATGATGAGTGTTCAAATTCTCCATCTCATGTATTTAATAAAAATATACATACATATATATATATATATACTATCTTCGTCTTATTTTATGTGTTCATTTTGGGGAATTCAATTATTTAAGGGGACAAAAAGAATCTACACCTGCTTTCCACAATTGTCCATAATCATTGCACTTTCTTTTTTTGCTTTCTTTTGGTGTTGAGTGTAAGGAATGTTAGTTTGGAAAACTAGTTAAAATTTACATACTAATTTAGGAAAGTGGACAACAATTTTGAGACATCCCAAAAAGAAAAGATGGACACATAAAATGGGACAGAGGGAGTATATTATAAGGATAAATTTTAGGGGCACAACACATTCCGCATGACCATAGTAGAGTTTTAAAAGCATGTCCCATGTGCTGTGTAAACGGTGCATAGAACTGTGCTGTATAAGCGGTGCATAGAAAAGTGTGAAAAATTCAAACAGCACAGGGTACAACATATTTAAAGTCCTGTTTTGGAATATATTGTGAAATATATTATGTGTCTAGCATTTTTGATATTTACGTTCTTCCCCACCCCAGAGTTTTTTTTTTTTTTTTTTTTGGGTGCTTTGTGATGTTAACATCAACGGCGGCGACTGCGATTATTGAACCGAATTATATGGTCCTGGTCCAAATTATAATGCGCAAAAAAAAAAATAATAATAAAGTCTTTTCCCCAATAAATATTGTTTTAGTATTAATTGTGGAGTATATATTTGATGCATGTGCACCAACGTGGGTATTTTTTTTATTTTTATTAAAAACTTTTTGGGGCCTCTTCTTAGCACTTGAAGAAACTGTTTATTGATTGTTACTTTTAGGAGTTTTAAACGAGGAATCGAGAAGGGTTTAATTAATCAGTTGTCAAGGGTTTTCCCAGTTTCAGCTTCCGAGTTTCACTTCACAGAAGGTGAGGTTCTTTGAAGAATTAAACTTTTTGAAATTTTGAGTCTTTGGCTCCAAGTTTGAAGTTTTGAGGGTGTTTCTGGTTTTGATGATTCAGCCGAACCTACAAATTTCAAGGTTCTTAAAAACTATTATTATTCATTTCAAGTGGGTGTTTCTTTTCTTTTGAGCACCGTGGTTATGTGAAGTAGCTTAGATTCCAATTGTTTGTTACATTAATAAATAAATGAAAAGGTAATATATATATTATTAGTCAGGGACAAGGGTATGATAATGGGAATTGGTGAGTGTCAAGTTGGAAGACTTGTGAATGATAAATTTGGAAAAACAAAGTAGTTTGAGCAGAGTTTCCGCAGAAGAGCTTTCGGGAGGGTTGATGGAGAAACAGAAAAGCTTCCGTATAGCAGCAAAAGCAATGGAGAGGCAGCTTAGTTTTGGAGGAGGAGGAGAGAAAAAGAGAGGCAAGGAGGACTCATTTCGAGGCGACTCAACACTTCATTTGGCTGCCCGGGCAGGGAATTTGATCAAAATTAAGGAAATCTTAGAGAACGAGGATAGGAATGTTGTGAAGGATTTAGTACCGAAGCAGAACCTGGAAGGAGAGACTGCTCTCTACATTGCCGCGGAGAATGGGTATGCAATGGTTGTTGGAGAGTTTTTGAAACATTTAGACCTTCAAACTGCATCTATTGCTGCCAACAATGGCTATGATCCTTTCCATGTTGCCGCAAAGCACGGTCATCTTGGTAATTTTACGCTTAATTCATTTCTATGTTGTTCTTCATTGTGCTGCTTTGAGACGATGTGTTGTTCCTCTTCTCGCTAAACCACGGTTAATTTTTACTCCTATTTATTTATTTTTTGCAGAGGTACTGAAGGCACTTTTGAATTCTTTCCCCAACTTGGTCATGACCACAGATTCATCGAATTCTACTGCCTTACACACAGCTGCAGCTCAAGGGCACATTGATTCAGTGGATCTGCTTCTAGCAGCTGATTCAAATCTCGCTAAGATAGCCCGAAACAATGGTAAGACTGTTCTCCATTCTGCAGCAAGGATGGGCCACTTGGAAGTGGTCAAATCTCTAGTGAGTAACGATCCGAGTATCGGCTTCAGGACCGATAAGAAAGGTCAAAGTGCCCTTCACATGGCTGTCAAAGGTCAAAATGTGGAGATTGTGCTCGAATTAATTAAACCTGAGCCTGCAGTTTTGTGTTTGGAAGATAACATGGGAAACACAGCTCTGCATATAGCAGCAAAGAAAAGAAGTACTCAGGTACTCTCTCTTTCTTTCTTTTTTTTTTCTTTTTTTTTTTTTTTCTTGGTTCATTGTCTAGGTTCATTACTCAAAGTCTCGCTAAATGCCATTGCAGATTGTACAATGTCTACTATCAGTTGAGGGCATTAACGTAAATGCAGTTAACAAGGCCGGAGAGACTCCCCTTGACATTGCAGAGAAGTTCGGAACTCCAGAACTAATTACCATTCTAAAAGAAGCGGGGGCGACCAATTCCAAAGATCACGTAAAACCCCCAAGCGCGGCAAAGCAACTCAAGCAGACCGTCAGTGACATAAAACACGGCGTCCAATCCCAACTCCACCAAACCCGTCAGACTGGTTTTAGGGTCCGGAAGATTGAAAAGAAGCTAAAGAAGCTCCACATCAGCGGCCTCAACAATGCTATAAACTCAGCCACTGTGGTTGCTGTTCTAATAGCCACTGTTGCTTTTGCAGCCATTTTTACTGTCCCGGGTCAATACGTGGAGGAAAAAACAGATGGCTTTTCTATCGGGCAAGCCCACATAGCAAACGGCGTGGCTTTCTTTATATTTATCGTGTTTGATAGTGTGGCTTTGTTTATCTCACTGGCTGTCGTCGTAGTACAGACTTCTTTGGTGGTGATAGAACAGAAAGCGAAAAGGCAACTCGTGTTTGTGATAAACAAGCTCATGTGGTTGGCTTGTCTATTTATCTCAATTGCCTTCGTTTCTCTAACGTATATAGTGGTGGGGTCGAAACAGAGATGGCTAGCTGTGTATGCAGCAGTGATTGGTGGTTCAATCATGTTGACTACAATTGGGTCGATGTGCTATTTTGTTATCAAGCATAGGATGGAGGAGAAGAAGCTGAGGAATATAAGGAGAGCTGAGACATTGTGCCGTTCTTTATCAATGTCTATGCATGCAGATCCTGAGATTTTGAGCGAAAATTATAAAAGAATGTATGCGCTTTAACTTTTAAGTTTAAGAGCAGCCTGGAATACAGAACAGAATCAAGGAAAAAAATAATAATAATTTAAAAATTGATTAGTCTCGCAAAATTTAGTTTTGACCTTTTAACATTGCAAAGGTGAAGAAGCAATCCAAATTTCAGACTGGATATCTTCCTCCTGCTGAAATTCTTATAGCATTATTGTTGCGATGCGAGGGGATTCAGATTATTGTTGCAACGGACCCCACAGTGCCACTAGGAGAGAGATAGAGTGTGTTAGTAAGTGTTAGTAAGATTTGTTTGTGCGTCAAATATTATCCTTATTTTTTTTTTTATTATTATTATTATTATTTTTTTACATATGTGACAAAAATCTTCATCGCAGTCTCTCGCTCATAAGTCATAGTATTATCCTAACCCAACTTGCTTGTATCTATGAAAATGAAAATGATGCCAGAAGCACTACCCAATCCTGTTTACATCTATCTGTGCCTCTCAATCAATATCCAGTGTAAAATGTAGCATCTGCCTATGGTTCAATCATGTTGATAAGTTGTTTTCTCGGTGGAGCATCTGCCTCACACATTGACCAACAAAATCACTTCCTTATTATTTCCCGGGTGTCTTCACTCCACCAGCAGGTATGGAATTCTTCATGGTTGGTGTGCTGAGACATCTATGAATTGATCAGGTCTGCTGGTGGGATCTACACAAAACACTAACGCAAACCCATAAGAAGCAACCCGTTTCTCATGCTTTAAAAGCAAGTAGAGCTCGTTTGGGTTAGCCGAAGTGGTGGTTTTTTAAGTGACGTAAATATTAAGTTGTTTGGTGTTTGAGTTAGCTAAAATATTTCATCACTTACAAAGAAAGAGTGCATGGCAAAGAATTTTTTGTATAAACAAACCAAAAATGAAATAAATATTTTTCAACCTCATTAAAATTTTAGGTCGTGCAGGGCATTTTTGTCTTTTAACAAATTAATAGTGAAATTAAGTGATTATTTGAAAAACTAGATGCTTTTTCAGCTTAATTTTTCAGTTGAACAGATTTGTTTAAGTGCTGAAATTTTTAACTAACCCAAATACTTTCCATTTTACAAAATAGTCACTTTTTTTTTTCTCGAAATCTGCAATTCATCACTTAATTTTAAATTTTCACCTAACCCAAACGGGCTCTTAGTAGTTTAGGGCATATCAATTTCATTTAGGGCATAACTGAACAAGGAAGCACCGACACTTCTAGGAAGGTAACGTGTCGCGTGTCGTGTCTAACACACGGACACGACACTTCAATGACACTTTTTCTGCAGTGTTGATGTGCATTCATTGTAAGATTTTGTTGTATCGACTTGCCCGTGTCGTGTCGTATCCTGTCGATGTGTCCGTATCCGTGCTTCATAGCTTAAGACATAAAAATCAAGAAGAAAGAACAAAAAAAAATTAACCCAAAAAAGACCTAATTAAGGACCCAACCAACATAAAATCCAAAGTCAAACCAATGAAGTCCGAAGACACGAGCCAACTGTGGTGTGATATAAAATTGACAAGCCCCAATTTGCTTTTAAAGGGAACTCTGGGTGTATATTAAAAAAAAAAAATTATTAAAATTTAAAGAGAAGATGGTAAAGAGCAAAAAAGTGTTGTAAATAGCCTCACCCTTATACTATCCAATGGAAAAGTAGTGTCCACTCTGATGCGAGAGTGGAAGCATTGCCAGCTATTGGGTCTGATCACAGTCCCTTTATAGTCTTCTCTATAATAACCCTCCTTGTCCCAAAGTCAATTATAAAATTTTAAACTTTAGGCTTTTTGGGGTTGATGATCAGGAATGTGAAGGGAAAATTGACCAAGTGTGGTTTGTGCTAACCATTTACGTTCTGCTATATGAACAAATATGTCTTTTGGGCCAATCTAGTAGGTTCTGCCATTACTAAACAGGAATATGATGCAATTGTTAATCAGATCAAAATCCTTCTGGATAAAAGAAAGAAAAAAATTAATTTTGGAGCCCAAAGGTCAAGAATCAAATTGTTAACAGTATAGGGGGAGGGGACAAATTCGAAAATTTTTCATGCTGCAATCATCCAAAGAAGAAACAGGAACAAAATTTCTAAAAGGCTGCTCAACCGAAATGAGGAATGGACTGATGATGCCAAAGCAAATAAAAGACCTTATCTAAACAGCACTTTATCAATCTCTAAACTTCTTCTGAAGGAAAAATAAATTTTCTTTGCTAAGGCTACTTACTACTGACTGGATATATATCCCTCTTTAAATATCCCTAGCTAGGGAACCTTTTAAAGATCTTAATAAAAAAAATAAAAAATAAATAAATAAAATAAAAATTGGATAATTTCTGGTGGAATGCTGCCGATGGTGCTAAAAAGACGCACTACTACTACTACTATAACTCTTAAGAAGCATCACGCATGGAGGTCTCTGGGGTTTAGGGACCTTGAATGTATGTATTCTGCCCTCTTGGCCAAACAGGCTTGGGAGGCTCAACCATTACCTCAAGCTTTGTGGTTACAATGTATATATGAAGCAATTAACCACCAATGTTGAGTTGACTGCAACTCACACTCTACACAGCTATACATACTTACAGATAATCCATACTTTTAAAGACTACAAAATCAACGGAGTTTCAGACGTTCTTTATTGGGCCAAGTTCGATAGAATGGAAAAATCAAATTCAGGAGAAAGTTGATCAGAAAATTCAGATTCATAAAGGATTCCCAGATTAGGAGAGACACCTGCATCTTAAAAAACCTTGCTTCCTAGAAAAAGAAAATAAAGTGAAAAGAAAATGTATTGTCACTTCCACGTAAATGTGTAAAATGGAGAGAGAATCTAAAGTTCCATTTCATTGTGCCATGTACTTGTTCTTCAGTATTTTTTTTTAAATAAAAAAAATTAATCAGACTTGTACTTCAGTATTAACATTCTTCACAGTCATCTCAAGACCTCTCTATCAATGATCTCCAAGTAATCCATGACCAAAGGAATGATCACTTCTACAGTGAAGATTGGCTTACAGATTTCTTCCATCTTCCCAGCTTCTCCCTTCCCTGAGAAGGGGGAAAAAAAATAAATAAATAAATAAAATCGTTCTGATCAGAAGCCATCAAAAAATGTGATTTCTTCATATGAAGAGTTTTAACTCATTGGCAAATTTAAATTCTACTTGGACGGTATAGGGTGTACATTGAGTTCAGGCCCACTGTCCAGCGTGACCTGCACAAAGTAACTCATCGCAAATGCAACCTCTTAAACTAGTAAACCTAAGGGTGTGTTTGGAATGACAATTTTGGAATGCTTTGTAGCAAATTGCAATTACATTATCCTCTTCATTATAAACCTATTTTAAAGAAAGCTGCATTCTAATACAACTTTCACTTTTCACAAAAGCAATTTTTACTTGCTTCTGCTTTTAAGCTGGAGATGATATTTTACACACCGAGGACATTAGCTGGGGGTTGACGGAACCACGGGACCCTAAACTTCTGTAGCAAATAACTCTTTCTATAATGTTTCTATCTCCACTCTGTCCCTCTTTGGGATTTTGTTCTCACTTTGTGTACCAAAATATATCAATATTGATACATGTATTATGAGGGGGAAAAAAAAAAGTCGGTATCATACCAGAAGGAGCATAAGCATTGGCACCTATCTATACTATATATAAGTGCACCGATGCCCTTAAGTGTTTTAAACTTTTATCAATCGGTGCACTTTTACTTAATTGATTTTTCTTAGAGTGTTACCAAGTTTAATATACCACTTTTTTTTTGTCCGTCCAACGAGAGTCCCACTTTTTTTTTTTATCACGTTTCATCTCTTATGCACTGCTTATAATATATAAATATATATACATATTATATAAAACTTCAGTTTCTTGGGCTAAGTATCTTCTAAGCTACTAGGACTCATTACACTTGATTGGTTGGTTTTTTCTTTGTTTTTTTGGGAGTCAGGTTTATTATGGGACTCTTCCGGCCAATCTATTGACTTAGTTTACCTGTGGTTTTTTGGTCACGTTAAATTGTTTCTTTTTTTTTTTGGGTGGACTATACAACAATAAATATTTACTAAGAATTATACAACTCCAACAAAACTAAAACTCCCAAACACAACCCATCCACTTACTTTCACTTAAAGTGATTTTCTTTAGAGTTTTAATAAGTTTAATATGCCCCTTTTTTTTTTCTTTTTTTTCTTTTTTGAGAGGGGTGTATATCCATGAGAGTCCTACGTTTTTTATTGCATTACTTTCATTTTTAATTTTAAACTTGATCTGCTCCGCTTCATAATTATCACTCCTATATATATATATATATATTTATTTATGTTGTTTCACAAGAATACAACTTCCACGTGCAAATAGTTATCAATTTCCATTGATACAAGACTCCTAATCCAACTTCAATATATATATACCAACACTCTTCTCAAAAAAAAAAAAACATATAAGTACAGCTATGCTTCTTTAATAATTTAGTTAAAATAGAATACATTTTTAATTGATTGAGAATCCTAATAAGGGTCAAACCCCTTAACGTTAAACTGAAAAAAAGGCTCCTATATTCTTAAACTAAGTTTTCTTTCTTAAACTTTCTTTTTTTTTTCCCTAATAACTGAAATTGGTACTTTATTTTTATTCAGTAAAGGCTCCTAAATTTAGTTTTTTTTTTCCTGTGGACTCTTGTGGTTTAGGAATCCTAAACGGAAACTAAGGCTTTTACTATTATTATTATTATTATTATTATTATTATTATTATTATTTAGAGTAATGTTATGCTTCCCAAATTTGAATTCCAAATTAAAGTCTTAAATGCTTTGTTAGTTGTACAACATGCACATGTTGTCACATCATGCGGTACAAATGTTAAAACCATTTCAGAATCAAATTTGAGATTCAAATTTAGAAAGAGTAATCCTATGCTTCCTCTTTTTGTATCCTCAATGTCGTTCCCTAGGCAAGTGGCAATAAAGTATTACTCTATAAGTATTATTCTTGGTTCACGTACCTATCGACAATTTTTTTCTTCGTATTTTCGTTCTTCTTCTTCTTCTTCTTCTTCTTCTTCTTCTTCTTCTTCTTCCCTCTAGTAGACTCCATTGAATAGCAATACATCATAATCTTAGGTCCCATTAATTTGATAAAATTGGAAATTATTATTGACAATTGAAGCTACTTCAATTGAATAAATAAGTAATTGATTTACCCATATTAGAGTACACTAAGGAAATACTTGAATAATATTTTGGTATTTATAATTTGATTCTATTGTTTACTATAACGTGATTTAATTGTACGCTATGATTAGAATGAATTTTGTTATTTACTTTAGCAATATGCTATTATTGAATTTGATAATTAACAAGATATTACTTCGAAGATTTTGTTTCTCTCTTTTATCGATTGATTTTTTTGTGTAGTCTTTAATCATTGTTAATAAAATTCAAAAAAATAAAAATTACTATTATACTTATTTAAAGATTAAAATTACATCATTCATCTTAGAATAATAACAATTTAATTGACCATAATATCTCACGTATTTATATTGCTTGAGCATAATATTACAATATCTTTCCTCAAAAAAATATATTACAATACTTATTTTGTTAATTATTATTGAACAAGAATCTTAAAATATCTAATCATTTTCTAACACTAATACATAGTCTAATAAAAAATGTCAATTTTGAATTTGAGATGAACTAATAATTCTTCTAAACTGTACACTATATAAAGATTGCCGTTCACAAATAAGTTTTATTTCTTGATGATTACTCATCGCAATATTCTTCTGATGATTGGAAAAAATGTATATGATTTGGATTTAGATAAAAAATAATAAAGATTAGCTACTATAATTGATTTTTAATTATACTTGATATCTGATCAAAAATAAAAACTGTACTTAATATCTGATAAATGTGTAGGTTATCAATTGTTTTATAATTATATTAACTAGCCTATTGTATCTTATCTATTATACTTCTCTTTTTTTTCTATTTTTTCTTTTTTTTTTTTTTTTTGTTTTACATATATACATATATAACCACATCCGAGGATGTTAATTTAAAACTAAAAATAAAAGCTGAAATGATCAAGAAAACTAATATGATACAATTAAGCATTTAATCAAAGAGTCACCAGATTTATGGGAAATGACTTACGTTGTGTGAACGGTATTGTTAATAAATATACTTAACTTCAAACACATTTTTACATAGTTTTATTCTACATGAGATACAAATTTAGAAGCAATGTTTTGTATTATTAACATGTCTTAATAATTACTATACATGGTTGTAAAAGAAAATGTGAAAACATTAGATTGTGTACAAAGATACTTTTGCATCTTTTTGTAGTTTAATAAACATTGTGTGAATCTATGAAATTTACAAATTATACTCTAGTATAATTAGATAGACAACAATATGTTATATAAATATTCATCTAGGATGGTTATAATCAAAAAATAATGGAAACATATTAATTTAATTAGATGGGTATTAACTATTTTCAACACTACTATAAGTTTAAAACAACTCTAATTTTAATAGGAACATACCACTAATTACGTGGCATAGAATTTTACATGTTAAATGTAGGCCTAATTACACTTTACACACCCATACTATACGAGAGCATGTTTGTCCACCCCCATTTTGCTCACCCAGGCCTCCACTAGGAGACGTGTGTCATTCCAGTAATTATGTTGACAATAGAGAGGTAAAATAGGAATAGAATGGGACACATGTCACCCAGTGAGCAAAATTGAGTGAGCAAAAATGTTCTCATATTATTACCCTTGTTTTCAATTGGATACATGTATTTGTTTTATTCAATTCAACCCTTAAACTTTAAGAATTTATTCAATAAGACCAAAAATCTGACGTTGTTGGCTTAAACTAACGAAAATTGTGACGTAAGTTGCGCGTGATAGTTAATTGTCACATAATTGGTTAAGACAAACAAAGGAGTGTGTGAAGGGCGCGAAAATCACATTTGATTAGACCCAAAATTGCATGCAATCAGATCACCCAAAATCGCATGCTATCAGATCCAAAATCACATTCAATTAGACCCAAAAATTGCATCATTTTCGCGCCCTTCACACACTCCTTCGTTTGTCTTAACCAATTATGTGACAATTAAACATCACGCGCAACTTACGTTACAATTTCTGTTAGTTTAAGCCAACTTCATCAGATTTTGGGTCTGATTGAATAAAATCTTGAAGTTCAATGATTCAATTCAACATAAAAATGTACATGTATATCTAGGGGTGGACACGAGCCGAGCCCAGCTTGCTCACGAGCTTTTTCACGAGCTCACGAGCTTACTCACGAGCTCAAATGAGCCGAACTTTCAAGTGATCACGAGCTTTCTCGTGAGCTTTTTAACGAGCTTTGTCGAGCGCCCTTTAAAACTATATAGTTTAATGATAAATCAGTCATTTATCAAGCCTATTTACGAGGTTTGTCATATTTTCTCTAAAATTATATAGTTTTATAATAAATAAATATACAAAAGTCACTATACAAGCTCTTTATCAAACCTATTAACGAGCTTTTTCACGAGCCTTAATCGATCTTGTTCACGAACTCAAATGAGCGAGCCGAGCCTAGCCTTTATCGAGCCAAACTTCAAGCTCTTGTTGAATATAGTATAAGGGAATAAAGTGTAATTAGGCCTATAAACATAGCGAATGATAATGAATACAAGAATAAATTAACAAACTTTACATAGAACTTAAATTAGAAAAACAGAAAAATAAACACAGATTCACTGAGAGAGCAACATAACATTAACATCTAACCCAATTAAATATTTGGATTAATTATAGATACACCCCTATACTTAGCCCGTTTTTTTTACTTTGCCCCATGTACTTCAAATCGTGACACTAATACCCCCTCTACTTTGGACTAAAGTGAAATAATTAACAATTTTGTTAAAACTAATGGGCAAAAGCCATGTTTGGCAAAAACTTCCGGAGATTATTAATAATTATGAACTCCAGAAACTAAAATAAATCATTTAGCACAATAGTCTCTGTATTAAATTATTAATTATAGTGGGCCAAAAGCTACATTGGACAATTTATACCAATCCTAAATTTTCGTAATTTTAATGTATAAGAAAAAGAAGCTACAAGAGGGCAAAAACTGAAAATGTGCTCACCATAGAGGGTCAAAGTGGCAAATACTCCACTAAACAAGCTCATGTTTCATTAATTTTAACGGAATTGCTATCGGTTTCACTTTGGTCCAAAGTACAAGGAGTATTAGTGACACGATTTGAAGTACATAAAATGGGCTAAGTACAGGGGTGCATCTATAATTAACCCTAAATGTTTCAAAAAGTAAATATCAACACAAGAAAAATGTGGCCTAATGAATGCAGTAAAGAAAAGTAATTCCATTAGATAAGAATACTAACTCTGGAATTTAGACAACAAATTTTCTAATAATTAAGTTCTATGTTTTATTTTCTTTAAAAAAAAATTAATAATAATTTGTGGGAACTCAAAGGGAGTTGGCAGAAAAAAAATTAATGAAAGTAAAAGATGTTATTACACACCATGAGATAAAAATGTGAAATATTCTAATGAGCTCAGAGTCGGTATTTTTTAAAATATAAGAAAGTGTAAAGCTATTAAGTTAGCTCACTTATACTTTTTTATACTTAACTTTTGAAGTGCAATATTTATCTTGTAATATTTATAGTACCATCATATATATATATATATATATATTTAAAGAAAATGAATTGTAGTAGAAAGTACAAAATTAAAAAGTATTCGAAAAGGTCGCAAATAATTATTATTGACTAACCATATAGCTTCATTTTTCTTTGTAGGTGTAATTGAGTTTGGCATGCATGGAACTAACTGAGCTAAAAGTAATAGCCGTAGGATTTTTCAGAAAGTGTGACTTAATGGACAGTAGAAGAAGAACATGTAATACAAACTAAAAAATTTTTTAAGAGGAAATAGAGGTGAGAAGAGACGAAAAAAGGGTGGCTTTCAATGGAGGTTCGAAGAGGCAGGGAGGGCGGAGCTAAGGGTCAGGGTGGGCCTAGGCTCCCCCTGAAATTTTGGAAATTACAGTTTTACTTTGAGATTTTTTTAGCATTTTACGTTTAGGCCCCCCCCAACTTATATTTAGCCCCCCCCCTCAACTCATGTTTAGGCCCCCAAAGGGGCCCAAGGCTCAATTTAGTGTCAACAACTACATATATATTGATATACATGTATATTTCTACATATATATATTGATATACATGTATATACAACTCAAAAGCAAAGACCCATGGATTTTTGAAAATTACACTTTTAGTGTAAGAATTTTATGAGTTTTAGAAATAGACCCCTAAAATTTTGAAAGACACCATACAATATTTACACGTCACAAAATAGACTCATATTATAAGTAGATCCCAAAAAAATTACCAATTATGTATAAGTAAACCCTAAAAAATCGCCAATTATATATAAGTAGACCCCAAAAAAATTGCCTCAGGGGCACTGCCCCCAAACCCCCTTGTAGCTTAGGCCCCCGCTGGCCAAAATTTCTGGCTTCGCCCCTGGGAAAAGGTGCATGATACTAAGTTTTTTTGTAAACGGTTGGTGGAAAGAAAAGGGGAGGACTTCAAAGAGACATACAAAACTAGAACTCTATTCTTTAAGAATAAAGAGTAAAATAGATGACTAAAAAAGTGAAACTTTATGGGGTGGGAAGATGAACATAAAATTAGGACTATAATGTTTCTCATTAGAACAATCATAGAAGACATCAAATTACAACTAAATTAAGAAGGGAAATAAATATAGAAAAAAAATAAAACTAGAAAACTACAAGCGTAGAATGTAAAAGAAAATAAAGAGGACACATCCACGTTCAACGCACGTGCGGTATAATTAGTATATACAAATACTACATATATACACCTGCCATGATGTAAATATTCAAAGAAACCAAAATTCATTGAGTAAACTTCTCCCTTTAATTGTTAAGATCAATGTATATCTATGATTTTAGAATTGAATGTTTCATAGCATATCCGTTTTGAGGAGAGGTAATGAAGGGGCATTACCATTCATTTTCCAATGGTGAAGTTTCGTAATCTGATTAACTGTTATTTATGTTATTTTGCTAGCTCGGGTGGTATGTGCTTCAAGCGAGCACAGGGGAATCTATGAGGCTACTTTGCATCTGGTAGTATGTTCACCGATTATCTTCTTTTGTTTTTTCTTAAATAGATAGATAGAAGTTATCGAGTGCTCTTTGAGCACCAGCCTAATCCTACCTCACAGGCAAAGTTCAAAGCAAATTAAGGCTTTGTTTGGTTCATGGATTTAGTGAGGGAAGGGAAGGGAAAGGAAAGGAAAACACTTCTCTTTGTTTGGTTACAAAGGAAAAAGAGTGAATAAAATACACATAGTGAGAAATAAATTAAAAAAAAATTTTGAATTTTGTGTCAAGGGAACTAGTTCTCCTTCTCTAAATACGCAAACAAAACAAAGCCTAAAAGAAAATTGACATAATTTCAGTAGGGAGGTGAGCAATGTAGGCAAAATGATTTTGGGAATTTGCTAGGGGGTATATTGATACCTCTTACCAGGGTTACAGATATGGGGCCAAGTGAGCTCCCTGTATTTCACACAGCTATGTTGGCAAAATAGTTTTGGAAATATGCCCATTACGAGTTGAATTTCATGGAGGCGGGTAGTGGGGATAAGTGAGCGAGGGCGATTTGTGGAGAGAATGGTGCAAAGGCTGTACTGCTGATAATGAGCATCTCATGTTAAATATAAGGACTCATAGAGAGAGTTGTGTTCTAACTTGTGCATACAGGTCCAACACAAAACACTCGCAGGTACTCCATGACTCGTATTCGCTTCTACATTAATAAATCAGGATAAGAGCAGCCCTGCTTAGAGAAATATAAAAAATAGTGTGAAGGAAATAAGAATACATTACATACGCATGCAAAAGATGCACTCGTTGACTTAATATCAAAGACATTTTTTTAATATTTGATTTGACCAACAACTATCGCCATGTGCATTTCCGTCATATTATGCATTGGGCATTGCAACTCGTGAGAGTAAACTCATACTTGTCATCTCAAGATTCAAGTGTGGAAAAACCCAAACCCCGCAACAATAGAGGTTGAAAATTTGAGAACATGTTCTTATACAAGGAATTAATGTTTTTCCTGCTAAATACATGAACCGATTACTCATATACTAATCTGATAAAATGAATGAACAATTTACATACCTTGCGGGGTCCAATCGCCAACTCATTTTCGACAACTGATATTGCTTTCAACCCCATAGGGTGCAGCACCTCTTCATAACTACGCAATTAAATTAACTAAGTCGCGTAGAAATAAACACATCACTTTTTGAAAGAAACGAAATATACTGAAGGTAGAGAATTACTCAGCAACAGATACTTTATATGGGGGTCCACCAACGTGATCGCTAATCTGCCACCAGAAGATAACGTCAACAAACGTTAGAAATCTATTAGGCACGAGTATTGTAGAGCTCCACTCTCGCAATTTTGAGTCATTGTGATTACGAGTTGTTCTCATTATTTTTCAGAGCTCTTCATATGAATAGAGAACATCCTCCAAGTTTAACAATAAGGATTATTAAGTTCACTGTCAATATAAAGGAGAATGAGTAGAATTTTCCATCTCAGGAACGTAAGTAATACTAACATATCATGACCAAGGACATCATAGATTTGAAAAGATTCATTTGTGAGAGTGTTGAAATTAAGAGTTTATTATGGGTTTTTACTCTAATATTTGTGGGTCACGTTGACCAATCTTTATTGTCTTTTATTTCTTTTATTCTCTTTCCTTCTCTCAATTATTCTTGTAACCTATATATATTAGAGATGTAAATAATATCTTTTATCTTTTCCATAATTCTATTTGGTATCAGAGCCTAAAACACATAACCCTAACCCTAACCCCTTCACCACACTTCACCGTACCACCCACCACCTCCACTCTTCCTGTGCCACCTCTACCACCCTCACCTGACCCTTGCCGGAACCCCCAACCTCAATCGCAACCCCCTTCGAGACCCCAGCCCTAGTAGCCAAGACACAGAGCCACTCTCAGCTCTATCGCAGCCAAGTTTTGTTTGCCCTTTTTTTTTGGGCCTGTTCTTCGTGATGTACTAGAGCCTATGCGTGCTCTTAGTCGTTTGTTTGGGTGAGCCGAGTGTCCGGCTGAGTTTGTTCTCCTTCTTCCCAGTCCCCAGATCAATTTTGTTTATCCTTGAGTTGTTCTACACTCAGTTCTTTTTTAGCGTGCTTCTATGGCTAAGGAGACTGGTAAGGATGTCGTTGTTACTACGGTTTCTCGTTCGGAACCCTCACTTTCTCATACTACACTGGCTTTACGTGTTACCTGTGTACTGTTAACTAGGAAGAATTTTCATGCCTGGACTAATTTTCTTCGCCTCTTCCTTAGAGGCAAACGCAAGATTGGGTGGTTACTTGGCAAGGAAAAATCACCAGGAAAATCTGATTCTAAATATGAAGAATGGTACACTGACAATTGCATTATTCTGGAATGGATGTTTAACTCAATGGAGGAGCGGGTCTACAACATATTCATGTACCACCGCAATGTTTTTGACCTTTGGACTGCCCTGAACAAAATGTATGCTCATGCTCGCAGTGATTCCCGTATTTTTTAGCTCTATCATGATATCTCACATGCTTCTCAAGCCACTTTGGAACTTTCTGTTACAGATTATTTTGCGTACCTGCAGACTCGCTGGGAGGAGCTCTCTCAGTATGAGCCTATTACCGACTTTCATAATGATGGTGCTGTTGAGACCAAGCTCCTTGATCGTCGTCACGCCTACTAGTTTTTTATGGGCTCCAAGCCCGAGTTTGAGAACCTTCGCACCCAGATTCTTAATATTGTCCCCTTACCCTCTTTATTTGAGGCCTTTGCTACCATGGATGGCGATGAGCGACGTCGTCGCATTGTTTCTATATCTCCTATGATTGGTCCTCTTCCGTCTGTTCCTGACCAAATGGCTTTTGCTGCTCCTTCGGGTCCCCGTCCCACCGGCTCGCGTTTTTTCTGTCACCATTGTCACAAACCTGGCCATACCATTGATCGTTGTCTTGATCTTCATCCTGAGTTGAAGCAGCAATTTGCTAAGAGTTGATCTCCCGCTGGTCGTGGGAGAGGTGCCTTCGTACTGGTGTTGTGGTTGCAGTCACCTCCCGGTTACCTTTTTGGACAGCTTTAGTCATAGATTGTCCAGTTGCAGTCTCACTTTGGCCTGGAGTCATCCTCTTCTTCTTTTGGACCCACCGCTGCTGTTGCCACAGGTAATCCTACTGCTCTTCATGGTAAGTCCACTCACCCCACAAGGATTCTGGATTCTGGATTCTGGTGCCAATAATCTTATGACTAGTGAGTCCTCTGTTTTTATTTCTCCTTTTACCTCTATTCATCAGTCGATCTGTATTGCTGATGGATCTTTTGTCCCTGTACATAGTCAAGGTGACGTTTATAAGACCCCCAATATTACCCTTTCCTCTGTCCACTATGTTTCCAACTTTGTCTATAATCATCTTTCAGTTAATCGTCTCGTCAAAGATCATAATTGTATTGTTGTGTTCTTACCTGATTGTTGCTATTTGTAGGACCTGACTTCAAAGAAGATTTTTGATAGGGGCATGAGCGTGACGGTCTATACTACTTTGGGCCTCCTTCGTGTTCTCGGATGCAAGCTACTTGTTTATTTGTTTCTATTAATTTTGTCTTACGAACTTCTAATAACTATGTTTTTAGCCTTAAGACTTTAGATTTGTGGCATGCTCGTCTAGGCCATGCAAGTTCAATACTTGTGTTGGTTATTTCCTCCTTTGAATAAAGCTTGCAAGGATTTCCATTTTAATTGTGTGGTTTGTGAATTGTCCAAACATACTCGCACTTCTTATATTCCGCGCATGCATAGGGCACCCAGTGCCTTTGATCTCATTCACTCAGATGTTTGGGGCCCCTGTCCTGTCACGGCCATGTCACAGCACTGTTACTATGTCACGTTTATTGATGATTACATTCGTTGTACTTGCACTTGCCTTATGAAGAAAAAATTTGAAGTTTTTACGCACTTTAGAAATTTACTTCAAATGATTAAAACTCAATTTCATACTATTGTACGTAATATACAGTCAAATAATGGTCGCGAGTATATCACTGATAATTCTAGGGTTGTCCTTAACAAAGAGGGAATTCTCCAACAACTTACCTGTCCCTACACCCCTGAACAGAATGGTGTGGCGAAACGTAAAAACCGACACATTATGTCTGTGGTGAGATGCCTCTTGTGTGGTATGAATGTTCCTAAATATTTTTGGCGTATGGCCGTTCTTACTGTCACTTATCTTATTAGTCGTACTCCCAGTCGTGTCCTTGAAGGAAAGGCACCTCTTCATTGTCTTAAGCCTGATGTCACTCTTTTCTTATTTTACCACGTGTGTTTGGATGTACTTGTTTTGTTCAAAATAGGAGTCCTACTCGGACAAAAAACTTGATGGTAAGGCCGTTCGTTGTGTTTTCTTGGGATACTCATCCATGTAAAAGGGGTATCGATGTTATGATCCTATTACTCGTCACTTATATCATGCTTTGGATGTTACTTTTCGAGAAACTGTCCCTTTTTTTCCAGGTCTTTCTCCTTCGACAGGGCAGGCACTAGTGGAGCCAATTGTGGCCGATGAATCTATTCTACCCCGACCTGTTCCTATTCTATACTCCACTGGTGACTCCCTGCCTCCGGTTATCACTGGTGACCCCTTGCAGGTTTATTCTCGCCGCCCACGCCCCTCTGATCCCCTGCCAACGTCTTCTCCGGATTCTGGTAGCTATTCTCTTTTATCCCCTGTTGTTGCTCCTGACACTGTTTCTCCCCGTTATCCTACTCGTGTTCGTCGTGCCCCGCTCATTTTCTGTTATCTGATAGTACTAACCATCCCAATTCTAAGTATGTTTCCTATCAAGGTTTGTCTCCTTCTTATCAGTCGTTTCTTAGTCATGTGGATTCAGCTTCTATTCCTCGATCTGTTCATGAGTCTCTTCAGAATCCTAAGTGGGTGGCAGCTATGAACGCAAAAAAGGATGCTCTTCAGGGTAATCAGACTTGGGAACTTATTCCTCTTTCCACGGGTGAGCGCACGAGTGGATGTAAATGCGTTTTTAGCCTGAAGTATTTGGCTGATGGGGCTATTGATCTCTATAAGGCTCGTTTGGCTGCTAAGGGGTTTACTCAGATTCTTGGTAAAGACTTTGGTGCCACTTTTGCTCCTGTAGCCAAGTTAACTATTGTTCGTCTCCTGGTCTCTTTAGCAGCTTCTTTTTCATGGCCCCTTCATCAACTCGATGTTAAGAATGCCTTTCTTAATCTCTGAGACTATTGATATGGATCCCCCACCTGGTTTTCGGGCTCAGGGGGGAGTGTTATGGGTAGGTCTGTCGCCTCCGCAAGTCTCTCTGTTGCCTAAAGCAATCTTCTCGTGCTTGATTTAGTCGCTGCAGTGATGTCGTCCTCGATATGGGGTTTATTCGGTCCCATTCAGATCATACGTGTTTTATTCGTCGCCAATCTCAGGGAAGGTGTATTATTGTCCCAGTGTATGTGGATGATATTATTATTACTGGCAATGATGCATCTGGTATTGCTCAAGTGAAGTGGTATCTTGGTACATCATTTGATGTTAAGGATTTGGGACCTTTTTGTTACTTTCTTGGCATTGAGGTTGCTAGGTCTCGCTAGGGTATTTCTTTGTCTCAAAAAAAGTACTCTCTTGATCTTCTTCAGGACACAGGAATGCTTGGGTGTCAGCCTACCTCCTCACCTATGGATCCAAACCTTAAGTTAACTTCAGAAATGGGAGACTTGTATCAGCGTCTTGTGGATCGACTCATCTATCTGACGAACACAAGACCAGATCTTACTTTTGCGGTCAGTGTTGTGAGCCAATTTATACACTCACCGTGTTCTTCTCATTTGGATGTTGTTTATCATATCCTTCGGTATCTGAAGACTTGTCCTGGTTTTGGGTTATTCTTTAAAGCAGGCAAACAGCCAAGATTCTCCTGCTTTACAGATGCAGATTATGCAGGCTCTAGGAGTGACAGGCGCTCTACCTCTAGTTTTTGTACGTTTTAAGGTAGTCATCTTATATCTTGGAAGAGTAAGAAGCAAGCTGTTGTTTCACATTCTTCTGCTGAAGCTGAGTATCGTGCCATGGCTCAGGGCACGTGTGAACTTTTATGGCTTCGATCTCTTCTAAGTCAGTTGGGTTTCCCAGTAGCAGGATCATCCACCTTGTTTTGTGATAATAAGTCTGCCATTATGATGTCTTCTGATTCTGTTCTCCATGAGAAAACTAAGCATGTGGAGGTGGACATCCACTTTATTCGGGAGAAAGTTCAATCTGGTGTTATAGTAAAGTTTTGTTCCCTCATCTAATCAAACTACTGATATGTTTACCAAGTCTGTTGGTCCAACTCTTCTCCAATCGTCTCTTAGCAAGCTTGGGCTCGTCGATGTCTTTGCTCCAGCTTGAGGGAGAGTGTTGCAATTAAGAGTTTTTTATGGGTTTTTATTCTAATATTAGTGGGTCATGTTGACCAATCTTTATTGTCTTTTATTTCTTTTATTCTCTTTTCTTGTCTCAATTATTCTTGTAACCTATATATATTAGAGATGTAAATAATATTTTATATCTTTTCCATAATTCTATCGAGAGGAATAACTAAATAGAGAGGAAATTAGAGAACATTAGCAAATGAATTAAAATATTTATGCCGAAGAATAGATGGCAACCGGAAACATCAGTGTTATGAGCTCGCCGTCTGGTTTTAAAAGATCCCGAATTCGGCTTGCCCAAGCTGATCTCATATTTGGTTCAATAGCGCAAAAGAACCTACAAAATTTTCCATGGGATGTAGTTAAAGTAAAAGTTTGTCTAATAAACAAAACCTAAAGTCATGCCAAACTTACATATAATCAAAAATGAGATCAAAGAACTCAGTTGGATGCCAAATGAAGAAATCCATCTTTAAGAAAGTGAAACAATTTGAGTTTCGTAATGCGGAATACAACAGCGAACTTACGTATAATCAAAAATGAGATCAAATAACTCAGTTGGATGCCAAGTGAAGAAGTCCATCTTTAAGAAAGTGAAATAATTTGAGTTTGGTAATGAGGAATACAACTGCATACACAGGTGCCAACAATCATAATCAGTTTTTCTCAGAAAGTACGAGAAATTCAGTATTAATAGATAAGATTAGGTGCCACAGATTCAAAAGAGAGAAAAGTGAGACTCCATGGGAACATGGGTCCCCAAACGACCGTGTTTGATGGTATTTCACATTAGCTCTTTCAATTTTGAAAGTGCCACTCAATCATGCACCTTTTCGGCTAGTCACAACGTTCTTAGAATGCTCTACAAAGATTTGGTGTAGATATGGACGAGAATGATTTATGGTGAGATTTAGAATAGCAATTGTTCATATGAGGTATAAAATGGTAATCCAATTTGACAGTTATTTAATTGGTAATGGACACCATACTTCCCTTTGGTTTGACAACTGGCTTCCGTGTGGCCCACTTTTTGAGAAGTACTCTAATAGAATTGCTTATGATGCTACTATTGATGCGAATGCAAAAGTAGAAGCTATTATAAGGAATAATGATTGGAATTGGCCTGCTTCAAATTCCATTGGCTTAAATGAAGTTCGAACTATGTTATCCCATATGTATAAGCCTAATGGTACGATTGATAGTGTTTTATGGACCACCTCCCCCGATTGGAAATATAACTTTGCTCATGTAGAAAATATGCACGCAAGCATACGAGACGGGTTTAGGTCACTTACCTAGCGGAATAACCCGACGTATCGCCGAACGGTGTTGTTACAAGCCCGGCGTCTTCACCCACGAACTATTGCTCCATGTTGCCTCTGTGTACTCCCTTATGTCTCGTATAGTCGCAGAGATGCTTCTTGAGCGATCTCCGATGATGCCACGTTCTAGATCCCTAGCCCCTTTGGTGATTAGCTAGAGAGAGAAATTATGTATCTAGAGAGAGAGAAACTAACGTGAGAGAGAATGAGAGGCTGCTGAAAATTATTATTTTCATTAGGTTTTCCATGTAGAATATATGTGTATATATAGGCACATAAAAACCTATAGGGCTTAGGACTCCAAAGCCCATTACTTGGTGTCCAAGCCAAGCCTCTTTGGACCCAGTCCAATAACATGTGGGTGCCCGTTTGACCCGACCACAATTTGTTACATCTCCCACTCACCCACATAGGATTAGTATTAAAATCAATCTCTCAACACAACGGAACTTCTCAACTCTTCATACAGGGAAATAGAACGTGCAACCTTACGAAAAGAAAGTACAGCGACAGGAGTGTAATGCCAAATCATCACCATAACCAGCAAGACACATCACTCGGAAGCTTCTCGTGTATGCCTTAGACGATTCAACCACACCGGACACAGCATTCTCAATCCCTCGGTGAAAAGAAGTGCTGCACCACCTCAATGTAATGTACTCATGACATATCAGTAACAAAATACGATTGTCGCAGGCCTGCTAATGAGTCACAAAAACATGGTGTGTTATTGAATGGTCTTCCCTGAGGCCACATGTCAATCCGAGTAACTTGACCGCTTGCCCAGACACGCCCCATAGAACGGAATTGTCTCGTCGTCCTAGGATAGCATGCTAAAGTAACTGTCATCAAGCGTCCTCTTCATGACATAGTCTCAAGTCGTGAAGGCAACCAGTTTGTAGGATAACCAATGTCTTGGATATGCTACATGGCTCACACAGCAATGAAGAGGAATCCATTCACTGCTCCACAGTCGATCGCGAAAGCACATACAGTACGATATGTATGCTATGGCGTTCTTCCATCAAAATGGACATGTCACTCTGTGTTTGGAACAACAAGTAACGCCATACGAATCTTAGTCTAGACGTTACACAAAACGTCTAACCTGAGTCTCCCAACACAGTCGCTCCTCTTAGCGCCTGTCTGAAAACTCACATTCGGATATAAACAGGCTACATAGAGTCGTGGGATATCTCTATGTTCGACCAAGTATAAGGTCTCATCTTAGATCCATCTAAGGCGACATATAGAAATAATAGGGTTTATATCTAGCTCGCTGTTCTTATACTGCGTAGATATAAGTGTTCAAGCTCGCTTTCTAAGCGCTATGGACACACATGTCCTAGCTAGCTATCTAAGCGCCATGAACACAAATGTCTCATCTTGCTCGCCATCTAAGCGCCATGGACACGCATGTCCTAGTTCGCTATCTCGGCGCCAAGGTGAATCACCCGTGTGAGCAGGTCGATTCAAGCCCGGTGACATATAAGAAATGTGCATCCGTTCCACTTATAACAAATATATATATGGAAAACAACTAGTTTATAAAAACTTGAATAATAATATCAAAACCACAATAAAATGTCTAAGCACATCAAATCCCCCAATGGAGATGTGCCTTAAGACAACTTCCCTTTGCGCAAACCACATCTCAAATGTGACACGTGCTAGAATGATTTTTGAAATCTTTTGCATATGCTCATGCTTACGTGCTATCACCTTCGATGAGCACAACCTCATCACTATGAGATAAAGGGCCTAGCCACTGCAAAAACTCTTCAACCAAAACAGCTTCTTTAACAGCTGCAAAGCACACCACACATATTATACTTCCATCGTGGACAGCATAAGGCAAGGTCTACAGTACTCCTGCGAACATATCGCAAGATACTCTTCACTACTCTCTAGTGACAGGACCATGGTTGCTACGGTAACGACTAATTAAACCAACCGCATAGCAAACATCTGACCGAGTACACACATTAGCATACTTCAGATTCCCTATTACGGACGGATATGGCAAACTGGACATTTGTTTCCTCTTCTCATTATTCTTAAGACATTGATCTAAGGTCAAGGTGAGTCCTCCAAAAATGGGATGTCTATGGGTTTTCAGTTTTTCATGTGAAAACGTTCAAGAACCTACATCTTGTAAGTCCCTCGAGACAAACAGAGGAGCTTCTGAGAACAATATCTCACAGTCTAAACTTCCAACACATAGTTGGAATCACCCATGTCCTCAATCTCAAACTGAGAGGACAACCACTCTCAAGTGGCGACAATGAAACTCATCTCATTCCCAGCTAAAAGGACGTCATCAACATATAAAGAATTAAAACACTTTCCTTGGACCATTTAATGTACACACATTGTACCACTGCCTAGACGATTTGAGATAATAAATAGATCGTTTGAGACAGCACACTTTTGCACTCATTCCCTTTGGTCACAACACCAATGGGATGATCCATATTTATCTCGTCGTCTTGTTCTCCATTGAGAAAAGAACAGTTTAAACATCCAACTAAAAAGGTTCAAAAACTAAATATGCGACAATTGCTAGGATAAGGCGAATGGAGTCAGATCTCACCCTTTGGGAGAACATGTTTTTATGGTCTATACCCTCTCTGGGTACAAACTATCGCCACAAGGCGCGCCTAATACTTGTCAATTGAACCATCTGCCTTGCGCTAGATTTTGAAAACACACTTGTCTCCAATCGTCTTACGCACAGGCGGATTGTCAACTAACTCCCAGACCTTATTCGTGTCCATAAAACTCATCTCATCTAGCATAGCAACTATCCACTCAGCTTCAACAGACGAAGAAAAACGCTTCAACAAAAGAAGCAGACTCATCCTCATCCACTTGTGCACACATTTGCACACATATGAAAATGTCTTCCTCAATTTCAAAATAGCGATAGAGACCTTTTTCCTCATCACCATACAGTGTACTACCTGAGAATCTTGAGTGCCTAGTGGTGCACTCCCACTATCTGGTACACTCCCACTAGCGTCTAGCGGTGTACTCCCACTCGGCTGGAGACTAGTACCATTTTACAGCGATTATTGGATGTGGATTCTCAATCTCCCCACCCTCGCTTAAAGATGGTATGTTGTCTTCAACATCCTCCAACTCATAGAGGTCAAGATATCTCTTAGTAATACAAATCTGGGGAAGTCATTTTCAATATCATGTGGTACCATTTCTGTCATTCCTATACCCGTTTGTTCTTTATACGTAACATAGGCTGTCGAGCTATTAGAATTCCTTATATAGGTATGCTTTCTAGCTCTCGAGCGTAGTTTCTCGCACTTGTGCGAGGTATAGTAAACATAGCCTCCTGAGCTCCACAGGCGCAAATGCTCCAAAATGAGCTTTCCGCCTTTCCACAGCTCATAAGGGGGTAGAAGGAATTGACTGAGGAGAGGCACTCTAGTATGTAGGCAGCAATCAAGAGTACATCCTCCCAAAACAAGTTTGGGAGGTTGACTTGCGCCATCATAGTCCTAGCCATATCTAGGAATGTCCTATTCCTTCTTTCTGCAACACCATATTGCTGCGGAGTTTCCGGAACAGAAAGTTGTCTGCGTATCCCCTTTTTCCTCACACAATTCCCATAACTGATTAGATAAGTATTCGCGATCCTCACATCGCGCGAAATCATCTATAAAAGTGAGAAAATAAGAGGCACCATGACGTGCCTTTACAACCATAGGTCCACAGATATTTGAGTGAACTAGATCTAGTGCTTGAGTAACTCTAATAGCCTCTCTAAAAGGCTTTCGGCATGCTTTGCCAACTAAGCAAGACTCACACATAGGTAGGTCAACCTTAGCGAGTGGGCCCAAAAAAAGGGCTTCTCGAGCTAATCAAGTCATCCTATCTCATCCTATGCGTTCAAGTCCAGCATGCCACGTCTCAGAATAAATGAATAATAGAGGAAACTAGAATTTATGAAAACAATTCTTAAGCAGTTATCCCTAGATAACCATGTCCTAGTAACACTACCACCCAAAAATGTCCATCCTATTACCACCGAACTGAAAAACGCCCTCGATTGCGCTCTTCCACCTTGTTAGCCTTGGGCGCAAACTTGCTGGCCCCACCCTGCCTCTAGGCGGGTTTACCTTTACCATTGCGTTTAGGCCCACTAGCCTTGCACTTACTTCCACTTATGGAAGTAGTGGTCAAGAGTATAGCTATACGGTTCGCCTCATCTTTTTGGCGCTCCGTATTCAGCTCAACATATCAAAAGATGTCAAAACCAAAAATTTAACATTTCCGTTGTGGATCATGATTTGTTTTCTATGGACCCGCGAATCAGGCAAAGAACTAATCATAGCCTGAAACTACAGTTCGCCAGTAAAGATGTTCCGAGTATTCTGAAATCACGAATCATACCTGTCATCGACCTTAGATGTCCAGTCATCGTGTACTTGGAACGTTTCCTTTACTTTCCCGAACTTCATAACTAGATGCTTAATCTAGTAGTGAATGTGCCATCGAAAACAAATTTGAGCTGATCTCATAATACTTTGGCTATTGGGTAGTACATATACTTCCCAACAAGATCATGGTGCATGCTGCTTATCACAAAGCGCGTGCTATGATCCTTCTCAAGCCAAGTATCATAGGCTATTAAGGTTATAATGATATTGGGCCGGAGGCCCATTATTCGATTTAATGGGTTGGACTATGGACTAAGCCTAAAGCCCATAAGCTCTTACTCATTCTATCGGTGTGTTACTTTGCAGTGCCATATTACAAAAATTAGTCCCTTTTAAACTTGTTACTTTTATAAAGATCAACAAAGTGTGGTTTGGAAAACATTTGTTTTTGTGAATCCAAAAAAATTTGAAGAATATTATTTGAGAACATGCGCAAGGGGTTGACATTATTGTTTGCACATTTCATAAGGTTTGTTTTAAAATCCAATTACAAATAAGTTTTCCCCTTTCTACAATTTAAGACCAAAAAATTCGCTATTGCTCATAAATCAAATCTTAATTTTGTAAATCAAGAAAAACCCTTTATAATTGATTTTTCTAAACAAACATCAATTAGATGGTACAATTACCTATCTAAGATCATCCACATGATATAAAGTGCGCCATACAACAAAAGTGCGCATAAACCCCCACGTGGGTCCGAATTGACAACTTAGAGCTCATGTTAAGGTAATTCAAGTGTATGATTTATGAACAAAGAAAACCATCCCTTTACAAGTAGGCTTTTCCAATACAAGAAATAAAACCCTCGTCCTCACATTACATTTATAGCCCATAAAAAAAAATAAGGATGCTTTGTTCATATACATACACAGAAACAACCTTAAACATACATCGTGAGGACACAAGCTCCATAAATTGTCAATTATTGTCCATTCATTTAAGCCAGATTAAAATGTATTAATCACACACATCAAGCACTCATGTGGTCTTATTATAAAATGAATGGACTCATCCGTCACTCCACTTAAGGAGGAGGAATTAGAGGTCATAGGGTCAACCAATCACAAACAACAGTAATTAAACGTGACCAACAAATCAATGAGCCTCTAAAAATAATAAAATGTGCAATAAGATGATTATTGCACAGCCCGGATAGCTCCCATAAGCTAAGTAAAATCAATGAAAAAATTCTGAATTTTTCATTAATTTTAACCTAATTTTAGGTCTTAAAACCTAATTTAAAACCAATTTATTAAGGGCCCTTTAAATTAACAATTAATTTAAAACCTTATGGAAAATTTAATTAATTGAAAAACAAAATTTTCATTATAAATAAAAATTTCCGGAATTTCACCAAGGCCCAAAAACATTTTGAATCAATTTAACATAATAAATTGATCTTAGTTAAACAAAATTAACTATGAGCAACAAAATTCCTAAAAATACAAAAATTTCAAGAATTTGTTCTCCAAAGATTTTCAGTGGTCTAATATGGTGTTCCAAACACCCCATATTAATTTCAAAAATTAATAATCTATTTTGGCTATTTTCAGCAATTAAATAAATGCCCATATGCATAAATTTTATGCTCTAAAATACCAAAAAAATGAGAATTCATAAAATTTTCTCAAGTCTCCAATTAGTGTACAAAACACACTAGACATTAAATTCAAGAATTAACAACTTTAATTGGTTATATTTTAAGCAATTAATATTGCGTATTCAACACAATATATATGCTCTAAAATATGTCCCAAAAAGCGAGAAAATACACTAAAATAATTTTCTCAAGCTACCACTAGTGTTCTAAACACATTGTGTTAATTCCCTGAACTAATAATCAATAAAAATATTTTAAGCAATTTAATATGTGTACAAAAACACACAATTATATGCTCTAAAATATTAATATGATTGAGATAATTTACCAAAAATTACCTGTGGGTCCCACAAAATTTTACATGGTCTTAAAACAGTGTCCCTTATTAATTACAAAAATTAATAATGTATTATAACTATTTTAAGCAATGAAATAAATGCCCAAAAGCATTAATTACATGCTCTAAAATATCATAAATACATGATAATTTACACAAAAATTATCTTAGAGTCCCCTATAGTGTACTAAACACTATATATTAATTTTAAAAATTAATATACATTTTTGGATATTTTAAGCAATTAAAAACATATTTAAAATATATCTTTTATGCTCTAAAATACCAAAAACAATGAAATAATCTACCATAAAATTATTTCTGGTCCCACACAGTGTCCTTAACATAGAAAAAATTAAAAATAAATTTTCCACATTTTTCCAGAATTTTAAAGCAATTAAAACATATTTAAGCTATTAAAAACTATTTATTTTAATTGCAGAAACAGTTTTAATTATAAAATAATTAAAAATTTTCTGAAAAATATATTTAAAAAATATATTAAGGACCAGGACACCGAGGGGGACCCACACTCGCCGGAATCATGGTCGGCGGACCACCGGAGGCCGGCGAGTGGAGCCCACTCTCTCCGCCTCGAGTGGGCGAGGCCAGCTGGGTCTTCTTCAACCTCTCAAAACCCTAAAAAAAACGCAGCAACTTGCTGCCCGAACCCCCATGTTTGCACGTTTGTATCTCCTTCGATATAGATCCAAATCACGTGTATTATATATGGTTGGAAAGGTCTCACGGAGTAGAACACGATCAAGCCAAAAAAATATCCTGATTGGTCGAGTAAATCATCCAGAAAAGAGGCTGAAAGTTGCTGAAAAATTCGTTTTATTTATACCCAGAAATTAGGTTTTCAATTTTCTTCTCCATTTGAGATAATTAAGCCATGGGACTTTTAGGGGGGACTCTAGGGATCATATGGGACACAACCATGCCAAAAAATTGGACCCCTATTGGAGTTTCGATGTAGACCCACTTTAAAATCAAATTTTCAAAGTTTTGATAAAAACTACAAAAGCTTCAATGACTTTTAATGGCAGATTCGATTTGAGTGATTAAACGGGCGAATCAAACACCTATAGGCTCTGATACCAATGTAGAAAATATGCACGCAAGCATACGAGACGGGTTTAGGTCACTTACCTAGCGGAATAACCCGACGGATCGCCGAACGGTGTTGTTACAAGCCCGGCGTCTTCACCCACGAAGTATTGCTCCATGTTGCCTCCGTGTACTCCCTTATGTCTCGTATAGTCGCAGAGATGCTTCTTGAGCGATCTCCAATGATGCCACGTTCTAGATCCCTAGCCCCTTTGGTGATTAGCTAGAGAGAGAAATTATGTATCTAGAGAGAGAGAAACTAACGTGAGAGAGAATGAGAGGCTGCTGAAAATTATTATTTTCATTAGGTTTTCCATGTAGAATATATGTGTATATATAGGCACATAAAAACCTATAGGGCTTAGGACTCCAAAGCCCATTACTTGGTGTCCAAGCCAAGCCTCTTTGGACCCAGTCCAATAACATGTGGGTGCCCGTTTGGCCCGACCACAATTTGTTACAGCTCATATATGGAATCATATCAGAGATGCATCCCTAGTGGTCCCATGGCATAAACTGGTTTGGTTTTCAGGTTGCACACCTAGACAAAATGTTATTCTATGGATTGCAGTCCAAGTTAGACTTGCAACCCAGGATAGATTTTATACTTTTACTCCTAGCCCTCTTGCTTGTGTTTTTTGTCATAGTCAAATGGAATCCCATAATCACCTATTTTTTAATTGTCATTATGCCTCCTTTATTTGGCAGGATCTTATGCAAAGATGTGGATTCTCTTGGAACTATATTGATTGGAATACCACAGTTCTTTGGATGGCACATCACTGGAAGGGGAAGAAGATCGAGCATGCCATACCCAAAATCTGTTTTGGAGTTGCTGTCTATGGCATTTGGAGGGAAAGGAACATAAGAACGTTTAAAGGCAATTCTACTCCCAAAGAACAGCTGCTTCAAATTATGGTGTCACAGATTAATACCCAGATTAGATCTAAATGGAAACTGCTTTCCCAAATTGAGGTTTTTTTACGTCCATGGACATAAAATTTATGTGTTGTAATGGGTTGTCTGTTTCTGCTAGCAGATGATTTGAGATGACTAATTTGTAGTTTGTCTTTTCTTGATGTGGCCCCTTTGCCACCTGTCCTCGTGTTGATCTTCATGTAATATCCTGGGGTATGCCCCTTGTACATTTGTACATCTCTTTTGTGGAATTTATTTACCCTTTTCAGAAGAAAAAAAAAATTTGACAGTTATTTTAGTCATGACCAATACCCTGATAAGTATGTGTGCATGCACACACCAATTTGGGCGCTTGCACCAGGGCAACTAAGTCAGTGTCCCTGATACATCGAGTCTGAAATGGATATGCTTAGCCAAAGGAAAAAAGACGGATAGAACATGTTCTTTAAGAAAAGAACTGTTTCATCTCAATGCGTTAACGAGTTGAGGAGTTAACCACTACGGCTCTGTTTGGTTCATTGATTTAGTGAGGGGAAGAAAAACACTAGGGCTTTGTTTGGTTTGCGGATTCATGGAAGGAAAAGAAAAGGGAAAGGAAAACAAGAAGGAAAAATAAATTCTCTTGTGTTTTTCTCAATGCTTAAATAAGATTAAAACTACTGGGTGTGGCCTTTGTTACCGACCTTCTAATATACTCATTGCTAGCAAGCCTTGCGGTTTATTAATATAGCATTCTGCATTAGCCTTATGGACACCGGAAGCTTCAGCCTGTTCAGAAATGGGCTTCGGTGGGGGTGTTGAGGGGCTGTCCGACATAGTGACCATGGATGGCAAATTGGCAATCCAAGTTAAAAATTTTCATAATATTTTTGCAACTTATGAAAAAAGGGAGGAAAGTGACTCACAAAATCCAAAATGTTTAATTTATTTCCCACTATATTTTCTCTTCTTTCCTACTTTCTTATCGATTTTCCTTGGTAACCAAACAAAAGAAAGCGATTTCTTTCATGTTGTCCTTTCTTTTCCCTCACAAATCCATGATCAAAACCAAGTGCGGAGACAAAGGAGGGCTGGGGAGACCCCCCCCCCCCCCAAATATGGGGAAAAAAAATTAGTATATATGATATTTTAGCCCAAATGTAGTTGTTCCAAAGCCAATTTCACACCATACATTATTGATAAATAGACCCCAAAATGTATAAACATAACCCCAAAAGATAATATTGTTCTCAAATAGACCCAATTCGACACCATATCTCATTATCAAGTATGTATAAATAGACCCCAAATTTTTTTCCCCGGGGATTTGGAAAAAAAAATAGTACATATGACATTTTAACCCAAATGTATTTTAGCCCACCCCAATTAAGTATTCCAAACCTAATTTGACACCATACATTGTTGATAAATAGACCCCAAAATATATAAATATAACCCCAAAAGATAATATTGTTCTCAAATAGACCCAATTCGACACCATATCTCATTATCAAATATGTAAAAATAGACCCAAAAAAAAAAAATTTATCCTGGCTCCATCCTTGATCCAAACAAAGCCTAAGAAAACACTTGTCTTCACTTGGTTAATAAGGAAAATAGAAAATAAAAAGAAATGTAGTGAGACATAAAATATAATTTCCAAATTTTGTGAGCCACTTCCCTCCCTTTTTCCTCAAGTAACAATTAAATTTGGCAAACTTTTATTTTTTAATCTATTTAAGCACGGAGGAAAACACAAGGGAACTAGGTTTACTTCTTGTTTTTCTTTTCCTTATCTGAATCCGCAAAGGAACAGAGCCTAAGTATTTGGATGAAGCTACAGAGGAATGACTTGAAAACAAATTCTTCCGCAGCGAGTCAGCGACTATCTAGATTTGGAAGCTTAAAAGGATATCTGTTGCATGCCCCATTTTATACACAATAATACCTACAAAGAGACAGTTACCAGCAAAATAAGGCGGGAAATTCAGCGGAGGTCACTTTATCGTACCATAGGTATGTACAATTATACAGAGGGATCTAGACGGTTAATGCAGCAGAGTGGAACACACATTTATCTCTTACCTCTTGTGCTTTCTTAATGGCCCCGTCTGCTATTTCCAATCCAACAACATAACGTTCAGCACATGCAAGTGCTGCCACGTCATGACCCTGCAATACATGAACAAACAGTAACAAATGAGCAAAAGAAAAAAAGATGAAAGTACAGAAGGGGAAACTAGTGGTGTTGGCAACAATTCCCACGTCGTAAAGCTAGAGAAAAGGCCATCCAAAAACCAATGAACAGAATATCATGTCAAAGAGGTTTAACTAACAGAAAAACATAAGTCATTTCACCATCTCATGGAACCTCTCTATCATTGAGTTTCCATGGCATTAGACGTACAGGCCAGTTAGTTTATACAACCTATTTGTAGTATCGTCCCTCTCTCTTAGACGTACAGGCCAGTTAGTTTATGCAACCTATTTGTAGTATTCTCTCTCTCTCTCTCTCTCTCTCTCTCTCTCTCTCTCTCTCTCTCTCTCTCTCTCTCTCTCTCGTAGAACACTCTTGAATATTCCAAATGTTGCTGAAAATTGATGGATTTGTGATGATGAACAATTGAGAAGCAAAACGAAAAGAGAAATCTAGGCTACCCCTGCCTAGATCGAATAAGAAGAGAAGAGAAAAAATAAAAGAGATCTAGTGTACCTACCCTAGATCTTAATATCAGAATTTTTATTCATCAACTGTCGAATACAATGAGCTTGGTGTAGAAAGAGATTAGGCCAAACTTAGAAAGACAATGTGTCTTCCCTTTCTTTTATATATTCAATGACTCATAAAAAGTAATTATATACAGAACCCCACTAAACCTTAAAACATAAAACAAGCAACAATAATAATCTAAGAAGCACCGACACGGACACGCGATACGGATACGACACGACTCAAATACGTCGATACGCTATTTCTCAAAAAACCATGATACGATACGTCGGGGACACGAATTTTTAAAATAGTCTTTTAAAATATATATTTTACCATGTTTAATCAAAACTGGCATAAACACACATAAATCTCAAGATTCACAACCGCATTATGACATTATCAATAACAACAAAGCCAACTAATATAATTCAAAAACATCTTCATTAATAGGCTAATAGCATTCATCAACAAAGTTTTGAAGCACATTTGCTAACTAGTAGTAACTACTAATAATATATGTACTTGGCCCTAACAATATGTCAATCTACATCAAACAAGTTCCAAAAGATATTTGTTAATCACTAGTATATGTCTATTATCTATATGACCCAAAAAGTGTGTGATCAGGAACCAAGTTCCAAAAGATATTTGTTAATTACTAAATACTAAATACTACATATGTCCCAAAAAAGATGTTCATCCACTCATTCTTCAATTGCCGCATCACCAAGTCCATCACCATCATCTGTAAATAGCATTGCCTCCAACTCCGGTTCATCAAGGGAGAGTTGTGCAATCTCAAGCTCTCCAACATCCTCAAATGAATCAAAGGAATCTCCGGCAATATCCCACAATTTGGTTTCTCCTTGCAAGTATTGTGGGGATCTTCTAGACAAAAGACGGAGATTACTATGAATGAAAACCAAGTCTTCCGCACGTTTTGGTGTCATCTTATTCCTTCTCATCGAGTGCACAAAGGAGTATGTACTCCAATTCCTCTCAGAACATGATGAAGAAGAAGGGTGCACAAGTAGCTTCAAAGCTAAGGTTTGAAGCAAAGGTGCACATGCACCATAAGTTACCCACCAACTTTTAGGATCCATTTCATAGCGATTGTGAATGGAATCAACATCCGCAAACTCTCCCGACATACTTGAGAAGTCAACATACTCCGCAAACACCTTTCCTCGATCCTCCGAATTTGAAAAATATTTTTTCATGCACTTTAATCTTTCTCGAGCTACTTCCACGTCTTTGTGTGGAGGAGCTCGATGAGGACCCTCAGTAAGCCATTGCTCGCTATAGTACCTTAAATAGAAGGAAAAAAGAATTAAACGTAAGTCTACGACTAAGTCTTATGAATGATCTACTAACTCTTAGAATTTGGAATTTATAAGTCACCTTGGATTTAGTGAATGAGCTAAGCAATGGAGAGGAGTGTTGTTCTTGTTCCAACGACTCACAAGAATTTGATGCACCACTTCAAAAAAGGTAGATGACTCCTCAAGCCGCTTTCTTTCATGCCTATGAATTGCAACCTTCACTTTTTCAATCATTGAGTCCCACATGTCGTAAACCAAGTGAAGACAAGGCTTGTCCGTATCACAAGCCCTAAGCATATCATATATAGGCGATGTGAAAGAAAGTATGTAATCAATTTTGTCTCACCAAACATCATCTAATACTTTCTCTTTCACCGTTCTAGCTTTTCCCATATCATCTTCTCTATAGGAACTCCACCTTTCACTAATTACCATGGTTTGGAGACTACCTTTTATGAGCTTAAATCTCCTAAGCATGACAATCACCGAAGCAAAACGAGTAGTTGCAACCGAAAGTAACTTCAAAGGAACAAACTCGTTAAATATAGCCAATCTCATAGAGTGGTTCATGATAAAATTCTTGATGAACATCACTTCATCCGATATGTCTATGATCCAACTACACAAATCATATGTTTCTCGATTATTTTCAAGATTCTTTGCCATACAAATATTTTGCAAGGCAAGATTGAGTGTGTGAACCACACATGGTGTCCAAACAATATTAGGATATAAACCTTCAATGAGAAGTCCCGCACCCGCAAAATTCTTGGCATTATCGGTGATCACTTGAATAACATTATCGGGACCAACCTCCTCGATCACTTCTTTCATCAAACCAAAAATAAAATGTTTATCTTTGGTTTCACCCGAACAATCCACCGCTTTAAGAAACATCGGCCCACTTTCCGTTACCGCCATGAAGTTAATCAAGGGCCTCCTTTGTGAGTCACTCCAACCATCACTCACAATGCTTACACCTTTTTCTCTCCACGTGCTTTTGATAGGTTGTAACAATCTCTCAACATTTGCCTTTTCTTGTTGGAGTAAAGTTGTCCTCAACAAGTTATACCCCGGTGGCAAATATCCCGAAAGAGGATTGTTTGCGGCAAATGAAACACAACTCACAAAGTACGGGCTCCTTGCTAGATGAAATGGTAAGCCCGAGGCATAGAACATCCTAGCAATCTCCGCGTGCATTTGGTCACGGGTCTTCAAGTTAAATGCCTTCCCAATAGCCGTATTACTTCCACTCTCACTACTAGTCTTTCTCTTTTTCAAATCATAACCTCCTTGCACAAAACTACTCAAACCACCCGATGCCACACTAGAAGTAGAAGGGGGCAACGGTACTTTCTTTGGTGCATTTCTTCGAGCTCTCTCATTGACTTGGTCCTCTAATCTTTGCATGTCTATCATGTCTTGCTTTTTCACACTTTTACAAGCGGCAATACCACACCCCGGCAATTTTAACAAATGAGCTCTAACCCTTGTGTATGAACTTATCTTATTCTCATGGCAAAAATTACATTGCCAAGACATATTTTCCCCTCCGGTAGTAGGCTTATCATATCTTGTAACATATTTCCAAAGAGGTTTTTTGGTGTCTTCATCATTGCTTGGTGCCACATCATTACTAGAAGACATGTTCCCTAATCTAAGAAGGTAAAAATAAATGGACAAAAAAAATGATAATTAGAAATAGACAACTAATTCTATTTCTTGGTAAATGTTTAATAGTATGTTTGATTTTAGGAATTAGTTTTAAATCTTAAAAGCACATTACATTTGATGATTTTGCTTTTTCTAATTTTCCCAGAGTTTTGTTATTTTAGGACTGTTTAAAAAAAAATTATTATGTGATTCATAATTAAACTAATTCTATAAATTTAAGTATTTAATGAGTGTTTAATTCCTACACATAAATGATGTGTAGGAAACATACCACTGTTAGTATCAAGTATCAAGTATCATACCACTGTTAGTTTAAAAAAAAACCCTAAATTGAAAAGCCCTAATTAACAAAACCCTAATGATTTATTTCAGGTACAAAAGGAAGAAGAAGAAAAAGAAGAAGAAGAAGAAGAGAAGAAAAAATAAAAGAAAATAAATACCTGGTAGACTGCTAGTCGCAGACTCGCAGTGTGTCGGTGAGAGTCGACCAACTTGGAGTCGCCGGAAGGGTCGCGACTGTCGGAGGTGGCCAAAGAGTCGCCGGAAAGTCACCGGTGGCTGGTGGCTGGAGAGTCGACTATCCCTCTCTCTCTCTCTCTCTCTCTCTCTCTCTCTCTCTCTCTCTCTCGATGAAACCGTGTAAAAATTTGATGTAGAGAGTGAGAGTCACTCGTTAGTTTTTATGTTTTTTTTTCTTTTTCATACCCTCAAGTTTCTTTTATTATTGTTTACAACCCCCGAAATTTGAATTTTTTTAAAAAAAATACTGTTGCCTGTCCCGCTGCGTGTCCCGTGCGTATCTGCTACGTATCGGCTACGTATCGGGGACGTATCGGATATAAAAATATCATTAAAATATACAGATTCGCAAAATAGAGTATCCGATACGTATCCCGAGCGTATCGGGTCGTATCGGTATCCGATACTAGAGTCGATACTAGTACAGACCTCAAATGAAGTGTCGGTGCTTCATAGATAATAATAATAAAATAAATAACTCTCAACACTCCCCCTCAATCTGGTGCGAAGATATCCCTCATACCCAGCTTGCTAAGAGCGAAGTGAAACTGTCTACTCCCAACTCCCTTGGTGAGAATATCTGCCAATTGGTCACCTGTCTTCACAAAGGAGTACATATTGTACCATTATTAAGGTTTTCCTTAATGAAGTGTCGATCTATCTCCGCATGCTTGGTTCGGCCGTGTTGAACTGGATTATGAGCTATATTAATGGCAGCTTTATTATCACAGTATAGGCGCATCGTGTCTGTCTGATCCAGTCTCAAATCTCTCAGCAATAATCTAATCCATAAAAGTTCACACACACCTTGGGCCATAGCCCTGAATTCAGCCTCGGCACTAGATCTCGCTACCACATTCTGCTTCTTACTCTGCCAAGTAACAAGATTACCTCCCACAAAGGTACAATACCCTAAAGTAGACCTCCTATCAGTAACTGAGCCTGCCCAATCAGCATCAGTGTATGCTTCCACTCTAAGGTGATCATGTCTGCCAAAAAATAAGCCCTTCGCAGGAGCAGACTTTAAGTACCATAGAATCTGGAACACAGCATCAAGATGAGATTCACGTGGAGCGTGCATGAACTGGCTAACCATACTGACAGCAAAAGCAATGTCAGGACGAGTATGAGCCAGATAAATAAGCTTACCCACTAACCTCTCTTATCTCCCTTTATCTACCAACACTCCACTATTATCATCACTAAGCTTCTGGTTCAGTTCTATCGGAGTGTCACATGCTCTGCTTCCAAGCATTCCAGTTTCCTTCAACAAATCAAGAACATATTTTCTTTAGGAAATGAAGATCCCATGCTTGGATCTAACCACTTCAATTTCCAATAAATACTTAAGTGCTCCTAGAACTTTTACGAATTCTTTGGCCAGGTACTTCTTCAACTATTGCACTTCTTCCAAGTCATTCCCTATAAGCACAATATCATCAACATATACGATGAAAGTAGTGGTCTTACCCTGTGGGGAATGCTTAATGAACAGTGTGTGATCCGCGTGACTTTGTTTGAAGCCATATCTACGCATAGCCTGAGTTAACCTCTCAAACCAAGCCCTTGGGGATTGTTTGAGACCATATAACGACTTCCTGAGCCTGCACACTTTTCCCACAGTCTTTGAGTCCTCAAAACTAGGAGGCACATCCATATATACTTCTTACTCAAGATCACCATATAAGAAAGCATTCTTCACATCAAACTGGTGAAGAGGCCAATCAAGATTGGCTGCAAGTGAAAGAGGTATCCTGACTGAGTTCATCTTAGCAACTGGTGCAAATGTCTCCTCATAATCCACCCCTTATGTTTGAGTGAAGCCTTTTGCAACAAGGCGGGCTTTATACCTCTCAACAAAACCATCTGACCTGTGCTTCACTGTATACACCCATTTGCAGCCCACAGTTCGTTTTCCCTTAGGTAATTCTGTCAATTCCCAAGTGTCATTCTTATGAAGAGCTTTCACCTCTTCAATCATGGCAAGTTTCCACTTAGATCAGTGAGAGCATCCTGAAAAAGGTTAGACACACAAAGAGAAGAAATTTTTTAAACAAAGGCTCTATAGGAGGGAGACAGGTGAGAGTAGGACACAAAGTTAGATATAGGATGTTGAGTACAAGACCTAACACCTTTACGAACAGCAATGGGTACATCTAGATCATCAGACTCAGCAAGAGATGGTGTATCAATACCTGGATCTTCATCAGTTGGAGGTAATGGCAGTGGAAGAATAGGAGAAGTTGCCTCTTTAGCAAGTGAAGGAGAAACAGTGTCTCTAGTCTATCTTTTACTCCATGTTCCCTTGGAATAAACCAACAACTCTTTCTCCTTTGGAGCGGTTTTTTGTCCCTCTAACTCCTCCTCACACCCTTTCTCTTCACACCTTTTTTTTCTCTCCGACTCCTGCTCACACCCTATAGCTCCCTCTGACTCACCTTTTTATGTGGTAGTCTCTATTTCACCCTCAACAATTGTAGGCAACGTGAACACAGGTATCTCTTCCTCACACCTCTGCTCCCCCTGAAGAGATGGCTGAGAATCCTGGAAGTAAGACTGAGACTCAAAAAAGGTGACATCCATAGACACAAACCATTTTCGAGACGGGGGATGAAAACACTTATACCCCTTTTGAGTAGGAGAGTAACCTAGAAACACACACCGAAGTGCATGAGGATCTAACTTCGCATGAGTGGGAGAATGGTTATGAACGAAACACACACAACCGAAGACTCGGGGGAAGAATAGAGAATAGTGTTGAGGAGGAGAGAAGCACTTCAATTGGTGCTCTCTTGTTCAACACACGACTAGGAAGACGATTAATGAGGTAGGTAGCCGTTAAGACTACCTCACCCCAATAAGACTTTGGAGCATTTATTGAGAAGAGCATGGAACGAGCTACTTCTAACAAGTGACGATTCTTGCGTTCTGCCACCCCATTTTGTTGAGGTGTGTTGGTAGAAGAAGCCTGATGAATTATTCCATGAGAACAAAAAAAAATCGCCAAGACCAGAATCAATGTACTCACCACCATTATCATAGCGCAAATTTTTATGATTGCCCCAAACTGAGTACGAATCATTTGATGGAAAGCTTTGAAAATAGAAAACACTTCCCTTTTTTCTTTTAACATGTAAATCCACGTGACACGAAAGAAATCATCTATGAATGTAACAAACCATCTCTGACCTTTCAATGACACCACACAAGATGGACCCCAACATCAGAATGAGCCAAAGCAAAAGGGGAGGAACTTGTAGTGGAACTTGGAGGGAAAGAGGCACGATGATGCTTTCCAAGTTCACAAAACTCACATAAAAAATCAGAAGCCTTATTATTTAGTACAACTGAGGAAAATAAATGCTGAAGCAATGAAAAAATCAGAAGCCTTATTATTTAGTACAACTGAGGAAAATAAATGCTGAAGCAATGAAAAGGGAGTGTGTCCCAACCGCTTGTACCAAAGCCATATGTCTTTGACTCTTTGGTTATATTATTAGAAACCACAGTATGATGTGTTAACTGCTCTCCTGAATCCAAGTAGAGACCATTCTCCACTCTACCACTGCCAATTGTCCTCTTCGTGATGAGATCCTGAAGGACACAATGGTCAGGGAAAAAAGTAACACTACAATTTAAGTCAGTAATGCGACTGATAGATAAAAGGTTAGTGGAGAACTAGGAACATGTAAAACTGAGGACAATGATAATGAAGGAGTATCATGAATTAAACCTTTTCACGAGACTAAGGAAAAAGTTCCATTAGCAATACGAACTTTGTCCTAACCTAAATAGGGTATATAAGTAGAAAAAATATCTGAAGACCTAGGCATATGATCATCGGCTCTGGAATCAATAATCCAAGGTAAGGAAGAGTGAGATAGGAAAGCTCTCGCTGAGGTGGCTAAGTTACCTGAATGGGCAAACGATGAGGAGGCAACCGTACATGTAGACGGAGCACAACAGGCCGTCCGGTTTCGAGGAGCATCCTCAAATCCTGTGTAAGATAATGAAGCAAAATCAGAAGTAGAGGCAGTCTGATCACCTTGGGTTTGTGCAAAGTTCCCTACCTGGGAATAGTGAAAGGAATTATCAGTACAAGGTGCTTTGATTCTCCTATTCATGTAGCCTATCTTCCCTCTACTCTTCAAGAAAATAGTTATTGACTTTTACCATGCGAGGTAGTTTTGACCATTTGAGAGAGATGTTGTGACATTTAGGTTAGGGTTTTCGGGTGGAGCAACAAAGGGGCTCTCGACCTTAAGCTTCTGTAAGCTGACAGTGAACTGGCTGGTAGCATCACCCATAATTCCAAAACACAAAAGAAACCCTCAACAATCACAAACATATGGAGAAGATAGAAAACAACACCAATCAGAAGCAATCCATCCACAATCTCAACTCATAGCACCAAATAGGGTGCAAAGGATCAATCAATGTTGATCAGGTGTCCATATACGGACCCAAAAAAGGGCGGAGAATTCAAACGCCGATCAAAATAAAAGTTTCGTAATTCTGTATGTGTGAGGGAAGAAAACCGAGGGGTTCAGTGAGGCTGATTGGGCTGTCAGCCTAACTTAGGCTTACATGAGGGGTATTGGCTGGTGGTAGAGGGGTGGTATAGGTTGCGGCTAAGCCTGGGTGGAGCCGTCTGAAAAGAACTCGCCTGCGGCGATTTATGACGGTAGTTATGCTTAGACGGAGCAAGAATGGATCACGTATTGTGGAAGGCGCCACTCCTCATAACAATCTATTGACACCTTAGTAACCTCAAACAGTGGGTCTTGTTTAATATTATCATGGTGATTACCTCCCCTGTGAGAAGTCTCACTATCGAGTGCACTCAAGACTCGTTGAAATGACAATTCGATGATTTGAAACGAGCATTATTTGGAATGCTTGTCAGCTCGATGAGTTTAGCTAGATCACTTATGGAAGTGGAAGTGTTTGGTTTACTAGAAATCTGGGAGGGGTCCTTAGGTTTTGAAGATTTTGCGGAAAGCCGGTAAAAATTTTCTTCTTCTTTTGTTAGTTTATATCCATCAATCCATAAACGACAAATAAGGATATGACCAACATTGATGGGCAAAATGTCATACCACATAGTTTCAAAGTAAAGGTGAGCCACTCCAATTGGTACTAAACAACTTTCAGTAACAATAAAGGTGGAGTATATCGTCCAAGACTACCTTATATGGTTGTTGGTGTGCAAAAATCAGAAGGTTTAGTCTTTTAATGGAGGACTAAGAAACTACATCCTAGGAGAAGCTCTCATCAACAATGAGTTTGCAAGTTATAGCCGAGCAATGGACGGTTGAAAGAAAGGTATTTGAGACTCGAGTGGGACAAAAAACGGGGTAGGTCTAATAACAACTAGAGATTCTTATGGCGGTATAACGAGGGTTGTTATTTCCACATTAATTGACTCATCAAAATAAATTAGGTAGTAATCAAAATATTTAGAGGAATGCGTGTACCTCAAAAATGAAGAATCTGGACGAATAACTAAGCCAATGCTGCACGATATAATCTCTGGCGGCTTCCGTAAATTGTAAAAAGAATAAAAAGAAAAGAAAAGAAATTTCCAACTTGTTTTTTTCATTTGCTTTCTTTTTCTTTTTTTTTCTTTCTTTTTTTTTTTAAATACAAAAAATAAAGAAAGATAAAAGATACAAATAAAACAGGTCAAAATCGGTCGCTAGAAGTTGCTAGATGTCACAAGCCAGCACATTTGGGCGCACAACGTCAAGACTTTCTAGTTGTGCCGTCTACTAGAGTCTTTGTGATTGTGTGTGTAGCAGTAGTGTGTGCTTGTAACGTGTCGTGGGACCCGCATGTGGGGCCCATGATTGCTCCTCGAACAGTCGAACATAAGGAGTCTTTTGTACATCACGTCCTGTCAGGCGAGCAAATGTTTAGTCTAAATATATAGTGGAGGCTAGTAAAGTGAGATCAAAGAGCAAGTACTTGCTTTTTCCGACTCCCCGACCTATATTGCTGTCTAAGATTGTGTCATCAGTAAAAGAAATACAATTGCCTACGTTTGCTTTTCAAAACTTGTGGCTTTCATATAAATGGTGTGATTGTGTGAGCATTTGCGGAATTCTTAACGATTGGCTAACTTGGATGAGTCTAAGTTAGCACCGAACGGCCATATCCTTGTGAGCGCAACAGTTGGTATCACAGCACGGTCGATATACGGGATCTTGCATCATGCCTCCAAAGGACCAACGCATCGTTGACCAACGGCTTGACAATCTAGACGAGACTGTGGTCAGATGGTTAACCAATATATGAAAAGCTTAATGCTAGTTCAAGAAACGATGGAAGAGCTACAAGGTATTGTTGGCACCATCAAGGGTGAGGATAATACCCTCAAGTGAGTGGTTGATGACTTGGATGAGGATTTGCAAGCTGCAGTGGAAATCTGCAACAAGAATTGGTGGATGCCAACACCAAGACCAGCTTGCTAATATGAGCAATGGGCCAAGTCCCAGCTTCCAATCCTATTAAGACGACTAAAGTACATGTTCTTGAACCCCATGTCTACAGTGGTGCCCGCAATGCCAAGGAGTTAGAGAACTTCTTATTAGATTTAGAGTCAAGAGGGCCAACTCTGAAGAGAGCAAGGTCACGATGGCTATGATGTATCTGAACGGTGATGCCAAGTTGTAGTGGCGCACCAAACCGTCGCGCGCACCGAGCTCCATTGGTAACGAATGCATAACTTGGTGAGCGCGCAAGCAGTAGCGGAACGCTTAAAGAACTACACCACTGAAGTCGTGACCAAGAAGGAGGAGTCTTTTGGTGCATCAAGCGAACTGGCCTCTATTCCTTTAGACAGGGCAAACCCAAGAAAGGGCCAATCATGGCTTTCACGCCTAGAGCAGTAGCAAAGCCTAGAACATCCAGCACCAGTGGCACGATGTTTAAACCTATATCGTGCTTCTTATGTAACAATCCCCATCGAGTGGCGGAATGCCCCCAGAAGCAGGCGATCAACGCCCTGCAAGCTTCTGTATCAGATGAGGTGGAAGAACATGATGAAGAGGAGGAAGAGGCACCACGCAAGGGAGCTATGTGTCAACCAAGTACCTTACAGAAATAGACAGTTATGACAAAGAAAGTCCCCATTGGATGCCTAATGTACGTGGACAAGATTAACGGCAAGGCCACCCGTGCCATGATTGACACAGGAGCGACACATAACTTTGTGTCCAGGAACGAGGCAGCAAGATTTGGCTTGAAGTTAGAGAATAACTCAAGCCCGATGAAAGCGGTGAACTCGGCGGCACTACCTATACATAGAATTGCAAAAGCAGTCCATGTGAAGATGAGCAATTGGCAAGGGTGCGCCAACTTCCCCGCTTGGCAAATGGACGACTTTCAGGCCATTTTGGGAATGAAGTTTCTACAAGACACCAAGGACGTACCAACGTCGTTTGAGCGTTTAGTCTGCCTAATGGGAGATGAACCGTGCTTGGTCTCTACAACCCCTTCGCCGCTAAAGATGAGAAGTTCTTATCGGCACTTCAACTTAAGAAGGGTGTGAAATGGGGAGTGGAAACCTATGTTGCGCTCCACTGATACAGAACAAAAGCCTATTCCACAGCTAGTGAGAGAGTTGTTGGCGGACTTTTGAGAGGTGATGCCGAAGGAGATCCCCAAAAGTCTACCGCTGCGTAGAAGTGTGGACCATGAGATTGAATTAGTGCTAGGATTGAAGCCACTTGCCCATGGGCCTTACAAAATGGCACCTTCCTAGCTAGTGGAGCTGAGGAGACAATTGAATGATTGGTGGAATCAGATTTTATCAAGCCCTCGAAGGCACCGTTTGGAGCCCCCCGAGCAGTTTCCGAGGAAGTATGACGGAAGCTTAAGGCTATGTATCGACTACAGATCTTTAAACAAGGTGATCGTGAGAAACAAGTACCATATTCCACCAATAGCGAACATATTTGATCAGCTTGGTCGAGCTAAATGCTTACAAAGCTTGATTTGCTGTCGGGATATTATCAAGTTCGCACAGCGGAAGGGGACGGCGCCAAGACCACTTGTGTGACACGTTATGGAGCGTTCGAATTTCTGGTTATGCCGTTTGGGCTAACCAACGCCCCAGCCATGTTTTGTACTCTAACGAATCAAGTCATTCATGACCATTTTGAGCACCTGAAGATAAAGCTTGTATTCCAGGGGCTCAAGCAAAATCACATATATGTCAAAAGGAAGAGAAGTATTCTTTTTCCCAAGAGCACATCAAGTTCCTTGGACACGTGATCGAGCGGGGCAAAAAGAAAAAGAGAGAAAGAAATAAAGAAATTAATCCCCTGGAACATTAAAATACCGCCTAATTCCTATGTAACAGCCAACATGCATGTTAAGAGAATAATCAACACATGAAATACTGACCCCTAGTCTAGCACGAGAAATTTCAACATTTGAACATGTACATGAGTCCATAAAACTACTACAGACTTGAGCATTGCCATGGTGTATCTAAAGATATCGTATCATAATCATAAATAACTATGAAAAGAATTTACAGAACACAAACTAAACAACTTACACTGCCACATCCAGGGACCAAGGCCCTGCCCTTCGGAAGGCCTCGGGTTTGGTGAAGATGTACAATAATTGGTGTCGGTTGTCCAAAATCCCACGGGGTCAAACCTTGCTCCCAACATCTTTCCCAACCGCCTGATATGTTCCCAGTATTCAGATTTTTAAAGAAAAAGTTCCACTAAGTTTATGCATTAAAAAAAATAAAAATAAAAACAGAATTATTCAACACAATATGTATATGGTAACATCAAACATGGAATTTTTCTACATTGTTGATCTCATTGTATATCCTGGGTATGCCCCTTGTACGCTTGTACATTGCCTTTTGGCCCTTTTTTTTTCGATTTACCTTTTCCCAAAAAAAAAAAAAAACAAAACAAAAAAAACAAAAAACAAATGGAAGTGTGTTGACTACTACACTCCACATATATGTATTGAGATAATAGCAAGCGGAGAGATGAAAAAGAATAACCTAAAACTGCCAAAGATATGACGCTTGGCTGGTTTAAAGCACCTCCTTTACCACTTAATAAATTGGAAAACCAAAATTATAAATTTTTAACCCATCTGAACGATTCAATTAATGCAAACATCAGAAATGTACGAACTCCCGAAACTAATTAGTTGGATTAAAAGTGGAGGCCTTCCATAGATTTGGATCACACATGCATGAAGGAACCAAAAAAAAACATTCAAAGACGGAATAGGCAACTCTATTAGTAGAACATACTAAAAGCATCTCAAATGGGGTAAGCAATTACCAACAACGAACAATTTCGCTACTATGGGTGGAACAAAGCCATCTCAAATGCTGAATGCCCACAAAGTAAATATAAGTACCGAAGGAGTTAGTTCTTGGCCAATCCGACGGCACGTATGGTAAGAATTGTTCAATAGTGTATTTAAGCTTGAGTTATAACTTATAACTAGTACTAATAGCTACTCTGTGCTCCGAGTGCATTAGGCCATAGAGAGACTCAGACATTTGGGTAGATAATCATAAAATACAATTCAAATTGCCAAAAACTCAAAATGCCTAAACGCTTTAAAGTCCTAATTTCCAATTTTGTGAAAACTCGCAAAAGAAATATGCTTCAAAAAATAAAAATAAAATAAAAAAAATTGATTATGCAAATGAATACGCATGTATGTATATGCGAGAGTTTGATGACATGCGCATAGTTAGTTACCAGTAGAAGAGTGGTGGTGGTGGGAATAGTCATGTATGAGTTGCTGTATTTGGTTAACACCATGACCAGGGCCAGGGCCAGGGGGAGGGGAAATTGATTCTCTTCTTCTATTTTGCTTTTGAAGATTCATAAAAATACAATTGGTAGCATGAAGTTTCCTGCTTGGCAGCGGGGCTCCCGGAAGAAGAAAAATAGATGCTAAATTCCGGCAGCCGGCAACCATATATACCAGCTTGAAACGACCAAAGGAAAGAAAGTACCAGTAGATTAGATCGCATAGAAGAATCTTATTCTTATTACTAATATTTGGACACAGCCTTCGTACATACAACCTTCCCAAAAGTGTATCTATCTCTCTTTATTGTGATGTCACTGATCCCACAATCACACAAAAAAGAGATAGACAAATCTTTTAAGGAGGGGACCAATTTGTTCAGGGCAGTTTATTTATGGAGGCACATAATTGGACACGTGTCCCTTTGTTTTGTCTGATTGTGTTTTCAAAACAAAATGTCAGTGGGCCCCAGGAAGAATTATTTACGCCCAATTCTTTACCCTCAATCTTGTGTATTTGCATTTACCTTCCTAAATATATCAAAATTTTAAACCACAACTATCAAATAAGAGTAATGCTACTACACCCACAGCCAAAGCCACAAACCACACAATCATGACCATATATTTAGCACTCAAAACCTAGAGGCTAGACAACAAAAATATGAGTAGGATCCACTCATTTTGAGTCTATATTTTGACATAAATACTACCATTACAATAACAAAAATGCTACAGTCACCATTAAAACTTCATATTTGAATATTTCTCTATAGATCCAATAGATATGTGTGGCCTGTGGAAAAATGTGAAAATGTATCTTGACCTCCCAAAGTCGATTGATCTGAAAAGTGTAGTTGTCGCACCAGTCATTGAAAACTTGGTTGAATTACTCCCTATCAATTTAATATTTCAATAATAATTCAATATACAGTTAAATAATATACAAATGAAAAGAAGAAAAGTGCAAAAACTATAGAGCATGTGGATACATTTACGAGGGATGGGTCATTGATGGCATCTGGTACCCATCAAGACCACCAAAGTTATAAGCCTTATGACATTCATATAGTAATACATATGGTAATCCAACTTGCCTCTATAACACAAACACAAAAATTATATTTTTTATATCACCATAAGTAGCATAATAATGCTCTTGTTCAATAATTGCAAGACTATCCACTTTTTCCTCCAATTCTGTAAATCCAGACTTCACAAAAGCATACAATTGTTCATCTCTAGAGCTCTTTGCTACAATTCTTTGTGATCAGTGAGAAAGCTCGCTATAATGAACTAAGTATAATGGATCAGGATCACATACAACTACTTCTCTGTGTAATTCAACAACTTCATCTGAGACATCATTGCCCCAACTCTTTAAGTAATAGTGGGGTGGTAATTTTTGTAAGTTTAAATCCCACAATACTTTCAGAGGATGCGAACAAAGAATGCATTGAAACTCAAACATTCGACAAGTACAACTTATTGATTGAGTGGAAACAATATATATAACTGATCTCGTTGTTTGAGTTGACAAGCTCATAACTCTATATCTTTCTATGTGCTCATCACCACTCTCAAAAACCAACCTCAAGTCCATAAGTTCCCCAAGCTCAGCTTGAAAACAAATAAAAATCTTTCTTGTGTACTTCTTTGATGCTTCAAGCTCAACTTTCCAACTACTTATCAAATTGGGGTTGGTCTGTTTGGACATAGCTCAACTTTCCAGCACAAAAGTGACTTCGAGCATAGACTAGTGCCCATTTCTCACGCAGTGAATAGATTCCTTGTAGCCAACTATTCTCTCTCAAACCATCATAATTGTCAAGCAAAGCTTCCCAACTTTTTTCAAACTCTTCAATTGTCTTAGGATCGTATATTCATGATTTGAAATCTTTTGAAAATTACTTGGAGTCTCCATAAACATGAGACAAGTTCTTACAAGCATTTTGATATATGTGCCATAAACAAAGTCTGTGTTCAGATTCTGGAAATACTCTAGTAAATACTTTAGGAACAAAATCATGATTATGTTCTTCCACAAATTTTGGCACAATAATTTTTCTAGGGACAATGCTAGGGGCACTAACAACTTCCACTAACACTTACTAACACACTCTATCTCTCTCCTAGTGGCACTGCGGGGCCCACTGTGGACCCCACAGTACCACTAGGAGAGAGATAGAGTGTGTTAGTAAGTGTTAGTGGAAGTTGTTAGTGCCCCAAATATTACTCTTTTTCTAGACCCCATGAATTTAACCTCAAGCATTGCATTACAACCGCATCTCGTTAAATCTCTTAGTTTTTTTGAGTATTTATTTAGTACAGTAACCTTATCGACTGCAACAAAATTCTCTTCTTGTAACTAGACCACATCTCTTATCATTATCTAATCTTTGTTTTCTCACACTAAACCCCACAATTCTACCATTCGAATTATAATATTCATATGCTTCATCATAACCTAGTGAGGGAACATTTTTGCAAACATCTTCATCATGTGTAACTTCTACTTGTTGTACATTGTTCTCATAAAGTTCTTATGCTTCACTTGAATATAGACTTTCAACATCTTCATCGTCCATTATCTAGTTTCCAATACAAAAAAAAAAATCCATGCAAACCAATATTAGAAAGATCATACAAGAGAACTAATAAGTTTGTTCTTAAACTTCCTCTGAAACTTAAATAAATGGGTGTAATAGCATGGGTGAAATAGCATAGCATGGGTGTAATAGCATGGGTGAAATAGTAATGGCTGGAAAAAATTACCTTTAAATTTTCTCTGAAACATCAATTTCTATAGTTGATATAAACGGAATGGAATGGGTGGGAGTTACAACTGTTTTGTGCATACAATTTGGTAGGTAAAAAGTGTAGTAAGAGAGTAAATATAATTAATAAGGTTGTTGTAAGTTGTGGTTTGAATGATATATTTATGGAGTTAAATGCAAAAACACAAGGTTGGGTGTAAAGAATTGGGCGTAAAGAATTCTTCCTGGGGGACCCACTGATATTTTATTGTACACATATTACACAATCTGACAAAAAGAGGGGACACTTGTCCAATTTATGTGCCTCCGTAAATAAACCGTGAGCGAACCACCATAAGCAAAAATTGTAATACGCATATTTTTGCTGTAATTATGACGTATACAATGACTTATATGCTAATACTTGTCTTAACCTATCTTTGATAAACTTTGGATACCAATCGATTGCCATGATATCCCAATCGATTGGAACTTTTATATGTCAATCGATTGCCACTTTGACCAATCGATTACTTTTGCCGCCTTAGTCCCAATCGATTTCCAATCACTGAACTTGGTCTCTAAGCAATTTCTGCGAGGATGATACCACATGATGCCCCATGCACGCCTTTGCCTATATGTACTACTCAGAATTCGTACATAAACCTATTTGGTCAAGTTCTTGAGCTCCATATACTTATACATACATGTATATATTCATATACACTTATATATACACTTCCATACATCACACAAACACCCAATATCAAGAAGAGATGAAGAAGGATAGAAGATAGAGAAGGAGAAAAGATAAAGAAAGAGATAGGAGAGAGAGACAGCGAAGAAAGAAGAAGATATCACCATTAAAGCTCAAGCTTTCAAGCTTGTCAAGCACACCACCATACATACACTTGTGAGTTCTCAAACTCATACAATAGCTTAGTTAGATGTTTTTATGAGTTTTTGTATAAAGAGAATGGATCCATAACATTTATATTTAGTTTTATATAAATTCAGTACGTTCACTGTGAAAAAGATAATGTACCAATCGATTGGCACTTTGTCCAATCGATTAAACTTTGTCCCAATCGATTGGTGATTTTCCCAATTGATTGGCATCTTTTGGATACCAATCGATTGCCTTTAAGATCAATCGATTGGCATTAACTTTCCCCAATCGATTGTTGAGATAATCCAATCGATTATACCAAGGCAGTATGTTATAAATCCATGTTAAATTGTAGTTATGTGTTCACATGTCTATCATAACTTTATATTATTGTTCTAATATGTTAGAATAAGACTTTAGTATGTTACGAAGCTACATGCTTAAATAATGAACCTAATGTCAGTGAATAAGTAAATCTCTAAAATAAGGGTATTCGTACTGAGAAGCCGACATGCATAGTTTGGTACATTTTAGTCGTGGAGACTAATTGTCTGTTCATATGATATGAGTTAAACGATCGAGAAGATTGTGAGTTATGCTGGGTTGAGTCTTCTTGTGTGGATCGTGATCCGTTTTGACAAGTGATAACTATGATTGTGGAAAGAGATATAATGATTGAGGTGTGTAATAGCCGGTATGATGATACCAAGGCATGATGTTTATGTGTAACGGACGGTACGATGATACCAAGGCACGTTGTGAAATATGTAACGGCCGGTACTCCGTACCAGGAAACGTCATAGAGAATGGGATAGTTGAGGTTTTGTACTAGGCTGACCATTACGTTACACAACCATTCAAACTTTTCAAATAATGTATAATTTGGTCTAGTATCTTACAAGGAGGTTGAAAGTGATGCTATAACTTTTTATGATTGCTTTTAATATACCCAAATTGACGAGTCTAGAAGATTAAAAAAAAAAAAAAAGCTTTCTTACCATAGTTGATGTTTAATTTTATTTGACATTTGAGATAAACGTATCTCATCAACTGCGTTGTTATGGCATTTTAGTTTCATTCTAACTCTCATCAATCTTACCTTGATTATATATATATATATTTGTTCCAATATGTTGATTAGAAATTGATGTAGCTAAAATCTGCACCGAGCGGTAATTGGTTTAATGTCCCTCGAACACCTGTAAAGAAAGGCAAAGGGTGTGTACCCTAAGCCTCCTCCGGCGATCAAGTTGGTCTGGGAAGGAGAAATAGAATATCAGGTATTCAAGAGCGTGTGTGAATCGTACCTTGTTGGTGCTTTTATACATATATATGATAGAGTTCTTGTAGGTTTAGGAGATATTATGTAGGTATCTCTTTACCTTATTAGAAGTATTCCTTATCCAATTAGGGGTTGTTATCCATTGATTTGGGGAAACTTTGAGCTAGATTAAGGGCCTCTATGGGCTACCTTGGTGAGTCCAAGATGCTTGGGCATGTACTGGTCAGGCTGGGCTTGGCCTGTGCAAACGATTAAGACATCTTGGAAGCACTTAGGCCTGACCAACCTGGACTATGTGATTGGGCCTGATTGCGAATGATATGCCATGTGTCCACGTGTTTTCTACTTGGAGAATTTTGGTCAAATCATCTACTCCCCCCTTAACTCTCAAAATGATTCGTTGGCTTGAGAAGGAAAGACTGTTTGACCTACCTTAGATGAGCTTTGCCAAACCATGTAGGATTTCCAAGCCTTTTTTTCTTGTCTCTGTCGTTCAAGATCCCCCGTCATCGATCGGAGTAAAGATCTGTTGAATAATTATGTGTCATGCATAAGGTAAATAAAATTTGAGTTGGTTTCCAAGCTTGGATTTTTTCTATATAATTGGGACATGCTCGAGATTATCTACTTGGGGTTACTCAAGGTTATCAGCCTCTAGAGTAGTGCCGAAGTGACCTAGCCACTTGGGGACTACCCATGGTTTTTGTTGATTGGGCATACTCGATACTAGTGTCAAAGTGATCTAGCCATTTGAAAATTATCCAAGGTATTTGCCTGCTCGTAAGTCTTATGGCTATGGGAGATACTCCTATGAGGACTACTCAGGCATTCTTGAGGTTGAAAAGGATTTAAGGGCTCTAAAAGGAGCTGAGGTATTTAGGACTACTAGGTCTTGAAATAGTGTTCAAGTTGGGCCGAGGCTGTTAAAGTTCTAAAGAGAACTGAAATTCTTAAGTTGTGTCCAGCCTTTTGAGAATGAGGAATGGTTTGGGCTGGCCCTGAATTATGTGATCCGCTTGAGCTCGTGGTAAGCGGAGCACAATGGCTTGACCATCCTTCAAGGCTATCCTTGAATTATGTGGTTAGTCTAAATTACATGAGCTTAGGATCCTCAAAGCGACCCAAAATATAGGTTTATCCCAATTTGATCAATATGTATTGAATAATATATTCTAACCAGGTATGAATGGGTAATGCCACAATAATAGGCTTCTCTTTAATAATTTACAATCTCATCTACTCGTTCAAATCGGGTTATAATAATTACACAAAATTAGTTCGGGAGAGTGAATTCGACACTTCCTTAACGTGTAGTAGTATTGAGGGTACTAAGAAGAACATGTCTGAGGTATGATGAAATGGACATCAACTTTGTACATATCAAGCCTGATTGAGCTTTTGTCCCCCTGAGTAATAAGTTGTTGACATATCTGACCTATTTAAGATAACGATATCTGAAATTCTGAATGATCTCTAATGCCTGATCTCTTTCTATAGATTTGTTGACTGAACAAGTCAACCCATTTTGAATTATGATATGAATAGTAATTCTTCATGAGCTCAGTTTAACAATCATATGCTTAGCCAGATCATTTTGGTTGCGTTAGTGGTGGAAGTGTGGGAATATTCCCCTTCAAGGCGTTGGCCCTAAGGTCACCTGACAATTTTCGGCCAGGTCAATGTGCTCCGTGACCTGGGCGATCTGTATCTTTGGATTTCTAGCTTCTTGAGCTTTTAAGACAGTTTAGAATGACTTATTTTTTTATGCTATGGCTGCTCAAAGCTCTGACTTCTAGTAAAGGTTTGATTTATGACACTAGAGTTATTTTGTGCTTGAGTTGATTAAGTCTTTTAAAGTCTCTGAATAGGACTAAAATGCTTGAACTGGCCAAGTCTTTAATGATCCTCTGAAGAGAGCTAATATGTCTAGGTTGGCCAGCTCTTCAGATATTGCTCGGGTTATATAGAGGCATTTTATACCTGACGAGTTCAACGCTTGGGTGCTTGGTCGGGCCAAGTCTTCAGGAGTTGAACTGGTAAGTCATTGATTACTTGACTAAATGTCAAGGCTTTAATGTTGAGCAAGATATCTTTATAAGTGGCAATCTGCAAAGCTCTAAGTAAGGATGCGCTAAATAGGCTTTCTTTAGATGCATTATAAATATCGAGGTTGAGTCGTAGAGATCCAAAGAAAGTGAGGCTCTAAACTATTCCCCAGCGTATATTGCTTGAGATCCAAAGGAAAGTAAGGCGCAAAACTATTGCCCAGTGCATATTGCTTGAGATCTGCTAGTTGAATTAAGGAGCTTGAAGTTGAGCTTGTTGATAGAGCTCTGTCTCTCTCATATGGTGGAGAATCATATGAAAGAGCTTTGAAATTTTGGTGGTCAGATGAGCTGTTCTAATTCGTGATGCTTTATTCTTTTTAAAGCTTCAAAATATTTGAATTGTGCCTTTGAGATCTGCTCTTGATAGAAAGATACTCTGACTGGAATGTTTTGTTCATGGAGAATTGCCTTAGCAGTACTGCTACCGTGTTTTTGGTCTATCAACCATGTACTTCGATTTTCTAATGATGTGCTTAGCCAGGTGCACTCTCCCTGGTTAGAGATGGCTTGTTAGCTCCAAGCTTTTTTTGCGTTGGTGAATGTCACGCCCCGGGTTGGCCCAAAAATAGGGGAACATAAAAAATTTCCTTTTTGGATCCGTGGAAACGTGACAAGTTGAGATCACCTAATTGTCCACAAGATTCTAATAACAGGGAAATATCTTGTAAGGAAGCGGCTGAGTTAAACAAGCATATAAAACCAAATCACAACAAGGTCTTACATTTATATATTACAAATCCTAAATTTAAAAATCTAAAATAAACATAATAAGTCTTTCAGCAAACACGTGCTATTACGAAAAGCATAAGTCTAAAATATTACAAGTCTAGAAGATGAGATAACTAAAAGACTAGAATATAGGGCATCTTCATCAACTGGCATAGCAATAGCTCACTTCATAGTACTCCCCTGCAGGATAACCATCACCGAAATAGCCACCAGTCATGTTGCCCTCGGCAGTGCAACCACCATCGGTGTAGCCTCCCTTTGCCTAATCTCCACCTGTCACGTTACCTATATCTGGAAAAGTTGGATGGGGAATGTCCAGTGACATAAAATGCCGTCAGCTTCAAAAGCTGACTGAATTTAAAACCTCAAGTGGTATCAAGTATGACAAATTTATATGATTTGTTTATACGAATACGTCACTTTTTAATGTGTTAGAAAATTATTAACATCTTTACAATAAAAAGTAAGTTTATCAAGTAAATGAGACTGAACAAAAGTAACTATACATTGCACAACCAACTGAAACGGAACTTCCCAACCAAGCATATTACATCGATTTCTCAGAACTACTTCGTTTCAACCCCTTTGTCTTAAACATGACGATACCTCAACATTCATCAAAGGAGTGTACCAGCAGTGCCCAACTAGCCGCATGTCCACCCTTGGTGCATCAAGATGGTAGCAATACCCAAATGGCTGACTCCACAATCCCTATGAATATTCGGTGCTCGACTAGCCGAGTGATTATTATACCAGCAGTGCCCATCTATCAAGATGGTATCGATTCCCAAATGGCCAACTATATCACTAATATTCATCTACTACATTATTCAACTAAGTGATTAGTGTACGGTGCCCGAGTGGCCGCATGATCACCCTCACTGCATCAAGATGGTAGTGGTTCCCAAATGACCGACTAAATCACCACTACTACTTATCTACTATCCTTCAAATTTTATATTATAACAATCGATCGACATACTTAATCTGGGCACCCGTATTGACTGCCCACACTGACTCACCCAAATCGTCATAAACTAGATTCCTAGCGACATCCATATACCAAAGACCGAACCCGATAGAACGATGACAAATAATTTATGCATACGAGGTATGAGCTATTCAAACACATGTTTTTTCCAACATATAATGTCATATAGCCTTAGTAAGATTTTAGTTTACTATACTTAAAATCATCGATATGTGGTGCCATCATAATGAGTGAATCAAATGTGGTTTTCTTGAAACTATTTTATGCGACCACTCAGTCCATTAAGAGAACTTGCATTAGGCACGAGCACTCGCCTTCAGATATTATTGTGCTCTCTGTTTTGTAACACTAATTTTCTCATTGTTCTATATTGAAATCACCCCAAATATGCTTATAAACATCATATTAACTCATTCAAGATACCAAACAACCATATACATTGTGTTTTCACAAAAGTCCAAGCATAAACCTTACATACATGGCATTTAGAAAGCATGCAAGTAAGAAAACATAAGATCTATTTGTGGTATAGTGAGCTCGAACGCTTGTGAAGTTTGAGCGCTCAGCTTTATATTTTAGTTTACTCGAGTGCTCAAAGTAGTCAATCGCTCAAGCTCTTTATTTCATGCTACGTGTGAACGCTTAGAGGGTCCAAGCGCTTGGGTTAAGCAATGGCATAAACTCGAGCGCTTGGGTTGGCTCGAGCGCTCGAGAGGTCGTCACCTTCATAGTAGCGACAAACTGTGAACATGGAAACCAGTGGGTTTTTACTTCCAGCCTTGCATGCAGGTTTTGGGGGTTTTCATGTGATGTTTAGCATATAGAAAACGTATATAACTTGTTATTATGTGAAACCAAGTAAGTTAGAATACTCACTGAAGGCTAGATGATGTGGTTATGTAATTGTGAGGTTTTGAAGGTTGAAATGGAGCTTCGATGGAGGTTAATCTTTCCCTCTTCTCTTTTCTTCTTTTTGGTCCTATCCTTTTTTTTTCTTCTTGACTCTCAGTGCATGGATATGGGTGTGTGAGTGTTTGGAAGCTTGTGTATGTGTGAGTTTGTATGGGAAGACAAAGGGAATATAATTCTCTATACCCCAAGCTTCTCTCTCTTTATTTGTGTTTTTACAAAGCGATAAACTACATTTAATGCATATGGGGGTTTATATAGAAATGAGGAGGGGCAGCTATCCAAACTGTGCGCATGACAACCAAGTGTCAAAAGGATGCGTAAGTGCTCCAATCACGCGAATGCTCAAGGTGTGACAAATTCTGCTCGAGCGCTTGAGTATCACAAGCGGTCGAGTCTCTCTTTCATCCCAAGGTTTAGAAAAGTTCACATATAGACATAAAAGAACACATATATAACATTTTAAAGGCTGGGTTTCAAATTTAGATGGATACATATATATATATATATATGCAGATATATCATAAGGAAATATAGAGAAAAATACAGAGAAATTTTGGAGAAAATTATAGGAAAATACAGGTACTACAGTGAATGCCTGGTATGGTATCATGTCTTTGATTCTAGAAGTAATGTGACCTTAGCCTTTGAAATGCCGAATTAATCATAATCTGGGTTATGAGAGATGACTTTTTGTAACTATGAGTACCTCGACCAAGTTTAGGGCCTAGAAAGACCAAGCTCACTTGATTGATCCTATTCAAATCTCATGTCAACAGCCATGAGTAAGGTTTACCAACCTTCATTAGCCTTTATCCGATCCGACCGATTTGGATTCTCGTATTTGGATTCCATGGGCATTTTATCCCACCCGAGGCAACAATCGATGCCCATGATCATATCTAAGGCTACACGAGTGAGTAATCCAATTATATCCCACAAGGCTAAATCCGGAGAGATCCTCACTAATAGAGTTACCACTTGATTTGATAAAGGAAACCAAGAAAACTAAATCTATAAGTCCAATGAAAGAGAGCACTGCCCCATCATCACCAAAGAACTCGGTTCGGAGGTTAAGGTACAAGAGAGGAAGGAGCTAGATCATGCTAAAATACCCCCTCTCGTCCCATTGTGAGATGGGCCTCTACTCAGGTTTCAAGGTGTTTGACTAGACATTATGAATACTGTTTAATTTATACTCATGTATTCCTAAGTTCAAGTTATAAACAGCTAAAGAAAGACAATCGTGCAAAAAACTAAACAATTACACGCAATGCACGTGCAACAATCAGTAATTCGGGGACTAAATGTATTGCTACGCTCCCCTATGCATGGAAAGGAATGAAAAGGAGGAAATGTGAAAATCACATTAAAAAAAATAGTATATCTATGCACATGTACCGTGTAAGGAATTAAATTGGTTTTAACCACCTATGCATGTTTCTAAGTGATCTAGGAAAGCACTAAATAGGAAAGATATAAGAACTTACCCAGGATAGCATAACATTCCTTATTACAGCTTCCTAATTAATCAAGGTTAAGATAGCATAATAACCAAACATGAGCACTAGGAGCATGTGTAACCCTTAATTGAGATATCCTACTATTCTATGTGTGGATAGTGTGTATGTGTATGCATGAATGCATGGATAAGCTAAACTAGATTATAAAAGAATAATCAATACTATAATATTAGCGTTTTATGGTCTCTAGTGAGATTGGAATAGCCAAGGCTTAGTGACAAACACTGAATATTGCACATTCATGTGCCAATATAATAGATATAATGCTCATTTAATCCCCAAAATTCCTAGTTTTACATGCACATTTGAATTAATATAATTTAACAGTGATGTCACTCAAATGCGTGTAATTATTTATTTTTACATATTTTATATCTTTAGGTAAAAATGAAGTGAAATAAAGGGAAGGAAAGAAGTAGCAACCACACCGAAGCATTCCTCATAAAATATTTGTCCAAACTTGCATAGTGCAAGTTCTGGACCAAATGAAAGAAAGAATGATATAAAAAAAAAAAACTACAATCCAAAGTAAAACTTAGGCATCACTGTTGACAGTGATGCTTTGATAATGATTTTTGTATTTTTTTTCCTTGGTTCTCTCTCTCTCTCTCTCTCTCTCTCTCTCTCTCTCTCTCTCTCTCTCTCTCTCAGGTTCTCAAAATTCAAATGAAGTGTTAGACGCAAGAAGAAATTGGGACGCACACGAGAAAAAAAAATGGCAAGGTTCAGTTCACTGGCGAATGGGATGATGATTTTCATCATTCCTTCGTCTATAAAAAGGAGAGAAAGACAGAAGCAAACGACACACACAACAAGTACAGTTTCACAATCACTGTTAGGGAGAGAATAGTTTAGGGGAAGTTATCATGTGAGCACTTCATATTGTCCCTAGAAATAGAAAACTTTAGTTTTTTTCTTTGCCTTTTCTAGTTTTAGTAGTTGTAAAATTTTACTTTTATGTAATTGATGATTTCATGTTAAAAAATATGTAGCAAAAGTTTGTGTACTGTATTTCTTAAATTCAAAATATTTGTTTTCTTGTATGACCTTTGTCAATTTGTAGTAGTAAAATATTCCTATTTAAAATTAGATTTAATATTTCTAATCTAGTAGTACTTATAGTTGCCCCCTAAAATATTTAGAAACTCCAAATTTTCAGTTTTTATAGCAATATTTTCATTCACTAGAATACAGATTTTGCAAGTAAATATCATGTTTCTTAGCCATGTAGTTGTTATAATCACCTACTAAAGTCCAAAAGTACATCATACACATATCTCACTCCAAAAGTAGATTAGGATTTAGTTTAGCCTTATTTGTGTTCTTGGAGTTCAACCATTGTGATCCCACAAGAATCCAAAGTCAAAGGTTTAGTATTTTATTTTTGGTTCAGTATTTCCATTTATGTATATTTTATTAGCCTAGTTATACTAAACTTTGCTATTTTACAGATTCCACAAATTCAATCACAGCTCATGTTAAGTAAAGAAAATAATATATAATATTAGTTTTCACCCTTACCTTGGTTTTACAACTTTAATTTTAATTGGACGGTAATTGCGTGCATCTATTTAATTTATCTTTTATTTTTATTTTTAAGACAGTTTCAATTCCAAAATGGTAGGCTAAAACTTTAATTAGGGATATGTAATAAAAACTAAACCACAACTTCTGTGCACTAATCTTAAATGGGCAAATTTATCTGGATGAGTTGATTTTTCATTTATGGCCAAAAATATCTATGTATCTATAGTTTATGACCATTTAACATGTTAATATACTATGGCTATATTGGGCTCAAAAGAGTACATATTTGAAATAAAAAGCCTAATTATCTGGATTGTCAAACTATGCCTTTTGTCATAAAAAAAAACACCTAGCATACTCAAACAACTCATATGACAAAGTTAATATTTCAAATATGTGTTTATATATATTTGTCACGCCCCGACGTAGCATAATACAGGAAAGCATTTAATTTCCTTTATGGACTCGTAGGTCGTGACAAGTGAGTATGACCAATTGTCCCTGCAACAATTAACTTAAACAACATTTCTAAAGAAAGGTTACTAATAAAACATAAGCTCCAATAATTAAAACTTACTAAACTATTACATAAGTTCAGGTCTTAGGCACAAACGCCCTAAAACAAAAGTCTGAAGCTAGTTTATTACAACCCGAAAATAAAAGACATGAGAAATATAAAGCGGCCTCCTGGAAAGTCTCCTTCTTCTAACTAGCATAGTCAAAATACCCTGGCTGCTCCTGACCCTGAAAATCTGGACATACAGTCCAGGACGCATCAACGCCGTCAGCTTATGCAAGCTGGTGAGCAAAATAAGCAAGTGCTCGCAATGTATATATAAGCAAATAAATAGCAGTGCAATTAAACTTTAAAAGCAATAGATTCAAGGTTCCAATTCCAACATAAGTAATGGGTGAATATAGTAAGCAATAAATATGCAACCGTGCATGAACAATGTAACATCTCATCTTTCTGACTCTTTTCTCTCAACCAAAAACCGACTTAACCAAACCATTACCTCGGATACCAGGAATAAAATCCGATCGATATCCAAAACAGCACACCATACCACCGCTTCAGATACCAGGAATAATATCCGATCGATATCTAAGCCGCACTCAATACCATCATATCGGATACCAGGAATAATATCCGATCGATATCCGAAACAAGCACCCTAGATACCAGGAATAATATCTGATCGATATCTAAGCCGTACACAACATTGTCGCCTCCAATACCAGGAATAATATCCGATCAATATTGAGGTCGCACACCAGACCGCCACTCTGTACTCTTTTCACGCTTTCTCACACACATGCATGTTGACATAACCTCGACCCTAATATGTATGTCAATGTTCACAGTTTGCAGTAACAGTTATTTATATCAAAGCTGAATGTTCGTTCAACATAAATCTCAGTCTGAAACGTTCTTACAAGTCCAATTTCTAACAGGGAGCCTTTAAAACAGTATATTTGTCAAACAGTTCTTTAAAAACTTTTAAAACCTTTTCCAAACAGTCCCTTATATAAAAATACAGAAAATGCTCAAATTGCCTGGTCGCGCGAGCGAAGGGGAGAACAAATCGCGCGAGCGGGTCGCGCGCGCGAAGGGGCAGAACAGGTCGCGCGAGCGGGTCGCGCGCGCGAAGGGGGGGATTGGTTCGCGCGAGCGGGTCGCGCGAGCGATCCTCGCGCGAGCGGGTCGCGCGCACGAGTTCTTGCAAAATGTCATCTTCTTCGTTTTCCCCTGTTTTCTGGTTTTAAACTGAATTTTACCCATTTTCAGATTCTGTCTCAAACATGTCGTGCAATATATGGATCTCTTCGATTTTCCGCGTAGATTACGAATATGCAATCAATTTAAACAATTACGGATTATATCTCTAGATATTCGCGACTAAAGTAAGGGTGTCAAAACTTTAAATCAATGGTACGTCGCGATACGGATGAATTACAATGTAGGATTTGAACCGTAGCCTATTGGGACAAAGATCTTCCATAATCAATTCACGGAATTGAATTTGGTTGAGTTTTATAAAACTCCAATTTTAAGCTTTCATGGTGTATCACATATATATACACATATACACTCACATAAACACTGAATTATACATATATATACGTTGAGAGTGAGTTTATAATACTCACAGAGTCTAATTACACAGAGAATTTTGAGACCGATAATTCCGCCGAATAATCCGTCGTCCAATCTCTACTTCTCCGTTCTTGATTTTGGTAGCCCAATATATGAATATATATGTGTGTCTATGTATGTGACTGATTATATATATAATCTGAAAGTGTGTGTGTGATCTCGAGAGAGATCAAACAGAAATTGAGAGGGACAGAGAGTGAATTGAGAGACTGTGAGAGTTATGGAGAGAAAATTGAGAGTCTGAGAGTGAAATAGATATATTTATAGGGAGAGTCCAAATTGGGCTCCAAGCAACTAATGGATATTACACGGTGTGGTTGAGCTCACGTGCTCCCACACCAAAACGCGATATAGACGCAGATTGAAACATAAAACTGGTATTTAACAGTTGGAAATAAAATACAGAAAATTTTATTAGTGTAGGAATTAAATTCCCGGTTATACAAAAATATAGATATTGATTTTAAAATCATAGAAAGTATTTTCTATACTTATGGAAATTACAATTTGACCCCAGATATTGTTATAAACAGAAATTAAATCAAATATTCATGGAAATGAAATGCGGTATTTATTTATAAATGAAAATAAAATACAGGGTGTTACAATATTTCTATCCAATAATGGATAGGCAATTGTGTAGTGACAGAGTGGTGGGGACTGTACGTCGAATAACCCACATCCGCAGCGGGGCACGGTTCGAACCTGACTACTGCCCAATTGCCTTTTTATTTTTCTTTAAACCAAACGACGTCGTTTCATATCAAACCTGACACACTTGATATGACCCTGACTAGTGAAACTTTATTTTTAAATAAAGAATGACTCTGCGGTCTTAAATGCCAAAAGCTTTTCAAATACACAAAAGTTGTGGGATCTAGTGTTGGTTTGCATATTCCCAATTCCTTTAAATAATTTCCCCCTAGTTAATTAATATTTCCTATTTTATAATAGTTTTGCTTAAATATCTGTATTATTTCCATCTTTCGCTATTATTAAATCTAAAAAGTTTATCTCACAAAAATTTAGCTTTTATATATTTTTCTTCCTTTTCTTACTAGTATCTTAGTTAATTTATTTTGCACTATTAAAATCTTTACCATAAACTGTTAAGAAAAAAAATAACTTTAATTATTTTTATTGCAAAAATATAAAAATTAGTAGTTTAGTAAAACCTTACAAAAATCCATCATCTTTTATTTTCTTTTACGTGACAAAATAGTTATTGCCTATCTTATTTTCCTGTTCCCTGTGGGTTCAACCTGGACTTCCAGAACTTTATTACTTGTACGATCACCTACACTTGGGTGTGATAAGAAAACGCTTCAATAGGATGTCGTTAAGTTTTTGGCGCCGTTGCCGGGGAACGGTTAATAAAAAATAAATAAATAAAAAAGTTAGGTTTAAGACTATTTTTCATACTATAACTATATCTATATCTATATATATATATACTTATTCTACTTTATAAATTTTCTAATTTTTTTTTTAAATGATAACATAAGAAAAATAATTAAAAAAAAACTATATATAATCTTTCCTTGTGAAAAATATATAAATATATATTTATAGATATGTACTTGTGCATCTTCTAAAAAAAAAAAAGAGGAAGCATTTATATACATATATAAACCTATCTTCTAAAAAAAACATAAAAATAGAAAATACATAAAATAAAAAAAAAAGAGTTTTATTTTTACTTAGCTACTAATAATAATAATAATCATAATAATATTATTATCAGTTAGTTTTCACTTACTTCTTATCTCCTTAGATACTACTGAGGATTGGAAGGAATAACTGATGATACTCATAATGAATATGGGGATAATATACCACAACCTGTCTTATCAGAACGTGAGTCGTGGTCTTTACGTGGTATATTTATGCCAGAACAAATCATCACTCCTTCTTGCATCACACTACCTAGACATACAAGAAATTTTCATTTTAAATATAACATGCTACCATGCTTACCAACTTACCACGGAATTAAGAAAGAATATGCTTATGTCCATATTCGTGAATTTGAAGAAGTTTGTGAAATGTTTGCTGATCAAACTTGTCCTATTGAGATAATCTATCTCAAGCTTTTCCCTTTTTCTTTAAAAGATGAAGCTGAATCTTAGCTTTTATCTCTCCATCCTGGATCTATAACTTCATGGCCAGATATGAATCAAGCATTTCTAAATAAATTCTATCAAATGAATTTAACTTATAGCTTGATGCGAGAATATAAACTTTTCACTGAAAAAGAGAAGGTACCATGCATTGAAGACTGTGAATTTTTTGTAGATCTCCTACAAACCTGTCCACATCATGGATTTAAAAAATGGCGTATGATCAATTACTTTTATGAAACATTAGATCCAGAGTCAAAGGAAATAATTGAAGCCATGTATCAAGGGGAATTTTTTAAAAATGCTGACGAAGTTGAATTATATTTTGATTGGCTTAGCGAAAACGCTCCACAAAGGGAAAAAGAAGAAAAGGCTAAGAAAGAAAAGGCTAAAAAATCACAGCAATCACAAACTGAAGATGAATTAGTCATGAAAATTGAAGAATTAACTCTTAAGCTAGAAGCTTTTAAACTGGAGAAAGCTAATCCTCCTCTATCTAAAAATAAATTAGAACTTTGCAGTACATGTCATATGATGGGGTACTCTACAGAAAAATGTCTTAATACTCCTATTTATCAAAGATTTACCCCCGCGCAAAAAGTTCTATTATATGACTCAAGACTACATCTTTTTAGAGGAAAGATGAAATCTCGATGGATTGGTCCATATATTGTAAAAAATGTAGGGTAATACTTGGGGCACAACCTTCATACAACTTTCATACAACCTCCCCAAAAGATGTGTCTATCTCTTTCCTGTGTCACTGTGGGGTCCAGTGACATCACAGGAGAGAGATAGACTCATCTTTTGGGGAGGTTGTATGAAAGTTGTATGAAGGTTGTGTCCCAAATATTACTCAAAAATGTATATCCTTATGGAACTGTCGAGATTGAGGACCCTAAAGATGAGAATACATTTAAAGTTAATGGACATAGATTAAAGCCATTTTTAGAAGGATTTGAACCTGAGTTGGAGTCCATTCCTTTGGAGGACCCCAACTATAATGCTCCTTAATATATTAAAACATAATTGGTATAGGACATAGTGTATCAGAGTATTTATATTTTCATAAGTTTTATGCTCTTAATTAGATAAATTTTTTATATATTTAAGTTGATTTGGTTATTATTATTCCGTCTTTTCTTTGTTTATCTCTTTTTATTACAGGTGTTATCCTTAGCTTCTTTTTCTAATCTCACTCATTGAGGACAATGTCAGACTCAGTTGGGGGGAACGGTTTCACGATTATTACCTGTTTGTTTATTTTATCTTTATTTCATAAAAAAAAAATTAAATTTTTTTTCCTAGAGAGAGATACACTGAAAAAGAGAAAATGGCTATATATAGGGCTTCGAACCCTAAAAACTTTCCCTATCTCTCTTTTTCCTTTCTTTTTCTTCTTCCTCTCACTCTCTCACCGCGATCTCTCTCTCACTCTCTGCAACTCTCTCACTCTCTTCCCCCAATCTCTCGATCTCTCTCAATCTCTCATTTTTTTTTATTTTCTACGATCTAAATCAAGATCCACTCTAGCGATCACTAAAGGTAAGATCTATAATCCAAAAAAAAAAGCTTGATTTTTATTTTATTTTTCTATTTTTCCGATTTCAGCTTAAATCTTAAATTTTAAGTTTTTTTTTTTAGATTTTTATTTTCTCTCTTTTCCATTATCTAACAAAAATATAATGCATAAGTTGTAGGTATCCACTCATCAAAGAAGCTTGGAATACCATTCGATCTACGGCCCTACCAGGTTATCAGATTTCTAAGAGACAGGTGATATTTTTCCACTTCTTAAAAAAAAAAAAAATTGGACGACGCGCTAGCTATTGGTCTTATGTATTTTGAACTTTACCTTGTCATTTTCTTAATTGCTGTTATGATAATGCTGCGTTGCCCTTGTTAAAAAAAAATCCAAGTTTTCTGTTTTTTTTAAATAAAAAAAAAAATGAATGACGAACACGTCACCGCTCTTATGATTTTCGAAGTTTATACCATAATTTTCCTTATTATTGTTATTGTAATGATACGCTGTCTTGGACTTTTCTAAAAAAAAAAGAGAGAGAGAGAGAGAGAAAAATGTAGTTTTCTAGTTTTTTGTTTAAAAAAAAAAAAAAATTAGTTTCTGAATGTATATATTTATATATATTTTTATATATAAATATTTTTAGTTTTTAAATAAAATTCCCACCCACCCCCTCTAAGCTCTCTTTAATTAGATCTTAGTTGACAGTTGGAAGGAGTGGAAGGGTTGAGTCTAGCCTCTCTTGTTGGCTGAGAGTATAAAAAATGGGTAATACTTGGGACACAACCTTCATACAACTTTCATACAACCTCCCCAAAAGATGTGTCTATCTCTTTCCTGTGTCACTGTGGGGTCCAGTGACATCACAGGAGAGAGATAGACACATCTTTTGGGGAAGTTGTATGAAAGTTGTATGAAGGTTGTGTCCCAAATATTACTCATAAAAAATGGATCCAATAGTCGATGACCAGACGTTAATGGGTCGCTCACTTGTTTCTGAGCAGAAGAAACCCTTTGCTGGCACTAGCCTTTATGCCATCAAAAGGAAAGCTAAAATGTTAGGATGGTGTTTGAATTGTTATAGAGAAGAATGTCCTGGTTTAATTGCTCATAATGACACATCTTTTAAAGTTTACTACTACTATAAAAGAAAATTCAAATCAAAACAAAAGAAAATTTTGGTTGAGAAAGAGGACTGGATCCTTTGATACCCAAATAAATTTTGTTTTCCCATCCCTCATTTCTTTTTATTTTTATTTTTAGTTTTTGTACATACAATAATATTCAGTCAGGTCAGACTTTAAAATGATCCTACGTGTACATCTGGCTTTCATTAGCTGGTTCGATAGGAGTAATTTGCATGATCCAAGCATCACCAGATATGTCTAGTGCGGTGAATGTCCCTAGAGGTAGCGAAAAACTAAGTAAAGCCAGAGTTATCTCCTAGCCTCTTACTGATGTTTTAGCTTGCTAGTGGTTCTAGACTCATCTCTTTTACTAGAGGTGGATGGATAATCATGACAACTTGGACGCTCCGGATTACGTAGCCTCTTTTGTATAGGTGCAGAGGATACTAGTTGCACCATATATGTATCCAACTTAGTGGATGCGCTTAGGATTTTTCAGAAGTTTTTATTTTACTCTATATAAGATAAATTTGACACTTTAATGTTATTTTGGGTATGATAATAGCATATAACACATTGTCACATGTTTTACTATTTTCAAATGCTAGAAACTCTTTAGACTTTAAATCTTTTTGAAACAGTGTGAAAATATTTACTGAATCTAAATGGATGAGTAAGCATATACTATGCAGTTTAAAGATAAGTAGTGAAAACTAATTAACCCATGTGAGCTTTTGTGCCAATCTTTCTTTATGAGGGTTACTATATCTTTTCAGTCTCCCTTTATTCTCTTAATCATATCACTTGTTGAAAGTCTCATTATTTTTCTTTTTCTTTGACTGATCATTAGAAGAGAACGTTCAGGATTTACCATTATAACGTCTAAATTACTTAAATGAACAAAGTCAATCTATTTTTAAAATGATTTAGGTCATCTTTTCTTTCAAATGCACCCCCTTCACCTTATATTACCTTATTCTCAGTTCTATCCAAATCATGCCTTGCTCCACCTAGGAGTACAAACCTCACTTCTATATCCTGGTATGTGATTGGACTGTATTAATGTAATAACCTGCATTTCCATTTAATTTAAAATTCATGTCCATATTTAATTTATGTGTATTTGCATTGGCATATTTAAATTCAATTAGCATGATCTGCTTTTACTTTAATTTCAGTCACTTGTTTGGAATATTAATATCTTACCTAATTCACATTTAAAGTTTATTGGGGGCTAAACTGCAATTTTACAAAGTTAGTGATACCTGTGTGGATTTCAAAGTCTGTATTCCAAAAACGGTGAAAATAACTTCTATTGACTCAATCAGTATTTTTATGAAATCAGAAAATCAATTCTTACGTTAAAATGAATTTCCGGTATTTTTATGGTGACCACCGCGCCCCGAAAATACCAGTTTATGTCCAAAACTGTCCACGCTGTGTGAACTTCCACAGATTTTGGAAGTGACCGATTTGGACATTTGCTTTATTTCCAATTATGGCAAGTGATGATTGCCTTGTGCCTTGTTTGGGAACATACAACTTATATGTGCAAATGTTGTGCCATAAGCTAAGTTGCCAAACATCTTGCAAATTGACCCCTACACACCTACTTGGCCCTTCAATTCATTTGGAAGACAATTGCAGTGTTTAATCTGCATATATGAGTAATATACGTATGTATATATCAGTGTTTATTATAGCTTTTCATTAATTTAGAACTAAACCATTTTGTTGAGTGAACAACAAGAGGCTTGGTCCCCAAGTTCTTCCCATTTGGCTCTCTATATGTACTCCATCATACACACACCTCTCACATTACACATTCTGAAAACCTGAGAGAAAAGAGAGAGTGCAGAGAGTTCATAGTTCAGAAATTATATAGAGAGAGGAAGCTTCAAGACTCCATAGCCAAAGCTTGGAGTATTTTATTTTTGTGCTTATCTTTCTCAACAAACACTACTTCTCTTTGATATCTGTGAGTATTATTAACTCACTCTCAATGTAATTCATATTGTGTTTACTGACTTGGGTAGCTTAATTTATAAACCTCCATGGAAATTTTACGTATGAAAGTTCATAGCTTGAAATCAAGGTCTTCAAACCTTAATCAAAATTCGTTTTTAGAGATGAAAATGGTAGATTATACATCCTACATGTCAAGTTTGAAGTCATAGAGCCTAATTTGTTCATATCACAAAGTATATTAGAAATCAAATTTTGACATGTTTTAGTTTATCATAAAATTGGAGAGTTATAGTTAGAATCATGTTAAATTGATCATAGATTCTTAATCCTCGTTGAAAAAGGAAGAGATCCATGTATAACATGATAAACATACTTACAGATTTGAAATGGGTCAATTTTAGACCCTGTTTTCTGAAACAGAACAGTTCCTGCGGAGAAGATGAAGCCTCAGCTTCATCTCGCGCCACGATCGCGCGCGCGAGGAATCGCGCGAGCGGCCCGCGCGAGCGACCTTTCGCGCGAGCGGCCCGCGCGCGCGAGGTAGGCGTCTCCAGGCAGACGCAAGAGTTTTATTATATAAATGAAAAATTGGCTGGTCGCGCGAGCGAGGGTCGCGCGAGAACCCCTTCGCGCGAGCGATTCGCGCGCGCGACCTTGGCTCTCTCAGGCAGACAGAAAAGTTTATAATAAAAAGGAATTTAGGCAGATCGCGCGAGCGAGGCCCGCGCGAGAGACACTTCGCGCGAGCGATCCGCGCGCGCGACATTGGGTTCCACAGGCAGACAGAAAAGTATTTATATAATTAAAAAGTGGGCATATCGCGCGAGCGGTCCGCGCGAGCGACACTTCGCTCGAGCGGCCCGCGCGCGCGAGTTCTGACAGTTTCTGTTTTTGTCTGTTTTGTGTTTGAGGTCTGTTTGGTTCAACTTTTTAGTACTGTTAAGGCTCTGTTTGGGATATTTAGTTAATCAGAACTCTATTGGGTTATGTTTGAATGATTAAAACATTGTAGTATGACTCATTAATCCCCGTACGCATGTTGTATTTATAATTCAGTAAATTGCGGCATGTTTAAGTTTCATGACATACATGTGGGGTCAGTGGTACATGCATGTGGGTGTCAGTGTGTGTGGAAAAGAGTAATGGCAGTGTGGAAAGAGTATGAGTTTGTGTTTGTGGTCGTGGTTGTAGTTGAGTATGAGTTTGTGGTTGTGGTCGTGGTTGTGGTTGTGGTTGAGATTGTGGAGAGGGTATCTTTGAAATGCGACGGTGGCAAATATGGACACTCCCTGACGCCCATGGAAGCGTTAAAGTGTGTGAAGCCGAACTCGGACATTCCCTGGCACCCATGGTAGTGCTAAAGTGTGGCCTACGGACACTCCCTGATAACTCGAGTCTGGATACTGTGTGAGGGGTTGCCCCGGTATTTGCATGGCGGTTAGGGTATTCAAAGTGTGAGGCATTGGACACTCCCTGGTACCCCGGACCAAAGTGTGAGGCAAACTGGACACTCCCTGGCGCCCCGTTGCTAAAGTGTGACTATCTGAGTGTTTCAAAGATACCAGGAGTAGGATAGTGGGTTGTTGTGGCTGTCGAGAGAAAAGAGTCGGCAAGATGAGTGTGGTGCATTGTTCTCATACACGGTCCCATCTGCGTAAATTTACCCTCTTTAAATAATGTTGTGATTGTTTTCTAAACGAGCTCTTTAATCATAATTATAAACTTGTGGATTTAATTTGGAATTGGAAAAAGGTAAGTGGGTATGTTTTACATTTAAAGTCAAGTTTTTAATACTCACCAGCTTCTTGAAGCTGACGACGTTGATGCGTCCTGGACATTCGTGTTCAGGCTTTTCAGGTTATAACCAGGAGGAATCATACGACTATGCTAATTGAGAATGGCTGCTTCTGGAATAAAGAAACTGTTTATTTTATGCTTTAAGTTTATTTGTTTGAGTTTTAAACTGTTTGGTTTTAAGGATGACTGTAACCGACACTAAGTTATTATTTTATTTTCAAGGCGGTCTGTGCCTTAGTTGACCCCGGTTCATAAGATGTAATAAGTTAGAAAGTTTTTGTAAGCCTTGATTGCTTTACTCTGATTATTATGTTTTGTTGTTCGACGTTTGAGACGGAATCGATCCTTCAAACTGTCGCGACCTACGGGTCCATAAAGGAAATTAAACGCTTTCCTTATTTATGCTACGTCGGGGCATGACAATTAATAGTGCAAGAAGTGGTAAAGAAAGAAAGGAGTTGATTTAAAAAGAAAAAAGAAAAGAAAAAAAAAATGAGAAACTAAAAAAAAAAAAAAAAAATCAACTATACATATGATAAAAAGGAGAAGAAAAGAAGAGGTTGGAATGAATTGCGCAAACACTCCAATCACATGCTTAGAACAAATACACCCCAAATCTCCTACTCATCTTAATTTCTAACCTACCAGTCAAAGTCCTAATGATTTAAAAGAAATTAATTTTTAAATTTAAGTGATAAGGATGTTCTCCACGGTAGATCGCTCTTCTAATGCTAAGTATTCTTTCATGAGACTTGTTGTACTCCAAATGCCTATATATTGAGTCATCAAAAAAATGGAAGCAATTCCTCTATCTTTGCTTCCCTACCAAGTGAGATGTTTTTTACACCGGTTTCTGAGAGTTTCTCATTAAAATAGTGAAATCCTAGTGAGATTTGAGTTAAAACTACAAGTTTTATGACTGTTAATAGTTATGTAAACTTTGAAATTAAGATCAGTTGCTTGACTTTTCAAGTACACACTGTAAGTTTAAAGAGTATAAAAAATGCTACCAATGACAAACTGTGAGTATATGTGTTGCATTACTATTACATACTTGAAAATTTCATTTTATTGTCAAATTTAATCTTATCTATTGTAAAAGGAGAAAATCTACATTTATTTTTATTTTACTTTATTTTTGCATTTAAAAAAAAATTAAATTTAATTTAAAATGAATTTTGTAGGTAAATTCACTGCAAACCCTCACGAAACAACACTCGTCCACTAGGGGTAACCTAGGAGTTTAACGGCTTGTTGCATACGCTAAATGCAATCGCGATTCCTGCGACAGTGAGTTAGGTTTTGTTTTCCTTAGTCTACTCCCACTTTTTAATAAAACTTCTAGAACAATTTCTCTTTTCACTTCATTTCTAGGGACTAGCAATAAGCTAGTTGAGGGGTGTGACAAACACTGAATATTGCACATTCATGTGCCAATATAATAGATATAATGCTCATTTAATCCCCAAAATTCCCAGTTTTACATGCATATTTGAATTAATATAATTTAACAATGATGTCACTCAAATGCGTGTAGTTATTTATTTTTACATATTTTATATCTTTAGGTAAAAATGAAGTGAAATAAAGGGAAGGAAAGAATTAGCAACCACACCGAAGCATTCCTCATAAAATATTTGTCCAAACTTGCATAGTGCAGGTTCTGGACCAAATGAAAGAAAGAATGATATAAAAAAAAAAAACTACAATCCAAAGTAAAACTTAGGCATCACTGTTGATAGTGATGCTTTGATAATGATTTTTGTTTTTTTTTTCCCTTGGTTCTCCTCTCTCTCTCTCTCTCTCTCTCTCTCTCAACTGCAGGTTCTCAAAATTCAAATGAAGCGTCAGACGCAAGAAGAAATTGGGACGCACACGAGAAGAAAAAAATGGCAAGGTTTAGTTCAGTGACGAATGGGATGATGATTTTCATCATTCCTTCGTCTATAAAAAGGAGAGAAAGACAGAAGCAAACGACACACACAACAAGCACAGTTTCACAATCACTGTTAGGGAGAGAATAGTTTAGGGGAGGTTATCATGTGAGCACTTCATATTGTCCCTAGAAATAGGAAACTTTGGTTTTTCTTTGCCTTTTCTAGTTCTAGTAGTTGTAAAATTTTACTTTTATGTAATTGATGATTTCATGTTAAAAAATATGTAGCAAAAGTTTGTGTACTGTATTTCTTAAATTTAAAATATTAATTTTCTTGTATGACCTTTGTCAATTTGTAGTAGTAAAATATTCCTATTTAAAATTAGATTTAATATTTCTAGTCTAGTAGTACTTATAGTTGCCCCCTAAAATATTTAGAAACTCCAAATTTTCAGTTTTTATAGCAATATTTTCATTCACTAGAATACATATTTTGCAAGTAAATATCATATTTCTTAGCCACGTAGTTGTTATAATCACCTACTAAAGTCCAAAAGTACATCATACCCATATCTCACTCCAAAAGTAGATTATGATTTGGTTTAGTCTTATTTGTGTTCTTGGAGTTCAACCATTGTGACCCCACAAGAATCCAAAGTCAAAGGTTTAGTATTTTATTTTTGGTTTAGTATTTCCATTTATGTATATTTTATTAGCCTAGTTGTACTAAACTTTGCTATTTTGCAGATTCCACAAATTCAATCCCAGCTCATGTTAAGTAAAGAAAATAATATATAATATTAGTTTTCACCCTTACCTTGGTTTTACAACTTTAATTTTAATTGGACGGTAATTGCGTGCATCTATTTAATTTATCTTTTATTTTTATTTTTAAGACAGTTTCAATTCCAAAATGGTAGGCTAAAACTTTAATTGGGGATATGTACTAAAAACTTAGAAACCACAGCTTCTGTGCACTAATCTTAAATGGGCAAATTTATCTGGATGAGTTGTTTTTCCATTTATGGCAAAAAATATCTATATATCTATAGTTTATGATGATTTAACATGTTTATATACTATGGCTATATTGGACTCAAAAGAGTACATATTTGAAATAAAAAGCCTAATTATCTGGATTGTCAAACTATGCCTTTTGCCATAAAAAACACCTAGCATACTCAAACAACTCATATGACAAAGTTAATATTTCAAATATGTGTTTATATATATTTCTATCCAATAATGGATAGGCAATTGTGTAGTGGCAGAGTGATGGGGACTGGACGCCGAATAACCCACGTCCGCGGTGGGGCACGGTTCGAACCTGGCTACTGCCCAATTGCTTTTTTATTTTTCTTTAAATCAAACGACGTCGTTTCATATCAAACCTGACACACTTGATATGACCCTGACTAGTGAAAGTTTATTTTTAAATAAAGAATGACTCTGCGGTCTTAAATGCCAAACGCTTTTCAAATGAACAAAAGTTGTGGGATCTAGTGTTGATTTGTATATTCCCAATTCCTTTAAATCATTTCCCCTAGTTAATTAATATTTCCTGTTTTATAATAGTTTTGCTTAAATATCTGTATTATTTCCATCTTTCGCTGTTATTAAATCTAAAAAGTTTATCTCACAAAAATTTAGCTTTTATATATTTTTCTTTCTTTTCTTACTAATATCTTAGTTAATTTATTTTGCACAATTAAAATCTTTACCATAAACTGTAAAGAAAAAAATTGCTTTAATTACTTTTATTGCAAAAATATAAAAATTAGTAGTTTAGTAAAACCCTACAAAAATCCATCATCTTTTATTTTCTTTTACGTGACAAAATAGTTATTGCCTATCTTATTTTCCCGTTCCCTGTGGGTTCGACCTAGACTTCTAGAACTTTATTACTTGTACGATCACCTACACTTGGGTGTGATAAGAAAACGCGTCAATAGGATGTCATCACTTAGCTAGCAATCCCACTAGTGGTGGCTATCCTATGATTGGAATAGGGACATTAGGCTAACCTAGAAGCCTAGGACATCTAAACTACTAAAATAATATGAACTACTATGAACAACCAAGAAGAGAAAGTTAAACTAAGAACTACAAAGATCAAAACTAAGGAAAACAACAAAACAAAGAAAGAAAAGAAAAAGAAGAAAACTTACCCCAAGAACTCCCCTCAGAATCTTCCTCCAGCATAGCTTCTCTAGCACCGTGATATCTAAGATCAAAACCCTAAAACTAAAAGATTAAACTATTTCCTAAAACTTTTATGAGTGCTTCGGAATCCTCCAATGGGGTTTCATTGAGCCCTCTCTAGTTCTTAGAATTTTCTAGCGGATTGGAAGAAAAGGGGAAAGCCCCTATTTATAGTTTGGAAACTAGGCTGTGTTTTCTGTGTTTAAGCGATGTGGGACTGAAGTACAAGCTTTAAAAGCTTGTACCTAGGATATTTGAGGTGTGCTTAAGTGGTTTTGGATGTACTTGTCTCTAATTGGTTGAGTTTGTGCTAGTTCACACTGATTGGGACCAAATGAACGGCTTAATAGGGGTGAAGCCATCATGAGGGCCGTGCAGCCTTCCCTAATTGCCACTATGACATTCAGCCCTGGAAGTTGTGTTTTTACTCAAAACTCCCCGGACTTCGTTCTCTCACCTCGGTTGTACCTTTTGGGCTTGTGATTTACCGTTGGAAAGGTATGGAAGTCTAGTTTTCAATGATTATGGTCTAATTCAAAAATGATTTGTGTATTTTGAGTTATGGTCAAAAAGGTGAGGCTGACTCCAAAAAGGAGCTAACCGAAGATGCGTAGAAGGGCTATTTTGGCACAAAAATTCTCCTAATCAGTTTTTGACCAATGTGAGGGATCGGGGCATCATTTTAAGCTAATTTAGGAATATTTTTTAAAGGGAACTCTCGGTACTCACCCTGAGGTCAGGAATTTGCTCGGTAAAGGCAATTTTTATCATTTCATATGAAATGGTTATCCTAACTTGGGTTTTTGTCTCTGAATTGAGTTTCTAACGTACCTAAGTCTTCCCAGAGGTTAATCTAATGTATCTAAAAGACCATGGTGTTTCACAGAGTTCTGCTTTATATAACGAACAAATCCTAATTCCAGTCATCGGGTTGTTCTTGAGGTAGGGTTCCTTCTATCAAACGGACGAACGACCCAAAATGGGGTATCTACAATAACCTAAGTTTTTGGACCGACTTTGATGTGTCTAATTAGGCTGAGGACCTATGGTCTTAGACCAAAGGGGACTTCGTCCGTTATGGTCTCCAATGCCCCGGTTTACTAAGCTACTCCTCAGGCTGCTTTGATGCCAGAGTTGTCTGTCAACTCTTGTCCTAGGAGCATGGTTATATACTCCCTCTTCTAGTCTTTTTATTGATTAATTTGAGAATATAGACAACGTTAGGCGCCAAGCATAGGTACTAGGGAATTATTTATAACCATTTAACTTTATTATTGTTAAAGGATTCCCAGAACACTTATAATGAACTCTACGATACTTAGGCATTATTGTAGCTCTAGACTTCTAGGTTTTGTCTGAGTTGTAGAGAGCTTAGAGCTACTAGACCCGTGAAACTTAGGCTTTAGTACAATCTAAGCTTTTATGTTTGCCTAATCAGTAATGAGCTTAGGGAATTCGGGTTCGTGACACCTAGTCTTTGTCATGCTGTAGTGAGCTCGGACATTCTAGGCCTGCACACTTAGGCTTTATTGTAGCCTAGCCTTTTTTATACCTGTGACACTTAGCCTTTATTGTATCCTAAGATTTTTAGGTCGTGCATGAGCTGAGATTAGGTTTTTCTTCTGACCCCATGACACTTAGGCTTTGGTTGTTTCTCGAGCTATGTTCGGGTCTAGGAGCTTTTGGACGTGTGCACTTAGGCTTTATTGTAGCCTGGGCTTTTAAGCCTGTAATTGGGCCTGAGCTGTAATGAGCTTAGAACTTTTGGACTTGGCTTATTCACTTAGTTTAGACTAAGAGTCAATATGAGCCCTTCTTTGTATGTTTGCATGGCTTTGTACTCCCCCCTCCAAGTTTTATCCTCAAAACTTTTGAGAATAGTAATAGCATTAGTTGACAAACTTAGTACTTGAGAGTTTAACTTTTTGTAGTCATTAAAGGATCATTAGTTTGTGACGAACTCTACGACACTTAGGATGTATTGTAGCCCAGGGCTTTTAGATTTTCCCGAGTTGTGATGAGCTTGAGACTTTCAAAAACTCATGACACTTGGTCTTTATTATAACCTATGATTTGGTATGCTCGAGCTGTAATGAGCTTGGTGTTTTTTATGGAAACCTGTGACACTTAGGTTTTATTGTAGCCTAAGATTCTTAGGTCAGACCTGAGTTGTGCTCAAGTCTTTCTGGTAGACCTATAACACTTGGGCTTTATTGTATCCTAAGGTTTTTAGGTCATGCCTGAGTTGTATTCATGTCTTTCTTTTGGACCTGTGACACTTAGGCTTTATTGCAGCCTAAGTCTTTTAGGTCATGCCTGAGCTGTACTCAGATCTTTCTTTTGGACCTATGACACTTATGCTTTATTGTAGCCTAAGGTTTTTAGGCCGTTCTAAGTTGTACTCAGGTCTTCTTTGGGACCTGTGACACTTAGGCTTTATAGTAACCTAAGGTTTCAGGTTTTGCTCGAGCTGAGGCTCGGGTCTTTTTTCCCACGACTTGTAATGTTTAGACTTTATTAAAGCCTTAAGATTTTAGGTCTTGCTCGAGTTGAGGCTCAGGTCTTTTTCTTTACGACCTATAATGCTTAGGCTTTAATGGAGCCTTAAGATTTTAGGCCTTGCCCTAGCTGAGGCTTGGGTCCTTTTACTTTGGGGCCCATGACACTTCGGCTTATTGTAGCCTTAAGGACTTTTTAGGTTGTTGATGGTGTCAAAATCAATGTAAAATAACCCTACTAAAAAGAATGAGATAATGATTAACAGGGATCGAATTCACAGAGACTGTGCTACGAATTTATTTTAATTTTTTAACCCTAATTTTAATTGATTTGAGAAAATGAGTTTGACTGATTGCTTTGAGTATAGCTACTAAATGAAATTTAAATATTGAAATAACTAAATTAATAATAAACTACTAAAATAAGTGAAAATAAAAAGGATTTGAGTATATGAGAAGAAGGGATCTAGGATTGCAAATTCACCACTAACTATGTAAAAGGAATATTCATGCATTCATTTAGATTACTATATTTGGGTGAATATGGGGAATCATGGCTACTAGGTTGATTCCTCCTTCCAGAGAATAATTTTAACTTAATTACTAACATAGCCCAACTTCAGTTAGCATAGAGTGTCTTATACTAAATTAGGGTTGTAGCACACTCCATATTCCTTAGGCATGGAGTATTTAAATTGTTGAGCACATTGAATTCAAAATAAATCTAAGACAAAAGTGAATCTTGAAAATAATTATTTAATCAATAAAGTAAGATTGTAGATAATACAAAATCCTCAAGCATACAATCATCACTTATGAATACAAGTAAATCTAAAAGAAAAGCATAAACAGGAATCCTTTACATAGCTAGGTAACACAAATAAAATTCTGCGCTCTAAATGCTACACTCAAGTATAGGAGATCGTTCAAGTAATGTATTTTTTAGTAAGCTTAGGTCGAACCCAAGGGAGAGATATGATTTCAATTGATTAATTTATATCTAGTTTGTTAATTTTAAAAGTAAAGAAAATATGATTTCTTTTGAAAACTGATTTTAACTACTTTACATACAAGTAAAACTATAAACTAATGAAAGCTATTCAGATTATTAAATAACTAGAAGTGATATTAAATTAATGAAGTTTGCTTACTAAATGAAACTACTAATTAATTATGGCTATATATTGAGTTCTAGAGTGATTTAACTAAGTAAATTAACTATCAACTATAAATTAATGAAAACAGCAAATTTAATTAAGAGACTTTTAGATATGAGGAAAACGTTAGGAACTCAAAAATCCATGGTAACCACCCTAACTTCCATGCCTACGAAAAGATATGACACTCCCAATCATCTAAGATCTTGCCTCTAACGTCTAGATTTTATTTTTAAAAAAATGCCCTATAGCCGGCACAAAGATATAGAATTATTTCAATTAATCCCCTTTTTATGAAGTACGGGCAGATTGCTTATGAGCATGATTCATGGCCAAAACTAATCTACGGTGCTTGAAAATAACTAAACTAAACTAAACTAAAACCATAAAGCAAGTTCACAAACTATTGAAAATCCAAGTTGAAAGTCATTAACGTCAAGCTCGTCAACATTGCTCATGTTAGAGAACATAAAATCATATGAATCTCAACTTAAACATTCATTGATCTCTGGATTTAGGGCTGCCCGTTAAAAACATGCATGGAAATCAAGTTGTTTATCATTTCATTGCTGATACGTTCAAAAATATCCAGTCAAAGTCATCTTCCGCCACCTCAGCAAAGAATGCCGAGTCATCCGGTGATGGCGCTCACCATGCAACGATCCTGGGCTATCCATCTAGGACCGCTCAGGATGGAGCCACAGTGGGCGCAGCCCAGGGACGTCGCATGATTTGCTCCACAAGGTTCCATGCAGTTTCCTATCTCAGCTAGAAGACTAATGGGAAGCCTAGATAGTTTCCTAGCTACATTAGGGAACTCCCTATTTGATTGTACTGCCTAATCAGGCTACTTACCTTGTACGAGTAGATCTCTTGTATCTATAAAAGAGCCCACTCACCCCCTTCAGAGGGGATCGCGTTCTCATCTTACAGAATAAGCAATTGAATAATTCATGCGCATATACCCGGCCGGTCTCTAGTAGTGTTTCCCTCCTTTGTTGGTTCACCAAAAGCCGCCGGTTATCTACTAGTACAAGTGCTCCGACACACCACGTGGACGTAGGTTCCTTAATTAACAAGACCGAACCACACTCAAATCTCTCTTGTCTACTTCTTACTTTCTTACCCAAATTTTGGCTTCATCAGCTTGGCGCCGTCTATGGGAATTCGACTGTCTTTCTCCAAAACCCAAATCTGTTACTGATCAACATGCCGCCGAAGAAGGGTAAGAAGACTGCTGTTCCAACGGGTCAGGCAGATTCACAGGCCGGGCATCCGGCGGCCTCTATGACTCAAAGTAGATCACCGCGGCTCTTGTGCAACTTCTGGAGGGTCAGCATTAGGCGTGCGCAGTAGCAAATCGAGGCACTGCTGGCCCGACAGGATAAGCCCCCTAAAGTCGAGGATTAGTTCTGGAACGACGCACGTGATCGCATGCCCGTGCGGACTCGACGACGTGCCCATACAGCACCAGTATCCCCTCTGGCCTTGAGGCGGTCTGGGAACAATGAGCGTAGTTATGGCCCCAAGCAGACCTGGAAACATGATGACCTCGTATGAGGGACAATTGTCTTTCGTCCCCGAGCTAACCCAAGCAGGGCCGGAGATGCCAGAGAGATTATCAATAGCAGGCACGCCAATAGAAGGGAGGGACAAGAGCAAATGGCCCGGGAATCGGCCCGAGAACCCCTGGCCAGGAGCTGTGGAGACCTTAGGTACACGATTACCCAGAGTTAAAGCCATGCCCCATCCTTAAGGACAATGTACTTCGAAGAAGAGGCTTCTGTAGCAACCTGAATTTTCATATAATTATTTTTAATTTCGCATTTCCATGTTTAATCTGTATTACTGGTTTTATTTGAAATTCTCATGTTCTAAACTTTACTTTTTATTTTATTTCATTGTCAAAATTCTTTTTGGGGTCAAACTATAATTTTATAAAATTTAGTTATACCTGTGTTGGATTTCAAAACTGTATTTCAAAACGGAGAAAATAATTTCTTTTGACTCAAACAGTATTTTTATCAAATCAGAAAATCATTTCTCACGTTAAAATGAATTTTCTATATTTTTGTGGCGATCACTGCGCTGCGAAAATACCAGTTTATATTCAAAATTGTCCGTGCCGCATTGATCTCCCACAGATTGGGAATCAACATCCAATCGTATGTGACATATGCTTTTAGTTTAATTAATACTTGTAATGATTGAGTAAGCTTTGTTTGGAAGTGCATTCTATTCATGAGTAATTGTAGTGTCTATAAGTTGTTTTACCAAACACACCAATTGATTCTTAGACAACTTGAGAGAGCCTTGTTTGGTTGTGCTTCTTTGGTGTGTATTGGTTTGTGCCTATAAGCTACCCTTTCCCAGTCACCTTCATATTGACCCCTATAAATCTAATTGCCCCCTACACTCATTCACAGTAGATTATACATGTATAATACGTATATGCATAACTTAGTTTTTGAAATTAGAAAATAAAATCAATTGTAGAGTGTGAGCTAAGGAGCTTGGGCTCCAAGTTCTTATATTTTCTATATAAACACACATTCACCACACAATCTGCACAAGTTCAATACTTCAAAGATTCTAGAGAGAGTTTAGAGAGCAATTACTAAAAACTTTTAGAGAGAGTGAGAGAGAGAGTACACCCTCCATAGCTTGGAGCTTGAAAGCTATATTTGCTTATTTCTCATTCTTTGTCAACAATTAGTTAATCTTCAATCACAGTGAGTATTTAGAACTCACTTGGAATGCTATTCATGTTCATTTACTGCTTGTGTATGTGTAATTGTGATTTTACCTTTGTTAATTTGTCCATGGAAGTTCAAGCTAGAAAAAGGGTGAATTTCAAAACTTAACCAAAACTCATTTTGACAGATAAAAATGAAATATTACAGTCCCTAGAGGTTGTATTTAAAGTATTAGAGCTTCATTCATTCGTATATGAAAGTATATTAGAATTGAAGTTTTGTAACCTCTCGGTTGTACGTGAAATCCGAGAGCTAAGATTGAAATTAGTCAAAACCGATCGCGTATTCACGATCCTTGTGGAAAAAAAGGAGAGAACCATATATTACAAGTCATGGTTACATTCGGATTTCAAAATGGGTCAAAATTATGCTTTAAATTCGTAATAGGGGAAAAACTGCTGATGCTAATTGATTGGCATGTTTACCAATCGATTGGCATGTTTCAGCACTGACAACTTTTAGTAAAACGACCATAACTTCCTCTACAAAACTCAAAAATGTGCACCGTTTGAAGCGTTGGAAACTAGACTCAAAGAGCTTTCTATTGATATGAAATTCATCCACAAAAAGTATATCATTTTTTAGGGCTTTGCTTTAAAGTAGACCCACTTATGTTCTAGTAGTGATGAAAGCATATAAACTATTCTTTGATGAATTAACTGGTTGTTTTATATAAGATTTGATTTCTTCTCGTATATCCATGGTTATCGTTCCCAGTACTTTATATTTCTGTATTAAGTCACATGTCATTCATGTGGAGTCAGTCGTACATGCATGGTGAGTGATGGTCAAAGTGGACAAGAGTATGTGGTTGAGATTGTGTTGTGGACACTCCCTGGTAATTATGTACCAAAGTGTGATGTTTTGAGATTGCGGCTAGAGTATCTTTGAAATACGACGGTGACAAAATTGGACACTCCCTGGCACCCATGGTAGCGCTAAAGTGTGTGACGCCGAACTTGGACATTCCCTGGCACACATGTATTGTCGAGAGAAAAGAGTCGGTAAGATGAGATTGGTTGCATTGTTCCCATACATGGTCACATGTGTTATGAATTAACGTTTATTAATGTTATCCTTTCTGTTTTATAATGTAAACTCATTTCTATATTGTTAACTTGTTGAATAATGAAGTTGTAAATGGAAAATAGTAAGTGAGTATGTTTTACATTCAAGTTATGTTTTTAATACTCACCAGCTTCATAAAGCTGATGGCACTGACGCGCCCTGGACATTCTTGTCTAGGCTTTTCAGGTTATGATCAGGTTGGACCATATGATTACGCGAACTGGGTTTGTAATAAGGATAACTATAATAGATAAAAGATATTATTTTGTTTCAAGGCTGCTTGTGCCTTTAGTAACCCCGTGCTATAATAATTATTCATTTAGTAAAATTTTTGTAAGCCTTGATTGTTCCACTCTGATTTTATATTACTGCATTGTTCGACGTTTGGGACGGAATCGATCCTTCAGACTGTCGCGGCCTACGGGTCCATAAAGGAAATTAAACGCTTTCCATATTTATGCTACGTTGGGGCGTGACAGCTTCGTCATCCGACCCGACCTACTGTACAAATACAGAGCGGGAGACCAGAAGGAAGACATCAAGGCCCAAATTAACGACCTACAACAACAAATCAAGAAGTTGAACCACAGGCCAGGTCGCGACGACACCAATACCAAAACTGAGTCACCCTTCACAGTTCAGGTCATAGGATTTCCCATTCCTCATAAGTTCAAGTAACCATATCTTAATTCTTATGACGGCTCGGGGAGCCAGGTTAACCATGTCCGGACTTAAAAGGCTCAGATGGCGTTAGTTACCAACGCCGATAAACTATTGTGCATGGCCTTTCCCAGTACCCTCAAAGGGCTGGCCACACAGTGGTTCCACTCACTCAAACCCCAATCGGACGACGACTTCAAGGCACTCATCAAGCTCTTCGTCAGCCAGCTCGTGGGGATGCTTGATCGATCATAGCCAGACACCAATTATTGGTTGTCAAGCAGTGCAAAGGAGAATCCCTGAAGGATTACATTGAGCACTTTAATCAGCAAAAGCTTTAGATTCGCAACCTGAATGAAATGGTCGCGATTACAGCCTTTTGCTCGAGGGTTCAGCATACCAAGGTTGCTATGTCGTTCCACCGTGACCAACAGGCCAACCTGGTTGAACTCTCAGAAAGAGTTGGAAAATACATTGACATGAAAGAGTTCCTGAAGTCTAAGCTGGCCAGCTTCATGGAGGATGAGTCCCCAAAGTACAAACGGAAGCGCGAAGGTTCTAAAAAAGGCTCGGGAAAGAAGCCGAAGCAAGATCAGCCACGAAGCGGTCGGGACCAAGCACCGATTGCTTTCACACCACTCTCTTAGCCTATCCAGGAGGTTATGGTTGTGGCTAAGGCCCAGAGACTACTCAAGCAGCCAACAAAGCTGAAGATCCTGCTCGAGAAGAGGAATTGGGACAAGTTTTACCAGTACCATAGAGATCATGGTCATGATACAAAAGACTGCTTCAAGCTCAAGATTGACATTGAGAAGTTGATCGAGTAGGGTCATCTAGCCGAGTTCGTCACCACGGATAGATGGTCGCGACCAGATAGCCGAGCTCCCGAGCAATCGCAACACCTCGGTCACATCAACATGGTCTCTGGAGGAACATTGGGCGGAGGGGACTCGCAGTCGGCTAGGAAGAGACATGCACGGGCATCCCGAGCAGATGTCCTGCAAGTCCAAATAGCCAACTCCCTACCAACCAATGTTCTGACATTCTCATCGAAGGATAAAGGATCTGCGTTGCCCCCACGACGATCCGTTTGTAGTGATACTCTCCATAGCCAATTACATGGTAAAGAGAGTATTGTTGGACACCGGCAGCTCCTTAGACATTCAGTTTGCCTCAGCCTTTGATCAGTTCGGGATATCAAGGGACCAGCTCTGACCAGTGGCCACTCCCTTGCCGGGGTTCAACAGATCCAGTACATAACCGCTCGGAATGATCAAATTTGTAACCTGTAATTTCATTTAATTTCTAATTGATATTCCTATATTTTATTCTATTTTTCTTGCCTTTAATTTATTAAAAATTCTTTAATTGGGGTTAAACGGTAAATTTTATAAATTCAGGAATACCTATGTTATGTTTTAATAACTAACTATTTTTATAAGGTTAGTAATACCTGTGATGTGATTTTGAATCTGTATTTCCAAAACGGTTAGAATATTTACTTATACCTCAAACTCCATTTTATGAAACCAAAAAATTATTTCTTATGTTAATATAATTTTTCTGTATTTTGTGGTGATCACCGCACTGTGGATACCGGGCTTCCACCACTTGTTTTAGTTTGTGTTTGTTTTGAAAAGGAAAAGAAAAGGTCTTTCGAAAACAGATACAGAGTCGCCACTTGGTCTTTAAGGAACCAAGAAACCTAATTTTGACTCACCCAAACGGATAAAGGGCACCGGCCCTTCATAACCAAAGAACTTGGCTCGGGGTTTTGGTACGAGAGAGGAAGGAGCCTTTGTCACGACTAAAACACCCTCAACTCGCCCTGTCTCTCGACGGGCCTCAATTAGCATCCAAATAATCATCTTATACTATGTATGGTTTGGCAATTAATATTATGATAGTATATTACATCACATAAGAAAACTTGAAATGGAAGATCTAAAGATAAGATATCATTCATAAGATCTAAACAAAATATCACACACTGTAAAGTGAAAGATCACACAAATAAACCTAGGACAAATCGTCTAATCATGTATCAAATAATCAAGACTTCCTAATCTAAAGGGGACATGAATTGTTATTGAAACAAATAAACAAAGAAATCAAAATATGCTTAGCAAGCTAGTATGATGCATGTTAATCTTTGAGAAAAGAAGACCTCTCAATCCCAGGGATGGATGAGAAAGGATGATTAGATTGGGGGAAGCATGAACGTGTGATCAAGTTCATTCCTTATAATCTTCTTAGATTAGGAGCCATGAAGGCCCCAAATCTTGCATGGATGCAATGTATGTATCTAGAATGTGCCAAGGTTGTAGTGTGCTTTGTGTTCATGGATTCGTAGAATGACTTAGAAGTCTATAATGTGTATGAATGAATGAATGAAATCATCATGTGATATGTACAAATGTAGTATGAACTACTTCCTAAGACATGAGCTAATTTGGAGTTCATGTAAGCATCAAATCAAAGAATGAAAGTTAAAATGTGCTTGTTGTGAATAGTGGACAGAACAGTAACATGATCTTTTGGAAATTGAAACGAGGGGTTAGAAATGTTTTCAATGCATGATTTTTTATGGAGATCTTCCTTATTCTGTCTATAACACAACCCAAAAAGCCAATCCTTAATAACGATCACAGATTAAGAGAAATCATATGAACAACAGAGGTCACTCAGAAACAGAGTCCGTACTGTCGACTGAAATGTTGAAAAAATCTTAGAAAATGAAAACGAATGATCTGGAGGCCCATTTTATACAGAAAGTTCCCTAAGACATTGACGTTTAAGGGAAAAATAAGTTAGGACCACCCCGTTTGGAAAAGTTTTCTGAAAAAGAAGTTAGAAGTCACCCAAGCTGCTGTGACAACAGAGGCAGAATATCTGGAGAGAATGTTTGGGTCCAAATGGGCCATTTTCAAGTATTTTCAAGTCAAACCATAAATCATGGGTGTTCTCTAATGAGTTAGGAAGACTTTTCAAGTGGCCTTGCATCCATACATTGAGTATTGAGTTCTAGAGAAATCTTTGAACTCAGATCACTCACTGTTTTGACTCACTATTTTGAAGATTTTTGGGGAAAACAAGGTTTTCTTTCTTGAGATCAAAATGAGAGGGATTGAAGGGGGTTTTGAAATAGAGGTTTTGAAAATGTATTTTCAATACTCAATAAAGATCATAGCCACTTAAAATGCCAACATCAAACTCATCATCAAGAACCTCCAAGATTGTTCGAGAGATTTATTTTCATTTGAACATAACTTCAAGGATACCTTGGAGGTATTGAAGTTATGATCATCATCTATCAAACATGTTTTTGAGGTTAAGAGCTACTATCCATAAGGATTCACTCACCTCAAACTTCATGTTATCATCTAGATGATGATGAACTAGTAAGCAAATAAAGAAAATCAAAAAGAAATGAGGCAAGAAGAGATGAACATAATATGAACAAGTAAGTAAATAACAATCAATAGATGATAATCAATGTGATTTTGGACTTGTAGCTTGGTGTTTCACTCATAGATTTTGACATTTGGACATGGAAGTAGCTTCCTAACTCAAGAATGCTCAAGAATGATGATTGGGGGTGTTTGGGATGTGAAGTATAAGAGAGGTAATGGAAGAACACAAAACTCACTTTCTATAGCAAAATAGTAGGATGAAGCTCCTTTTCTCTCTTCTAAACCTATCTCTATCTCTCTTCTTCTCTACAACTTTTCAAGCTTTTGCACTTGGCCCCCCTAAAATGAAGAGCAATAGGGGGTTTAAATAGGCCAATTTGGGGTGGTTTTGGGGTTTTAGAAATACTCCCATTGGTCCTAAACAACTGTGAACACAAAACTATGTCGTTTTGGCTTTCAATTAATCAAATTGGACCCCCAAAAAAATTACAAAAATAGACACTGCGAGGGTTGAGTTCCGCGGCGGCACTAAGCCTGTGCCGCGGCGGCACTGCTCCTCAGACGCCCAAAAATTTACGTTTAGGCCCCCAGAGGTTCTGGTATTCGCGAAAAGGCCCTATTTCAATCAAATTCACAGAAAATGCATACGAACTCCAAATTGAGGTTGTGCTATACCGTTGGAAAGGTAATGGAGTCTAATTTTCATAAAAAATAAATTGGGGATAGGTCACTTTGAAAAGGTTTGCGGTATTTGTGATAAAAGCCGGTTTGATCGCCTTTTTCGCCTTCGGAAATTCATAATAAACTCGTTTTAAATCCAAAAATTATGTGCGATATACCGTTGAAAAGCTATTGACCTCTAGTATCCATGAAAAATATTTGAAAAGTTTTATGGTGCCCCGGTTCTAAAGTCAAATTCTGGTCAAACTGGTCAAACTTGGGATTCCCGGGAAGTTCTGGGAACCTCTGGGAGCTCCCCGGAGCCGACGTTTTCGCTCGATTTCGTTTTAAAACTCATTTTAATATTTTCCACATGATCCAGAATGATTCCGGTAAATTTGGACGATTTTGGTCAAACTTGGTCAAACCGGTCAACAGGGACTTTCCGAGAACTTCCGGGGGTCTCTGGGAGCTGGCGATTTCATCAGATTTTACTTAAAAAACTCATTTTATCACTTTTCTTATGACGTAGCATGTTTCCAGAACTTTTGGTCCGAATCTGGGAGCTTTTGGGCTTTCAAGGGCATTTTGGTCATTCTGAGCATTCTGAGAGATAGAACGGGCTTCCAGGAGTCCTTTTGAGTCTTTTACGATCATTGTGAACCACCAAGCTATGGGTCTCCTAAATATGATAGCCGACAAAATGGGGTGTCTACACGCACCTCAAAAATACCAGTTCATGTTCAAAAACTGTCCGCACCGCGTTGGGACACTCCCTGGTAATTGTTTACCAAAGTGTGATGTTTTGAGATTGCAGCTTGAGTATCTTTGAAATACGATGATGACAAAATTGGACACTCCGTGGTGCCTATGGTAGCGCTAAAGTGTGTGACGCCGAACTTGGACATTCCCTGGCACCCAGGGTAGTGCTAAAGTATGGCCTATGGACACTCCCTGGTACCCGAGTCTGGATACTGCATGGGGTTTCTCCGGTATTTGCGAGGCGGATTAGGTACTAAAGTGTGAGGCAAATTGGACACTCCCTGGTACCCCGTACTAAAGTGTGAGGCAAACTGGACACTCCCTGGTACCCCTGTGCTAAAGTGTGGTCATCTTAGTGTTTCAAAGTTACTAGAGTGAGAGAGTTGGGTGTTGTATTGTCGAGAGAAAAGTGTCGATAAGATGAGATTGGTTGCATTGTTCCCATACGCGGTCACATGTGTTATGAATTAAAGTTTATTAATGTTATCGTTTCTGTTTTATGATGTAAACTCATTTCTATATTGTTAACCTATTCAATAATGAAACTGTAAATGGAAAATAGTAAGTGAGTATGTTTTACATTCAAGTTATGTTTTTAATACTCACTAGCTTCATAAAGCTGATGGCACTGATGCGCCCTGGACATTCGTGTCTAGGCTTTTCAGGTTATGATCTGGTTGGACCATATGATTACGCGAACTGAGAACAATTACCGAAGAAGAATTTACTATAATATGTTTTAAGCTATAAACTGGGTTTGTAATAAGGATAACTGTAATAGATAAAAGATATTATTTTGTTTCAAGGCGGCTTGTGCCTTTAGTAACCCCGTACGGTAATAATTATTAATTTGGTAAATTTTTTGTAAGCCTTGATTATTCCACTCTGATTTTATATTACTGTATTGTTCGACGTTTGGGACAGAATCGATCCTTCAAACTGTCGTGACCTACGTCGGGGCGTGACAGGATTTAGTGGTATCAGAGCCTGGTTATCATAGAATAGTTTAGCTAGGTTAGGGTTTACCAGTATAGACCCGATTCCATATTTTGTTAGCTTAAGCTTTACACACCAGATGACACGTTAGGAGGATAAACCTGGAACGCAAACACCTAAGATTTATTCTGTGCTGATTTAAGTTAGTACTTTTATCAGGTATGGATCCAGCTCAGCCACTTTATGTGCCAGACAAGTTTGGAGGACATTTTGTGACCCCAGGGGTAGTAGTTAACTTATATCACATCGCCATTGAGCAGCTGGCCACGACGACTATAGTATCAGATCTGTGGCATTAGGTTCAGGTGGTGGGATTAGTTGATTTGACACGTATCCGTCTTGAGCTTCGTTATTTTGCAGAGGCTAAGCTCTTAGTGTTAGTTGAGATTTTGAGACTGGTGGATAGTGATGCTTTCTATATTCCCCTGGAGGTCCAAGTTATGCACGCTCACCTCACACAGCTGGAGATGCCCCCGCCAGTAGTTTCCGTGGTTGAGGATGATGATGACGATAATGTCATGGTTATCCCAGTTGCTAAGGAGGTTATAGGGGAGGATGGCATTGGTCTAGACGACTTCACCGCTGAGCTCGAGGAGGAGCTAGCCCTTGAGCTAGTTCTGCCCGAGGAGGTATCAGTTGAGGCAGGAACCCTAGAGCCTGCTTCATCGTCGACCTCTCAGATATATGATGGGGTGGGCCCCTTTTATGTTCAGAAATTTTGCCCAGTCGACTAGTTGGATTTGCTCGTAGACGCACATAGAGATGATTGATGTTTTAGTTATGACCTTGTGTATGTATTAACTACTTTTGACTAGTAGCTCTATCTCTTTTTGCAAACTGTATTTACATGCATTGGAGTGTAGGGCAATGACCCCATTTTTGCGATAATTAACTCTTGCATGGACGAAGTACATCCTAACCCATACTAATAGGGTAGGCATTGACCTGATCATACACGCTTTTTGTATCAACCTGGTCGAGAAGCTATATATATATAAATACTCTTTTGAGTATTGCTGTCATTTAAACTACTTCATATTATTGTTTCATGCATATTTCTCATTCGAGTATCATTGACATACATAGAATGGCTAGGAGACCGAGAAAGAACATGAATTTGATCGAGGAGGCACCATTAGCTGCCGATCCCACAAGGATGTTTGAAGCATTTGTCAGGCACTTGGAGAGGATCAGAAATACTAATGAAAACCGACGTGATCGCTAAACTGGGGATACACTACTGGAAAGATTCTGTGTACTAAGGCCCGAACAGTTTGCGGGTACTGTAGAACCTTGGAAAACCGAACAATAGTTAAGGCAAATGGACCGTATGTTCGAAGCTGTTCAATGTAGTGAAGTGGATAAGAGGAGGTTAGCTACTTTCCAATTAACCGATGCCACCGCAGATTGGTGGGACTCGGTGATAGCCACCATTGGAAACACAGCTACTATGGGAATGATGTGGACTACATTTAAGGGGAGATTTCTGGAAAAGTATTTTTCGGCTTTAGAGAGGCACAAGAGGGAGAAGGAATTCATGGATTTGACTTAGGGAACTAAATCGGTGTAAGAGTACACCACTTAGTTTGAGAGACTGTCTCGATTTGCCCCTCATATGGTTGATACTGGGGAAAAGAAGATCCATAAGTGTAACCAAGGGCTGACATCGTAGATTCGTCACCTGACTCTCGGCCACCTAGATAAGTCCTTTGAGGGACTAGTTGGTCTGGCCACTGATCTGGAAGAAGATGCTCGAGTGAACCGCAAATAATTCGAATTCCGGCCACCTCAGAGGAGTAACTCTGGAAATAAGCCGCCAACTTATCGTAACCAGGGGCAAAAGAGGAATTTTGACAGAAGCAAGAAACCTCAAGCTATTACCTATCCGACTCAGCCCCGAGTTGGAGAAGGAAGTAGTGGTGGAAAGTGCTTTAATTGTGGCAACCCCGATCATCTGGATCGAGATTGCAAGGCACCAAGGCGTGTTACTCAACAGGGAATAATCTGTTACAACTGTGGCGAGCCATGTCACATCAGCAAGTTCTGTACTACTCCTAAGCAGGTGACTTATGGTCAATAGGGTCAGACTCGCTTGAATGCTGTTATTCCTAATGTCGCGGGTTATGATGGAACTATTTATGAAGAAGGAGATTGTGGAGAAGGGCAGCCTGATCAGCAAGCAGTGGAAGGTACATTAACCTTGTATAACTCCCAAGTTAAAGTTTTATTTGATACGGGTACTGCTCTTTCCTTTATATCTGTTAATACTATTAGAAGATTGGCTATCCTACCACACCGTTTAGAGAAAGTTTTGAGGGCTACCTCACCTTTAGGAGCCGTAGTCAAGTTAGGGCATGTGTGCAAGGATTGCCCCTTACGATTAGGAGATCGTGAAATCCCTACGAGGTTGTCCTATCGATGAAAGAGTTTGACGTAATCCATGGATTGACTCTCTCAGAATCAAGCGACATTGGATTGTGCAAGGAAGAGAATTACATTCTCCAATAATGTGAATCAATCTTTTGATTTCCAATGTAACCCTTTGGGAGATATGTTCCTCACGAGGTGTTTGGCTAACAGCGAAGTCGTCAGTATAGAAGCAACAATGTCATCTATACATGTAGTCAAGGACTTTGAGGAAGTATTTTAAGACATTTTTGGTCTACCGCCTGAGAGAAGTATAGAGTTCTATATTGAGCTTATACTGGGTACCGCACCGATCACGAAGGTTCCCTACAGAATGGCCCCTGCCAAATTGTCAGAATTAAAAGAACAAGTTCAAGAGCTCGAGAATCTGGGTTTTATACGTCCAAGTACATCGCCTTGGGGAGCATCAGTGTTATTGGTAAAGAAGAAGGATGGGACGCTTCGACTGTGTATTGACTACAGAGAATTGAACTGAGTAACTATCAAGAATAAGTATCCCTTGCCTCGGATCGACGATTTGTTTGATCAACTATAAGGAGCTACAACGTTCTCTAAGATAGACCTACGTTTAGGATATCATCAGTTGAAGGTACGGAAGGAAGACATTCCTAAGACTGTATTCAGAACTCGATATGGTCATTATGAGTTTTTGGTAATGCCGTTTGGAATGATGAATGCCCCAACAATGTTTATGAATCTGATGAATAGAGTGTTCAAGCCTTATTTGGATTAGTTTGTCATCGTCTTCATAGATGATATCTTGATCTATTCTAAGTCAGCAGAAGAACACGAGCAACATCTACAGATTACAATGCAGACGCTCAAGGATCACCAGTTGTATGCCAAATTTAGTAAGTGTGAATTCTAGTTATAAGAAGTGAAATTTTTGGGACACAAGGTGTCATCTCAAGGGATTGCTGTGGTTCATCCAAGATAGATGCTATGTCAAATTGGGTTAGGCCGAGTAACTGTACGGAAGTTAGGAGTTTCCTTGGACTCCCAGACTATTATTGTAGATTTGTTGAGGGATTCTCCAAGATAGTAGCACCATTGACTGGATTGAGGAAGAAGAATATGAAATTCAAGTGGACAGAGAAGCATGAATGCGCCTTTCTAGAATTGAAAAAAAGACTCACCGCCGCACCAGTACTAGCCATACCCAAGCCTGATGAGAAGTTTACTATCTTTTAGTGACGCATCATATCAAGGATTGGGGTGTGTGCTTATGCAAGATGGTAGAGTTATCGCCTATGGATCTAGGCAGCTGAAGCCGAACGAGTTGGACTACCCCACTGATGATTTGGAATTGGCGGCTATGGTATTTGTACTCAAGATTTGGAGACACTATCTGTACGGTGAGAAGTTCGATTTATTCTTCGATCACAAAAGTTTGAAATATTTGTTCACACAGAAATAATTGAACATGAGACAACGTAGATGGATGGAGTTGATCAAAGATTACGACTTCACGTTAGAATACCACCCTAGTAAAGCTAATGTGGTCGATGATGCTTTGAGTCGGCAAACTCATGAGACGATTGCCTCCTTAATGGTTAGAGAATGGCGAGCATTGGAGACATTAGCAGAGTTCCATGTGCAGAGTACTGAGGAAGAAGAAGGGCAACTCTTTGGATGTCTTACCCTACAACCTACTCTTATCGACCGTATCATCATAGCACAGAAAGAAGACGAGAAGATTCATACATGGTTTGTGAAGATGTCAGAGAAAGATCTGACAGAATGGAAAGTGGGAATTGAAGGAGGATATTGATGTCGAGATAGATTAAGTGTACCCGACCGTGCGAATTTGAGAAATGATATTCTCGAGGAAGCACATAAGTCAAAATATACAGTTCACCCGGGAGAAACAAAGATGTACAAAGACATGAAAAGAAATTTTTGGTGGAAAGGTATGAAGAAGGATGTAGCAAAATTCGTATCCAAGTGTTTAACGTGTCAACAAGTCAAAGCCAAACATCAGAGACCCTTGGGGTTGTTGCAACCGCTACCTATTCCAGGTTGAAAGTGGGAGCACATAACCATGGATTTTGTAATGGGATTGCCTCGATCTCAATAGAATCATGATGCCATTTGGGTAATCGTAGATCGACTGACTAAATCGGCACATTTCATTGCCTATAGTATGACATACCCGGTAGAAAATATGAGCCGGATGTACATACAACAAGATGTGCAACTTCACAGTGCACCTGTGTCGATCGTGTCAGACTGCGACGCACGTTTTACTTTCGAATTTTGGGAAAGTCTGCAAGAAGCTATGGGAACCTCACTCAAGATGAGTACTGCTTTTCACCCTTAGACAGACGGGCAAACTGAGTATGTTAATCAGATCATGGAGGATATGCTTAGGGCTTGTGTCATCGATTTTGAAGAATCTTGGGAGACACGCTTGCCTTTGGTCGAATTTGCCTATGACAATAGCTACCACACGAGTATCGGGATGGCTCCGTTCGAAGCATTGTACGAATGACCATGTCGTTCTCCATTGTGTTGGGCAGAAGTTGGTGATACAGAAGTTGGTGATACAGAATTGTTGGGACCAGATTTGGTTAGAGAAACCAACGAAAAGATTTCTCTGGTCAAGGAAAGGATGAGAACCGCTCAGAGCAGGTATAAGAGTTATGCCGATCTATACCGGAAGGATTTGGAATTCAGTGTTGGAGATCACGTACTTCTTAAGGTTTCACCAACCCGAGGAGTGGTGCGCTTTGGTCTTAAGAGAGGGAAGTTAGCCCCGCGTTTTATCTGGCCATTCGAGATTCTGAATCGCGTTGGGAAAGTAGCCTATCACCTCGCACTGCCACCAAAGATATCTGGGGTTCACAATGTATTCCATGTGAGTATGCTGAGAAAGTACATACGAGATCCCTCCCACGTGGTTAGTTTCGATGATATTGAGTCGAGTCATAACGTTTCTTACAAGGAGAGGCCCGTGAAAATTCTAGATCAGAGTATCAAGAAGTTGAGAAATAAGGACATTCCGTTGGTAAAGGTTCAGTGGAATCACCATGACGAGAATGAAGCCTCGTGGGAAGTTGAAGCTGAGATGAGGAAGAAGTACCCGGAGTTGTTTCATGACTAGTTAGTCTTGATTTCGGGGACGAAATCCTGTTTAAGGGAGGAAGGATGTAATTACCTGCGTTTTCATTTAATTATTTTTAATTTCGCATTTCCATGTTTAATCTGTATTACTGGTTCTATTTGAAATTCTCATGATCTAAACTTTACTTTTTATTTTATTTTGTTGTCAAAATTCTTTTTGGGGTCAAAGTATAATTTTATAAAATTTAGTTATACCTGTGTTGGAAAAGCGGTGGAAATAATTTCTTTTGACTCAAACAGTATTTTTATCAAATCGAAAAATCATTTCTCACGTTAAAATGAATTTTCTATATTTTTGTGGAGATCACCGCGCTGCGAAAATACCACTTTATATTTAAAACTGTCCGTGCCGCATTGATCTCCCTCAGATTGGGAATTAACATCCAATCGTATGTGACATATGCTTTTAGTTTAATTAATACTTGTAATGATTGAGTAAGCTTTGTTTGGAAATGCATTCTATGCATGAGTACTTGTAGTGTCTTTAAGTTGTTTTACCAAACACACCAAGTGATTCTTAGACAACTTGATAGAGCCTTGTTTGGTTGTGCTTCTTTGGTGTGTATTGGTTTGTGCCTATAAGCTACCCTTTCCCAAACACCTTCATATTGACCCCTATAAATCTAATTGCCTCCTACTCTCATTCACAGCAGATTATACATGTATAATACGTATATGCATAACTTGGTTTTGGAAATTAGAAAATAAAATCAATTGTGGAGTATGAGTTAAGGAGCTTGGGCTCCAAGTTCTTATATTTTCTATATAAACACACATTCAACACACAATCTGCACAAGTTCAATACTTCATAGAGTTTAGAGAGAGTTTAGAGAGCAATTACTGAAAATTTTAGAGAGAGAGAAAGAGTACAACTTCCATAGCTTGGAGCTTGAAAGCTATATTTGCTTATTTCTCATTCTTTCTCAACAATCAATTAATCTTCAATTACAGTGAGTATTTATAACTCACTTAGAATGTAATTCATGTTCATTTACTGCTTGTGTATGTGTAATTGTGATTTTACCATTGTTAATTTGTCCATGGAAGTTCAAGCTAAAAAAAGGGTGAGTTTCAAAACTTAACAAAAACTCATTTTGATAGATAAAAATGAAAGATTACAGTCCCTAGAGGTTGTTTTTAAAGTATTAGAGCTTAATTCATTCGTATATGAAAGTATATTAGAATTGAAGTTTTGTCACCTCTCGACTTTACGTGAAATCCGAGAGCTAAGATTGAAATTAGTTAAAACCGATCACGTATTCACGATCCTTGCGGATAAACGGAGAGAACCATATATTACAAGTCATGGTTACATTCAGATTTCAAAATGGGTAAAAATAGGCTTTAAATTCGTAACAAGGGAGAAACTGTTGATGACAATCGATTGGCATGTTTCAGCACTGACGACTTTTAGTAAAACGACCATAACTTCCTCTAGAAAACTCGAAAACGTGCACCGTTTGAAGCGTTGGAATCTAGACTCAAAGACCTTTCTTTTGATATGAAATTAATCCACAAAAAGTATATCTCATTTTTTAGGGCATTGCTTCAAAATAAACCCACTTGTTTTCAAGTAGCGATGAAAGCATATAAAAGTATTCTTTGATGAATTCACTGGTTGTTTCATATAAGATTTAATTTCTTCTCGTATATCCATGGTTATCGTTCCCAGTACTTTATATTTCTGTATTAAGTCACATGTCATTCATGTGGAGTCAGTCGTACATGCATGGTGAGTGATGGCCAGTGTGGAAAAGAGTATGTGGTTGAGATTGTGTTGTGGACACTCCCTGGTAATTGTGTACCAAAGTGTGATGTTTTAAGATTGCGGCTTGAGTATCTTTGAAATACGACGGTGACAAAACTGGACACTCCCTTGCGCCCATGGTAGCACTAAAGTGTGTGACGCCGAACTTGGACATTCCCTGGACCCCATGGTAGTGCTAAAGTGTGGCCTACGGACATTCCCTGGTACCCGAGTCTGGATACTGCGTGAGGTTTCTCCGGTATTTGTGAGGCGGATTAGGTACTAAAGTGTGAGCTAAATTGGACACTCCCTGGTACCCCGTACTAAATTGTGAGGCAAACTGGACACTCCCTGGTACCCCTGTGCTAAAGTGATGTCATCTTAGTGTTTCAAAGATACTAAAGTGAGAGAGTTGGGTGTTGTATTGTCGAGAGAAAAGAGTCAGTAAGATGAGATTTGGTGCATTGTTCCCATACATGGTCATATGTGCTATGAATTAAAGGTTATTAATGTTATCCTTTATGTTTTATAATGTAAACTCATTTCTATATTGTTAACCTGTTGAATAATGAAACTGTAAATGGAAAATAGTAAATGAGTATATTTTACATTCAAATTATGTTTTTAATACTCACCGGCTTCATAAAGCTGACAACGTTGATGCGCCCTGGACATTCGTGTCTAGGCTTTTCAAGTTATGATCAGGCTGGACCATATGATTACGCGAACTGAGAACGATTACCGAAGAAGAATTTACTATAATGTATTTTAAGTTATAAACTGGGTTTGTAATAAGGATAACTGTAATAGATAAAAGTTGTTATTTTGTTTCAAGGCGGCTTGTGCCTTTAGTAACCCCGTGCTGTAATAATGATTAATTTGGTAAAATATTTGTAAGCCTTGATTATTCGAATCTGATTTTATATTACTGTATTGTTCGATGTTTGGGACGGAATCGATCCTTCAAACTGTCGCAACCTACGGGTCAATAAAGGAAATTAAATGCTTTCCATATTTATGCTACGTCAGGCCGTGACAGCTTCATCATCCGACCTGACCTACTGCACAAATACAAAGCGGGAGACCGGAAGGAAGACATCAAGGCCCAAATTAACGACCTGCAACAACAAATCAAGAAGTTGAACCACAGGCCAGGTCGCGACTATACCAATACCGAAACTGAGTCACCCTTCACAGTTCGGGTCATAGGATTTCCCATTCCTCGTAAGTTAAAGTAACCATATCTTGACTTTTATGATGGCTCGAGGAGCCAGGTCAACCATGTCCGGACTTACAAGGCTCATATGACGTTAGCTACCAATGTTGATGAACTACTGTGCCTGGCTTTCACAGTACCCTCAAAGGGCCGACCACATAATGCTTCCACTCACTCAAACCCCGAATGGTCAACGACTTCAAGGCACTCAGCAAGCTCTTCGTCAGCCAGTTCGTGGGGATGCTTGACTGATCACAGCCAGACACCCAATTATTGGCTATCAAACAGTGTAAAGGAGAATCCCTGAAGGATTACGTTGAATGCTTCAATCAGCAATAGCTTCAAATTCGTAACCTGAATAAAATGGTCGCGATTACAACCTTCTGCTCAAGGGTTCAGCATACCAAGGTTGCTATGTCATTCCACCGTGACAAATCGGCCACCCTAGTTGAACTCTCAGAAAGAGTTGGAAAATACATTGACATGGAAGAGTTCCTGAAGTCTAAGCATGCTAGCTTCATGGAGGATGAGTCCCCGAAGTACAAACGAAAGTGCGAAGGTTCTGAAAAAGGCTCGGGAAAGAAGCCAAAGCAAGATCAGCAACGAAAAGGTCGGGACCAGGCCCCGATTTCTTTCACACCACTCTCTCACCCTATCCAGGAGATTATGGTTATGGCCGAGACCCAGAGACTACTCAAGAAGCCAACAAACCAGAAGATCCTACTCGAGAAGAAGAATTGGGATAAGTTTTGCCGGTACCATAGAGATCATGGTCATGATACAAAAGACTGCTTTAAGCTCAAGATTGCCATTGAAAAGTTGATCGAGTAGGGTCATCTAGCTGAGTTCGTCACCACAGATAGATGGTCGCGGCCAGATAGCCGAGCTCCCGAGTAATCGCAACACCTCGGTCACATCAACGTGGTCTCTGGAGGAACATTGGGCGGAGGGGACTCACTATCGGCCAGGAAGAGACATGCCCAGGCATCCCGAGCAGATGTCCTGCAAGTCCAAATAGCCAACTCCCTACCGACCGATGTTCTGACATTCTCATCCAAGGATAAAGGATCTGCGTTGCCCCCACGACGATCCACTGGTAGTGATACTCTCCATAGCCAATTACATGGTAAAGAGAGTGTTGGTGGACACCGGCAGCTCGTTAGACATTCTGTTTGCCTCAGCCTTCGATCAGTTTGGGATATCAAGGGACCGACTCCGACCAGTGGCCACTCTTGGTGGTGTTCAACAGATCCAGTACATAACCGCTCGGAATGATCAAATTTGTAACAACCTGTAATTTCATTTAATTTCTAATTGATATTCCCATATTTTATTCTATTTTTCTTGCCTTTAATTTATTAGCAATTCTTTAATTGGGGTCAAATGGCAAATTTTATAAATTCAGGAATGCAAGTGTTATGTTTTAATAACTAACTATTTTTATAAGGTTAGTAGTACCAGTGATGTGATTTTGAATCTGTATTTCCAAAACGGTGAGAATATTTACTTCTGACTCAAACTGTATTTTTATGAAATCAGAAAATTATTTCTTACGTTAATATATTTTTTCTGTATTTTTGTGGTGATCACCGCACCGCAAAAATACCAGTTCATGTTTGAAAATTATCCGCGCCGCGTTGGGCCTCCCATAGTTTGGGATCTCCCTCAATCAGGAGATGACATTTGCTTTTTGATCATTTAATGTTAGCAATGATTGGTTAAGTTTGTTTGGAAATGCATTTTGTGCATGTATAATTGTAGTGCCCTAAGTTGTTTTCCCGAACTACTAAAGTGATTCCTAGACAACTTGTGCTTTCCCTGTTTGGCTATGTCTATTTTGTGAGAGTTAGCTTTGTACCAGAAGCTATATTACCCAAACAACTTCAATTGGCCCCTAGACCTTCTAATTGACCCTTACAATCTGGTTGGGTATATCTGTAGTACATATTATTTGTATATATATGTATGTGTATATTATGTATTATGTATTTATGAATGAAATTAGTTCTTTGAGTAAACAAAGGTGAAATTGGAGCCCAAGTTCCTTAAATTGTTTGGTTATATGTACACACATTTGATCACACAAACTGCACATTTTGAAAACTAAAAAATAGAGGAGACTTACAGAGAATTGTAGAGAGAGAAAGCTTCTCAACTCCATAGCTAGAAGTTCCAATTGGATTTCCTTATTTTGATTATCTCTCTCAACACTCACTTCAATCTCAACTCAGTGAGTATTATTAACTCACTCCTAATGTAAACTCATGCTTGGTTACAGTCTATACGTGTGTATTTGTAAACCACCATTGTTAATTGCAAACATAGAGCTTGGAGCTTGAAATCATAATTTTCCAAACTTAACCAAAATCTATTCTTAGAGATGATTATTAAAGATTACAATACATAGATAGCTACGGTTAAAGTATTAGAGCCTAATTCATTCGTATCGCAATGTAGATTAAAAATGAAGTTTCGTCACCTCTCAAATTTTCGTAAAATTCGAGAGCTACATTTTGATTCATACAAATCTGATCATATATACGTAATCTTTACGAAAAAACAAAGAGAAGCATATACTATATGTCATGGTTGCTTTAGAAATTGAACTGGGTCAAAAACAGACCCCAAAACTGAAATAGGGGAGAAAAACGAAGAAGATGATGTTTCTACAATAACTCGCACGAGCAAGCCTCGTGCGGGTAGCCTATGCGAGCGATATATCGCTCGAGCGACTTGCGCAAGCGATTTGTGTAATTTCTAAGTCTAGAAAATTTAAAAGAAAAATCGAAAAAGTGCCATATCGCGCGAGCGGCCTAGCCTTTTTCTATTATTGTCTATTTTCTGTTAAGGAACTTTTTGGATGAAGTTTTAAAGATTTTTAATGTACTGTTTGGATGATATGCGAAAATAGAATCATGTTGGTAATAATTGTGTTATAAAGAGATGTTAAGGACTTGATTTTTCCCGCGTGTACGTTGTTATCATTTTCAATACTTTACATGTTCTGTATAAAGATTTCATGACATATATGTGGAGCCAAGTTACATGCATGGTGAGTGATGGTCAGTGTGAAAAGAGTATGTGGATGAGATTGTGATTTGGACACTCCCTGGTACTAGTGTACTAAAGTGTGATGATATGAGAATACGGTTTAGAGTATCTTTGAAATGCGACGGTGACAAACTTGGACACTCCCTGGTGCCCATGGTAGCGCTAAAGCGTGTTACGTCGACTTAGACATTCCCTGGTGGTAGTGCTAAAGTGTGGCCTACTGGACACTCCCTGGCATACGTGGTATGGCTAAAGTGTGAGGCAATTGGACACTCCCTGGTGCCCGATACTAAAGTGTAAGGCAAACTAGACACTCCCTGGACCCCCTGTACTATAGTGTGGTCACCTTAGTATTTTAAGATACTGGAGCGAGAGAGTTGGGTGATGTATGGTTAAGAAAAAAGAGTCGGATGAGATAGTTGCATTCATTCCATGCACGGTCGAATATTTTATTGAAGATCATGACTTTGTCTGTACTGTTTTATAATTTGAATTTATTTCTATATTTCTAAACTATTGAGTAAGCAAACTTGTGAAACGAAAATGGTATGTGAGTATGTTGTACATTCCAAGCATATGTTTTAATACTCACCAGCTTCATGAAGCTGATGGCATTGATGCACCCTGGACATTCTTGTCTAGGATTTTCATGTTATGACCAGGCTGGGCAATATGACTATGCAAATTGAGAATAGCTACTTATGAAGAGAAACCATTTTAAATGCTGCCTTAGTTGATAAACTGAATTTGTAATAAAGATGACTATAATAGATATTATTATTATTTTGTTTCAAGGAGGGTTGTGCCTTTAGATGATCACGTGATGTAATAATAAATAACTTGGAAAAATTTTGTAAGACGTTTGGGACGGAATCGATCCTTCAAACTGTCGCGACCTACAGGTCCATAAAGGAAATTAGATGCTTTCCCTACTTATGCTACATCAGTGCGTGACAGAATTGCCAGTTGTTATGGGGACCTACCCGCAGCAAGTCTCTATACTCACATATTTTGTTGTAGTAGAAGTCCCCCTCCACCTATAATGTCATCCTCGGAAGACCCACTCTCAATAGAGCTAAGGCGGTGGTGACAACTTACAACCTAGTGATCAAGTTCCCAACCCCCCAGGGTCCAGGAAGCCTATGTGGAGACCAAGCGACCGCTTGAAGCTATTATTTCAACTCCCTGTGCAGAGAGGCAATCATAGAAACATTGAACATTCAGGAGATGGATCCGAGGGACTCGAGTGACGGAGTAGGCCCGATGGAGGAACTAGACCAAGTGGTGTTAGGCTCCCAGTTCCCCGACTGGTCCATCAGCATTGGCACTCTCCTAGAACCAAGTCTTAGAGAAAAGTTAATCCAGTTCCTGAGAGAGAGACAAGACGTCTTTGCCTGGTGCTATGAAGACATGCCAGGAAAAGATCCCCGAGTCATGTCCCACTGTCTCAACATTGACCCGAGCTCCCGTCCAGTCAACCAGAAGAGGAGGGGCATGGCTCCCGAAAGACAAGTGGTAGTGCACGAGGAAATCTAAAAGCTACTCAAGGCAAGGTCAGTCCAGGAAGTCCACTATCCCGACTGGTTGGCTAATGTAGTACTGGTCAAGAAGAGTAATAGGAAATGGAGATTATGTGTGGACTTTACCAACCTAAACAAGGCTTGTCCCAAGGACTGCTATCCACTACCTAGGATAGACCTCCTCGTGGACTCCATGGCCGGTCATTCACTTCTCTCTTTCATGGATCACTACTCGGGATACAACCAGATCAGCATGAATCCCGGGGACGAAGAGAAGACTTCTTTCATCACCAGGGACGTATTGGTAAAAGGGGATGCCCTTCGTCCTAAAAAATAACGGGGCAACTTATCAACACCTGGTCAACCATATGTTCAAAGATCTGATCGGGAAAATGATGGAGGTATATGTTGATGACCTCGTGCTTAAAAACCAAGACGAGTCCGACCATCTCGAGCACCTGGCCGGGGCCTTCAGCATCTTAAGAAGTTCCGAATGAGGTTGTCACACCCCAACCCACCACACGCAAATTAGGACCATGTAACAAAGAATTAACTAAAACAAAACACACCTTATTAGCAATAAAATAAGAGTTAAACATAATAAAAAGAATTTGTGAGCTTAAATCGGCCCAAGGATAAAATATACATTAAGAAAATATAGTCAAATTTTATATCAAAAGATAGCCCTTCGAGTCTCGGTTCCAACGCAAAAAAATGGCATGCGAATTTGAATTTTCTAGAAAGAGTTATGTCTGTTTCCGTAAAAGTCAACATGCCAAAAATAGACCTGCGGATTCTGCAGATCAAATTTCTACACCAATTCCCAACCCAAATGAGTACGCCCACAAACAACGTATTAACATATACAACAAAAGAAACATACTCAAAAGTTGTCCAGAAATCCGTGGTTCAACGCTTCTCACAGTGATGTTCATCTGAACCTGCGTGGTCATTAGACACAAAATCGAATAAGCTTTCGCTCAGTGAGTACGTGGTACTAATCATGAAATTGGAGTATTTAATGATTCATAACACCAATTAAACATTTACAATAAAAAAGGTCGTAGGCGTGTCAAGTAATCAATCACCATCGTTCTGGACCCCTTGATTCTGGGTCATTCTCACTTTGTCGTCGCTTTAAAAGTGTGGACATGTGGGATTCCACCACTTGTTGTTTTTGTTTGAAATTGATTTAGATCAAAGAAAGAAAATGGTCTGTTGAAAACAGATACAGAGTCGCCACTTGGTCTTTAAGGAACCAAGAAACCTAATTTTGACTCACCCAAATGGATAAAGGGCAACGACCCTTCATAACCAAAGAACTTGGATCGGGGTTTTGGTACGAGAGAGGAAGGAGCCTTTGTCGAGATTAAAACACCCTAAACTCGCCCCGTCTTTCGACGGGCCTCAATTAGCATCCAAATAATCATCTTATACTATGTATGGTTCGACAATTAATACTATGATAGTATATTACATCACATAAGAAAATTTGAAATGGAAGATCTAAAGATAAGATATCATTCATAAGATCTAAACTAAGTATCACACAATGCAAAGTGAAAGATCACACAAAACAAACCTAGGAAATATCATCTAATCACATATCAAGTAATAAAGTTTTCCTAATCTAAGGGGACATGAATTGTTCTTGAAACAAATGAATCAAAGAAAACAAGGATGCTTAGCAAGCTAGAATGATGCATGTTAATCTTTAAGAAGAGAAGATCTCTCAATCCCCGGGACGAATGAGAAAGGATGATTAGATCGAAGGGAAGCATGAACGTGTAATCATGATCATTCCTTATAATCTTCTTAGATTAGGAGTTACAAAAGAAAACCCCAAATCTTTGCATGGATGCAATGTATGTATCTAGAATGTGCCAAGGTTGTAGTGTGTTTTATGTTCATGGATTCCTAGAATGACTTAGAAGTCTAAAATGTGTATGAATGAATGAATGAATGAAATCATCATGGGATATGCAAAAATGTAGTATGAACTACTTCCTAAGACATGAGCTAATTTGGAGTACATGTAAGCATCAAATCAAAGGATGGAAGTGAAAATATGCTTGCTGTGAATAGTGGATAGAACAGTAACTTGATCTTTCAGAAATTGAAAAGAGGGGTTAGGAATGTTTTCAATACATGATATTTTATGGAGATCTTCCTTATTGTGTCTAGAACACAACCCAAAAAGCCAATCTTTAATAACTACCACAGATTGAGAGAAATTATATAAACAATTGAGGTTATTCAGAAACAAAGTCCGTACTGTCGACTGAAATGTTAGAAAATCTTAGAAAATGGAAAAAACAAATATCTAGAGGCTCATATTATACAGAAAGTTCCCTAAGACATTGAAGTTTAAGGAAAAAATAAGTTGGGATCACTCTTTTTGGAAAAGTTTTCTGTAAAACAAGTTGAAAATCAACCTAGCTGTTATGACAGCAGAGGCAGAATGTTTGGAAGGAATGTTTGAACAAAAATAGACCCCTTTCAAGTGCTTCCAAGTCAAGCCAAAAATCATGGATGTTCTATAATGAGTCAGAAAGACTTTCCAAGTGGTCTTGCATTCATATATTGAGTATTGAACTCAAAATAATTCTTTGAAGTTAAATGACTCACTGTTTTGAAGGTTTTGAGAAAACAATGTTTATTTCTTGAAATCAAAATGAGGGGTTTAAGAGGGGGTTTTGAAATGGGGGTTTTGAAAACATTTTTTCAATACTTAATGAAGATTATAACCACTTAAAATGTCAACATCAAACTCATCATCAAGAACCTCCAAAATTGTTGGAAAGTATTATTTACATTTTAAAGACAACTTCATGAATACATAGGAATGTATTGAAGTTGAAATCATCATCTATCAAACATGTTTTTGAGGTCAAGAGCTACTATCCATAAGGATTCACTCACCTCAAACTTCATGTCATCATCTAGATGATGATAGACTAGTAAGTAAATAAAGAAAAAACAAAAAAAGAAATGAGGTGAGAGAAGATGAACAAATATAAACAAACAAATAGATAGCAATCAATAGATGATATTCATGATGTATTGGACTTGTAGTTTGGTGTTTCACTCATATGTGGTGACATTGGATATAGAACTAGCTTCCTCTCTATTAAATGCTCACTAAAATGGTGGTTGGATGTATTAAATATGAAGTAAATGGAAGTAATGAAGTAAAAACAAAGTTTAGAAGTCACTTTCTTGTTTGAAAATCAAAGAAGGAAGCTTCTTTTCTCTCTATTCTAACCTTATCTCTACAACTTTCTCTCTAAAACTTTTCAAAGTTTGCATTTGACACCCCCAAAAAATGAGAAGTCAAGGGGGATTTATATAGGACAATTTGGGGTGGTTTTGGGGTTTTAGAAGTACTCACATTGGTTTCAAACATCTATGAATATAGAACTACGTCGTTTTGATTTCTAATTAATCAAAATGAACCCCCAAAAGAAATTACAAAAAAACACCATTCTGGAGGAGAGTGCCGCGGCGGCACTGGGCCTGTGCCACAGCAGCAGTGGGCCAGTGCCGCGGCGGCACTACTCCTCATTCGTCCATATAATCCTTTTTAGGCCCCAGAGGTTCCGGTATTCGCGAAAAGGCCCTATTTCGTCCGAAATTCACAAAAAATGCATACAAACTCCAAATTGAGGTTGTAATATACCGTTGAAAAGGTAAAGGAGTCTACTTTACATAAAAAATAGTTCAGAGATAGGTTACTTTGAAAAGTTTTGCGGTATTCACGATAAAAGTCGATTTGATCGCCTTTTTCACCTTCGAAAATTCATAATAAATTTGTTTTAAATCCAAAAATTATGTACGACATACTGTTGGAAAGCTATTAACCTCTAGTATCTATGAAAAATATTTGAAAAATGATACGGTGCTCTAGCTTCAAAGTCAACTTTTGGTCAAACTGGTCAAACTTGGTATTCCCGAGAAGTTCTGGAAACCTCTGGGAGCTCCCAAGAGCTGATGTTTTCGTTCGATTTTCTTTTAAAATTCATTTTAATACTTTCCACATGATCTAGAATGATCCTGGAACTTTTTGACGAATTTGGACGATTTCGATCAAACCTTAGTCAAACTTGGTCAAACCTTGGTCAAAATTTGTCAAACCTTGGTCAAACCGATCAACGGGGACTTTCTGGGAACTTCCGGGACTTCCGGGGGTCTCTGGGAGTCGACGATTTCCTCCGGTCTTGCTTTAGAACTCATTTTATTGTTTTTCTTATGACGTAGCGTGTTTCCAGAACATTTGGTCCAAATCTGGAAGTTTTCGGGCTTTCAGGCGCATTATGGTCATTCTGAGCATTTTGAGAAATAGAACTAACTTCCAAGAGTCCTTTTGAGTCTTTTTCGATCATTATGAACCACCAAGATATGGGTCTCCTAAATCTGATAGCCGACAAAATGAGGTGTTTACAAAAAGTGATATCACACACTCTCATGTGACCGAAGTCAATTCACTGTGGTCGTCACCATCGTCCTCTTTTCTCTGAGGACTTCATCATCATCCCTCTTTTCTCTAAGGAATGGAGTCCCTTATATACGGGCTAAATAATGGTAATTATTACTTGAGAGCCTTTGACCCAAATAAGCACATAAGCAGCTCAACATGTCAACATGGCAATTTCAACATTTCAGACTTGTTAAATAATAAAAAATCACATGCTTTTCAACTTAATCATAAATTAAGCACTCTAAGCATTTTATAACAATTAAAAAACATTAAACATACAATTTTGGGATTAGGACACTCACCTCACGAATAGGTTCAAATAAGCCTAGAGTTTCCAAATTTCTTCGCAAAACTAGCTCTAGTTATTCCCAATAATAATCTTAAATATATATATCACATATATGTATCACCCCTCAAAATGGTACGCAGAAAAACGTTACCAAAACTGAAAAGAAAGACATAGAAATAATCCTCTCACCTCCACGAGTCCGAATATAACTTCGGTTTGCAAAACGGTGTACCGACGGTGAAGAAACGGCGACGGAACCCACGTTTCTCACTTTGGCCGACTTCTTTCTCTCATTTCTATTCTCTGTCTGTTATGTTTTATTCTTTATAAAGAAGATGAGACTGAGAGATGCTATGGTGCATCTCGATTTATATAAGCTTTGCAATATTCACACTAACACCCCACCAAATATCTAAGTGAGTATGTGTCTATGTCACGTGTGGGTCTCAAATGTGGTTCCAAATATTTTATGAAGTTGCTAATTGACCTACTGGTTATGAATCAAATTCTTTTTCGCTCTCACATGGGTACCCAAACTGACAACATAAAGGCCACAACTAACAATAAAATATTAAAAAATCTTTAACAAATATTCATTTAATCATATAAATGCAACTGAATGCAATTTATTTAATCTGGACCTCCCGTGGGTCCCATTTCATATCTATCAAACTGTGTCCTTTATCAAGCACTTATCACATCAGGGTGACTGAAACTCACCCAAATCATCACATGCAATTAATCACACTAATTAATGCATGAAAAATTAATATTACTACATTTTTTTTCTAGGTACGGGTATTACATCTCTCCCTCCCTTTTAGGAAGTTTGTCCCTAAACTTTTCTTTTCTCAGGTAACCTCATGGTTCAACTCTGACCTTCAACACTGTAACACGCAATTTACAATTCATTGCGCCCATTGGTTAATACCGACTACAATCTCAATTGGTAGTCTACTGATTCCCATTCTCTTCAACATTTCAAATGATCCCATTGAATTACTCACTTCTATAAATCATACCACTCTCTGATGCTAACACATTTAGAATATTTATGTCCCCGTAGTAGACATTTCTATCAACTTATCAAAAACAAGACTCACTTACCTGTGATGTATTCTCAACCAATCGTTGACTTGTCAAAATTTATCAATTTGTGGAAGGCATTCTTCCATAATTTAGTTTATTTCCCATTACCTCGTGTGAACTCCCAAAACTTCAGTACTAGTCAAATATTCAACTTTATGATGATAGACATCAGTAATTTTACAATTCCTTTTCATGTACAAATTGATTAACTCCAACGAATTTGTATTTATAATCATGAACATAATCAAATTCGATCACCTGTCTACAGTGATTCACTCGTCAATATCTAATCTCTGTTTACTTTGACTATCTAGTCACGAAGTTCATCACCACAGATACTCATTTTCACTTGATCATGAATACCATTGACAATAACCCATAACTTTTTGATATTTATGTCTTCATTTTCTATTAAACCACACATCTCCAGTATGTTTTACAATTCTCATCTGAAGGTGATCTTCTCAACATCTTAGCTTTAACTGCTAACTGATGGTACCCAAATTTTGAATCTATTTTCAAAAGCTTTATCCCTTGTAATCAATTAACAAGTTGTCATGTATAATAAAATACAAGCAGCATGGTCTCATATATGCCTATTAACATATTATTCCACAATCTTGTTATAAGTTTCAAGCTATCTACATTCAAAACATGTAATAAACTTCTAAATTTTAACTCATCTTACTGTAGAGTGATACCCTATTGCTTCCCTTCTAGTATTCTATCAGTAACTTCTCTTCCCCTTTTAAATAAAACAGAAACCCAAACATATCTGTCAGTCAACTTCTTCCATGTGATACAATAGCATCAGTTGACTAAAATTACAACTTATTTACTCATACTTGTCAAAATATTGACAAAAATTTCACTAGCTCTGCGATTCCTTGATATTATATCTCTATACTTGACTAGCCTAACATTTAAGAACATAATGAGCAATTTATTATCTGTCGATAATTTTCTCAGTAATTCAACTTTAACTTCTACTAGTAATATCCAGACTTCAAACTAAATATCAACAAACTTGTATCCTTGCAGCTGATTATCAAATCATTATATACAACAGAATACAATCACAATCTTTTCCCTGAATCAATTTCATTCGAATTACCTACTTAGTTTACTATAAAGCAGAAATTTGATCATTCCCCCTTTTCAGTAATTTCATCATAAATTTCTTCATCTAAAAAGCACAAAAACAAACGGATCCCTGAGTCAATTCTATCTATTCTGATGCAATAGTTTCAGTTGCCCATATTCTGTTGTTATCATTTCTTGTCTATTTGTCTCAAAAAATTTCAATTTCTATCAGGTCTCTATTTCAACGCAATGATTTTCGGATAATCAATACACATACAAAATTCTTCTGTCAATCTCTAACTCAAAACACTAATAATCATTTTGGCTTTACCTGAATAACGTTGAATGTCAAACTGTAGCTCAGCACGAGTTTCAACTGTATTCTTTGCAATATACTCAATTCCTGTCATGTAGTCATGTATTTCAAATCTTTGCAATTTATATAAGCTTCATACTTGAAACTAACACTGCTAAATATTTAGTACAAAGGTAATCTCTTAGGTTGTGTCTGATGATTTGCGTCGTAAAGTTCCAATTCCCCGTGAAGTACAATTATCATATCAACTTACAACTCAATCTCAATTCCAAACTTCATCTAAATCAACAAATGTGCAGGTGTAGAACAACTAATTAAATATGTGTCTTCACGAATCAATTCTTTAGTTCCTCAAAATCTTTCATGTGATCAATATAAATTCACAAATGTTCCTGTATAAATAACTAAATCTATGGTGCAGTTATGACTGTTATCACTCCCAGGTTTTCTATTAGCTCATCTCTTACCTTAGGGCTTCAACTGTTGTAGAAAATTTCTTCATTCATCTCCAATCAAAATTCCAATTTTAACATTTTTTTTATTATCTATAGAAGATTATATATCAGCATCATTATAACTTGGGTTTTCAGCATAGTTCACACAGATTTTCTTCATATCCCGTATCCTTCCAAACTATGTATACACTAACGCTGAATAATAACATCATCACTAATACCATCACATATTCATAAGTTTATAAATTTCAACTGGTGTTGTGGTTACCCCAATTATCTTCACAAATATTCACATTTTCTGTACTGGGTCTTTAACAAATCTTAACAAGGTCTTCACTCTATTGTTCTGTTACTCGTACCCAAATCTCAAATTCAGGTTAGGAAACACATGTACGTACCATTGAGACTAACAGATAATTCACTTACTCATGGCTCATATACTGCTTCTTAACTATAATTTCAATCAACTTCAGCTGATTCTAATTGCTCTGTCTTTATTCTTGTAATAACACCTATAATCTCCACAGCATTATACTTGGATGAACAAAACCCCTATAAAATAAATTTCACTTTCTGCAACTTCTTTCTTCTTAACTCCATAACTCCATTAGATACGGTACCCTAAATATTAGTTATATTTCTAATATTTTACTGATAGTAATTCTACCTTCTTCCAATCAAATTATTCAACCAGTCCTCAAATAACATATCAAGAATTCGTTAACTACCCAAATATTTCCAGATATCAATTCAATGTCTTCCCATAATTTAGACAAATACAAAGTTCTTGACAACCCTTCCTTCATATGCTAACAATTCCGATAACTGTCTCAATACAGAATAATGACGTTACACTAATTGTTTCGAAGATATAACCCTACTTGATTCAACGTTTATCCATTACACAGCTAACTACAACGTACTTGATCAGTAGCCACTTTTACTTATCATCATATCAAAATTACTTGTTATACTCACTGTTACTAATTCTATATTATCCTTATATCATAAACCCCTTGTTTATCAGAACCAATCATATAATTCCCAATATGTTATTGTTAACCAAGTCCAACACACAGAGATCTCCAATAACGTATTTGAACATTCGATAACTGCCATGATATAATCAACATAAAGTTCTTGGATTCAGGAATACATACGTATAATTTAGAGGAAAATGATTACCTTATTTGCATGTGATGCCTCTGGTGGTTCAACTATAAATTGAGAAAATTTGTCTTCCTTTTGCTCTATTCTCGTTGGTAGTTGGACAAATTCTGAAGTGATTTTAGATGTCGATAAACTTGGATTTCCTTGTTGTCTATTAGGGTAATCATGTGCCCGATGCCCATACTGTCTAGAGTCATAACTCTTATCTTTAACTTCTGCTCCTGACTTGGATAATTTCTTGCGATATACCCGAGTTGCCGACAAGCATAACAAATTACAGAAGACCCAAAACATACATCCCAATGTCATTTATGATAAATTGGACAACACAATTTCTTTTCTCTAGAAATGCCACTTGTCGATGAACTACCCTCAATTACTCTTCTCATCTTACCTTGACATTCCCTTAGACTTTCTCTCAATCTCTTACCTTTTTAATGTGACTGGATTCTCTCAGAAACTCTTCTGTGGTCAATAGTTTTGTTCTTACCTCAGGATTCAAATTTCCATGTGCCTCTTCCTCTGATAAGTACTGATTGCTACAACCCTTTTCATTCAATCCACCATTGTTGGTGATATTTGTCTCTTCTCTAAGTTCATTGTAACCAGACAATTAAGACTGGAAACCAATAACCTTAATGGTCACCATGCATACTCTGTTATGAACATCATAAGCATGCTAAAATAAACGTGTATGCATGATCGTGTAGCTACGTGTCGTTGTATGCACATTCAAGCATCGTCACTCATCCCCAAGACTCTAACCTATTGTTTTGATACCAAAAATTGTCACACCCCAACCCACCACACGTGGATTAGGACCGTGTAACAAAGAGTTACCCAAAACAAAACACACCTTATTAGCAATAAAATAAGAGTTAAACATAGTAAAAAGAATTCATGAGCTTAAACCGGCCCAAGGATAAAATAGACATTAAGAAAATGTAGTTAAATTTTATATCAAAGATAGCCCTTCGAGTCATAGTTCCAACGCAAAAAAGGGCAAGCGAATCCAAATTTTCTAAAAAGGGTTATGTCCGTTTCTATAAAAGCTGACAGGCCAAAAATAGATCTACGGATTCTGCAGATCAAATTTCTACATCAACTCCCAACCCAAATGAGTATGCCCACAAACAACGTATTAACATATACAACAAAAGAACATACTCCCAAGTTATCCAGAAGCCCATGGTTCAACGCTTCTCACAGTGACGTTCATCTGAACCTGCATGGTCATTTGCCACAAAATCGAATAAGCTTTCGCTCAGTGAGTACGTGGTACAAATCATGCAATTGGAGTATTTAATGATTCATAACACCAATTAAACTTTCATAATAATAAATGGTCGCAGGCGTGTCAAGTATTCAATCACCATCGTTCTGGACCCATGATTCTGTGTCATTCTCACTTTATCGTCAGTTTAAAAGCAATATCACACACTTTCATGTGACCGAAGTCAATTAACTGTGGTCGTCACCACCATCCCCTTTTCTCCAAGGACTTCATCATCATTCCCCTTTTCTCTGAGGAATGGTGTCCCTTATATACTGGCTAAATAATGGTAATTATTACTTGAGACCCTTTAACCCAAATAAGCATATAAGCAGCTCAACATGTCAACATGGCAATTTCAACATTTCAGACACGTTATATAATAAATAATCACATGCTTTTCTACTTAATCATAAATTAAGCATTCTAACCATTTATTAACAACTAAAAGACATTAAACATCAAATTTTGGGATTAGGACACTCACCTCACAAATAGGTCCAAATAAGCCTAGAATTTCCAAATTTCTTCGCAAAACAAGCTCTAGTTATTCCCAATGATAATCTTACATATATATATCACATATATGTATCACCCCTCAAAATGGCTCATAGAAATATGTTACCAAAACTGAAAAAAAAAAAAAAAAAAAAAAAAAAGATAGAGAAATAATCCTCTTAACTCCACGAGTCCGAATATAACTTTGATTTGCGAAACGGTGGACCGACGGTGAAGAAACAGCGACGGAACCCACTTTTATCACTTTGGCCGACTTCTTTTCTCTCATTTCTATTCTCTGTCTATTATGTTTTATTCTTTAAAAAGAAGATGAGACCAAGAGATGCTATGGTGCATCTCGGTTTATATAAGCTTTGCAATATTCACACTAACACTCCCTGACGTCCCGACCTGGGTACTCTATGTGGACGGATCCTCCAACAAACAGGGCAGCGAGCAGGGATCATCCTAACCACGCCCGATGGGATCCAGCTGGAGTACGCATTAAGGTCTGGGTTTCAGGACTCTAACAACGAAGCCGAGTACAAAGCTTTGTTGGTCGAGTTATAATTGGCTACCTCAATGATCGCACAACAAATTTAGGGATACTACGACTCCCAGCTGGTTGTCAACCAAGTCAATCAGGAGTATGAGGTGCGGAAAAAAAACATGGTGGCCTACTTGGACCTAGTCAAGTCTGTTAGTAAATAGCTCAAGGGTTTTTTAATTAAACAAATCCCAAGAGAGGAGAACACAAGGGCAGTCTGGTTAGCATAGCTAGCATCATTTTCTAAGTCGGACCTCCCTAGGATAAGGGTGGAATACCTGACCGAGCCAAGTGTGTCAAACTCTTGTTGCAGTTCCTCGCAATCGAAAGTGAAGAATGTGTGTGGAATTTACTGACCTGAACAAGGCTTGCCCTAAGGACTGCTATCCACTACTTAGGATAAACCTCTTTGTGGACTCCACGGTCGGTCATTCACTTCTCTCTTTCATGGATGCCTACTCGTGATACAACCAGATCAGCATGTATCCTGAGGACGAAGAGAAGACTTCTTTCATCACTGACCAAGGGACGTATTGCTACAAGGTGATGCCCTTTGACCTCAAAAACACCGGGCCAACTTATGAACGCCTTGTCAACCACATGTTCAAAAATCTGATTGGGAAAATGATGGAGGTATAGGTTGACGACCTCCTGGTCAAAAGCCAAAATAAATCCGACCATCTCGAGCACCTGGCCAGGGCCTTCAACATCTTAAGAAAGTTTTGGATGAGGTTGAACCTGGCCAAGTGCATATTTGGTGTCTCATCTAGAAAGTTCCTTAGGCATCTGGTCAGCAGGCGGGGAATCGAGGCAAACCCTAAGAAAATTCAAGCAATCATAAGCATGTGGTCACTCCAGTCAAAAAAGGAAGTACAAAGTTTGGCCCGGTGGGTAGCCGCCTTGAACAAATTTGTCTCCTGGGCAATCGACCAGTGCTTGTCGTTTTTTAAAATCCTCCGCAAAGATTTTCAGTGGTCAGAAGAGTGTGAAGAGACATTTCAGGAGCTCAAGAAATACCTAACATCTCCTCATCTTCTCTCGACACTCATACCGGGGGAAGAATTATTGCTTTACTAGGTAGTGTCACCTTCACTCGTACTTTCAGGCCTATATCATTATGATCCTCACAGATTAGCCACTCCGCTGGATCCTTGGCCGACCTGAAATGTCCAGGCTGCTCATAAAGTGGCATTAATTTTGGAAGAATTTAAAGTGATCTATTGGTTCTGTATAGCAATCAAGGGTCAGGCGGTGTCAGACTTCCTCGTAGAATTCACATATCCAGAAGAGCCAGTGAATGAGTCATTGCCGTTCGAGCTACCACTCGGTCCACTCCCTGACATCCCAACCTGGGTACTCTATATGGACGGATCCTCCAACAAACAGGGCAACGGGCAGGATTCATCTTGACCATGCTCAATGGGATCCAGCTGGAGTATGCATTAAGGTTTGGGTTTCAGGCCTCTAACAACGAAGCCGAGTACGAAGCCTTGTTGGTCGGGTTATAATTGGCTACCTCAATGGGCACATAGCAAATTCAGGGATACAGCGACTCCTAGCTGGTTGTCAACAAAGTCAATCAGGAGTCTGAGGCATGGGAAAAAAACATGGTGGCCTACTTCGCCCTAGTCAGGTCTGTTACAGCTCAAGGGTTTCTTAATTAAACAAATCCTGAGAGACGAGAACATAAGGGCTGACCGGTTAGCACAACTAGCTTCATCTTTCAAGTCAGACCTCCCCTGGATAAGGGTAGAATAGCTGCCCAAACCCAGTGTGTCCAACTCAGAAGGCATGGACATTGATTTGGTTGATTTAGGGCCCAGCTGGATGGACCCTATCGTGTAGTTCCTCACAAATGGGGTCTCCCGGATGGGAGGGACGAAGCCCGATGGGTAAAATACCGGGAAACTTGGTACCACCTCATTGACGGCGTACTATAGAGGGGATTTACCCTTCCCTATCTCTGATGTATCCACCCTGCCTAGGTTCAAGGAGTCTTATATGAAATCCACGAGGGGGTGTGCAGAAGTCACATTGGAGGTCGATCATTCTTCCGTAAGGCCTTGTTGCAAGGTACTATTGGCCAACAATGGCCCGGGACTTTCTGGAGTACGTCAAAAGGTGTGACAAGTGCCAGGGCATGCCAACATGATCAACTACCCAGCACAACCCCAAACTCCGATCCTCAGCCCCTGGCCATTCGCTCAATGGGGCATCGATACATCGGCCCCCTACTAATGGCCAAAGGCTAAGTCAAGTTTACCGTCATCGTTGTGGATTATTTTACCATGTGGGCAGAAGCCGAGCCCTTGGCAACAATCACCAAGAAGAAAATGGAAAGTTTCACTGAAAGGAACATTCTCAGCAAGTTTGGCATACCCCAGGTGCTAGTCAGCGATAATGGAAAACAGTTTGACACACCGGTATTCAGGTAGTTCTGCTCGGGCTATGGGATATCAAATCACTACTCTTTCCCTAAGCATCCCTAGGCCAATGGCTAAGCTGAAGAAACAAATTGGACGATCCTGCAGTCCATCAAAACTAGGCTTGAAAATGCTAAAGGGCTATGGCCGGAGGAACTACTGACCCTTCTGTGGGCTTATCACACTATTCCCCGAGCGGTAATAGGGGAGACCCCGTTTTCGCTTACCTATGGCTTCGAGGCAGTGGTCCCCACAGAACTTGGATTGCCAATATACCGGGTGGCCAACTTTAGCAGCATAGCAACGACAAAGCCCTCATAGGAGAACTCGACCTCATAGAAGAAAAAAAGGATCGGGCATATCTAAAAGTCGCAGCCTACAAGCAGTAGGTCTCACAGTACTTTAATAGCAAGGTTAAACACCGTAGTTTTCAGGTCAGGGACCTCGTCCTAAAAGTGGTGAATCAGTCAACTAGGATCCCCAGCCATGGAAAGTTGGGGCCAAACTGGGAAGGGCCCTACAAGGTTACCCGGGTTAACCAATCGAGAACCTACTAGTTGCAAATAATAGATGGACAGGACCTTTCACACCCTTGAAACGTGGAGCATCTGCGGAAGTATTTTTAGTAAGATTAAGGAATAGAATTGGTTAGGGGCTTATGTTTACACAAAGTTTTAGCTCTTTCCGAGCAATTTTTTAGTTTGAATAACAACTTTTTCTTTTCTAAAAAGTGTTCCTTACCAATGTTCCAAGACATCCAAAAGACCGGATTCACACTCGAGGCACCAAAAAGACCTCGGGATCACGCCCGAGGCATCAGTTTTGCTTAGGTCCATAACCTATGATGGGGGTCAACCCCCCTAGGTGGCTGATGATAGCAAACCTAAAAAGACCCTAGAACTACCAACATTCTAGGTCAGTTCCCTACAATCACTTCTTCCATGAACGCCCGTCTTAGCAAAAGCTTGGGGGGCAGGAGGAATATTAAAATAAAATAGGAAATCACACTGAGCACTAACAGGGCTTAGAATCAACCCCTAAAACATTCCTAAGTGCCTACAATACCCAGAGTTAATCGCCCAAGGTAGAAATAGGAAAATTCCTTCAATACTCCGGGCGGGGCCTATAAACTTACAAACTACCTAGCCATCAATGGCTCGGAGAACTTAAAGTCGCTACAGGTCCCTTAAAAACCAAGTGTACCCTACCAATCATAGTCCTAAACCTTTTGCTAAGGTGGGGTTTCTACAAGACTCACAATCGGTCGGACTCAGGCAATTATAAACAAACAAAGGTGGCCTCAGAGGGCCCTCGTCATTAAAAGTTCAAAATTACAATGCCTGGGGGCAATTATAGCAGCATCTCTCTCTCTTTCTCTCTCTCTCTCTCTCTCCCCCTCCCCAAAAAAAAAATAGAGAATCACAAACAGAAAAATACAAGTATTCACAGGCCAAAAACTAAGGGTCGTCTACGATGACTACCTCCTCAGCCTCCCCGACCTCCCTACCCGGGGCATTATCCGCAACCGGATCATCCTTGGCAATAGTACCTTTAGTAGCAATGGGCTCTAAATCCCAGAAGTCAGAGTCCATCCCCTTATAAGCTGAGATGTCCTACTCTAGATGATTGACACGACTAAAAAGTTGTGCGCTCTTGTGCAACACCCAAGTGTAGGTGATCGTGCAAGTAATACTGGATAAGTCCAGGTCGATCCCACAGGGAAGGAATAGGAAGAATATCTACTAATTTATAACCTAAAGAAAAGGAAATAAAAATGAAGGATTGGAGGTGTACTAACAAATCCTAATTAATCAAATTAAACTAAATAATAAACTTAACATAAAGAAACATAAGAATTAAACAACTAAACTAAAGGTGTTGGAAACACGTGAATCCACATTGATCCTAACCATCTACCATGCACATTCATTAACGTTCTACAGAGTTCATTCCTCTTCAGCATTCCGTATTTTTCTAAAGATAAAGACTCAGTAGCCCTTTCATGACCGGGACTACATCATCACATTTGAGTAAAATACATGGAAGACGGTTTAAAACAATGGTTATTACTTGCACTCTAAATGGTGTTAGCATTCAATGTGGTTTTCAAAAGTCATTGAAGAAAAGGCCTTAAGGCTTTAAGTTCTAAAAACTGTTGTGACAAACTGAGCTTATAGGGACAATTTGATGACAGATTTCTAAAACAGAAAGTCATGGAATACTTAAAAGAATCATCTCAGGAATTAACATGTTCGATTGATCGAAGCGCTCTCGATCGATCGGACTGCCTCATCCTTCAATCGATCGAAATGCCTTCGATCGCTTGACTATCTCTGGTTCGATCGATCGAAATACCTTCGATCGATCGAGCCCAGGTTTTTAAAGATTGCATGGCAGAGGCTAAGAATCAATATATCATCACATATTTCCAACGTCTAAACTACAGAAACATGATTAAACTAATACAGGAATAACAAACTAGAGCAATCATAGCATATAAACTAATAGCAATCAAATAACAAGGATTGGAAAGAAAAACCTGGATATAATCTGAAATAAACTTGAAATAAACATGAAAGAAACTTGAATCTTCAATAATCTTCAGTAAATCAATGAAAAAGAGGAAGAAAGTGATGAATCTAACCTAATCTACACCTAATCTAACCCTAAAACTACCCTAAAACTGCTGTTTTCTGCGTTCTGGAGCGTCCTCCCTTCGTCTGGCGTCAAAACGACGTATATATAGGGTTCCCACAGAGTTTACGCAACTTTTGGGTGAAAATAGAGTTCGATCGATCGAGCTTAGTTCGATCGATCGAAGGTTCGATCGATCGAACTCTTCTTCAATCGCTTGAACTCTCTGATTTTGACAGCACTGCACCCCGATGGGAGAATGGCCATAACTTTTTACTCAGACCTCGGATTGACCTCCCGTTTGCGGCCACGCGACCGTAACTCGAAGATCTACATTTCATGTCTCTGGGAAAATCTTCCAAATCTGAAGTCTTCATTGTCAAAATTGGCGTTTTCTCAGCTGCTTCCGCTATTCTCTTCACCAGAATCACTTTCTATGCAATGTTTGCTTTCCATGACCTGTAAAATAGTGTAAAAACACATGTTTGAGTCTCAACATCATAGAAAACACTTAATCATTGATATGCATCTAAATCTAAGGACTTGGGGATAAAAGTATGCATAAAAGACCGTGTAATATGCTATAAACATACACTTTTCACCTCGAATCACACCCCCCCAACTAGCTCGTTGCTAGTCCCTAGCAATGAAGCGAACTACAACAGTGTTTATTTAACTTTAAAAATTGAAAATAAAATAAAATAAAGATCCTAACTCACTTTCGCAGGAATCACGATTGCATTTAGCGTATGCAACAAGCCTTTAAACCCCTAGGTTCCCCCTAGTGGACGAGTATTGTCTCGTGAGGGTTTGCAGTGAATCTACCCACAAAATTCATGTTTAAGGCAATGGTTCTCATTTAAATGTTTTCAAGGAATTTTCCTCTCATTAACAATATAGTTAAGCTCAACAATCTCATGAAACTCTCTAGTATGCTCTAGCAATGCAACACACATATTACAGTTAATCTACTATCAAAGTCATTAGAATATTCCATACCTATTAATCTTCAAGTGTGTGTGTGAATCGACAACCAAAATACAAAACTTCAATTTCAAAGCTTGCATAACCTAAGACACTATTAAGACGTTCATTTAGACTCAACTCTCACCGGGATTACACTCTCAAGATGAAATCACTCCGAATTGGGTGTAATAATTATCACTCATGATATGGAAGCTATAAAGAGTAAATGTAAATGGAATCTAATGCTTCTCATATCTAAATAGAAAAACAGACATTTTATAGTGCACAAAGTCTCATGAAAGGATACTTTTCACTAGAAGAGCGAGATACCGTGGATAACTCTCTCATTACCTTAACTTCAAATCCAATTTACTTAAAATCATTAGGACTTTGAAAAAGAGGTGTTAGATTAAGAAGAAAAAGGCTCGTGATATTCAATTGGGTCAAAGGATGTGATTGGAATGTCTATTATAACTTTTCAAACTTCCCACATCTCCAATCTCTCTCTTCTTCTTTTCTTTTATTTATTTTTTTCACACTCTTCTTTTCATTCCTTTTTTTTCCTTTTGTAACAACCATTGGCATTTTTTTTCTTTTTCTTCTCATGCTTTTCTTTTTTTCTTTCATTTTTTCTTTGCCAACTTTCCCTTATTCACACTAACATACTTCTTGTTAACGCAACACATCCCAATCACACCTAAATAAAGAACTGATGCTTGAACTCCTAATTTGGAGTTAGGTTTAGATATAAGGAATTATGAAGACAAGGCGATTATGATAAGCTCAAGAGGTGAAGTAAAGGAATAGCATAGAGGTAGGCCAAGGCTGTATTATCCATGTATGGTCAAAAGATGGCCTAAATCATCTTCTAAGTTAATAGGATAATTCATTTCAGTAAATTCAAGAGCTCTAAAGTTTGGTAAATCCTGAACGTTCTCTTCTAGTGATCAGTCAAAATGAAGAAGAAAAATGAGACTTTCAACGAATTAATACGCTTTTCAAAAAGTAAGAGTAATTTTATAAAACCCTCAAAAACAAAGAATGGCACAAAAGCTCACTTGGGTTATTAGTCTCCACTACAGTCTCTCAAGACACCTAAGCTATGCTTACTAATCCATTTTAGCTAAGTACAAGGTTGTCACAACGTGCTCAAAGTATTTGAAGATTAAAAAGCATAGAACATACTATAACTAAGATAGTAAAGAAACTACCATAGTATATCACATACTAATAACATACAGAAAATAACACTAATGCATCATAACTAACTACATTAACTATGAGAGAAATACAAGAACCATTTTATTATATTAAAAAAAATAAATAAATAAAAATTTTAAAATTTTTTCAATTTTGAATTTACTGAGTCATGTTGCTAAGCAGGTCTATTGACATTGAAGCACCACAAAAAAAATATGAGGCATGCAATGACTCACTCCCCCCAACTAAAACTAAACATTGTCCCCAATGTTTTAAACTAAGCACATGGACATGTAATGTAAAGTAAAGCGAGAGAAGGAAGGATGTTACCTCGAGGCATTAATATCAAATTTTTTTTTTTTTCAAGTTACCTGCAAAATCATTAGTAGCAACAAGGAAAAATAGAGAATATACTACAAGCACTCAGTAAATAAATTCAGTTAATCAAGATTTTTATCATAGATTAACAACCGAAATTTTTGAGGATTTTCCCAATAAATTAATTTAACAGTGAGAAGAATGTTGGGATCCTCATAAAAATGCAACTCCCCCCAACTAATGTCAGGCTCAAGGTCAGAGGAGATGATGCAAAACCTATGGCTTCCAAATTTTTTTGGGATAGTTATAAAAGGAATACCACACTTTTTAGGAATTATATGCAAGAAACGATTTTTGGTGTTGGTATTTCCTATAACATCCTCTATTTTAATACTAAAAACAGGGGGAGGCCATGGTTCAATAAAAGGGGCAGGGTCGAAGTGATGTTCTAATGAAGCTTCACCACCCTCCGCTTGTCCTATAACAGAATCTATGGAGATATAATCATAAGAATTGAATTTCTGTTCTATGCACATGGTTTTGGACTGGACTTGGATAAAGCTATCTATTTGGGCCTCAATGTCATAATCACTCAAGAAGGTCAAGCAGTCTAGAAGATTGCTAGCTTCTTGTTGAATTTTAAGATCATCTAAAGTGGGCCCAATATTTTACAAGTCTTCTCTCAAAGAATTTTGAAAGTTAAAATTTTGTGAAGAACATGTGCTAGTATCCTTACCATCCTCTTCCACAACACATTCTGTTTGTTCACGAATGGGGTACACATAACATTCAAGCTCAGGACGAGAGCTTTGATTGATAGCAAGGATAGGTGATGGGTAACTTGGTGACACCACCTCTTCGGTCGAAAGAGGTGAGGGTTCATGAATATCACAAGAATCTAAATCAGATTTAGATTTTTCAATTATGTCCTCTCTAGGGTCACTTTCAAAGGTAGGGGTAGAGTCAACAGGGGACTCTTCCTTTTCTAATTGCGTGCAATCACCTAAACTCTCGTCATCTTTTAAAACCTCATTCTCATCCTTGTAACTCTCCTCACTATATATGTAATCTATTGAGGTGCTTTGGACAAAGAGATTGTGCAGTTTTATCCAGGCAGTGAAGGAGTTGATGTCTGGGGTTGTATGTTGAGGAGAAGATGGTTCTACAACTTCATGCTCAATGGTTTGGTTTTGGAGTTCTTGTTGGGTTATCACTTTCTCAAATGAGTTGTTAACCTCACTCGGTATGAACCCATCATTGTCCTCTAATTCCATTCCATTGTTAGTGTCTTGAAATTCAGGTTGTAGCATTGAAGGACTGGTATAGTCTTCTAAAGGTTGGCTATCAAATGCTTGTTGATATCTAGCTCCTAATTTATCAATTGCACTCTCTAGCCTTTTCATTTCACTAAGCAGCAATTCTAACATACCATTATCCTCCACTTGGTTATTCTCCTCATTATAACTATATGAAGTTTCACCCCATTGTTGTTGGTAATAGTCCCCTTCCCATTGTGTTTGTGTGCAAGACTCCCCAGAAGGAAAGTCTTGGTGCATTTGGTAATCGTGGGAACTACTACTATATCCTACACTATCATTTTGGTTATATCCCCATTGCGATTGATAGAACTCTCCAGGTGGAGGTTCTTGATACGTTTGATAACATGGGGGACTAATACGATGGTTTTCCCATTCTGGTGATTGGTAGCACTCAGGTTGATAATGTGCATCATATGTGGGTGCTTGCCAACTCGGGGTATAGTTCTCCTTACCTAATGTGTACCCATTCGTGGTATTTGTGTTGTATGGAGGGTAATATGGATAAGACATGTTTACCCAAAATATTTAAACAAAAGAATTTTATTTATTTTTTTTTTTTGTGAGAGAAAAAGTCCAATGATTTTTTTTTTTTTTTTTTAAAGTAAAAGAAGAAAAATGGAAAAACTTAGTAAAATCCTAACCTAGTTGCCTTCCCCGGCAACGGCGCCAAAAACTTGACACGACTAAAAAGTTGTGCGCTCTTGTGCAACACCCAAGTGTAGGTGATCGTGCAAGTAATACTGGATAAGTCCAGGTCGATCCCACAGGGAAGGAATAGGAAGAATATCTACTAAGTTATAACCTAAAGAAAAGGAAATAAAAATGAAGGATTGGAGGTGTACTAACAAATCCTAATTAATCAAATTAAACTAAATAATAAACTTAACATAAAGAAACATAAGAATTAAACAACTAAACTAAAGGTGTTGGAAACACGTGAATCCACATTGATCCTAACCATCTACCATGCACATTCATTAACGTTCTATGGAGTTCATTCCTCTTCAGCATTCCGTATTTTTCTAAAGATAAAGACTCAGTAGCCCTTTCATGACCGGGACTACATCATCACATTTGAGTAAAATACATGGAAGACGGTTTAAAACAATGGTTATTACTTGCACTCTAAATGGTGTTAGCATTCAATGTGGTTTTCAAAAGTCATTGAAGAAAAGGCCTTAAGGCTTTAAGTTCTAAAAACTGTTGTGACAAACTGAGCTTATAGGGACAATTTGATGACAGATTTCTAAAACAGAAAGTCATGGAATACTTAAAAGAATCATCTCAGGAATTAACATGTTCGATCGATCGAAGCGCTCTCAATCGATCGGACTGCCTCATCCTTCAATCGATCGAAATGCCTTCGATCGCTTGACTATCTCTGGTTCGATCGATCGAAATACCTTCGATCAATCGAGCCCAGGTTTTTAAAGATTGCATGGCAGAGGCTAAGAATCAATATATCATCACATATTTCCAACGTCTAAACTACAGAAACATGATTAAACTAATACAGGAATAACAAACTAGAGCAATCATAGCATATAAACTAATAGCAATCAAATAACAAGGATTGGAAAGAAAAACCTGGATATAATCTGAAATAAACTTGAAATAAACATGAAAGAAACTTGAATCTTCAATAATCTTCAGTAAATCAATGAAAAAGAGGAAGAAAGTGATGAATTTAACCTAATCTACACCTAATCTAACCCTAAAACTACCCTAAAACTGCTGTTTTCTGCGTTCTGGAGCGTCCTCCCTTCGTCTGGCGTCAAAACGACGTATATATAGGGTTCCCACAGAGTTTACGCAACTTTTGGGTGAAAATAGAGTTCGATCGATCGAGCTTAGTTCGATCGATCGAAGGTTCGATCGATCGAACTCTTCTTCAATCGCTTGAACTCTCTGATTTTGACAGCACTGCACCCCGATGGGAGAATGGCCATAACTTTTTACTCAGACCTCGGATTGACCTCCCGTTTGCGGCCACGCGACCGTAACTCGAAGATCTACATTTCATGTCTCTGGGAAAATCTTCCAAATCTGAAGTCTTCATTGTCAAAATTGGCGTTTTCTCAGCTGCTTCCGCTATTCTCTTCACCAGAATCACTTTCTATGCAATGTTTGCTTTCCATGACCTGTAAAATAGTGTAAAAACACATGTTTGAGTCTCAACATCATAGAAAACACTTAATCATTGATATGCATCTAAATCTAAGGACTTGGGGATAAAAGTATGCATAAAAGACCGTGTAATATGCTATAAACATACACTTTTCACCTCGAATCAATGATCTCGGGCCAACCTCCTCTTCAGGTCCACGTAGTCATGGAAAAACCCGTCGTCGAAGTCCTCCTCATAAGACATCGCTGACACCGCCTCAGTTAGAGCTCTCTCCCAAGCCTCCGCCACCGCTAGGCTCACCCATACGGTATTCAACTCCGCCAGGGCGGTCTCCAACTCTGCTTGTGCTGCACCCAGGTCTAGATCCAAGCCCTTCACCTTATCCTTCTCAAAGGCCAAGGTAATTTTTTTAGCCTCCAAAGTTGCCCTCTCCTTTGATAGGGCAGCCTCAGTAGCAGCGGCCCTCCCAGCCAAAGCGAGAAGAAAGGACTCGGCCCTGGAGCCAACCTGTAAAAGCAAGTATAAACCAGACATTTGTCACGGTAAACGAAAAGGCAAAAGAATAAGGAAATGGGAAAGAATTACTCACGAAGTGGGAGAGGCTGTATAACCACCCCTGAAAAACCTGTGGAGACATGTTGGCACACATCTCCACTTGGCTCGAGAGAAGCCCCGGCCTGACCCTCTCACGGATCTCCGCTGACTTTACCAGCGGCATCCTAAATGGTATATTCCCCCCAGGAGTGGGAGTGGTATCCTGCACCACCACTGCTTGAGGAGCCGACATCTCCCCCAGTTCCCGGTGAACTGTTGGCCCGTGCCATAGCTGCCTAAATGGCTGATCACTGCCCGCGAGCTCAGCAGCTGGTCTCTTCCTCTTCTCCGCCATCTGAGCGACAACAGGGGCTTATCGGTCTCTCAATTCCTCGGGCTCCCTCTTTGGGCCCATTTTTGCAAAAGAAAACATCATGCAATAAGTGATCGAGAAAGTAATGGAATAGTAACTTAGGAAAAGAAATTAACCTAAGCGATAAAAGAGCTTACCGGGAATGATTGGGGGAAATACGGGTGCTTCAAAAGCCTGGTCTAGCTCGTAGGTAACTTTATGATCTCTCGACCGGGTCAGCACATTCCCAACGTTTGTAGGCAGGTCTACCAAGGCCCTGATCTTGTCCTAACACTCGTCTGGAAGGCTCGGCAGATCGGTCGATCTCACTGTAAAATAGGATACAAAACAGTTAGCTCCACAACTATAGTTAAAACAAAAAAGTAGACGAACAGGGACAGGGTCCTACTCCTTAACTTCCCTGCCCAGAAGGTCCTTAGTTGAATTCCCGGGGTCCCCTCACAGAGCCCAGGGGTGGATATTTGGAAGAATTTCTTCTTCCGCCCCTTGTTGTTGCTTGGAGAATTGACGATGATCTTCCTCCCATGCCGAGCTCCCAGAGAGAAGAATCCATCCTTCCCATGTAATAGGAACAGCCGGTGGGTTCACAAAAACTCTTGAAGGGTGAGTTCGTACTCAAAGACTTGGAGCCAGAGGGAGATAGACCCCATCAGAAACCTTCATTCATTCGGGGCAAGCTGCCCGAGAGCGATCCTGAGGTAGATCAAAACATCCTGGGCGACCGGATGAAGGGGAATACAAAGACCCGCTATGAAGGCATCCTCGTAAAGGGTTCACAAACCCTGACCGGTATATGTGAGCCCCTCTAGGGAGTGCAGTCAAGAGGTAATGGCCAGGAATACCATACTTGCCCCTGATTCGCTCCAGATTAGTGGCGAACAAACTGGCGAAGATAAACTCACATGCAAATGCAATGTCAGGACTGCTCAGGATCGACACCTCATTGCCTGAGCCTCAGGACACGGAGGCTATTGGGGGCTCTTAATCTACCTCATCATCCGATACTCGGACAAGAATCCTACCCTTGCTCTGTTGATCAGACGGGATCACGGAAGGAGGATCTAAACTTGTGTTCGGGGTCCCTGAGCATGATTATTCATCCTCTGACCGGGAAGACGAGTCAAAACTTGAGTGGCAAATCTCCAAGGCTCCTACAACTGGGCAAGGGAGTAGTTGGTGACCTAAGTAAGGGACAGGGACTCCAAGTCTAAGATACAAGTGGGGCAACACTAAAAGCCTAAAAGCCAAGAGGTACATGACTTTCAGGGTCAAGTAACACTCGGTTAAAACCGTTGTTGGACACCGCGAGCGGTTCTAATGTTCAATTATGATGCCCGATCTAAGGAAAAAGCAGAACCTCAGAAAGAAAAAACCCCACTCCCTCGCAAGCCCTAGTGGATTCCTATTCTCTAGCCTCACTCGAGAATAAGAAGAGGAAAAAAGGAGAAGAAGAGAAGAATACAGTGATTTATAGGCTAGAGAGGTGGGGACTTACAAGAATTAAGTGCAGAAAATAGCACGGGAGGTTTGACCAGATGCTTTCTCTCTTAGAACCGTTCGGTAATCTTTTTCTCTGGATAACAGGAACAGCAAAAATGCATAAGTGTTCCTTATATAGGCAGCATAGGCGATCCACATCAAATCAAATCCAATAATCCTAAACCACTCCCGCCAAAACACTACCAGCTGTCGCCTCGGGCAGTTCAAGTGGTGCCTGATCGGGAGAGAACTAATCCTATTTATACGCCTTAACGAGCATTTGTTAGTACCTTTTTATCCTGTTTTTGTATATTTTTACTCTGTTTTCTAGTTTCTGACAGGTTTTGGAAGAAATCAACTAAACCAGGCTAAACAGGGTGAAAAAGCATCAAGAAAGAAGCTGAAAAAACCAAGTCGCGCGCGCGACCCGCGCCCGCGAAATTCAGAAAACCGCTCGCGCGATCCGCTCGCGCGAGATCCCCAATAACTCGCTCGCGCGATCCGCGCGCGCGAAGGACCAAAAGTCGCGCTCGCGCGACCCGCTCGCGCGATATGCCCAAAAACCAAAGTTGCGTATTTCAGTGTACTGAAGACTCCTGTGCAAACGAGACTGCTAAACGACGTCCAGACTGTAAATTACATCAGTTTCAGTCCGTTTCGAGTTGTAAAAGCTTCCAAAAACATGTTGTAAATCTATATAAACTCTATTTTACTTCAATTATGGGGTTGGCAATTATTATACACACATTATACAACCATACTTCCAGCCCTTGAAGAGGGAGAAGCAAGGAGAAGAAGAAGAAGACCAAGGAGTTCCATGGCCTCCTCCATCAACTACTTGCCGATTTCTACTTCTATGGCAGCTTAGATCATTGATCTAGGGTTTCAATGAAGCCCTAGATGAGTAATAGGGTTTTATTTATGCTTTTATTTTAAGTTTATTGTGTATGGATGACAGTCACATGTTTAGAGGATTTTTATAAATAAATCGTACTACTATTGATTAAATCATCGCTTTCGGAATTTATTCTTGTCTTAGATCTATTTTGACTGTGATGTGCTCAACGATCTATTCTTGCTGTGCTTGTTTAGATTGTTTACATGTGATGGTGCTTTATTGATTCGTGCTATCAAGTATCCGAATAGTCCATGCCTAGGTTAGACGGATTAGATCACAACCCTAGTTTAGTGTGAGATAATTCGTGCTATCCGCAGATGGATTATGTTGGTGCTTGAACCATGATTATCTTCTTGTCGGAGGAATTGGGCTTGTAGCTACAATTCCCCATATTCATCCAACGTAATAAGCTAAAGTAATTCATAAATATTCCTATTATGAATCTAGTGGTGGATTTGCAATCCTAGGTTCCCTTAAACATTCATTAAAAACACTTTTAATTGCTTTCATAGTTTAGATTTACTTTTATTGTTATTAGTTTAATTAAATCCAAATCAAATCCGTTTTTCCTAATTAATTAGACTTAGGTTTTAAAATTAAGTTGCTATAGTAATCAATCTCTGTGGGTTCGACCTTTACTTCCACACTGCAAATCCTTTGAAAAGTAAAGAATACTTTTATATCTTGATTCTGACAACATCAATTTTTGGCGCCGTTGCCGGGGATTGTATTACTACTCTTAGTTTTATAATCGTAGTTTAGTTAATTCGTAAATATTAGATTAGTTTTTATTTTTCTTATTTTCTGTTTTTGTTTTTAGTTACTAACTTTTTCTTTTATTTTGTAGTCAACGTTTTCGGGAGAAGTAGCTAATTACATCAAAGGAGCATACGCAAAAATAAAATAAATCAAAGTAAATAAATTGCTTCCTTTGGAATTCGCTTTAAACCGCTGTAAGTCAGGGCGCTGTGACGCACTATTTGCATTAGTTTAAGGTTAATTGCACTGCATTAGCTAGGAAACCCGGGGCGCTGGGCTTGACGCGGTCATTGCATTACAGGATAATTTGCATGCATCATAGTAGTTGAGTGCTTGTTATCTTACTTGCGTGATTGCTTGTTATTTGTTTATTTTGTTTAGTTAGTCTTTGTTTTTATTTTCTTTTCTTTTGTTTTAGTTTATGTTGGGTACACGTTCAAATAAACCAGATTTAAAATCTTTCGATATTGAACTTGAACGTACCTTAAGAACTAGTAAGTCCACAACCCAAGCTTCTAGAGCTAGGTTGCAAGACGACGAATCAACTCCGATTCCGTCGTCGTTGTTTGAGGCCGAAATTCAAAGTACCCGTGAACGGATAAGGAAAACTCGAACTTTTCAAATTAAACCGATTAAAATGGCTGACGGTGGAAATAACAATAACAATCAAAACGACGGTGCGAATATGAACAATCTTAATATACCACCACCACCTCCACTTATAAATTATTTTATTCCTACTACTTACACGCCACAAGCCGGTATCGAATTACCGGAGGCGACGGCATCTCACTTTGAGATAAAGTCGTCTACGATCTCGCTACTACCTTCCTTCCATGGCCGTCTAAATGAAGACCCTTACCAACACTTAGGGGATTTTCAGGGTATATGCTCTACTTTGAAAATACAGAACCTAAATAATGATGAATTAAAATTGCGGCTCTTTCCATTTTCTTTAAGAGACAAAGCTAAGTTTTGGCTCCAATCACTTGAGCCAAACACAATAAAAACATGGGAAGCCTTACACACCGCCTTTTTACAAAAGTTTTTCCCTATTATGCGTACAAATAAGATAAGAAAAGATATAACTAATTTTGTGATGCAAGATGGGGAGACACTTTATGACACGTGGGAAAAATTTAAAGAATTGTTACGTTCGTGTCCACATCATCAGGTGCCCAAGTGGCAATTGGTTCAAGTCTTCTACGAGGGGCTTATTCCCTCTGTTAGGAATACCGTCGATGCCGTTTGTGCGGGAACCTTCCTACACAAAAGCGCCGACGAGGCCTGGAAAATATTTGAAACGTTAAGCGAGAATTCGATGCATCAGGCTGTGTCGGTACGTTCTGAGGGATACCTTCAACCTAAGCGAGAGGTGACAGTTGAGTCAAGTCAATCATTTCAAATACAAGAATTAAATAGAAAACTTGACCGACTTATGCAAATGAACAAACTGTCTAATCCATCCTCTTTAGAAGTATGTGCATTATGTTCTGAACCGTCCCATAATATCTTTGCGTGTCCTTCTGCATCTCAATATCCGGAATTTGTTGAACAACACGTTAATTCTCTGCAACAATTCCCACAAAATAATTATAATCCTAGGTCGACTAATTTTCCAAATACGTACCGACCCCAATACCAACAAGGTCAATACCAACCACCTCCTCCACCTCCACGCAATAATGCATTTGAGGAGAAAGTGTTGGCCTCACTTGAAAACTTTGGGTCGGTGGTTCAGTTAGTACACTCTCACACACAATCCATTGCAAAACTGGAGTCCCAAGTAGGGCAAATTGTTAATACATTAAACCGGTTAACTGAGAGTAAGTTGCCAAGTCAACCTACTCAACAACCTAAGGGGCAATATGCAGTGGGTAGTACGAGTGAGAGCGTGAACGCTGTTTCGACTAGGACGACTGCTCGAGATGAGGAAGTTGTTGTAATTCCGGATGAGAGTGAGAAAGATGGGAAAATTAACTTAAATTTGAATAAGGAGGGTGAGGGAACGAGTAGAATTCAAAAAGATAAAGGACCGGCCCCAGCAAACTATATTCCAAGAATGCCATATCCACCAAACGTTGAGGAACCGTCTAATCTTACAAATAAAAAGTCTAAGGTTGAGGATATACTCGAGGTGTTTAAACAAGTCAAAATAAATATTCCTTTCCTCGACGCTATAAAACAAATTCCCGCTTATGCTAAATGTCTAAAAGATCTTTGTACTCAAAAGCGCAAAATACGGAGTCATACTCCTAAAAAGGTCTTTCTCACGGAAAAAGTAAGCTCTATATTCCAACACTCACCTCCGAAATATAAGGATCCCGGTACACCTACCATCTCATGTGTCATAGGTGACACTATCATTCATAGGGCTCTCCTTGACTTAGGAGCTAGTGTTAATCTTATACCTTATCACGTCTACAAACAACTAGGACTAGGTGAACTGAAACCTACGGCCGCTACAATACAATTAGCGGATCGTTCTATTAAAGTACCTAGAGGAATCGTCGAGGATGTACTAGTAAAGGTTGATAAATGCTATTATCCTGTTGATTTCATGGTCCTTGACACTGAGCCCGTACTAGATGCTAGAAAACACACTCCTGTCATTCTAGGCCGTCCATTCTTAGCCACGGCCAACGCACGTGTCAATTGTAGAACAGGGGTAATGAAAGTGTCATTCGGGAACATGAACTTAAAATTAAACGTTTTTAACGCTATGGATCAACCTCCTAAAAACGACGATTCCCTATGTGAGGTGGAAGGTGAGGTAACACGGAATAGTGAGCCTACTAATGAAATAAATGTGAGTGGGGAAAACAATATAGCGGACGATGATGAGTGGATGAATCCTAATCCCGTGGACCCTAATGCGGAATCTACTCGAAAGGTAAGAAATCGATTCGAACATAATGACAAACCGTTAATCGATTTAATTCAAAGCGATGTTATTTCTGCGTATCACCGAGCTTTACCTGACATCCTTAGGGGTACACAGTCCGATATACGGCCTCCGTGAGTCTTATGCTAGAAAGGTCTAGCTAAAGACGTAAAAGTTAGCGCTTCTTGGGAGGCAACCCAAGCTTTATTTCATCCGTTTATCTTGTTTTTGGTCGTTTTTGAGTCTGTTTGAGTCTGTTTTGGACATTCTGGATAGGTTTGGGGGGTTGGAATTAAGTTATTTTAATAGTATATACATAATTTTAATAAAAAAGTGGAAGAAACCAAACTCGCGCGCGCGGCCCGCTCGCGCGAGACGTCGCTCGCGCGGCCCGCTGGCGCGAGAATGTGCCTTAACGTTTTTCTTTGCTTTTCTTTATTATGAGCCTCAGTAGTTCCTCGCGCCTGATCTCGCGGGCGCGAGGTACCTCGCTCGCGCGAAAGTTTAAAAAAATAAAAATAAAAATAAAAAAAAAAATATTTTGGAAATTCCCGCGCGCGACGGCCGCTCGCGCGGACCGCGCGCGCGATTCCCCCATTTCTGCATATTTTTTTTTTCTTGTATCTGTTCCCCATACCTGCTTAGATATTTGTTCCATTTCTGTTTTTGTTTTGTAAGTCCTTTTCCAGCAGGTTTTTGATTGTTTACTTAATTCTGGTTATGTTTTACAGTATGTTTTAGTTTCTTTTCTAGTTTATTTTCTTATGGATCTTTATAGTTTTGTTTCTTCTTATAGTTTATTTAGTTTAGCTTAGTTATAAATCTTTTAGCTGTTTTTATTATTTTGTCTGTTTAATTTTCATTTATCTAGTAGTAACAGGTAACATTAAACTTTATTGTGACATTCTTGTGTGTCATCTGTTCTATGCGTGTCAAGATCGAGGTACTATCGTTCCTTCCTTCTGTACTCTCATTTCTTTCGTTTTATTGTTTCATTGGGGACAATGAAAGGTTTAGGTTTGGGGGTATGCACACACATGCACATTAGTTTATGCTAAATTTTAAAATTTTTTCAATAAGTGTGTTTAAATAAACGATAGTACTAATGTTTTTGCAATATCAATTTGATACTTCTTAGTATGTAATGTGATTTGTTATAGAATGATAAACAAGGAAATATGTGATTAAACATTTAATAAAGTCATGTTGAAATATTTTAAGTTATGTATCGTTCGAATCGTAGTTTTATATCATAGATTTGCACATAAACTTATGCACTGCACGTAGTCATTGGAATACATGTTTGATGTGAACTATAATATGATTCGGATTTCTAGATAACACATGGTGGAGACTAAGCCCGGTGAGCTTTTGAGCCTATCTTTTCTATTTTGAGGGTTATAAATACATCTTGTGTTTGTCGAATTTCATTGAAATAGCGCATCTACTTGTTGTTTAGTCTCATTATTCTTGTTTTGGTTGATAGTCAAGTTAAAATATTTGTTACCATGCAAAATAATCTTCCGTCGTACATGTCGAAGAACCATATAACCATAGGAAATGATTTTAGGCCTTCTTTGTTTATTACCGACCGATAAATGAAAAATTTCCTTAGTTCGCCCTTTTGAGCCATTAAAATGCCATTTCTTTCTTAAATTATCATTATCCTTGTTTTTGCTCCGATTTGGCCAACTTGGAGTTCACTTCTGAAAGATTGATCACCTTTTAGTGGTGTTAAGGTGATGTGTGATTGAGAAGAAGAAAATAAGATGCTATTGGGGTAGTTGCTTGGTAGTCGATGAATAATCATTTGAGAAGCAAGAAAAGAAAAAGGAAAAGAAAAAAATAAAGAAGAGGAAAAAAAAAATGATGAAAGAAAAGAAGAAGAAAAATGAAAAGGAATGAAGAGAAAGAAAAGATGAAAGTTTGTAGAAGAAGAATGAAAGAAAATCGAACATGCTTTACAATGCCATTCTGAAACTACCTGATATATCTGTCCTATACTTTTTCATTACCGGAGCCACATTACAACCTTTAAAAAGTCCTATTTGATCCTAGAAAAACATGGTTTTGATATGTAAATGATGGGAGGGGATTAAAACATGGTAATGATTAATTTCTTTTGATTATTGGCATCTTATCCATGAGACTACTGTTCTTTCGTGTCATGCGTCTTTTTCATGTCATATGTGAGCAATTATCGTTTTGAAAATATATTTCCTTTACTCACATATATTAGAAAAATTACACATGTTTCTGAGTGTTTCATTTGAGAGTGTAATTAACATTGTGAGATTCGTAGTCGAAGCATAGTTAGATGGTTATCCGAGTTATATTCCAAGTTTATGACAAGCGCGTGTTCATTTGACTACCACATCACACACGTGCAATTTTATGAGAAACTCTATTGATTTATACGATGCATGTGCTTGAGATTGTTCTTCATGATGTATGTAGACGTTTGATTTTGTTTCTTTATGTTCGTTATCCTATTTCAAATCTTTGTTGTATAATAAGGAGTATTGAATATTATGTTTTTTGTTTTTAATAAAAGTTTTTAAATTAATAAGTTAATAAAGATGGTTGTGGGTAACTTGTTGATGAGAACCCTCACGAGACTTCACTCGTCCGACTAGGGACACCTAGGGGTTTAAAAGGCTTGTTGCATATGCTAAATGCAATCGTGATCCATACGAAAATGGAGTAGTATTCTATTAGTTAGTTTTTATTTTAGTTTTGCTCGAGGACTAGCAAAATGTAGGTTTGGGGGTGTGATCGGGAGAGAACTAATCCTATTTATACGCCTTAACGAGCATTTGTTAGTACCTTTTTATCCTGTTTTTGTATATTTTTACTCTGTTTTCTAGTTTCTGACAGGTTTTGGAAGAAATCAACTAAACCAGGCTAAACAGGGTGAAAAAGCATCAAGAAAGAAGCTGAAAAAACCAAGTCGCGCGCGCGACCCGCGCCGGCGAAATTCAGAAAACCGCTCGCGCGATCCGCTCGCGCGAGATCCCCAATAACTCGCTTGCGCGATCCGCGCGCGCGAAGGACCAAAAGTCGCGCTCGCGCGACCCGCTCGCGCGATATGCCCAAAAACCAAAGTTGCGTATTTCAGTGTACTGAAGACTCCTGTGCAAACGAGACTGCTAAACGACGTCCAGACTATAAATTACATCAGTTTCAGTCCGTTTCGAGTTGTAAAAGCTTCCAAAAACATGTTGTAAATCTATATAAACTCTATTTTACTTCAATTATGGGGTTGGCAATTATTATACACACATTATACAACCATACTTCCAGCCCTTGAAGAGGGAGAAGCAAGGAGAAGAAGAAGAAGACCAAGGAGTTCCATGGCCTCCTCCATCAACTACTTGCCGATTTCTACTTCTATGGCAGCTTAGATCATTGATCTAGGGTTTCAATGAAGCCCTAGATGAGTAATAGGGTTTTATTTATGCTTTTATTTTAAGTTTTATTGTGTATGGATGACAGTCACATGTTTAGAGGATTTTTATAAATAAATCGTACTACTATTGATTAAATCATCGCTTTCGGAATTTATTCTTGTCTTAGATCTATTTTGACTGTGATGTGCTCAACGATCTATTCTTGCTGTGCTTGTTTAGATTGTTTACATGTGATGGTGCTTTATTGATTCGTGCTATCAAGTATCCGAATAGTCCATGCCTAGGTTAGACGGATTAGATCACAACCCTAGTTTAGTGTGAGATAATTCGTGCTATCCGCAGATGGATTATGTTGGTGCTTGAACCATGATTATCTTCTTGTCGGAGGAATTGGGCTTGTAGCTACAATTCCCCATATTCATCCAACGTAATAAGCTAAAGTAATTCATAAATATTCCTATTATGAATCTAGTGGTGGATTTGCAATCCTAGGTTCCCTTAAACATTCATTAAAAACACTTTTAATTGCTTTCATAGTTTAGATTTACTTTTATTGTTATTAGTTTAATTAAATCCAAATCAAATCCGTTTTTCCTAATTAATTAGACTTAGGTTTTAAAATTAAGTTGCTGTAGTAATCAATCTCTGTGGGTTCGACCTTTACTTCCACACTGCAAATCCTTTGAAAAGTAAAGAATACTTTTATATCTTGATTCTGACAACATCAGTGCCTCAAAAGGCGTGCACATTAAATGCATGACACGATGGCTTGGTTACGATGTAATTGTTTGGTTATGACCTTGTTGAATCATAACCAAACCAACCATGCTTTGACACGTGGAAGGTACCGACCCCAAGCTCTTGAGGTCAACAGATCGTCCCAAGCACCAAGGGACCGCGATGACCAACCCAGCTCTGAGCAACTTCCCGAGCTTCTTCCTGGACGATTTTTTGAGCTACGCTGATTTTTAATTCTCATCTAATAGAGCATCACATTAGCCTTGAAAATGGGGGGCAGTTGATACGTACAAAAATATCCAGTAAAAGTCATCTTCTGCCACCTCAACAAAGAATGCCAAGTCATTCGGTGATGGATCTCACCACACAACGATCCCGGGCTATCCAACTAAGACCGCCTGGGATGGACCCACAGTGGCCGCAACCCAGGCACATCCCATGATTTGCTCCATAAGGTTCCATACAGTTTCCTATCTCAGCTAGAAGACTAATGGGAAGCCTAGATAGTTTCCTAGCTACATTAGGGAACTCCCATGATTTATGCTAATCAATCCCTATTTGATTGTACTGCCTAATCAAGCATAAACCATTAGGTTTGGAATATTTATGAGTAAGTTGTCGCGCCTTAACGGCCGCAAGATCATAGCAATGTGCCTTAACGGCCAACTCAATTAAATATTCAAGCTCCACGACCTATCTACAAATGAATATAAAAGTGCTTAAACGGCTACTTGATGAGTAAGTTGTCGTGCCTTAACGGCCGCAAGATCATAGCAACGTGCCTTAATGGCCGACTCAATCAATATATTCATTAACGGATACCAATATAAATGTGCCTTAACGGTCGCTTGATGAGTAAGCTATCGTGCCTTAACGCCGTAAGATCATAGTAATGTGACTTAACGGCCGACTCAATCAAGATTACCATTAACCGATACCAAACTCTCAATCACTTAGTGACCTCAACACCAACCATGGATACCAATGACACAGCCAAAAAGTATTTCCATAACTCGTAAGATACTCCAAAGGCTCACAACAGATACTTAGACCGCTATCAAGAAGGTGACCGAAGTATATGAGCATGGTGCACGTGGCACAACGAACCAGGCGTAGAGTTATTTTATGAATTCCTATCTTATTACACGTATATTATTCCCATTATCAGATTTGTCGCATTTCGCAAAAATCGTCATCGTATCAATAAGGTTCTAGCAAGAAAGTAATAGGACTCCAAATACTAGCATGCTCGAGCACCCAGGAAAGCGCAAATGCTTTAGTATGCGAGCACTCAATATAAAATTCTGGATTCTTAACATGAAGTTTAGGAATTTGTTCCTTATGCACTTAAACATATGCATCAAATACAGATTTAAGGATGGATAAGCAATTAAGCAAATGAACTAAAATGCATGTGTATCGTTGGACATGAAGTGTCAGAAACATATATATATATATATATAGACACATAGTTATACATGCAAGTAGACAAACTTGCTGATATTATATAATAACACAAAGTTCATGGTAGAACTGCCACACTCAAGCGCTCCAGTCCAGCGCGAGCACTAGGACTTAGCAGTGAGCAGATTCTAAGTATACATCACATGAAAGTACGAAAACTATCATAGATCTTCATGCATATTGGATATAAGATGTAAAAACAGTTCCTAAAGGTATCTAGGTGAGAATCTATACTCACAAAGCCTTAGGTTATGTTTAGATGATGTAATTATGAAAGGAAAGTTGGGAAAGCTTATAAACTTGAGATGTAGAGCCTTAATCCTTCTTGTCTAGTGCTTGATCAAGGAAAAGATCAATTTCTGGACTTCATCTTCATGTTTTCCTTCTTTGAATCAGCAATATTTGTGGATGTGTGTGTGTAGATATGAGAGTATGTGTGTGTTTATGGTTGGATTCAAGCATGCAAATGTATGTAAGGATGTATATGAGAATGTGTTCAAAGGAAATGAGGGTTCCTCTCTCTCTCTCTCTCTCTCTCTCTCAGTAGAACTCTGGATAAACTCTCTGGGAATTGAGTTGTTAAAAACATACAATTGAAATGACATGAGGGGTGTATTTATAGGCTTCTGTCTGGGCTCACTCGAGCATTCCAGTTAAGCTCGAGCACTCAGGGTCCTCTCGAGTGCTTAGGGTCACTTTTTCAACAAAGTTTTTCCAATGTCACAACATACATCCAATCACTTATATAACAATCAAAACTATGAAGGGAAATAAGAAAGGCGATCTTTTATATATTTGTAATAGAGAGGATTACAAAATAGAAATACAGAAATTCAGGAAATATGTAGCTAGGAAAATATAAGTGCTACATCTCTCCACCACCTATCAAAAGATTTCGTCCTGAAATCTGAGTAAGCTAATCCTGAAATAACTTTGGATACTTTTCTTGTATTTTTGATTCCATCTCCCATGAAGCTTCTCTCTCATCATGATGGGTCTACTGTACCTCTACCAGGGGAATCTCTTTATTCCTCAACTTCTTGGTTTCTCTCCCTAAGATACGTATCAGCCTCTTATGATATGACACATTATCGTCCACCTCGATATCCTTGAAGTCGATCACTTGTGAAGAACCATGAACATACTTCATTAACATACTTATGTGAAACAGTAGTGCAAGTTGATAGGCAACTTTGCCCACACAATCCAGGATCTCAAAAGGTCCAGTATAACAAGGTGACAACTTTTCCTTCTTTCTCCCAAATCTGGCCATGCCTCGTACTGGGGATACCTTGAGAATCGCATAATCTCCTACACTGAACTCTATATCCTTCAAACGTTTGTCCGCATAATTATTCTGCCTACTCTGGGCAACTTTCATCTTCTCTTGAACAATACTGATCTTCTCATTTGTCTCTCAAATCATATCCAATCCAAGAAGTTTACCATCTCCAACTTCAGCCCAACATAGCGGTGAACGGCATGGTCTCTCATACAATGCTTCAAATAGTGTCATCCCTATGCTCAAGTGATAACTATTATTATATGCGAACTCGATTAAGGGCAAGTGGGTTTTCCATAAACTCTCAAAGTCAATCACGCAGGCTCTAAGCATATCCTCCATAACTTGATTTGTTCATTCGGTCTACCCATCAGTCTATGGATGAAAAGTGGAACTCATCTTCAAATAAGTTCCCATTACTGGTTGCAGATTCTCCCAAAATCTTAAGGTAAACCTCGAGTCACGATATGATATTGTCGAGACTGGGACACCATGAAGTCATACCACTTGTTGAATGTACAGCTGACTTAGCTTTTCGACTAGATATGTCATGCTGTAAGCTATGAAATGTGCAGACTTTGTCAACCGATCTACTATCACCCAAATGGCGTCGTGACCGTGCTGTTATCTTGGCAATTCGACCACGAAGTCTATGATGACATGCTTCCACTTCCATTCCGATATTGATAGTGGTTTGAGGAGTCCAGATGCTTTCTAGTGCTCTACCTTGACTTGATGACAAGAGAAACACTTGGATACATGTCCAGTAACCTCTATTTTCATGCCTTTCCACCAAAAGTTCCTCTTCAGGTCTTTATACATCTTAGTTCCTCTTGGATGGACGATTAGTCTAGACTTGTGTGCCTCATCCAATATATCTATTCTAATTTTTTCCACATCGGGTACAACAAGTTGGCCTCTGCATCTGAATCCTCCATCTGATCAGATACTCCATTCTTCTGGTTCTCTTGTCGAAACTTTGGCGAACCACTTCTTCAACGCTTTATCCTTCTGCTGAGCTTCCAGAATACGACCGATGAGTATTGGTTGAATTAAAAGACATCCAAAGTGTCATCCTTCTTCTAACTATACGTGTTGAAGATTGAATTCTGCTACGGTCTCCAATGCTCTCCATTCCTGAATCATAATGGAAGCAACTATCCCGTGAGGTTTCTGGCTCAACACATCCGTGACTATATTTGTTTTGCCATGATGGTACTGCAAAGTAAAGCCGTAATCTTTCAATAGTCCATCCACCTCCTCTGCCTCATGTTTAATTCCTTCTGTGAAAACAGATACCTCAAGCTCTTATGGTCCGAAAATAAATTGAACTGCTCTCCAAAGAGGTAATGTCTCCAGATCTTCAATGTGAAAACGATTGCTTCTAACTCAAGATCATGCGTAGGATAGTTCATCTCGTGTGGCTTCAGCTGTTTGGATCCATACGCTATAACCTTCCCATCTTGCATAGCACACACCTTAATCCTTGGTGCGAAGCATCATTGTAGATGGTGTATCTCTCGTCATGATTCAGTATTGCAAGCATTGGCGCTGAAGTCAATCTCTTTTTTAGTTCTTGAAAAGTGCGTTCGTGCTTATCTTTCTACTCGAACTTCAAATTCTTCTTCATAAGACCAATGAAAGGGTTATGATTTAGGAGAATCCCTCTACAAATCTCTGGTAATAGCTAGCGAAACCAAGAAAACTCCTGACTTCTGAGCTGTTACTCGGTCATTTCCAATCTAGTACTGTGTCGGTCTTTAAAGCATCCACAAAAATTCCATTCTAAGAAACAACGTGTCCTAAAAACTTGACTTCCTCAAGTTAAAATTTGCATTTTCTAAATTTTGCATATAAACAATTATCTCTAAGTGTCTATAATGCAATCTGCACATATTTCTCGTGTTCTTCTTTGGTCTTGGAATAGATCAAAATATCATCGATGAAGACAATAATGAACTGATCCATGTAGGGCCTGAATACCCTGTTTATCAAATTCATGAACACTGTTGGGGGGCATTAGTCATCCCAAACGGCATCACAAGGAACTCATAATGGCCATATATGGTTCTAAACGTAATCTTTGGCACATATTCCAGTCTAACCAAAAGTCAATCTTTGAAAACATCATCGCTCCTTGAAGCTGATCAAACAAATCATCATTCCTTGGCAATGGGTACTTGTTCTTGATGGTAACCTTATTCAACTCCTATAGTCTATGCAGAGTCGAAGTGCTCCATCCTTCTTTTTCACGAATAAGGTGCTCCCTACAGTGACATGCTAGATTAAACAAAACCCAAATCTTTTAACTCTTGTACCTATTTTTTCAGTTCTTACATCTCTACCAGTGCCATTCGATATGGAGTCTTGGATATCAGGACAATTCCATGTACCAATTCTATGTACAAGTCTATTTCACGCTTGGACAGTAACCCTGAGATATCCCTGAATGCATTCTCGAACTCTCACACCACTGGGATCTCAGCGACAGTAATCTTTGAACTTGTGCCCTCAATAGCAGCTAAGTGACTTATGAGAAAAGCGTCGCTCGATGGGTTGTACTGAAATCTAAAAGGTTGGCTTCTGGGTACGAGAAGGTAATCGACTTGCTAACATAGTCCAATTTAGTGTGGAACTTAGTCAAGTAATCGATTCCTAAGATAATATCAAACTCTCTCATCGACATTACCTCCAAGTCTGCTAAAAGGTCTATGTCCTCTAGTTTAATGAGGTAGTCCTTACATACTCTACCCAGCCTGACAGATACTTCCAACAGGGATATGGCATTCAAAGTCATAAAAATATTCTGAGGTTCTAAACCCAAATCTTGAATAGTTCTACTTACAACAAAGGAATTCGATGCACTAGTATCAAACAAAACTTTAACTCTATTACTGAAGAGCATAAGCGTACCTTCTAGATTGTGAGCCTCGGCATCGATTCCTACTGCCTTTGGAATAAAAGCGTTCAAATGAGTTCGAGCATTCTGTCCTTGAGCTACTGGTCCATAATATTCCTGGCGAGGTATACTCAAGTGGCCTTTCTCACCATATTTATAGCAGACGACCTTATTTCGATTATAAGTCTTGGGAGTACGGCAATCTCTAGCATGATGGTCGGGTATACTGCATTTGAACAGTCACCCTAATTTCTACCTAGGACAGCTAGGGGTGTTGTAGGTCCTTCTACTGGGGCTGGTGCTCTGTTCTGAGGCAACGGGGGTTGGGGTTTTTCTATTCAAGCTTGTTGAGGTCTCTAGCGAATATTCTGGGGTTTCTTTTCCCCACTCTCTGTGCACTTGTTTCTCTGATAAGGCATTAGGGGGTCTTAGTCCTGGATTAAATCTTTGTAGTGGTCAAAACATCAATGGTCTCGATCCTTGATAACCATCTTTTTCCAATCTTGAGGCTAGACGGACCATGGATTCAAAGGGTTGATTCAGCTGTGTCATCGTCATATGTCTGAGGTGGGGGTTCAGTCCTCGGTGGAATTTCTTCACCTTCTTCTGTGGGCAACCTTTCAAACTATGTGGTGTGCTCCCGAATCATACTGTTGCCTTGGACTAAGATGATGAATTATTCTCTCTTTCTTCTTCGAGAAAATTATTCTCTAGAAAGATCTCCCTAAAGTTGCCCCATGTCATTCTTCCAGTGGCTTCTACTCCAATAGTTACCTTCTCGGCTTCTCACCACTCTACTACTAAGTAGGTAAGCAAGAAAGTGGCTAATCAGCACTTCTCAATTTTATTGCATCTCACTGTATCAAAATAGTTTCCATCTTGCCCAACCATTATTCCGCTTTCCATGGCTCGCCCAAACCATCAAACTTCTTTGGGTGGAGAGTGTGAAATCTCTCTAGTGTGCAATCTTCAGCCTGTGCCTAATGTGCACACTGATTGTTGTTGATGTTTCTGTTAATGTTTCTTTGATTCTCCATATCCCCTACTATAGCATTAGCCCTTTCATTCATCCCCACTAGAGCCTCCAATAATCCCGTTGGATCCATCTCTCTTGGAATAGGATTGACTGGCCTACTCCATTACAGTTTATTGCCCCTCTAGTGTCAGGAGCCATTATGACCTAAATACCAAAGCATTAATATAACCATCTTCCGGTCGATACAAAATCTTTCAATAGATGGATAGCATAACAAAATGCTTAAGTGGATGCCTCACAAATTCAATAAGTAATAAGAACTGGAAATATCAAATAAATAAAGCAAATTGCTAAAATAGCTCTTTCATTACTATGAACATGAAATTTACAAGTAGAAATTTACATACTAGTAGTCAAAAACATAGATAATGTGGCTACATCTAGAACTACCAATGGCATGGTAACAACCGCGCTATCAACACAAATCTACATCACCACTCTCATACATACAATATATACACAAAAGAAATGGCCCAAGGCCTACAAAAGATCGTCAACAGAAAAGCTGATTCCTGGGAAAGAGATCCCAGAAGTCCTCCTCATCTAACACGATTGGCGGAACCTCGTCCTTTGGAAAAATAATCTCCTCTGGCAGTACTCAATCAGCCAGAAATAAAACTCATCAATCATAGGGCCATCAAGATGATCGCCCAACTCCACTATCCAAGTTGTATCTCCGACTGGGGGATCCAGCTGCGCTACAGGGTGAACTAGTGCTGCAGGAGTAATCTCCTCCTGTCCATCATCTAGGTCATCCCTAGTCTGATCCTCCTCAAGTCCTAACTCTTCCACCTCCACCTCCTCCTCCTTCTCCTCCGAGTCATTCTTCGGAACTAACTTTGGTTCTTCCCCAATCTCACCCTCGAAGTCTCCCTCCATATTGTTACCCTCCGGCTCCTCTTCTGGATCATCATCCTCATCCCTATCATCCTTAATGAGATTTCCAGGCTTTACATCATTATAGTCATCATTACCTTGATCCTTACCATCGTCACCCCCTTCCATAGGGTCCTCCTTGAGGTCAACATCATCACTGTCGTCATCACCCACCTCTTGCTCAGGTGCAACTAGTGTTGGCTATGCTAGTGGTGGTACCCAAACAGCATGATCGGGTGACATATGCATAACTCATGCCAAGATCTTCTGGTAACACAGAACATCCCGTAAGATGGCCTCCATCTCTCGATTGACTCGAAGAAAAGTGAGTACTCTATGTAGAGCCTCCATAAGTACCCTTTTAAGATCATGAACACCATTGATGTGAATGGCTCTCCAAAAGTCATCCTCGACTAAATGTTGTGCACATACTCTAACTCCCTAATAATGTAACTCCTGATTGGCGAGCTGCAGGTGGTCGGGAAACAAGAAGTATCCCCTGAATGGATCCTCGATGAAAATTAGCTCCATGCTAACCTGTAAGTAAAACTATCTTATAATCAGTAAATGCCATTGTGTAGGACAAACATCGAGCTCTTCTAAACCTAGAGCTTTGATACCAAAAATCCCTGTCATGCCCCGAAGTAGACCAAAAATAGGGAAATTTTAAATTTTCCTTTTTTGATCCTAAGAACACGTGACTGGTTGGAGATTCACCTAACTGTCCTCAACAGAATATTAGCAAGAAGCATAATAATATGAACATATGTCTAATTCAAACATAGCATAATAATAGTAATCATAACTGAGTCATAAATCAACAATATATTACAGATCTTGATTCAAAAGAAATAAAAGATAATAATCTTGTGACATCCAGTGTCAGAAATTCACCAGTCAACTAATTTATTACATCAGGAAAAAGAAAAGATACACAAAAGACTAAATTCTCCGTCTTCAATAGGCGAAGCCATAGTAGTCACCATAATAGTCCTCTCTAGAGTACTCCTCTTTATAGTAGCCTTCATCAGTATATCCACCGTTGTCATAATTGCCTTTGGGTTAAGCACCACCTGCTACACTTGGCATCGGTGGACGTCGAAGGTCCAGAGGCATAAAACGTTGTCAGCTTAAATACATGTTGAGTGAGTGTAAGTCCTCACAAATCACCGTTTGTAACAGTTACAGAAATAATTATGTTCATTATTATTTATTCAGCTTATCGACGTCTTTAAAAATTACTAAAAGATAAGACCATTCAAACCATGATAAGAACAACAACTTACATCTTTCCAAGACTTTAGATTGAACACCAACTGACACATACCCCACTCAATAACAATCCTTTTCACAAATCCGGCATAAACCATTAGGTTTGGAATATTTATGAGTAAGTTGTCGCGCCTTAATAGCCACAAGATCATAGCAATGTGCCTTAACGGCCAACTCAATTAAATATTCAAGCTTCACGACCTATCTACGAATGAATATAAATGTGCCTTAACGACTGCTTGATGAGTAAGCTGTCTTGCCTTAACGGCTGCAAGATCATAGTAACGTGCCTTAACGGCTGACTCAATCAAGATATTCATTAGCATATACCAATATAAATGTGCCTTAACGGCCACTTGATGAGTAAGTTGTCATGCCTTAACGGCTACAGGATCATAGCAACGTGCCTTAACGACCAACTGAATAAAGATAACCATTAATTGATACCAAGCTCTTAATCACTTAGCGATTTCAACACCAATCCTAGATACCGACGTCACAAACAAAAAGGATTTCCATGACTCGTAAGATACTCCAAAGACTCACAATCGATACTTAGACCGCTATAAAGAAGGTGACCAAAGTATACACGTATGGAACACGTGGCACAACGAACCAGGCGTAGAGTTATTTTATGAATTTCGATCTTGTTACGCATAGATCATTCTGATTATCAGAGTTGTCGTATCATAGAAATCATCATCATATCAATAAGGTTCTAGCAAGAAAGTTATAGGACTCAAAATACAGGCAAGCTTGAGTGCTCAAGAAAGTGCGAACGCTTGAGTACGCGAGTGCTCGGGATTACAAAATTGTGGATTCTTAACATGCTGTTTAGGAATTTTTTTCTTGTGCACATAAACACATGCATCAAATACAGATTTAAGCATGGATAAGCAATTAAGCGAATAAGCTAACGTGCATGTGTATCAATGGACATGAAATGTCTGAAACATATTTATATATAGACACATAGTTATACATGCAAGTAGACAAACTTGCTGATCTTATATAATAACACAAAGTTCATGGAAGAACTGCCACACTCGAGCTCTCTAGTCCAATGCGAGCACTAGGGCTTAGCAGTGAGCAGATTCTAAGTATGCATCACATGCAAGTATGAAAACTATCATAGATCTTCATGCATATTGGATATAAGATGTAAAAATAGTTCCTAAAGGTATCTAGGTGAGAATCTATACTCACAAAGCCTTAGGTTGTGTTTGGATGATGTAATTATGAAAGAAAAGTTGGGAAAGGTTGTAAACTTGAGAAGTAGAGCTTCAATCCTTCTTGTCTAGTGCTTGATCAAGGAAAAGATCAATTTTTGGACTTCATCTTCATGTTCTCCTTCTTTGAATCAGCAACATTTATGGATGTGTGCATGTGTAGATATGAGAGTATGTGTGTGTTTATGCTTGGACTCAAGCATGAAAATGTATGTGAGGGTGTATTTGATAATGTGTTCAAAGGAAATGAGGGTTCTCTCTCTTTGTAGAACTCTGGACAAACTTTCTAGGAATTGAGTTTTTTAAATGTACAAATGAAATGACATGAGGGGTTTTATTTATAGTCTTCTGTCTAGGCTCACTTGAGTGCTCCAATTAAGCTCAAGCAGTCAGGGTTTTCTCAAGCACTCGAGGTCACTTTTCCAGCAAAGATTCACCAAGGTCACCACACACATCCATACACTTATACAACAATCAAACTGTAAAGGGAAATATGAAAGACGGTCTTATATATATATATATAATAGAGAGGATTACAAAACACAAATACAAAAATTTAGGAAAGATATAGGTAGGAAAATAAGTGCTACACCCTCTTTCTCTCTTTAGGTTGTAGAATATGAATGAAATTTGTATCCAATGAACATATATATATAGGTTTCATTAGTTTAGGAGGTCCCTTAAACCCTAAAAACACTAAAACAACCTCTTCTACATATCTGTACGGATTCTGGGCATCCCGTGACCGCTGGGGCGACTAATGTTAGGGCTGAAATCGGTTCGATTCGGTCAATTTTTAGAGAGATTTTAGCACCGAACCGACCTGTCGGTTTTTAAAAAATCTAAAATCGAAACAGACCGATCACATAAAGACACCGAACGAAACCGACTGAACCAAACTCGGTTCGGTTTCAGTTTTATACTTTATCCACCAACCTGAGATTGAAAGAAATTTAGGTCTGTGACTGTGAGATTGAGAAACAACGCCACAGAGAAATCTCAGATCTGAGATTGAGAAACATAAGTCACAAGGAGAAAGTTCAGATCTTTGAGGTTGAGAGAGAGACCAAGAGAGTGAGACCAAGAGGTAGAGAAAGTTCAGATCTTTGTGTGTGTGTGTGTGTGTGTGTGTGTGAGAGAGAGAGAGAGAGAGCATAGACCATAAGGAGATCAAACAGACGTAGATCACACAGATCTTTTGCACATTACCTTCCATTTGGATCGTCGTGACTGCCGTGTGGTGGATGGTAATGGCGATGATGGGTTTGGGTGTGGTGGTCTGTGGTTATGGCCGTTAGGGATGGTGGCGGGCCTGGAGGCGGCTAGATAGGGTTTGGGGGTGAGAGAGTATGATATGTGAGAGAGAGAGAAATCACAGATATATTAAAGGAGAAGAAATGAAAAATCACTGAGCAGACCCTAACGTATAAATCAAGATTCATGAGCAGACCTAACATATAGATCTGTGCAATTTCTCTCTTTATGTCTGACACGACTAAAAAGTTGTGCGCTCTTGTGCAACACCCAAGTGTAGATGATCGTGCAAGTAATATAGTACTGGAAGTCCAGGTCGATCCCACAGGGAAGGAATAGGAAGAATATCTACTAAGTTATAACCTAAAGAAAAAGAAAATAAGATTATAGAAGTGGAGGTGTACTAACAAATCCTAATTAATTAAATTAAACTAAATAATAAACTAAAGCATAAAGATACATAACTAATTAAAACAGATAAATTAAAGGTGTTGGAAACACGTGAATCCACATTAATCCTAACCATCTACCATGCATATTCATTAACGCTCTATGGAGTTCATTCCTCTTCAGTATTCCGTATTTTTCTAAAGATAAAGAATCAATAGCCCTTTCATGACCGGGACTACATCATCACAGTTGATTTAAAATACTTGGAAGACGGTTTAAAACAATGGTAATTACTTGCACTCTAAATGGTATTAGCATTCAAAGTGGTTTTCAAAAGTCATTGAAGAAAAGGCCTTAAGGCTTCAAGTTCTAAAAACTGTTGTGACGAACTGAGCTTATTAGGACAATTTGATGACAGATTTCTAAAACAGAAAGTCATGGAATACTTAAAAGAATCATCTCAAGAATCAACATGTTCGATCGATCGAAGCGCTCTCGATCGATCGAACATCATCATCCTTCAATCGATCGAAATGTCTTCGATCGCTTAACTATCCCTGGTTCGATCGATCGAAATACCTTCGATCGATCGAGCCCAAGGTTTCTAAAGATTGCATGGCAGAGGCTGGGATTCAATGTTTCATCACATATTCCCAACGTCTAAACTACAGAAACATGATTAAACTAATACAGGAATAACAAACTAGAGCAATCATAGCATATAAACTAATAGCAATCAAATAACAAGGATTGGAAAGAAAAACCTGGATATAATCTGAAATAAACTTGAAATAAACATGAAAGAAACTTGAATCTTCAATAATCTTCAGTAAATCATTGGAAAAGAGGAAGAAAAACAAGAATCTAACCTAATCTACACCTAATCTAACCCTAAAACTACCCTAAAACTGCTGTTTTCTGCGTTCTGGAGCGTCCCCCCTTCGTCTGGCGTCAAAACGACGTATATATAGGGTTCCCGCAGAGTTTACGCAACTTTTGGATGATTAAAAAGTTCGATCGATCGAGCTTAGTTCGATCGATCGAAGGTTCGATCGATTGAACTCTTCTTCAATCGCTTGAACTCTCTGATTTTGACAACTCTGCACACCGATGGGAGAATGGCCATAACTTTTGACTCGGACCTCGGATTGACCTCCCGTTTGCAGCCACGCGACCGTAACTCAAAGATCTACATTTCATGTCTCTGGAAAAATCCTCCAAATCTGAAGTCTTCATTGTCAAAATTGGCATTTTCTCAGCTGCTTCCGCTATTCTCTTCACCAGAATCACTTTCTATGCAATGTTTGCTTTCCATGACCTGTAAAATAGTGTAAAAACACATGTTTGAGTCTCAACATCATAGAAACACTTAATCATTGATATGCATCTAAATATAGGGACTTGGGGATAAAAGTATGCATAAAAGACCGTGTAATACACTATAAACATGCACTTTTCACCTCAAATCACACCCCCCAACTAGCTCGTTGCTAGTCCCTAGCAATGAAGCGAACTACAGCAATGTTTATTTAACTCTAAAAATTGAAAACAAAATAAAGTAAAAATCCTAAATCACTTTCGCAGGAATTGCGATTGCATTTAGCGTATGCAACAAGCCTTTAAACCCCTAGGTTCCCCCTAGTGGACGAGTGTTGTCTCGTGAGGGTTTGCAGTGAATCTACCCACAAAATTCATGTTTATGGTAATGGTTCTCATTTAAATGTTTTCAAGAAATTTTCCTCTCATTTAGCAATGTAGTTAAGCTCAACAATCTCATGAAACTCTCTAGTAAGCCATAGCAATGCAACACACACATTACAGTTAATCTACTATCAAAGTCATTAGAATATTCCATACCTATTAATCTTCAAGTGTGTGTGTGAATGGATAACCAAAATACAAAACTTCAATTTCAAAGCTCGCATAACCTAAGATACTATCAAGACGTTCATTTTGACTCAACTCTCACCGGGATTACACTCTCAAGATGAAATCACTCTAAATTAGGTGTAATAATTATCACTCATGATATGGAAGCTGTAAAGAGTAATTGTAAATGGAATCTAATGCTTCTCATATCTAAATAGAAAAACGGACATTTTAGTGCATAAAGTCTCATGAAAGGATACCTTTCACTAGAAGAGCGAGATACCGCGGAGAACTCTCTCATTACCTTAACTTCAAATCCAATTTACCTAGCATCATTAGGACTTTGAAAAAGAGGTATTCGATTAAGAAGAAAGAGATTCGTGATATTCAATTGGGTCAAAGGATGTGATTAGAATGTCTACTACATTTTTTTGAAACTTCCCCCACATCTCCAATCTCTCTCTTTTCTTCTTCTCTTCTTTTTTTTTTCTTTTCTTTTTCACACTCTTCTTTTTATTATTTTTTTTTTCTTTTGTAACAACCATTGGCACTTTTTTTTTTCTTTTCATGCTTTTATTTTATTTTTTTTTCTTTTTTTCATCATTTTTTTCTTTGCCAACTTTCTATTATTCACACAACCAAACTTCTTGTCAATGCAACACATCCCAATCACACCTAAATAAAGAACTGAGGCTTGAACTCCTAATTTGGAGTTAGGTATAGACTTTAGGATTGTGAGGACAAGGCGATTATGATAAGCTCAAGAGGTGAAGTAAAGGAATATCATGGAGGTAGGCCAAGGCTGTATTATCCATGTATGGTCAAAAGATGGCCTAAATCATCTTATAAGTTAATAGGATAATTCATTTCAGTAAATTCAAGAGCTCTAAAGTTTGGTAAATCCTGAACGTTCTCTTCTAGTGATCAGTCAAAATGAAGAAGAAAAATGAGACTTTCAACGAATTAATACGCTTTTCAAAAAGTTAGAGTACTTTTATAAAACCCTCAAAAACAAAGAATGGCACAAAAGCTCACTTGGGTTATTAGTCTCCACTACAGTCTCTCAAGATACCTAAGCTATGCTTACTAATCCATTTTAGCTAAGTACAAGGTTGTCACAACGTGCTCAAAGTTGTTTGAAGATTAAAAAGCATAAAATATACTATAACTAAGATAGTAAACAAACTACCATAGTGTATCACATACTAATAACATATAGAAAATAACACTAATGCATCATAACTGACTACATTAACTATGAGAGAAATACAAGAACCATTAAAAATTTCAAAATTTTTGCAATTTTGCAATTTTGATTTACTGAGTCATGTTGCTAAGCAGGTATATTGACACGAAACCATAAAAAGAAATAAACGAGGCATGCAATGACTCACTCCCCCCAACTAAAACTAAACATTGTCCCCAATGTTCTAAACTATGCACATGGACATGTAAAGTAAAGCGAGAGAAGGAAGGATGTTACCTCGAGGCGATTATAATCCAGAATTTTTTTTTTTTCAAGTTACCTACAAAATCATTAGTAGCAACAAGGAAAACTAGAGAATATAATACAACTACTCAACAAATAAATTCGGTTCATCAAGATTTTTATCATAAATCAATAACCGAAATTTTCGAGGATCCTCCCAATGAAATAATTTAACAGTGAGAAGAATGTTGGGATCCTCATAAAATTGCAACTCCCCCCAACTAATGTCAGGCTCAAGGTCAAAGGAGATGATGCAAAACCTATGGCTTCCAAATTTTTTTGGGACAGTTATAAAAGGAATACCACACTTTTTAGGAATTATATGCAAGAAACGATCTTTGGTGTTGGTATTTCCTATAACAGCCTCTATTTTAATACTAAAAACAGGGGGAGGCCATGGTTCAATAAAAGGGACAGGGTCGAAGTGATGTTCTAATGAAGCTTCACCACCCTCCGCTTGTCCTAGAACAGAATCTATGGAGATATAATCATAGGAATTGAATTTCTGTTCTATGCACATGGTTTTGGACTGGACTTGGATAAAGCTATCTATTTGGGCCTCAATGTCATTATTACTCAAGAAGGTTAAGCAGTCTAGAAGATTACAAGCTTCTTGTTGAATTTTAAGATCATCTAAAGTGGGCCCAATATTGTCCAAGTCTTCTCTCAAAGAATTTTGAAAGTTAAAATTTTGTGAAGAACATGTGCTAGTATCCTTACCATCCTCTTCCACAACACATTCTGTTTGTTCACGAATGGGGTACACATAACATTCAAGCTCAGGATGAGAGCTTTGATTGATAGAGAGGATAGGTGATGGGCAACTTGGTGACACCACCTCTTCGACCGAGAGAGGTGAGGGTGCATGAATATCACATGAATCTAAATCGAATTGAAAATTTTCAATAACGTCCTCCCTAGGGTCACTATCAAAGGTAGGGGTAGAGTCAACATGGGACTCATCCTTTCCTAATTGCGTGCAATCACCTAAACTCTCGTCATCTTTTAAAACCTCATTCTCATCCTTGTAACTCTCCTCACTATATATGTCATCTATTGAGGTGCTCTGGACAAAGAGATTGTGCAGTTTTATCCAGGCAGTGAAGGAGTTGATGTCTGGGGTTGTATGTTGAGGAGAAGATGGTTCTACAACTTCATGCTCAATGGTTTGGTTTTGGAGTTCTTGTTGGGTTATCACTTTCTCAAATGAGTTGTTAACCTCACTCGGTATGAACCCATCATTGTCCTCTAATTCCATTCCATTGTTAGTGTCTTGAAATTCAGGTTGTAGCGTTGAAGGACTGGTATAGTCTTCTAAAGGTTGGCTATCAAATGCTTGTTGATATCTAGCTCCTAATTTATCAATTGCACTCTCTAGCCTTTTCATTTCACTAAGCAGCAATTCTAACATACCATTATCCTCAACTTGGTTATTCTCCTCATTATAACTATATGAAGTTTCACCCCATTGTTGTTGGTAATAGTCCCCTTCCCATTGTGTTTGTGTGCAAGACTCCCCAGAAGGAAAGTCTTGGTGCATTTGGTAATCGTGGGAACTACTACTATATCCTACACTATCACTTTGGTTATATCCCCATTGCGATTGATAGAACTCTCCAGGTGGAGGTTCTTGATACGTTTGATAACATGGGGGACTAACACGATGGTTTTCCCATTGTGGTGATTGGTAGCACTCAGGTTGATAATGTGCATCATATATGGGTGCTTGCCAACTCGGGGTATAGTTCCCATTACCTAATGTGTACCCATTCGTGGTATTTGTGTTGTATGGAGGGTAATATGGATAAGACATGTTTACCCAAAATATTTAAACAAAAGAATTTTTTTTTTTTTTTTTTTTTTTTGTGAGAGAAAAAGTCCAATGATTTTTTTTTTTAAGTAAAAGAAGAAAAATGGAAAAACCAACGGCGCCAAAAACTTGACACGACTAAAAAGTTGTGCGCTCTTGTGCAACACCCAAGTGTAGGTGATCGTGCAAGTAATATAGTACTGGAAGTCCAGGTCGATCCCACAGGGAAGGAATAGGAAGAATATCTACTAAGTTATAACCTAAAGAAAAAGAAAATAAGATTATAGAAGTGGAGGTGTACTAACAAATCCTAATTAATTAAATTAAACTAAATAATAAACTAAAGCATAAAGAAACATAACTAATTAAAACAGATAAATTAAAGGTGTTGGAAACACGTGAATCCACATTAATCCTAACCATCTACCATGCATATTCATTAACGCTCTATGGAGTTCATTCCTCTTCAGTATTCCGTATTTTTCTAAAGATAAAGAATCAATAGCCCTTTCATGACCGGGACTACATCATCACAGTTGATTTAAAATACTTGGAAGACGGTTTAAAACAATGGTAATTACTTGCACTCTAAATGGTGTTAGCATTCAAAGTGGTTTTCAAAAGTCATTGAAGAAAAGGCCTTAAGGCTTTAAGTTCTAAAAACTGTTGTGACGAACTGAGCTTATTGGGACAATTTGATGACAGATTTCTAAAACAGAAAGTCATGGAATACTTAAAAGAATCATCTCAAGAATCAACATGTTCGATCGATCGAAGCGCTCTCGATCGATCGAACATCATCATCCTTCAATCGATCGAAATGTCTTCGATCGCTTGACTATCCCTGGTTCGATCGATCAAAATACCTTCGATCGATCGAGCCCAAGGTTTCTAAAGATTGCATGGCAGAGGCTGGGATTCAATGTTTCATCACATATTCCCAGCGTCTAAACTACAGAAACATGATTAAACTAATACAGGAATAACAAACTAGAGCAATCATAGCATATAAACTAATAGCAATCAAATAACAAGGATTGGAAAGAAAAACCTGGATATAATCTGAAATAAACTTGAAATAAACATGAAAGAAACTTGAATCTTCAATAATCTTCAGTAAATCAATGGAAAAGAGGAAGAAAAACAAGAATCTAACCTAATCTACACCTAATCTAACCCTAAAACTACCCTAAAACTGCTATTTTCTGCGTTCTGGAGCGTCCCCCCTTCGTCTGGCGTCAAAACGACGTATATATAGGGTTCCCGCAGAGTTTACGCAACTTTTGGATGATTAAAAAGTTCGATCGATCGAGCTTAGTTCGATCGATCGAAGGTTCGATCGATTGAACTCTTCTTCAATCGCTTGAACTCTCTGATTTTGACAGCTCTGCACACCGATGGGAGAATGGCCATAACTTTTGACTCGGACCTCGGATTGACCTCTCGTTTGCGGCCACGCGACCGTAACTCAAAGATATACATTTCATGTCTCTGGGAAAATCCTCCAAATCTGAAGTCTTCATTGTCAAAATTGGCGTTTTCTCAGCTGCTTCCGCTATTCTCTTCACCAGAATCACTTTCTATGCAATGTTTGCTTTCCATGACCTGTAAAATAGTGTAAAAACACATGTTTGAGTCTCAACATCATAGAAACACTTAATCATTGATATGCATCTAAATATAGGGACTTGGGGATAAAAGTATGCATAAAAGACCGTGTAATACACTATAAACATGCATTTTTCACCTCAAATCAATGTCAGCTGTCCATCTAGTCAAGTCAGACTTTTTGATAAGAGAAGTAAAGTCTTTTGTTTAGTCAGTACACTCAGTGCTTTATCACTTTTCCTTTAGTCTTTTCTTTTTTTTCTTTTTTATATTGTATGCTGGGATATACAAACTTTAGTCAGTAAGAGTATTCAAAACTACATATATTTCGTTGCATATATATATTCGGTTTGGTTCGGTTCGGTCGGTTGCGGTGTGAATATTAGTAGAACCGAGACCGAACCGATGATCTATTTTTTTTCCTTAATAGAAACCGAAACCGACCGATATATGAGAAAACCGAACCAAACCGAACCGAATCAGTCAGTTTGGTCGGTTAATTCGGTTTTTTCAGTTTACCTTTCACCCCTAACTAGTGTGATGAGATTGTAGAATATGCAAAAAGAGTGTTCCCGCTTATGCGGCTCGCTTGCACGATTGCCGCTCGTACGGACTTCCTGTTTTAGTCTGTTTCTTCCTACAAACTTTAGGATTGCATCCATTTTGATCATATGCTTGAATAACCTGAAATAAAACAAAACACGCATAATATCTTTTAAATAATAAATACTCGGGACTAATAAAGGTGAGTCAGGCTTAGTGATCGGGAACTATTCATCATCTATCACACTCCCAAACCTACACTTTGGTAGTCCTCAAGCAAAGAAATAGAATAAAATAATCTACAAATCTAACTCACTTTCGCAGGAATCACGATTGTATTTAGAATATGCAAGAAGCCTTTAAACATCTAGCTTTCCCTAGTCGGATGAGTTTTAGTCTCATGAGAGTTTACAATGAAGTTGCCCACAATCTTCTATTTATTAATTATTTTTTCTTTTAAAAAAAAAACTATACTTGTAGACACTCAATTTTGACCATACTCTCGGGATTTAGGGTGGACAACCTCTTGACTAATTCAAAGATGAAAAGTGCCCCATGGATTCTACTAGATTCCACAAAGCAGAAAGATTAGACTTTGGAAAGTGATCTCGAAGTCAGAAAAACCCTTTTTCAGGCACAAATCCTAGTTTTTTCAAAAACGTCTCTCAAAATTCTTTTTCACTCAGGGATAAAAGACATGAAGTACTCAAAATGAAGTAATTTAGACATCTAGTGATTCAATTTCCACGAAAAACTCAAATTCGATGCGCATTGGAAAGCAATTTTGAAAGAGAAGTCGTTTGATTTCAAAAGGCGACGAAAGTTTCAAGAGACTTCCAGGCCTCAATTGACTTTTAATTCTCATTCAAATCACTCCCAGAATATTTTTATACTAAATTTAAACTCAACATCTTTCCAACGGTATGTAAACGAACGATTTCGAAGACCAAAAAGCAAAAAAATTTTTACGTAAATCTGGAAAAGCAGTGGGCATGAAACTTGAAACATGGGTTGAAAGGAACCTAAGGGACCAAAAACGAAGGTGGCGGCCTACAGAAGGTGGGTGGCGGACCATCTGTAAGCCACCACCCTCTTTTTGTAGGCCGCCATCAAATTATTTTTGTTCCAGACAGCTTCTAGAGGCTTCCTATGTGAAGAAATAATCAAGAAACAACATTTTGACATCGAATTGTCCATTTTAGCCCTATTTTAAGCCTTAAAATCTCTCATTTAACCATGAAAATTAGTGATTAAGTCTTCAAAACTCTATATATATATCCATATACATCATCTTGGAATACACTTAGGGATCACCTTGAATGTACTTTGGCATACACTAGAGATATACTTGAATATACTAGAGAGAGAGAGAGAGAGAGAGAGAATTGAGAATTGTAATTGAAATTACTTTGAATTTATCTTAAGGCGATTTGAAAACATAATTGAGAAAAAATTTTGGGCATCAATTGCACCCTTGTTCATCCACCATGAATGCTTTGAATACCTTGAAGAACATTTGAAAAAGAAGATCTTCCATACATCTATTAAAGTTATAATTGAGAATCCTCCAAGAGGTAAATACTAAAATTCATCTCTAATCACTAGTTTTGTATATAATTTATGGATTTGGATCTAGTATAGTATCTTGAACACTATTCTTCTTCTTCTTCTTCTTCTCTCATTCTTCACACACCCATATAGCAAGATCCAAGTCCTCTTTGATTTTGTTGATAATCTATGATTAGATATCTAATTTTATCATAATTCTCATACTTTGATCTTGATTTTGATTAGTTCTCTTCATTTTGCTTAGATCCATGCATTCGTACTTATATATATATGTATCTTATTTTGAATTCTATGATGGTTTAGAAGGTTGATCTATGAGGAGGATGATTCATATGTTCATATCCTTCTCTTGATTATCTCTATACCTAGACTTTATCTTTGAATTTCATCTCCAAAAGGATATTTGTAAGACCCTTTGATCCATGATCTAAAGTTTTTCATAGAACTTGAGGGCAAATTTGATTGAAAATCATGATAAACATGTTGATCTATGAATTTGAGATCTCTAATGAACTAAAATCATCACTTAAGATGTTTTCATCATACTTTAAAATGAACTAGTTGATTGCTTCAAAATTCAGCAAAGCATATTGGTCGTCCATATAATTTGGTCCATCAAACCTCATAGTTTGATGGAATTCAAATTTGCTAGCTAAACTTTGATGAGTTTGTTGGGTTGGTGAAGTCTAATCCACTCTGATACCGAGGGTTCGCAGGGCGGGCCCCCCGAGTTGGATGAGAGCTGGGCGGGCCCCCCAAGGGTATTTTAGTAATTTTTAGTGTAACCCTAGTGGGATATATTATCCCTTCTATGTGCAGTCGCAATTGGGAGAGATCTGCGTTCTTTGAGAGAAACTCTGTAAGCCTTTTTATTTAATATAGTGAACTAGTGTGAGAGGCTGTGGACGTAGGCAATTTGGCCGAACCACAGGGTATATCTTGTGTCGTGGTGTTTTCTGTTTCTTGTTTTTCTGTGTGCGTTTGCATTATGTGTTACAGGTCATATTCGTAACAATTGGTATCAGAGCCAGGTTGTAGACCAGTGATTTACAATGGTAGAGGAAGAGAAGGTTAAGATTGAGAAGTTCAATGGTTTGAACTTTGCAATCTGGAAGATGCAGATTGAAGATATGCTATACTAGAAGGATCTATACCTACCTATCTAAGGCATGAAACCAGCAGATATGAAAGACGAAGATTGGGTTGTACTAGATCGTAAAGCCTTAGGAACTGTACGATTGAGTTTGTCACCATCGGTTGCTTCGAACATCGCGAAGGAGAAAATGACAGCAGGGTTGTTCGCAGCCCTAGAGAAGATGTATGAAAAGCCCTCTGCATCCAATAAAGTCTATTTGATGAAGAAGTTGTTCAATCTAAAGATGGCAGATGATTCTATCGTTGTCGAACATTTGAACGAGTTCAAATAACAATCCAATTGGAGTCTGTGAAAATTGTATTTGATGATGAGGTAAAAGCCTTGTTACTTCTGTCAAGTTTGCCAGACAGTTGGAATGGACTGGTCGTGGCAGTAAGCAATTCATCCGGGTCCTCGGTGCTAAAATTTGAAGATGTGGCTGGATTTGTTTTGGGAGAAGAAGCTCGTAGGAGATCTTCAGGGGAAGACTCAACTTCTAGTTCAGCATTGAATGCAGAAGAAAGAGGCAGAAAATTGAACAGGGGCAACAATAAAAATTGGAACAATGGTTCTCGTGAGAGATCAAAATCGAGAAAAGGGAGATCAAAATCTTGTGGACGTGATAAGAAATCAGCTGAATGCTGGGATTGTGGTGAAAAAGGGCACTACAAGAGAGATTGCAAAAATCCGAGAAAGTAGTAGAATGACAACAATCAAGGGGGTAGGAACACCGCAAACATTGCTGAAGATGAGGATAGTGATGCCTTGATTTGTGTAGCAGATTCTCGCAGTGAGTCATGGATTGTAGACTCGGGAGCTTCATTCCATGCCACCCCACGCATGGATGTACTTCAGAATTATGTGCAGGAAAATTTCTGAAAATTCTATTTAGGTGATGACGAGGCCTGCAATATTGTTGGGAAGGGTGATGTGCAGATTACTCAAACCAATAGGACAGTGTTAAATTTGAAGGATGCCAGACATGTGCCTAGTCTGACAAGGAACTTGATTTTGGTTGGGCAGTTGTCAGGAACTGGAGTGGTAACGTCATTCATGGCAGATTCTTGGAAGATGAGCAAAGGGGCCATGGTTTTGGCTCGTGGTAAGAAAGAAGGCACCCTCTATGTCTCCTCGGGTACATACAGTAGCATAACAGTGGCGTCGTCTAGAATTGATGCTAGTACATGGCATAGAAGACTTGGTCACATGAGTGAGAAAGGAATGAAGGTGATGATGAAGGAAGGGAAACTACCTGGGTTGAAGTATCTTGATCTAGACTTTTGTGAAGATTGCATTTTGGAAAAACAGAAGAAAGTCAGTTTTACCAAGGTGGCAAGGACTCCAAAATCAGAACGATTGGAATTGGTCCATACTGATGTACGGGCACCATCTAAGGTACCTTCTCTTGGTGGCTCTCGCTATTTTGTCACTTTCATAGATGATGCTACTAGAAAATTGTGGGTGTATTTCATAAAGCGTAAATCTGATGTGTTTGGTACTTTCAAGAATTGGAAAGCTTTGGTTGAAAATGAGACAGGGTTAAAGCTAAAGTGTCTCAAGTCCGATAACGGTGGTGAGTGCTGTGATGATGACTTTGAGTCATATTGTGTTGCAAATGAGGAAGCCAAGGCAGAATGGAGTGGCTGAACGCATGAATAGGACAATCCTAGAGCGTGCAAGGAGCATGAGAATAAATGTTGGGCTACCTAAGCAATTCTGGGCTGATGCACTAAACACTGTCGTGTATTTGATCAACAGGGGACCTTCAGTTGCTTTGAATTGTGGTTTTCCAGAAGAGTCTTGGACTGGAAAAGAGGTAAATCTCTCTCATCTTCGCATTTTTGGTTGCACTGCTTATGTACACGTTGAACCTGAGAACATGAGTAGGCATGATCCTAAGTCTAGGAAGTGTTACCTCATTGGCTATGGCACTGATAGTTATGGGTATAGATTGTGGGACTTTGAAAAACAGAAAACAGTGAGGAGTATGGATGTAGTGTTCAATGAGTCTGTTTTGTACAAAGATAGACTTGGTCATCAAAAGGAGAATACTGAAAATTTAGATTTTGTAGAGTTTGCGGAGATTTCTGATAAGAATGTTTTGAAAACCCAAGATGTGAACATACAACCTACACCGCAGGAAGAACCACAAACTCCCCCTCCGAGGAAGTCTACTAGAGTTAGTAAGCCTGTAATGCGCTATTCACCTTCAATGAATTTTTTGTTATTAACTGATTGTGGTGAACCAGAATGTTTTGAGGAAACTTTACAGGTTGAGACCAGGGAGAAGTGGGAGCATGCCATGGATGATGAGATGTATTCTCTTTCATCAAACCAGACGTGGGATCTTGTCCAGTTGCCAAAGGGAAAGTCAGCTTTGCACAACAAATGGGTTTATAGGATAAGGGAAGAATCTAATGGGAGCAATCGTTACAAGGTAAGGTTGGTAGTAAAAGGTTCAGCAAAAACCAGGTATTGACTACACAGAAATTTTTTCTCCTGTTGTTAAAATTTCTACTATCAGATATGTGCTAAGTATTATAGCAGCGGAGAACTTGCACTTGGAACAATTAGATGTCAAAATTGCCTTCCTCTATGGTGATTTGGAGGAGGACATTTATATGCATCAACCACAAGGCTATATGGTGAAAGGGAAAGAGAATCTGGTATGTAAACTTAAGAAGAGTCTATATGGGTTAAAACAGGCCCCAAGGCAGTGGTATAGAAAGTTTGACACTTTTATGGCAAAAGCTGGTTTTACTAGATGTCATTCAGACCATTGCTGTTTTTTTTAGAAGCTTGCTACATCGCATCTCATATTGCTTTTGTATGTAGATGATATGCTTGTTGCAGGATCAAGCATGGTAGAGATTTCAAATCTCAAGGCACAGTTATCCAAGGAATTTGCTATGAAGGATTTGGGAAATGCGAAGAAAATTCTTGGGATGAGAATCAGCAGGGACAGGGTAAACAAGAAATGGTATGGTTAAGGAATTTCATGAAAGAAATTGGTAAGGAACAAGAGGGGGGTTCTCAGTTGTTCAGTGATAGTCAAAGTGAAATTCATCTTGCAAAGAATTCAGCTTTTCACTCGAGAACCAAGCACATCGACATCAAGTACCATTTCATTCGCTCACTTTTGGAGGATGGACAGTTCACTTTGGAGAAAATTCATACAAACGATAATCATGTAGATATGTTTACCAAGGTGGTCACTGTGGAGAAGCTGAAGAAATGTTCAGCTTCTATTTGTCTTCAAGACTAGAAAACAATGATTTCTCACACCGGCACTATTTGTTTTCAATGGAGGTGACAGTGGTTTCTTTCTCACTCAGATCAGTCTTCAAGTGGGAGATTGTTGGGTTTGTGAAGTCTGATCCACCCTGATACTGGGGCTTCGGGGGGCGGGGCCTGAATTGCGCCGAATTTTATTTTGGGCCAAGGGTATTTTAGTAATTTTTAGTGTAACCCTAGTGGGATATATTATCCCTTCTATATGCAGCCGCAATTGGGAGAGAGCTGCGTTCTTTGAGAGAAACTCTGTAACCCTTTTTCTTGAATATAGTGAACTGGTGTGAGAGGCTGTGGACGTAGGCAATTTGGCCGAACCACAGGGTATATCTTGTGCCGTGGTGTTTTCTGTTTCTTGTTTTTCTGTGTGCGTTTGCATTGTGTGTGTTACAGGTCATATTCACATCAGAGTTAGCTTTCATCCAATCCATTTTTGGGAATCATTAGGATCCATTTACTATTTTTAGTAATTTTTGAAAAATCGATTGACAGATTCGAACATGGTCTCTTTGTGCTTGAATATTAAAAAAATCTATTATAGTTATCAATGTTCCTCTTTTTGGAGATGATTCCTAACTTATGTATCTACATGCCGATGTAAAATCATGAGCATACGATCGAGTTAAGATTGCTTTTCAAGGGTTTGAATTTGATATAACTATTCTGAAATTTTCTAAGTTTAATCACAACCATGACTATGTGTACAAAATGGTCAAACCTTGCTCGTTCAACAACCATTGATAAATAAAACTTGGTTTAGAAACAATTTAGGATGAATGAATGAATGGGAGATCAAAAGCTTAGATTAACATGCTTAATGTGATTTTTTAAGTTCTATCCTATTTTGCATTCATTTTGTCAAATAATACCAAATTTTCATAATAATAGTGTCTGGTTTAAGTCACTTTTCAAAGACATTAAGTTCACTGAATGTCCATGGATTTATTGTTTCCACAAAACTCTATAAAGTAGCTTTCTTTTGACACCAATTGGACTTTCATATGATTTTTTTAGAATTAACTATGATTTTTACAAGAACAATGGGCAGTCCTGAACCACTGTTCCAAAACTCTTATTACTTGAACTTCAAAGATGCAAATGAGGTCCTACTTTTTGGAAAAACCTCCCTAAGACATGTATCTAACTTTCTGTAAAAAGATTATAACCCCGCTTGATAGGTTTAAATAGAGGTCCTAGAATTTGATTGATGACATATTCTTTCCATTTCTCAGCCATATCATTTGTGTGCTTAGATTTTGCAATGCTTGGGCATTTTTTGGTGGTCCTAGTGCAGAGCATTAAGTGCTTTGGATCCGGATTTTGGTTTGTGGATTTGCCTCTTCTATATGTGGCTTTTTTCTCTATCCCTCTCTTTAGATTTTTCCTAAGTTTTACAACTTTTCTTGTACGACGCGATTCCTTTAGGATAGTATTATTGCGTTGTTACATGTCACGTTTCCTTTCTATTGCCATTACGACTCCGTATGAGTCAACTCAATGTAAGTTCTCTTGTTCTCTTTTGCATATCATGACGCGTTTCCTTTATTTGCATTGGTCCTGAGCAGGATTAGCCACTGTGAGTATCTCTTCCCTTGTATTGTATGTGCATCCGCTTGCTACTTGAATTTAGTCTCTTGAAATGATTTTAGTTAAAACAACATGCTTTTTGCCATGTATATAGTATCTAGTATGTTTGAGGGAATACACCAATTGTGAATTAAGAACAAGGATATTTGAATCAAACCTACCATTCGGTAGGGCGAGGAGGAGATGCTTTAGTCCAACTTGGATTCCTTCCCCTCTCGTACTAAGATCCCCGAACCTAGTTTCTGGTGATGAAGGGTGAGTAACCTTGTTCATTCGAGCGAGTTAAAATTTTGGTTTTCTAATTTCCGATCAAAATTAAGTGACGATTCTTTTATTTTTAGGATCATCATAAGTCCTAGTTCTTGAAGTGAGCCTTGAATCCATCTCGAGACACTGTCAAGTTTGACAGTACTCATCAGCAATCCTCTTGGCCAAAGGTGGGAGGCCGCAGTGTCCCACATATGAGAGTTGCTATCGCACTCCATGGATGAACCAATGCACTCCATAAAATGCATTGATTACATGGTATTGCATGGTATGTCAGTAATACCATGGAGTGCATTAGTTCAATTTTGGAGTTGGAATAGCAATTCCCAAAAATATTACTCTTTTCCATAGCTTTTTTGTAAATTATTTATTTAAAAAGTAAACAACTAAATAAAGAATATCTTAGTTGTCAAGAGATCTTTTATTTACTCTTGATTCTTTGATGACCTATTTATTTAGGTGTGTGCCAACTACCACGGCCCATTCCACTTATTGGTGACAATTTCTATTGTTCTACAATCCTTTTTTTTTTTTTTTAATCTGTTGGCTCAATCTAGGGTGTCCAAGAAAAGGCAAAATCGAAAAATTAGTCGATTTTTCAAAGGAATGCATAAGCCTAAAATGACCGAAAACCGACCAAAACTGACCTATTGAAATTGAAAAGTCGGTTTTAAAATAATTAAAAAAAAATTAGCCAAAATTGGCCGCAAACACCCCTTGAACTATGACCATATTTCACCAACACCCCCTAAACTTTAAAACTGTCAAGGGATGGTGCTGTAATTTACCATTTGTTTTTCCCTCAAACTTCAATTCTATGCCAACAATATACGTACTACACAGCGCCAAATGGAGAATACAGCAAATGGACGCTCAAAACATTAGAAAATATAGGTAGCTTGACCTGATTGGTAAATTACTAAAAAAAATTGGGAATAAGTTCATTTTCTTAGAAAAATATGTGCTAATTCTTTTGATTATATGTGTGTGTGTATATATATATATAGTAATCTCCTGCGTTTGGTCAGCCTTCTGATATATGCTTGTGACAAACCTTTCTGATCTGAGAAAGGAATTTGATGGAGAGTAATAGAATAGTAGAGAAAGATATTTGTTTTGGGGGCTATGGAATTGGATGTCAAATGTGAATCAACATGAGGATATTATTAAGTCTCAATCCAACCACCACATTTTAGCATTACACGGAAAGAACGGAGATTGTTGGAAACACACACACACACACGAGTAAAAAAGACTCCTCTATATATCCCACCTCTTTTTCACACGGAACATCAAGGCCGATGATCTGATATCATCTTGGGGAACTTGTAGCATGAACTGAATCTTCATTTTCATTGGGGCCGTCTTTGCTCTCCCATTTTCATCTCCAACCTGAAACCACCACCCAAGAATTAGCAGTTTAGCACTCGTCTCTCACTTCCCACTTCCATGAAATTCAAACTCAATTCACTCACTACTCTGTCACATCCATAAAAACAATTTCCTCCAACTCAACTAACGACTAGCTGGATTACATTCACTCCCCACAATCTAGAAACTAGAAAGTAAAGCTTTTTACAGAAATAAGCCACTTTAGAATAGAAACTTAATTTTCATCATCTTTTTTCAGTATCATAGGTGATTCGTACATTTAAATTTCAATGATCAAACTTAATTATTGAATTGTAACTTTCTTGTGGGTGCTCAAGATACTAATGATCAAACATAAAGAACATGCATTCGTAAGAGAGTTCAGACTTCAGATCTTAGCAATCGATTCCGCCCCGAGGGCCTTTAGAGCAGCATGCACCTGTGACATTTAGGTAATACTAGCATACTGTTTATACCCAAATTTGAAATTCGGTACAGTTGGACTGATGTTTCCTCATAGGTTATTTGCTAGTGGGAAGTTTTACTAGTGGTTGGTGGTTACATGCATGTGGAAGTTACCAACTAGTGCGATGTTACTACAAGGTTGGAAGTTGTTCTGTAAGGCTATAAATACACAAAGTTATCCATTGAAGAAGCTGCTGTCATAGACCAAACAACCCCAGCGGCTACACACCAAACCGAGCACTAGGTGCTCTTTTTCTTTTCTTTTCAAGCAACTGACTTTAGCCTTAGCTTTGGAATTTGTTTGTTAATGCACTGTCCATCTTTTGTAAAACCATCAATGTTCACTTGTTCTCAATGGAATGCAAGTTTACTCTTCTTCTGAGCAGTTTCGTCTTCATAATATTTATAATCACTTGGTTGAATTTTAAAGTCCTCTTGTTGAGGCAATTGCAACCTCAAGGGAAGGGATAGTTTTGGTTACACATGCATGTAACCAACGATTGCCTGATCCATTTCAAACATCGCTTAGGGATAGTATTGGTTACACTTTTGGGTCTTTGTACAAAGCTCCTCCCGGTCATGAATTAATGTTTAGCCAAAACAACGTCCTCCATCAGAGTAATCAGCAATGACAATAACTAAAAAGAGGAAAATTCATCCCTGTATCTGGAAGAACTATACTAAATATGGAAAGAGGCAAAGAGTGCTTCCTGTACTTTACCAAATGCAATATCATATTGGCCTGGCAACCATGGTCATGCCCACACTTGTAATGTATGAGTTATATTTATTAACCTTCCATTAAGAAGAGCAGATCCTCTGTGAAACTATATATATATATATATATATACGGTCAGCTCTTAAGTGAATAGGGTTGAGTGAACATACCCAGTGAACATGTTTTTTAGCCTTAAAAAACCCGCGGGTCACTTAAAAAACCCACGGGCTGCCCCGCTGACCCGCGGGTTTTTTAGGCCAAAAAACATGTTCACTGGATATGTTCACTCAACCATGTTCACTGAAGAGCCTCACCGTGTGTGTGTGTAAATATATATATATGCTGATTTTAGTTGAAGATATTAAATTCTAAAAGGCTTGAACATACATTCACTAATCATGCGGAAAAACGTGGCTATTCAGGAGCCAAGGATAGACCTATAGAGGTTGCTCAACTGTGATTTTTATCCAAACGAGCAAACACCAGTTATTAGTTTGCCTTAGTTTGGGTGTTTGAAGTTGGCTCCTTTGTGGTTGGCAATGATGAATGCTCTAATACCTAATATATACCCACTTACAAAAACAAAGTTTCTTAACCTGGACATCTACTAAATGACTTGGGGCTTACTATTTCTTCGTGTAAAGTTCTTTGACTACATCACACCAAGCCCAACATCCTTAATCAAGTCATGATGTGCCACACAGGGGTAACCAACATATTTGTCAAATCGGGATTCGTATTATGAACCGAAATGCCATTTTTGCGAATCGCAAATCAAGTCAAATTGAGAATCTTAAGATTCAATGACAAATTGAAAAGCACAAAAAATACCAAAATAGAACACCAAAACACGTAATCACCTTATTTCTTTCCCTCTTGTTTTCAAAGCCATTTCAAAAGGAAAACACCTTAAATTTCAGACTTGTGAAAAATGAAAAACAGAATAAATATATCCCCAAAAAGTTCCAACCTCTAAACTTCATTAAAGTCTTAATTGATGCCAGATGCCTCTGATACTTCCTCTTGTGAGTAAGAACACATGCACCAAAAAAAAAACAAAAAAGGGAGGGGGGTAGGATTTAATTTGGACTCTTGCAGAGAAAGATATTTCAAAAGTACCTCCCTCGAAAGTGAGCCCTAAATATTTGGAAAGAAGATAACGTGGAAGAAAAGGGTTGCGTCTTACGTGGCTTTAAAGAGGGTTAGCAATCGTTTTACTTTCAAAAAAAAAAAAGAAGAAAGAAATGCGAAAAAAATACTTGCATGTCTCACAGTATAATGAATCTTTAAAAGATTCATGTGATTCGGATGCAAACGTAAGATTCACCTGCAATTCCTTTACTAGATAGATTTGGCCGACCTATTCGAATCATAAGGTTCGACACGAGAATGGTAAGATTCCAATAAAGGTAACCAATGCTGATTGACCATATTCATTTCGTATGATACCGAGATGCTTGCAAGCCTGCTGAGCACTGAACACGAACATATAGTTATTACAATCAGCATGGCCAGAAGAGAAGTAAGCAATTCTAGGTATGAATCTGGATCCATGTAAGAATTGATGTGATTAGGATGTAAGGCTGATTAAGTTTTTTAATTTATTAGATAACTTAAATCCGTTTTATAACACTAGTATATGATAAGCCTGCCTTTTTTCTTCTGTCTTCAGAGTCAAATTGAATTCAAAATCTCAGATATTATCGAATGAGAGGTCCATTTACACTACGAAATATCTGTCAGTTACCAGTATGGTTATCAATGTCTATAACCTGACTTTGATCCTATCATATCTGTGCACTAAAGTCTAAAACCAACCTGTTGACAGCCCTAGTCCTTTTCAGATAGCTTGAGCTCATTCGAATGATTTTAAAATAAGCTTTAGAGATGTGCTCATGTTGCAGACTCTTCCAAATGATAGTAAAGTTAAACAATATATAACTTCTTAAATCTTGGGAGTATGTCTTCATCTTAATTCCACATTAATTTTATCCTATTTTTCTTTTTGAAGATGGATGGAGTGGGGTTTAAGGGATAGATAGAAAGGAAGAGAGAATTGGAAATGAGAATGAATGAGAGATAAAAATACGAGTGGTTTAACGTATTTTGATATTTAGAAAGAGAGAGAAAAAAAAAACCAGTGCTATTATTTTGGAAATAAAAAGGGAGGCATTTAGGAACCAGTCCAGTAGAACCAACCATACTTTAATACCCAGAGACATGACACATAATCAAACCAAATCTGTTTTCCCGTATTTTGGTTTTGTATGGTAAACACATCTCTTCTGGTCTGTGTTGGGATCAGAACGTAATTTGGGGTAATGATACTAAATTTTGTTTGGTAGCCAAAAAAATGAAGAAATAAATGAAAGAAGTGCACAAGGAATATGTACACCACAAGCAGTTGAATAAGGAAGTAAGCATATCAAAGCAGGAAAAAACACTAACATGTTCACTAATTGCCCAAAAGCCCTAATAAAGTAGTAAAATCACTTACCCAAACAGATGCCCATCCAAGTCGCACATTCGAATCATAACCCGCTTTAAATTTGAAGTCGTTTCCAACTGTGTGCTTATATACCGTACTCCAATCGTTTGAATCAAAATTGTACAAGTAACTAGCCATAAGTCATAAAAACAAATTAGTAACTTAGTCCAAATTGTAAAACAGGCAGTAAGTTGTTGACTTGATAAAATCAGAATCGATACCAATTAGTGTATTTGAATCAAATTTAAAAATGACAAGTATTCAACTCCAAACCAAATTACTCAAGTTCTCTACTCCCTGCAGCTACTATGTAGTTGACATAACACGTATAATCTCTTATTGTGTATCATACTCGAGTTATACTTGAGTGGACCAAGGATGTTTGGGGTTCCAATTCCTCTTCTACCTATATGCATATAAACACACAGACAGATACTTAAATATGCATGTATAATGCGTCCTTATCTCTTATATGAGAAGACATGAGTCCTAAGAGGTAAGGATCCCCACTGAATAATGGCCTAATTACTAAAGTTGTACGTATCTGACTGCCTGCTCAAGCTGGCAAATTATGGTGCACACACAACACACGCGCAGAGAACTCACCTCAACTTGTCAGATGGACCAAATCGACGCTTGAATGCAAATGATAATGCATTTGAAGGTAGTGAAATACTTGGAATAAAGGCCATTTGCTCATCCTGCAAGAAACTTGGAACTATCAACTCAGTACATTCTGAAGAATGCCCAGGGTATGGGAATTCTTGGAGTTATCAGGTAGCAAGTGATGCAGACACTCGTTAATATTGAAAATATTGGTGAAAATTTATGGAATCTGTGATGATGAATGATAGAGAAAAATAAAAGAAAAAGAAAGCTAGACTACCCTTGCATAGATTGAAGAAGAGGAAGATAAAAGGGGGAAAAAAGGATCTTAAAATTGGAATGCACCCCTACACCAAATCTTATTGATTCATACACATTGGCATACAAGAGTTTACCTCCTTATGTTTTTATAGAAAAAAAAAAAAAAAAGACAACAAATATATAAAAGCTTCCTAAAAGACGAGTTCCTAAAAGTTACTTATTTCATAAATCAAAGCTTCTTAACCATTAAATTCTCAAAAAGACAATTATCCCTTACAGATAAAGTAATTAATTAATGTTGAGAGTTATTTTTCCCTTTGTTTTATTTTATGTTATATTTTGTACCTAATGGTACTTTTGTAATTTACCCGTTAGGGTTTTTCATAGGAATAATATAATGGGAGAGCAGCAATTAGCTCTCTCTAACCTTTCTCTGTAAATTAACATGGTATTAGAGCCACCCCAAGGGAGGGATTCGATTCACCCAACCTAAACCACCACTACCCACCTTGCCGCACCACCACACCCCACCACCAGCCTCGCAACATCACCACACACCACCTCTGGCCTTGCCACAGCACCACACACCACCACTGGCCTCGCCGCAGCCCTAGCTCCCCTTCCCAACCTCGCCGCAACACCACACACCACCACTAACCTCGGCTCAACCCTAATCCTTCCCCATAGCCTCACCGCAACTCTACCACCACCTCACAGCCACACTAACACCCTGGCCTGGTAAACCTTCACCAATACTCCTTCTCCTCTTCATCTTTCTTATCTAGATCAGATTGGGTTCCAAAAAATTGCCTTGATCTGATTACACCCTTTGTGACTGTCTGTTCTTAGGTCCACATTTGGACCCATATGATTTGTCCATAGATTGGACAATTGCACCAGAGTGGTGCTTGTGACTCCTAGGTGCCTTGATTCCACCACCACTACGACTGTAAGAGTGACTCTTTCAAGATGACGAAAGATGATTTGCCAACGAAGTCTGCCGAAGTGACGAGTTCTCCTATAGGTAACGAACGAGTATCAGTTATCGAGAACCCTGGGGCAAAAATCACCACAGCGCTGCTTAATGGTGCAAACTACTTATCATGGTCTCAGTCGGCTACGTTTTGGCTCAAAAGTAGGTCGAAGTTTGGGTATGTGTATGGCATGATCAAGGTTCCTAGTCGTGAAGATCCTGGTTTTGGCAAATGGGAAGTTGATAATTATCTTGTAATGAGCTGGCTTACTCATTCTATGGAGCCAGACATTGCTGAAACGTTTTTTGAAATGGCAACCGCCTAAGATATATGGGAGACCCTTGCTGAGACGTATTCTTGCGAAGGGAATGTTGCACAGATCTATGCATTGCGTCGGGCGATTGAAGCAGAGGTACAGGGCAATCGCTCCATTCTACAGTATTTCACTGCTCTTGGAGTTCTTTGGAAGAGGATTGATCATCTTCTTACCTTTCATCCATTATGTTCTATAGAAGCTGCTAATTTTAAGACATATATCGAGAGTGAAAGAATATTTAAATTCCTTCTTGGTCTTAATCCTGAGCTTGATCCGGTTAGAAGTAGAATACTTGGCATGGAGCCACTTTCGACACTCAGAGAGGCGTTTGCTCATATTCAAAATGAAGAAAGTCGTCGCTCAGTCATGCTTCCACAGTCCTCTGAGTGTTCTGCACTGAGTTCTTCCACCCATCGTGGTGGTCCAAACCCCGAGGACAAGGATATACCCTCATGCGATTACTGCAATCGTCTTTGACATGCCCGTGATAAGTGTTGGAGCCTTCACGGACGTCCTCCGATGTCTAGAGGCCGCAGTGGCTGTGGGCGTCGTGGTGGTGGAAATCGTCGTGGCCGAGGTGGCCGTGGTAGTGGACCTCGGGCTAACTTGTCTTCTGGCTCCGATGTTCCTCAGAAGGAGGCCTCTAGTTCACATCCCTCTTCCGGATCTGGTTCACGGTTCACTTAGCAGTACTGATATTGAGACTCTCCGACGCATAATGGCCCAGCTGGATACCTCCACTACTGCTTCAATGTCTTTTGCTCATAAAGGTAACATTGCTAATTCTTCTAGTGCCTTATACATTGATTCTCTACAACCATGGATAATTGATTCAGGAGCTTCTGACCACATGACCGATCGTTCCAATAGTTTCTCTACTTATAACCCTTGTTCAGGAAAAGACAAAGTTCGAACCGCAGATGGTACTTCTTTCCCAATCACTGGTAAAGGTGTTGTAAATGTCTCTAGTTCTCTTGCCTTATCCTCTGTTCTTCATGTTCCACGTTTCTCGACTAATCTTCTTTCTATTAGTCGTATTACTCGGGATTTTAATTGCAGCGTAACCTTTTTCCCCTCGCATTGTGTCTTTCAGGATCTCTCCACGAAGAAGACAATGGGCAGTGGTAAGGAGGAGAATAGTCTTTATTTTCTGTTGCCCGAAAGAACTACTAAGGAGGAGTTGACACCAGTTGCTCATAATTCACAGAGAGATATTCTTCCTAAGGAGACATGGCTGTGGCACCAGAGATTGGGACATCTGTCTTTTTATTTATTGCGTTTTTTATTTCCTGCTTTAGTTCCTAATAAAAGTGTTTCTGAGATATCTTGTGAGGCTTGTGAACTCGGAAAACACCACCGTGCTACTTTTCATTCTAGTATCAATAAAAGACTAAAAGTAGAATTCCATTTTCAATTATACATATCGATGTTTGGGGTCCTTCAAATATTCCTACTTTGAATGGATTTAAATGGTTTGTCACTTTTATTGATGATTGTACTCGCACGACATGGGTGTATTTGATGAAAGAAAAAAATGCAGTATTTCCCATCTTTAAAAACTTCCACAAGATGAGCTGTACTCAGTTTAACACTGTTGTCAAGGTTGTTAGGTTAGATAATGGGGGAGAGTACATCTATGGTGGTTTCTCTCACTATTTCTTTGAGCATGGTATGCTCCATCAAACCTCATGCACTAATACCCCTCAGCAGAGTGGTGTTGCTGAGAGAAAAAATCGTCATTTGTTGGAAACAGCTAGGTCTATGATGTTCTCAATGCAGGTCCCTAAAACATTCTGGGAAGAAACAGTACTTACTGCTGCTTATCTTATTAACCGCCTTCCTTCTCGTGTGCTGGGTAAGAAATCACCTATTGAACTCCTTACTAAGCCTTCCTCTATATTTCTTGTTCCTCCAAAAGTGTTTGGTTGTGTTTGTTTTGTTCACAATCATTCTCCTACTTGGAAAAAATTAGATCCTCGAGCCCTTAAGTGTGTCTTTGTAGGTTATTCTCCTACGCAAAAGGGGTACAAGTGTTTTCATCCTCCGTCTCGTAAGTGGTTTGTGTCCATAGATGTCACTTTCGATGAATATTCTTCCTACTTCCCGTCATCTCAGTCATCTCTTTAGGGGGAGAGTAGGTTATGGGAAGAGAAGTCTGTTCCTGCTCCATTTATCTTAGGAGAAGAGGAAGAAGGGGAGAATAAAACAGAGAGGGAGAGTAAAACAGAGGGGGAGGAAAGAGAAGTGAATGGAGAGGAAGTGAATGGAGAGGTAGAAAAAAATACAGAGGAAAGTGGAGGAGAAAAAAAGAAAGAGTTGTTGACCTACTCAAAAAATAAGGAAAGGAGAAGGTTTGGGGCAACAGAAGAAAAGACCACATCGTCAATTCCATTGCAATCGCCTTCTTCAAGTGATGATGATCCAGGTACTCCTAGCTCCACTTCTATTTCTCCTTTGAATCAAGAGTTAGACATCCCTATAGCTCTTCGCAAGGGTACTAGGGAATGTACTAAGCATCCCATCTCAAAATTTGTTTCCTACACTAGTTTATCACCCTCGTATAGGGCTTTTGTGTCCAAACTCGATTCTGTTAGTGTCCCTAACTATGTACAAGAAGCTCTTGCTGATACTAAGTGGAAACTTGCTATGGTTGAAGAGATGAATGCTCTCAAGAAAAATGTCAATTTGGAATTAATAGAGTTACCTAGTGGGAAAAAGACAATTGGGTGCAAGTGGGTGTTTACAGTGAAACATAGAGCATATGGGACAGTTGAAAGATATAAAGCCAGGTTAGTGGCTAAAGGCTTCACTCAGACATATGGAGTGGACTATCAGGAGACGTTTCACCAGTTGCGAAGATGAATTCGATCAGAATCTTGTTATCCCTAGCAGCTAATTTGGAGTGGCCCTTACATCAATTTGATGTAAAAAAATGCTTTTCTCTATGGAGACTTAGAAGAAGAAGTCTACATGGATATTCCCCCTGGGTTTGAGAGTGACAAGACCAGACGGAAAGTGTGTTATCTCAAGAAGTCTCTATATGGCCTCAAACAATCTCCTAGAGCCTGGTTTGACAAGTTCTCCCAGGCCATGATCAGGTATGGTTTCAAGCAAAGCCAAGGTGATCACACTCTTTTTATCAAACACTCTTTACAGGGAAAAGTGACTGCCCTAATTGTGTACGCAATGTTCTAAAAATCGCTAGGCGCTAGTCGGGCGGCAGAGGGGGGCCTAGCGCCTAGGGGCCTAGGCGGACGCCTAGGCGGATTTTTTTTATAAATAAAATTAATTATATAATAGATATATATACATATATATATACGAGTTATGTGGTGTTAATTAAAAATAATTATAGATTTGTGGTTCAAATAATATATATATATAAAGGTTATGTGGTGTTTTTTTGGAAATAAGTAAAGATTATTACTCCCTCCGTCCCTTTTTTAGAGTCCTATATTTCATTTTGGGATGTCCCAAAATTAGTGTCCACTTTCCTAAATTGGTACACAATTTTTACTTACTTTCAATACTACCCTTCCTTGAAATCTACACCAAGACAAAATTAAAAAAGTTATTGTAATGATTAGGGGCAATTGTGGAAAGTAGGTGTAGATTCTTTTTGTCCCCTTAATAAGTTGAGTTCCCAAAGATGGACTCAAAAAAAGGGACGGAGGGAGTAGAAGATTTTAATATTTAAAAAACTATTAGGGATCTCTCCATAATTAACTTAAACCTTAAGTGTATATATATACTAATGTTAGGTTTTTTTTTTCCAAAGAGTCAGACCAAAATAAGACTCTCTAGCATTCTCACCCTAGCCCGCCTAGCACCGCCTAGCACCGTCTAGCCCACCTAGGCCCCGCCTAGCACCGCCTAGCCCGCCTAGAGGCCGACTAATCCACTGGCCGATTTTCACAAACGCCTAGGGAAAATCTCGGCGGCCGGGCACCGCCTAGGCCGATTTTTAGAACACTGTGTGTACGTAGATGATATTGTTCTTACAGGAAATTATTTAGAAGAGATGAAATGCCTAAAATCATACCTTGCGAAAGAATTTGAAATTAAGGACTTGGGAAATTTGAAGTACTTCTTAGGAATAGAAGTAGCCAGATCCAAGGAAGGGATATTCATCTCCCAAAGAAAGTACTTTCTCAACTTACTCAAGGAGACATGCATGCTTGGGTGTAAAGCTCTTGATACTCCCATGGATCCAAATGTGAAACTTGGAGATGATCCAGGTGGGGAACTGGTTGATAAAGGTAACTACCAGAGGTTAGTAGGAAAGTTAATTTATTTAGCTTATACTAGACCCAATATTGCATCTGATGTCAGTGTGGTTAGTCAGTTTATGCACAATCCTAAGCAACCCCATCTGGATGTTGTATTTCGAATCGTGAGATATCTAAAGTCAACGCCAGGGAAAGGGTTACGTTTTGCAAAACATGGACACACTGGTGTTGAGGCCTATACTAATGCAGACTGGGCCGGCTCCATAACAGACAGAAGGTCAACCATAGGTTATTGTACGTTTGTGGGTGGTAATTTAGTAACTTGGAGGAGCAAGAAGCAATCAGTTGTGGCTAGGTCTAGTGCTGAAGCAGAGTTCAGAGCCATGGCCCAAAGTGTATGTGAGTTGCTTTGGGTCAAAATTATCTTGTCAGATCTTCGCTTTGGACCGGAGGACTCTATGAAGTTGTACTGTGACAATAAAGCTGCTATTGATGTTGCCCACAATCCGGTTCAGCACGACAGAACGAAGCATGTGGAAATCGATAGACATTTCATCAAAGAGAAATTGAACAGTGGGTTTATTTGTACTCCGTTTGTGAGAACAGGAGATCAATTAGCAGATGTTCTAACAAAGGGCCTCGCTAGTCGACAATTTCATTTCATTCTTAGCAAGCTGGGCATAAAAGATATCTTCACGCCAACTTGAGGGGGAGTGTTGAGAGTTATTTTTCCATTTGTTTTATTTTATGTTATATTTTGTAACTAAGGGTACTCTTGTAATTTACCCGTTAGGGTTTTTCATTGGAATAATATAATGGGAGAGTAGCAATTAGCTCTCTCTAAGCTTTCTCTGTAAATTAACAATTAAATTAAATTAAATTAATACAACAGAAGAAGATAAACATCTACAGTCGGTGACCCCACCAATTCTCCTCAGCTGAGGAGAACTCAACTCATGCGAGTTGGCGTCACTTTGGTAGTACCCCAAACTTTATTTCCTAGCAGATTGGGGATGAGAACTGTGGGTTGTTTGGTGGGTGTGGGCTATTCCAATGATGGACTGTTTATCCTTGGGTTGGGCTGCTGTTTTGTAAAAAGGAATGGATTGTTTGGCTTGCGAGGCTATTTGGTACGGTAGGGGTGGACTGTGGATTGTATGGGCTGTTATTCAGGGCTTTTTTTTTTTTTTTTTCTTTTTTTCAGTTTTTTCATGGTTGTGGGCTGGGCTGCTAACTTGTTACAAATGGGCTTCGGCTTTCGGTTTACTTTGGTTGAGATGACAGTGGCTTGGGCTGCTTCCTTGGTCTTGTAACGAAATGGGCCTGTCACATTAAACCTGTAGCTGAACCTCTATTCTTCAGTACATAAAGACCCTAGAACAGAGCAAAAACAAAGAGCGTTCTGCGTCAGGTGGCGCACGATAGTGGGAGCGGCCACGCTGGTTGGAGAAGAAGGATTCGTCAATGATGGAAGAAAGTGACGGAGCAGTGGTCGTCGCAAGGTTCTGTTTGATTGCCATAGTTGGATGATCCGGAGGTACCTCTGATACGTTTTGGTTTCTGAAATGGAGTCGCGATGGGGTTTGGCTAGAGCTTTGGGGTTGGACAAATTAAGGTTGCTGGTTGAGGGTGTTTTTTTTTATGTTTAGGTTTTCTGGGCGTTTTGATTGATTGTTCTAGAGAAGTTGGTTGTTCGGCCATGGCTTGATCCCAAAATGTATTGGAAGAGGGTTAACAACCTAAAGGTTAGCGTTTGTTGATGTAAATCTTGCAATGATTGGGTTCAGTGGTAGCGTTGGTAAAGGTAGGAGATGAGTTAGGGGCTGTTTGTCTATGTGGTGGTAGATTTGGTGATTTGGCCAGAGGATAGAGAAATCTAAGGTTTAGATGTGGTTTAATTTGGGATGTTTTGATTGCAGGGTGGTTGATGGAAACAGCTTTCGTTAGAGGGTGATCTTCTGGTTTGGTTAGAGGGTGATCTTCTGGTTTGGTAAGGGGTTTTGGTTGATGGATAGTTCAAGAAGTTCAATGGTGGGGGGATTTGGTGGGTGGTCCAAAGCTGTACTATGGAGATTTTGATGGTGCTGGTTGGTATGATCCATGAGGGGTGTTCACCAACTGTTCACGAAATTGACAACTGGACGACGGATGACATGTATGGTCGCGATGACGAAAACTGAGAGTAGAATTGCAGAGAGTAAAGAAGAAAGGTTTGGCCGGAAAGATTTAATAGCTCTTCGCTCTAATACCAAAATTGATGCAGGACACCCGTGAGTATTGAAAATATTGGTGAAAAATTTAGTGAAAATTGATGGAAAATTTGTGATGATGAGCGATAGAGGGGGAAAAAAACAAAAAGAATCTAGGTTACCCTTGCCCAAATCAAAGAAGAGAGAGAGAGAGAGAGAGAGAGAGAGAGAGAGAGAGATCTGTTGGAAGATTACTTGTGCAATGTTTTATTTTATTTTAGTTGTAATGGGCATAAGGGTAATCTTATTTTTCTTTCTTCTTAATAAAAGGCAAGGTAACGATTCACGTTACCTTAAGTTTGACCCAATTGTTATCAACATGGTATCAGAGCCTCCTCCTCTCACCCACCCGTGATTGCACCACCACCAGCACCATCTGACAGCCTCGACACCACTCAAAACCACCTCATCGCCCTGCGCCGCCATCTATAGCCTCGCCACACACCCCTGAACCCTAGCCGTCAGCCTCTTTCATTCCCTAACCCTAGCCGACAGCCCAAACCCTTACCTTGACCTGCGCCTAGGTCACCAACACCCATTCAACCACCTCGCCATCTCTCACAGCCCCTTGCCGAAGCCCTGGCCATCCTGGCTTGACCAAAACCAACAGCCTACCTTCCTTCTGCTCAATCGTAGCCCTAGGAGCATTCTCACACAATTTTTTTTGTGTGTGCCGTTTTGATCGGAGTTTAATTTCACCGTACTTTTTGGTCCCTTTATGGGCAATTGATCAGTCATTTGACATATTTGTTCTTTCCCTCCCTGAGGTGGTATCTCCAGGGACAATAAAATTATTTTATTTTTGTTATACTTCAAAAAATTCGTTAGTTAACTCAATTTTCTTGCCATATATACTTACTTTTTGGTCTAGTTGGCAGTGATACTATTTCTTACAGTCCCATTGGTAGAAATTCTTCATGATACCTAAGCAACTGAATATAGGAGAAATGACTCTAGTTTTCAAACTAGGTGAAACAATATGGACTTTACCTTCTATTCATCAATACCTTAAACATACATAAGTGGTTTTCACCACAAGTAACTTAAGCATGTTTGTGGGTCCCATTCAAGTGGACCCAGTATATTGTGCTTTAGCTTGCATTCAAACCAAAGATTATTTGTATGAATAGGACTTATCGCCATTATACTCAATTGGAAATGAGTTGCTAAATGGTTTAGACAACTTAATAGGACTTATCACTACTATACTCGCATGGAAATGAGTTGCTAAATGGTTTAGAGAACTTAATAGTAGAGAAACCTTAACAGTCTCTTTTTTACTAGGTAAGATAATTAAACACAGAGATCATTAAACCTCAAAGACTACCAATCTAAAAAACTCCCCCATAAACAATTCTCAGTGCATTTAGCAGTGTAAACAAATCTGAGTAAGTGGAGACTAATCCTACGGTGCATGTAAATTGAAGTATCCATAATCCCGTCGCTAACTTAAATTTTACACATACTCGGGTAGTTAAATATTTCTATGAGCACAAAGCCACAAACTTGTGCTTCTACATTACATAATAAGATGGCTCACTACTTACAACACTTGCTATTAAGGTGATTTCAGCAAAAGGCCAAGGAAAAACCTTCAAAAGGTTGGAGCAGGACCGAAAAAAAATGAAAAGGACTTCAAAGATAGGTCCAAGAAATTTCCCTATGTTGCTCAACACATCTATGCATGGGCGGATCTATTCAATGCCAAAGCCCCCCTAAATTTTCAAAAACTTCCATAGTTACCCCTAAGAAAAAGAAAAATACACTTAAGCCCCCCCTAAAAATACATATTTAGAAAACAGCCTTTTTTAAAAGCTGAGTTTTGAAAATTTCTACAATAAAACTATGTTGTTTAGTCTCAATTTGTATAAACAAGGTGTCATTTTGTTGTACCTTTTGTGCCAATGAGTAGTAACCTTCCTGATACCCATTTGGTGATAACAACGTGCAAGTGGGTAGTAATGTTTTAGGTGCCATTTGATGTAAACAGTTTTATATTGTGTTCTAACTTTGACATAAGTATCTTGCAACCAACTTTTTTGGTTGTGTGAGAGACGGTTTCTAGTGTTTTTATGCTTGTTTTTATAGCATTAGCTTATATCATCAACACGGAAAAATGTCTATATAGACTCCGAAAAAAAATTGCCTCAGGACGCTGCCCCTGAACTTTGTAACTCGGCCAGCTCCAAGTGCAATTACTGGTTTCGCCTCTATCAAGTTAGCTATTTGATACATGAAAGTTAATAGAAAGTTATCCAAAGGAGGGATTTTAGCTATTAGAGAGATATTATCATATAAAACACAGATGATGAAAGAAAAAGGAAATACCTTAAAGGAGTATCTCAGATTCAAATTTTCATGCCTATATTGAGCAGTACAAATGCCATTCAGAACATGACCCTTAAGTATTCCATTTATTGACAACAATCTCTTTTCTTCCTCCTCCTCTTTCTCCTCCAACGAAACTTCACCAAGGGGAAATTTAATGGTTGCTCTTGGCTGCAAGCACCAGAAAGGGGAATAATGCAATCAGAACAGTAAGAGGCAGCATTGCATATAATGCAGTAAAGCTACAGAAGCACCATCACCAATCAGCAATAAAAAGGCTGCATGTTAAACGATACCTCTAAGATGATGAACAGATACTAAAAATGTCAAAACTACTAGTGTACAAAGTGCAATAATGTTCAACTTTCCTTTAAACGTCGTCAAGTAAACAAGAAGTGCGCGAATACCTAGGCATAGCGGCTAACCGCCTCAAAAGAATGTGTGGAAGGCTATTCAAGGCACCATATGACAAAAGCATTTCTTACCAAACCAACAAATGGAACAACAGATGACAGTTCAATTTTGTAGGCAGGACCAGCAAGATCTGCAACCACTGCCACCTCCCCTTCTTGTGCCTACAAGATACAAGAGCAGTATAATAAAGTGGCTCACAATATAAACTGAACATTCATATAAGAGGCAATACAACAGTAGGAAACAATTTTGGTTCAAGGACATAATCAAGCATTTAAATGTTGTCTGATGATGGACAAGTTCGGAAGTTGGAGAATTTTGTAGATTTTGATGCAGAAAATGAGACAATGAGCTTGGCACCTAATTTACAGAAATAAATAAATAAATAAAAGACTCCAAATCTAAAAGATAAAACTTCCCAAAATAAAATATCCCCTGGGTAAAGTACTAATATCACGTAATCCCCTTTCTGTTCCTGTAGACACCCAAATTTTGACCGACCGTCGAATTCAGGGGATGATTACCTCAAGACCGATGACGACAATGTCCGGCAATAGTCGAAGGTTTTCCAAATGATTCAAGTTCTTCAGTCCCAATAAAGTTTTCAAAAAGACCGGGTGTTCGGGGAAACTCGGATATGAAGACGTATAAGAGAGACGGTTTGAAGAATAATTTCAAAATAAAAAGTATAAAGTGATTTGAAAAGAAAAATAAAAAAGAAAGAGAAAAGAAGAGGAAGAAAAAGAATTTTAAAAAAAGAGAGACGAAAAAAGAGAGACAAGAAAACAAAAAGATATGAATAATCCTATAAATATATATATATATATATAATCTCTAGAAGTATATAAGTATATATTAGCATATAAATTCGAAAAATAAATAAAAAGGTGGGAATTCCGTTAGAGGCGGCACACGGAGATGCCAGCGGCACTCGCTGAGTACCGCAAACAATTCAGTGAGTGTCACCCGCTGTAACAAACTGTTTTTCTTCAATACGTATGGAATATCATTGCACATGAGTTTTCACCCCGAATTCACTAATTTAACCTCATAAAGATGGTCTATATAAGGAGATATTCATCTCCATTATAAGGATCCTTTTTTTTAACAAGAAAAATATATTGAAAATATAAAGAGGATTAAGAGATTTGAGAGAATTTTGAAGAAAACCAAGAGATCTTTTGAAGAATTCAATAATTTGTGAAGAAGAAATTGAAGAAGAATTTGAAGAACTTGGAAGATCTTCATCAAGGAACAAGAAGCTCTGAGGATTCCTAGAGGTAACCTTCTAAATCCTACCTAGAATTAAGCTAGGATTCAATCACAATTCATAGATCTAGGACTTTTACACATTTTCAAAAAGTCTCTTCTTACCTCATTTCATCACACACCACTAGAATTGTGATTGAATCTTCATTTGCTTTCCATTGATCTGGATTTAAATAAGCCTTGGATTTAAGATCAAATAAATTGAAACATAGTTTGGATCATCAACTAAACTTTGATTCTATTTCTTTTGTTTACATCTTTCTCTTGGGATTCATGAGACCTTCAAATGTCTCATTTGTTTCCCTTATGATTGATCCCTTATTTTCTATGATCTTATGATCTATATGGGAATTAAGGTTGATCATGGTTATATCCACACATGACTGGTGGGTTCAAGTCTTAATTCATGACTTGGATCCTTCAACTTAAAATCTCATGGAATTCTTTCCATAATTCCTATAAAGGTTTATGTGGATTTGGTCTTATTTAGTCTCCAAGGACCATTAATTTGAGAGGAGAATAGAATATAATAAGTTCATATCCCTCAAGGATCATCAACTTGAGAGAGGGGTTGACTTGATAACTTTTATGAGTTAAATGTTGGTATTGGTGCAGTGAATTCATGAACCCACTATGATCAAAGATTTTTAATTAAATCATGGTCTATGGAAATTAAATGAGACCAATTGGAGAGTGTTCATATCTCATATATGTATCACTAAGATTTTAGTTTTGATGAAATTTCATAGTTAGGTTAGTTTGATCTTAAGATTCATAAACTAGTTACTCTCTGTCCAAAATTTCACAACAGTAAGTCCATTTTAAACTAAGTAGATCAGAGCTTTAATCAAGCCTTTTTAACTTCAAATAAATTTTTCTATGAAGTTTTATGTGCTAATAAGATTCGCTAAAAAGATCAAAGTGATTTTGATTTATTTGCTATTTTTAGAAAATCATACAAAAACTCTGGACAGAGAGTTGTAAATTTCTGAGTGATGTCTGGTTTTTGCCCAATTTCCGAAGATTGAACCGTTTGATCTTCGATTTTCTTTTTGGGTTAGAAACTACTCACAGAGGCACAACATACTCAAAAATCATTAAGATCAAACCGTTGAAAGTATGTTTTTTCTATTTTTGAAAGTCTGGTCTGATCTCTGTAAATTCTGAAACTTTGTTACAGCTTTAATAAAATTTACTAATGATGACCCAAATAATCTTTTTATGACCTAGGGCTTAAAATATACTTTAATTATGATCAATTGAACTTAATCCCAGAGGCTAAGTGATCCAAATTGATGAATAATTTATAGCTCATTTTTGTTTATATCCATGCATTCATCCGTGTATATTGATACTTAGGATTAGGACTAATTCTTGGCTTAAGTTGCATTCAATTAAACTTAGTCGAACATAACTATGGGTTCCTTATGATCATATTGGGATTATATCATCTCAATATGGACATTACATTAACTCGTAGTTGAGACTTGTATATCTATATTCTATAGTGGTGTTGTGTTTCCAATTATTTATAAGGAATTCATAGTTATGTCAATTCCTTCCGTGTTTGATAGATCCAAGCTAGAAGTTTAGGAATGTTATTCGCTATTATATCTTGTTCAAAGCATGTGGACTAACCCTTTATCTTGTAGCACTATCGAGGTACAATTTCTCAACTCCCTTTAGTTTATTTATTTCTCGATTTTATTGACTTTCGACTCCATGTGCGACACCTTAGAATTAAGATTTGCCTTATGTGTATATGTGAATTAGAGACTCTTCTAGGGTTTTCTATTTTCGCATGCATTACACGTTTCAATATCGCAGCTAGATCCCGAGTAAGTTCCCTTGTTCCCTATTTGCATGTCATCTTGCTTGCTGTTTGAATTACATGGTTTTGTATACCTTTTATCGTTAGCAATCTTGCACCCCTTTCGACATGCTTTTGTAATGTATATACATATGTATTAGTTGAAGGCATGCTTAGATTAATACTTCGATTAAAAATTATGTTGAGTAAAGGCATATCACGAGATAGGATTAGAGGGGGTGTTTTAGTCCGCCGGGCTCCTTCCCCTCTCATTACATAATCCCCGGACCTAGAAATCTCTAGTTTCCAAAACATCAGTTTGCCTTTAAAATGGTTTCTTAATTTTCCTTTAAAAATTAAGTGACAACTCGTATTTGCATTTTGAATTTGAAAAGTTTTAAAAAGCGTGGTTAAACTGTGATATCCACAGTTCCCCATCATTTCTCCCTGTCTGATAAACTTGAGCAATCAAGTTCTAAAGGAGTTTTGCTATACAACAATGATAGGGATACACACCAAACGACACACTGTGCTTTAAATGCATGTACCATGTGCTGTTTTAATTTTTTACACTTTTCTGTACACTGCACAGGGTACATGCATTTAAAGCACAGTGTGTCGTTTAGTGTGTCGTTTAGTGTGTCGTTTGGTGTATATCCCTATCATTTTTGTTTCCTATATCATCTAGAGAAGTGGAGGAGTTTGGTAAGGGGCCTTAGGCTTTGGAGCATGTAGCCTAATAGGCCTACCAAGAAACCGAATCAGATAGATATTTTCTGCTCCTTTCTCCTTGATACTTTTTAATCCAAGGACGACCGAGAAGAATGTGACCAACATTTAAAGGTAAAAAACACACCAGATGGTTTCAAAGTATAGATCAGCCATTCGGATTGGCACTAAGCATCTTCTAGTGACAATAAAGGTAGAGCAATCTTTCCAAACTACGTTATATGGTTATGGATGTGGCAAAATTGGAAGGTTTAGACTGTTTAGTCAGTTAATGTTGGACTGTGACACCACATTCACCGGAAAGCCCTCATCAATCACGAGATTGCAAACTATATACGGGCAATGGATGATTGTAAGATAGGTACTGGTAACTCGGATGGGACAACAAAAGAGGTAGGGACAACAAAAGCTAGACATTCTTACGACGGTTTAAAGGACATTAATTTGCAATTTTAATTGGCTCGTCAAAATAAATTAGGTACTAATCAAATTTTCAAAGGAATACGTACCTCATAAGTGAAAATCGTGAACCCATCACCACTTTACCTCTGGTCATCATGAACCTATCACGAACCTGTATTGTTTGCTCTTGTTGCCTGGTCGTGACTCCATTTCTCTGCTTCGCAAATCCTCTCTCGTTTTGCAGCCCTCTAGAAGAGCCAAAGCTCTTGACTCTCGCTGCTCTCTCTCTCTCGTTGATCCTTTGTGAACAGCCATAGCCACGATTTGCTGCTCCTTTCCCTCTCTCCAGGTCTTGTTGTAGATCTGAAGCTCCACGATTTGTTTCTTGTTGAAGAAGAGACATATCTGTATATCCTTCTTCTGACCCATTTGTTTGAGATCTAATTTAACCCAAATCCAGAAACCACATATAGACCCAACATTCACCACATATATATTCCAGAAACCACCCCAGACTTTTCTGGAATTTCAGTACTACCCCCAAAACTTTCTGAAATTACAAAAACTATCCCAGAACTTTCTGAAATTTCAGAACTACCCCCAAACTTTCTGATATCTACAATTCTGCCCCAGAAATCTCTATATTTACATATCTGCCCCCAGAAATCTCTGATATTTACATATCTGCCCAAAAATTGTCTGTAACTTACCTATCACTCTCCTACATCCTTTATTTTGCTACTATTATGGGTGATAAAATCGAATCAAAGGACTCTTTCAAGGATTCTCTTTTCTTCGGATCAATGACGAGTACCAAATTAAAGGGTTCTAATTACCTTCAATGGTCTCATGCGGTCACTGTGTTCTTGAGAGCCCGAGGCAAAGCATTATTTCTAACTACTTCCAAACCTTCTGATGCAACTAAAGTCGAGGCTTGGGACAAAGGGGATGCCCAAATTATGACCTGGCTTTGGAACAGTCTGGAGCCCGAAGTTTATAATAATGTTTCTTGTCTTGAATCACCCAAGGCTTTTTGGGACACTCTTAGTGAGTTATATTCATCCGATCAAAATATCTCTCGGATCTATCAGTTTTATCAAGACATTTTCTCTCTTCAACAAGGAACTCGCACTGTTGACGCTTATTTTGCTGAACTCAAGGGTATGTAGGACGAGCTGGACGTTTATCAGCCCCTTACAATTGATTTGAAAACTCAGCAACGACATCGAGAGGAGTTTCGGGTTGCTAAGTTTCTCTCCGAACTACAGCCGGAATTTGCTCCTATTAGTTCTCAGCTTCTCTCTGGCAAGGATATTCCAACTGCCAGTGAAGCCTTTGCTCGGGTTCGACGTGCTCCTATTCAACCTTCAGCCTCAGTTAAGAATGAACATTCTGCTCTTGCTGGCCCTTTTAGGAATGGTAATACTACCATGACTGCCAATCGTGGACGTCCTACTTATCGAGGTGGTCGTGGTGGTCGTTCTAATGGTGGACGTGGGACTAGGTATTGTACTCATTGTGGTCGTAATAACCACACTGTTGAAACTTGTTGGGCTCTTCATAGCAAGCCTGCTTGGGCTAACCAAGCTGAACTTGATAATCCCACTCCTGTTGCAACTGAGGAGCATGTTACCATGACAAAGTCTGAATTTTGATGCTATTCTCCAACGTACTCATAATGTTTCTTCACCCTCGGCCAATCTTGGTGTTTCAGGTAACACATGTCTTTTCTCATCCTCTACTTCTCCTTGGGTCATCGACTCAGGAGCATCTGATCACATGACAGGTAATTCATCTCTTATCTCTCATCTTACTCCTAGTTCATCCCCTACTATGTTACCATTGCTAATGGAACTAAGGTTCCAGTTTATGGCATTGGTTCCGTTCAAGCATCTAACCTTACTTTCTCATCTATATTATATCTTCCCAAATTCCCTTTCAATTTATAGTCTGTGCAAAAACTTACACATTCTCTCAACTGTTCAGTAACCTTTTTCCCTACTCATTGTGTATTTCAGGATCTAAAGACGAAGAGGACGATTGGTGGGGGATTTGAGAAAGATGGACTCTACTACCTTCAACTGTCTTCACCTTCGATTCCAACTGCTCTCCATTCTACTGTCTCTCCGTTCCAGTGGCATTGCCGTCTTCGACATCCATCCTCTCTTAATTTACAACAATTAGTTCCGTCTTTATCTCCTTTTTCTAGGTTTAATTGTGAGACTTCTGTACTTAGTAAACACTGTCGAGCTACTTTTAAGCTTCGACATGATGCTCCTTGTTTACGTCCTTTTGAAATAATTCACTCTGATATTTGGGGTCCGTCTAGAACTACTGGTTCCTTTGGTGCTAAATATTTTGTCACTTTTATTGATGATCATTCTCGTTTAATGTGGTTGCGTGTGCTTAAAGATCGAGCTCAGTTATTTACTGTTTTTCAATCTTTTTAAGCTGAAATACAAAATCATTTCAATGCTAAACTTCTTATTCTCCGCACTGATAATGCCCTTGAATACCGTCTTGGTACTTGTCAGCAATTCCTTGAGTCGAGAGGTATCATCCATCAAACTTCTTGTGTTGATACCCCTCAACAAAATGGAATTGCTGAAAGGAAAAATGGCCCTGTTCTTGCTATTGCCCGTGCTCTTATGAGTAAAATGAATGTACCAAAACACTTTTGGGCTGATGCAGTTCTTACTACAACATATCTCTTAAATAGAATGCCCTCACGTATATTGAAAGGGAAATCTCCTTTTGGAACCATGTTCCCATGTAAAAAGATTTTTTCTATTCCTCCAAAGGTTTTCGGTTGTGTATGCTTTGTTCATAATCATGGTCCCAATCGTGACATGCTTGATCCTCGTGCTTATAAATGTATTTTTCTTGGATATTCACGCACTCAAAAGGGATATCGTTGTTATAGCCCCACTTTACGTAAACACTTTGTTAGTGCTAATGTTACATTCTTTGAAGACACTGCATATTACTCTACTGAAGGGGCACAACTGCCAGAGCCCCTTTCTATGGACCCTGTGGTTCCTAATATTGTCCACGATCATCATAGTATGCCTCCTTATCCTCGGCATTTTGTTCGTCATCGTCCACGGACTACCTCGGCTACTCCTGCCCCTACTTATGTGGGTTCTACTACCTTGGATCTTCCACCCGCCTCATCATCGGCAGATCCACCTCCTTCGCATAACAACTCTGATCTTGATCTTCCTGTTGCCATTCGAAAAGGTAAGCGTACTTGTACTGACCATCCCATTTCTCATGTAGTCTCTCTAAATCACTTGTCTTCTTCTTTTAGAGCTTTCTCTTTATCACTATCATCTACTGTTATTCCAAAGTCTTATAGGGAAGCTCTTTCTCACCCTGGCTGGAAGAAAGCAATGGAGGAAGAAATGTGTGCTCTAAGATTGAATCATACGTGGGATCTTATTCCTACTCCGGCTGGGGCTCAAGTTGTTGGTTGTTGTTGGGATTTTGCTGTCAAACAAAACCCTGATGGTACTGTTGATCGCCTGAAAGCTCGCTTGGTTGACAAAGGATTTACTCAGACTTATGGCATTGACTACACAGAGACATTCTCTCCTGTTGCCAAGTTAAATTATGTTTGTATTATTATCTCTCTTGCTGCATCTCTGGATTGGCCTCTACATCAACTTGATGTCAAGAATGTTTTTCTTCATCGAGATCTTACAGAGACTGTTTATATGGCTCAGCCGCCCGGGTTTGAGTCCGAGGGGGAGTGTGTTTGTCATCTCAAGAAATCTATTTATGGCCACAAACAGTCTCCACAGGCTTGGTTTGACAAGTTCAGTAAGGCAGTTGTTGCACATGGAATGAGCCGCAGTCAAGCAGATCACTTGGTCTTCTATAAGAAGACAAACACTGGTATTGTGATTCTTGTTGTTTATGTTGACGATATTGTCATCACAGGGAGTGACAAGAAAGGCATCCAAACTCTTGTTCATCATCTTGGCTCGAGTTTTCTTACAAAGGATTTGGGTCAGCTTCGTTACTTTCTTGGTATTGAGGTAGCAAGGTCCAAAGCTGGTATCAGTCTACCTCAAAGGAAATATACTCTTGATATCTTGAAGGAAACTGGTTATCTTGGCTGTAAACCGGTCTCTACTCCCATGGATGTAAACTTGAAACTATTACCTGATGAGGGTGATCTTATTGATAATCCAGAGATGTATAGAAGGCTCGTAGGTAAACTTATTTACCTCACTATCACTCCTCCTGACATCTCATATGCTGTTAGTATTGTAAGCCAGTTCATGAACTCTCCAAGAGTTCCTCATCTGGACGCTGTCACTCGCATCTTAAAATATCTCAAAAATGCCCCAAGATGTGGACTTCTTTATCGACCTTCAAGACATCTTCGCATCAAAGGATATGCCGATGCTGACTGGGCAGGCTCACCATCAAACAGAAAATCTACCAATGGTTTCTGCACCTTCATTGGTGGCAACCTAGTAACTAGGCGGAGTAAGAAACAATATGTGGTTGCTCGTTCCAGTGCTGAAGTCGAATATCGGGCCATGGCCCATACCACATGTGAACTCACATGGTTGAGAAGCCTTTTATGTGAGTTTGGGTTTCCTGCACAAAACCCAACTCCTCTCTAGTGTGACAATCAAGCTGCCATTCATATTGATAGTAATCCCGTTTTTCACGAGAGAACTAAACATATAGAAGTCGATTATCATTTCGTGCGAGCGAAAGTGGACTCAAAAGAAATCTCAACTCCATTTGTTCCTTCCAGCTGTCAGCTTGCAGATATCTTCACCAAAGCTCTTTCCAAAGGTGTCATTGACTCTATGTGGCAAGCTGGGAATGATTGACATCTACTCTCCAGCTTGAGGGGGAGTATTGTAAATATTAGATAGCATAGCTACATTAGTGGGATACATATAGTTGTATTAGTGGGATATGCTGTATTAGTGGAATATTCTAGGTTTTCTCTTTATTTTGTTTCCTAAATTAGCTTGTAAGGTGTGTATATAAAGTGTGTCTCCTAGAGAGATGAATATAAGAAAGATATATGATTTCTCCCAATCTGATTGACATTAAGCAACACTAAAACAGTGAGTTCAGTTGGTTTATGGGTTGTTTGGTTAGACTTGGTTGTGGGCTAGTTTAAATACAGAAAAGTGCATTGGTTCCGTATGCTGGGATTAAACAGCGGGCTTACGATAATGGGCTCAGGTTTGGTTGGATTTGTTTTAAGAAAAGGCTTGGGTTTTTTTAAAAATTTAATAAGGCATGGATTTGTGGGTTACATGAAACGAATGGGCTGGATTAATATTACGAATAGTGGGCTGAGAACTTAAAAGATGGGGTTAATAGTTGGATTTTTGGTTAGTAAATGGGCTAGGAACTTGGGCTGCGAGTTGGTTTTGTTTCAAAGAACAAATGGGCTTGAGTATGGTTTGTTTTTCATAAAAGAAAAGAGGTTTGGGTTGGATCTATAGATAGGTTAACGTGAAAGCCAAGGTCTCTATATCAACTCTCCAGTGCATAAACCAAGCAACCCTAGTAGAATAGCTTTTGAAGCAACAACGTTGACTGGGGGCGGCTTCACGAGGATGGTTTGACGCTGGTGGCTAAGCTCCAGCTGACGGTAATTGTGAACTAGTGGAGTCGCGACCTGAAGGGTTTGTTCGAGATAGGTTCGTGGCTTGAGGGCTGGTGGTGGTGGTTTTTGTACGGCTGGTGGTGGTTTGGTGACTGAGATTGCAGCTATAGTGGTGACGAAGGTTGTTTGGCTCACGGGTCGAAATATGGCTTCTGTGACTGTGGGGTAAGGTTGAGAGGTGTTGGGTAGTGATTAGGGCTAGTTTGATAGCATTTCTTTTAGGGTTTTTGAAGGCTAACAAGTCTCTAGTTGTGATGGCTTGATTGACTTGATTCGCTCAGTATATTAAGGTTGAATAGCAAGGCTATGAATCGCTCTTTTGCTATACCGGAAGAGTTGGGAAGTTGGTAAATTTGCAGATTTGATGCAGAAAATGAAAGATTGATAGGAAGGAAGGAAGGAAGGAAGGAAAACTAAAACAAAAGGAGAAAGCCCTTGGTATCCTACCTCAGGCACTCTAGACATCCCTGTGGTAGAGCTAACAATTGGCATCCTCACCATGGTCAGTATTTGTCTTGGCTAAAATACATTTTGGTACCCTATACTTTGGGTAAAGTTTCACTTCGGGCCCTCTATTTTCAATTACAACACTTTGGTGCCTGTAATTTTAGATTTGTTTCAATGTGGGACCTGCTTGGAACTCTATCAATGAAACTTGACAAAAAACACTCATGTGCCTGGCACACGTAGGCTAAAAAAATTTTTAGCACCCTCTAGTTTTAGCAAAGTTTCACTTTGGGCCCTACATTTCCAGTTGCAACACACCAGACCCGACAAAAACCGACCTGACCCGACCAAGTGTACTTACTATATTGTATATTACATATATATAAACTCTAAAGACAAAAAAAAAAAAAAAAAAAAAAAGAAAAACCCTAAAGGAACAGAGCCGAAGCAGCTTCCTCATCTCTCATCTCAACCTCATCCCTCTTCTCTCACCTCAACTTCAAATCCTCTTGTCTCTTCTCTCATCTCAAGTCTCAACCCTCATCCATCTTCTCTCTTCTCTCTTCTCTCATCTCAACCCTCATCCATCTTCTCTCTTCTCTCATCTCAACCCTCATCCCTCTTTCTCATCTCAGCCGAACTGGCCGCTGGTGGTGGAGCCTTGACGCCAGCGTCGATCCTCATCTCGCAAGAAAGGTATGCACATGTTGAATGCTCTGTGTGATGTTGAAGTCGCCGCTACCATTGCTGAAGCAACCCCGTCGCTACCAGATCTAAGTCGCAACCTCAGTTCGTTGCCGAGGTAACTTACGATTACTTTGGATTTGTATATTTTTATTTTGTATTTGTTTAGATCTTAACCTATATGTAGTAGATTTGATCCTGTATGAGACGTATCTCTCCTTCCCCTCGTTGATTTCAATGGGTTGGTTAATTTTTGCATCAATTTGGCTTTCAAAAAATCTTTGATTTGTGTTTTGTTTTCCATATTTGTGAATTAATCAAAGTCTCTTGGTTTTCACCCGAGCCCGACCCGACTCCATCCGAAACCGACGAGTCGGTTTCACCCGACCAGTTGGATGGATGACGGGTGGGAGATGCCTAACCCGATGGGATTCGGGTGGATGTACGAGTGGGGGGTCAAAACCCGACTCACCCGACCCATGGCCACCCCTACATGTGGCTAATGGAAATGCGGATCACGTGAATGCTTTTCGTCAAATTCCACATACATAGTTAGCCGCAAGGCCTAGGCCTGTCAATGGAATGGATTTCAATCCGAACCCAGGGTAAATAGTTGGATTTAGATTTCAGTTTCGACATCCAAATCCGAATTCGGATTGAAACCCGATCCCTTGACAATCATAGGCCATGGGGCTCACTCCATCTGCAGAAATTGAAGAAAAGCACTCACAGGGCCCGCATTTCCATTAGCCACGTGTCAATTTTTACTGACGAAATTAGCTTTAGGTCTCACATTTAAACGAATTTGAAAATTGAGGGAGCAAAATATTGCAACTACAAATGCAGGACCCAAAGTGAAACTTCGCTAAAACTAGAGGATACTAAATATTTTTTAGCCTACGCATTCCACAAACGTGAGTGTTCTCCGTCAAGTTTAAGTAACGGAGTTATAAGCAGGTCCCACATTGAAACGAATTTAAAACTACAGGACCAAAGTGTTGCACTTGAAAATACAGGGCCAAATCGCCAAAGTGAAACTTCGCCCAAACTATGGTATCAAAATTTATTTTAGCCTATTTTTTTCAGTCATCATCAACTATGCACTACAATGACCTTGACACCTGATTTATAGAAAAAAATAAAAGACTCGTAACACAGAAAAACTTCCTATACCTTGGGTACTCTAGCATCCATGTGCCTAGAGATAACAATTAGCATCCTCGCCATTGTCAGTACATTTTTTTTCATTCATCATCAACTATGCAATACAAATTACAACAAACTTGGCACCTGATTAATAGAAAAATAAAAGATTCCTAACCAAGGAAAACTTCCCAAAGGAAAAAACCTCCTAAAAGGAAAGATTCCTAAAGAAATAAAATAAATAACAACATCCCCGGGGTGAATACAAATATCATGCAAACCCCTGTCTTCATTTTTGGTTGAAGAAATAGAAAATATTGGTTAGGACATCCTTTATGGAAGCCAGTTATTTAGAGGCTCCTCCAATCTAGCATAGAAATGCAATATGTCAATTGCACTACAACTTTATGTGAAAGATGTTTGTTGTACATGGTGCTAATCAGAAAAACTCAATATAAACCTAAACAAATATGAATCACATAAATTGGATTATTCATGAATATCAACATAAATTGGTGTGTGTGTGTGTGTGTGTGGAGAGAGAGAGATGAAGGGAAAGGGGACCTTGACATCATGAGCAGCTCTGAGCTGCAAAGATGGATGCGGGTGGAATGAAGCCTGGACAAAAGCGTTCTGTTCCTCGACGTCGTAGTGGAGGGAGAGGTGCTTGGAAGTCAAGGACAATTGGGGCTTCAAGACCTCAGTGTTGGTGCTATTCTGGAAAGACAACTTGAGCTTAGCGAAGCTGTCGAAAAACCTGCAGGAGATTTTATGGAAGAATAGGGAGCTGTCACTATCGAACTCGTTCGTCACTCTTATGCCCGGCCGCCTTCGTCGAGGGATTGATAAGAATCCACCACCACCGCCACCGCCGCCGCTAGGTTGCTGTAGGGGAGGTGGAGGATCGCCAGGCGTTGCTGCTGCTGGTGCTGCCACAGATTTATTAGGGTTTGGCTCTACTACTGATTCCACCATTGTTTAGATATATCTACTATCTACCCTTCTACAACCGTACTGAGAGAGAGAGAGAGAGATGAGGGAGGAGATGAGGCGATTGAGGACTGAAAGAGGGGAATTTTGGCAATTCTTTTTGTGTTTTAACTTTTTGGGCGGAAATGTAGATGGAGACTGATTCCGACAATTTCTGAAATTTAAAAAATGTAAGAATGGATTAAACACGAAATTTTGAACGGACTTTTTTTATTTTTATTTTTATTTTTTTATAAAATTTAAAAGGGGTAACTAGTGATAAATTTATTTTGTAGTACTTATATAAGATAAGGTCTAGCAAAAAAAACGTGAAAGATAAGTGCAAAAAAATTGGACAAAAATGTTCATTCGTGGAAAAGAACCCTCTCGAACGTACCACACACACATTTATCGCCCCTCATCTCTTTCAGCCACCGACCATCTATCATCTCTGTTGTCGACGAATACCTTCCGATCACCGTGATTTGTCATGAGTAAAACATTGACCATACCGAAAAATACTATAGCAACTAAACCCAAAATATATATATATATATACACTAAGTACAACACGTGCGTTGCATGTGCCGATGCATTTTCCCACATCCTTTCAATCAGAAGAGAAAAGAATGATGGACTTTACAATTTATGCACGCAAATCATCACACAAGTGAGCAGGACGATGGACTTTACAATTTATGCATGCAAATTATCAAAAATGAGAATTGACATTCACAAAAGGCCAACAATGAGCTTTATCCTTCCAATGGTTTGGAAGCATGGACAGTCTAAGAGGTAGCATGTTGCCGCAAGATATACATCATCATAAAACTTGAAAACAAAAAGTAACAAAATACTATAATATGACCATAATAATCTGTTCAGAAGTCAAAAAGTAAGATTCATCTACAAACCATACACAAGTTCCCTGGGAACTACCAAAGAAAGAAAGCAATATGCAATCACCACAATGTGGAAACAAACAAATATGCAACTATTCTAGACAAAGATACATAATTCATAACCTCTACATGTAAGAGTTTTATAATATAACTTCTTCAAGCACTTATGTTTTGCCATACTCGAGTGTTGATCGAGCAACAATCTTTGATTGGGATGATTGGGATGCTAACTGATGTTAAAAATGTTGAATGTACATTATGGCCTTCTTCCCTCATATCGCTTTGATTCCAAGGTAAGGAACAATGCAGTATTTCCAAATAGACCTTTTTATTATTATTATTTTTTTCTTTCCAAACCATGAGAAGTCAATATTATTTTAAAAAATTTAGTCTTATTCTAATTGATTTTTACAAATTGCAAATCCAAAGACCCTTTTATCCTAGGATTCTAAGCTTCTTTAAAGATGAAAATATGATGGGAATATAGTCTCTCTGTATATTCAACATGCTTAAAAAAATGAATACAATAAGCTTTCATATAGGCTTAAGTCTAACCTAGACTGTTTACACACTAACCGATGTGGAATAACCACATAAACACATTTTACATATTCACTCTTTAATAGCTTCCACACACATTTTTTTTTCATCTCCAGTATCAGATTTCCTCAAGATTATTCAAAACATCTCCAAAAATGAATTTGCATTTGCAGACTCAAAACTATACTTTGATTACTTGAATAGTGTTTTTATTACCCAAATGGTCATTTTACAAATGCAATCCAACAATAAAAAATCAGATAATTAATTTTTAAAATATACTGGTGTCTGGTAAACTACAATTATACATGCATTTTCATTTTAGAATCTAATGGCTATAATATTTCCTCCAAAATTTGGTTACCCTCTCTCCCCTCCTAGACTTCTAGTTTAAAAAATGCAACCACTCTTTCTGAATTTGCAAACTCATTTGATTACTCTGTTTGAGTGTGAATTTTAGGCGCGAGTTAATAAATTTGGTGGTTAAGATGGGTTTGCAAACCCATTGGATTACCCTCTTGTAGGTGCTCTACTGTAACTTAAAACACGAATAGCATAAATGGTGAAAGGCATAAAACCTATGTAACACGGATACAAATACGTGACATGGAGACGACATGACACGAAAACGGCGATATGGCAAATTCAAAAAATGTAGGATACGGAGACGGCTAGGATACGTCGAATAAAATTTTTTTTCTAAAAAATATAATTTAATTTGAAGTAAAAGAAGAAGAAGAGAGGATTACATATCAACATTACATTGCATCTAAAAAGATTACAAAACATAACAATTTAACAAGATACAGACACAGTAGGATACAATCATACAACGATTAAATCGTTAAATCTTTGAATTAAATATACAATTTGCAATTCCATGTCCACTCATGTTTCCATAGTTGTCAAATAAACCAATTGCTTATCCCCAATTTTACAATATTAAAACTATTGCCTCAAAGTTTTAAAATACATTTCTAATGAGAGGCCACTATGCTTCATTCACTTGTGTGTCCGACATGTGATCAAGGTGTGTTCGATGTTAAAATAGTTGAGACAAGTTTTACAACGTGTTTGACACGTGGTGATGAGTGTCCGACGAGTGTCGGTGTCTGACACGGACACGATACGGAGACGGCACCCAAAGTGAAGTGTCCGTGCTACGTAGCATAAAACACATCCCGTATTCAAAGAGAACCTGTCAAAAAGGCATGCACAATAATTCATTTTCTTTCTTACCTTAACACTTAAAAGATGAGTCCTTCCAAAGAGAACCTGACAACAGAAAGCACAATGATGGATAATTAGCACAGACTACGGAATATCAAGGTGATAACATATCATCCGGTTCTTTTCCACAAATCTGAAAATTTATAAGAACAAGAGTGTGATAAAGGAATGCTACAATAATTAATGCTATTACACATATACATATACTCCTGGAGTTCTGCATCAGGAAAAGAAGTATTTGTGATTCATGTGTACCTAACATTATGGTCAAATTCTTTCCTCAGGCTTACCAATTCTTGTTCAGCAAACTTCTCCATAGATTCTTACATATACTAACTAAATACATATTGGGGCCAATGCCCTATGTGTAAAAACAACCATTTTGCCCAAAATTATGTCTCCAAACCAAATTACACTGCAGTAGTCAGGTCAACACTAAGGAAAAACCTACTTTAGTTGAAACATCTTACGTACAAGGAAAATGGAAATATTTCCAAATAATTCACAATGTCAGGATGAGTAGCACCACTAGACAGAAAAAAGAAAGGGAAAAAGTTGAAAATATAAAAGGCAAAATTATTACTTTTTCAAGATGAAAAATTCAAGACTGAAATACTATTTAGAATATTTTAAAAAATAACATTACCCATATACAAAAAGTAAAAGTCAAAAAAATTATCACGTTGATTTATTTTCTTTCATTGTTGGACAAAGTGTTTTGTTCCTAATGAAATAAGAACAAAACACATACACGTAAGAATGATGACTAATAGTCAATATATACAAGTACGTGTCAAACTCATGTAATTCATCTCCCAAGTGGCCATATAAGAGTCAAACCCATTTTTCCATAACTTAAAAGGGTTAAATACATTTCACCCCCTATGGTTAGGTTCATTTTCACATTATCCCTCGAGCTTCAAAAGTGGACACTTAACCTCCTTGTGGTTACGGACTAAAGTGAAACTGTTAAGATTTTCCTCAAAACTAACCAAAAATATTAAACACTTAAACAACCCCCCCCCCCCTTTGTGAGGTTAATGTTGAGATTAATCCTCTATGTGGAAATAAAGCTGCCAATTAACCCCCTATGTATGGCTAAATTTTAACACTAAATTCCCTTGGTGGGCTAATTTTGGGGTTAACTGCCTATGTGGAGTTAATTGTGACACTCAAACTATCCTATGTGGGGCTAATTTAAACACTAAGTCCCCATGTGGGGCTATTTTGAGAGAAATCTTTGTAGTTTTACTTTAGTCCAAAACCATAAGGGAGTTAAGTATTCACTTTTGACCACGGGGTAAAGTGATATTGAACCTAACCACAAGGAGGCAAAATTTATTTTACCCTAATTTTAAAGAGCCCGTGGATAACAAAAAGAGGAAAAAAAAAAAAAAAAGCTCCGAGTGTAATTAATCTGGTGCATATAACGATGGCATAAAATATTTAGGGAAAAAGGTAGTATTATCATATCACTTATGATATGGCTATTTCTTTGTTTTCTAGGAACGGCAAAAAGTATGGTTTCAAACATCATTATGAAACTCAGCACAAGTATCTGAAATGAGTCATTCAAGGTCATGATCTCCTAAACTTGTCTTTTTTTTTTGGTTAAGAGATGATCTCCTAAACTAAAACACTATTGAGGGCCATAAATGAAATTTATTTCATTGAAGAACATCCAATTAGACCATAAAGACTTCACCTTGGAAAAATACTAATGCTAATTTGAAAACCAGAACTGCCACTCTCAAATTCTCCTGCAATAAACAAGACAGGAAAGACTCAGACAGCCAACTTCAAAACTATCAAGCTGAAAATGAAGTGATGTACAGGGAAAAAAAAACTTGGGAGTTTCTTAGCACCCCTAGTTAAAAATTTAGAAGTTCACTAAGATAACAAGTAGATGATGTATGGACGAAAACTTGACAATGAATTTGGGAAAGAAATTTCACAAATAGCTCTAAAAAATAAGGGAGATGGATGACAATGGTAACACATCAACTATAATTACAAGGATTACTATTCACACTTTCCAACATTCAGAAACAACCTTCACAATACTCATCTTAACCAAAGTATGTTTAGTACTGATTTTCAAGAACTTATATAAATCCTTTTCTTTCAACAATTTGAAAGGGCCACAATTTATATGCTGTCATATAGAATAAATGCCATGAAGTAGTCGGGGCAAAGTGGAAAATACTTTCAAGAACACGTTTTCCAAGAAAACAATGTTACCTAAATACAACTAAATAGAGGTAATTCGGATAAATAGCATGGAGGGAAGGGAACACCTTTTGTCTCTCATGTCTCGTTTTTATAAAATTGGAATTTTATAAACAATAACTGAGATTCAATTTTTCAACTAAATCAAAACCAAATTTTCATACAAATGCGTAAAGAATTATCGGATATAACAATCTGATACAACAAGAATCCCATTGATAATTGTCGGATATAAAACAACGTGATGGGAATATATGGCTTCTCAACTCGTATGAAACAATGTGATGTGTGCATGAGTGTCTCTCTCTCTATGTGTGTGTATTTACTACTACACAATCAAACGACCTATGACTGTGTAGTGTGAATGTATATATAATAACAAAGCATTAAAAGGAAACTTTAAACCAGTAGATGTGGTAGTGTCAGAATTGACATCTACATAATTGTGCGTCTATGTTAGTTGAACCAATTTGCCATTCTGAAATAACTACGATTTAAGCTTATATGGTGCATTTAAAACATTGATACTTGGACCGCTCTTTTGGACTAGAAAATATTAGTGATATCCCAATCCTGGTGAATGAATTCACTCTCTTTTTTGTAATCGTTGTAAAAGTTTCATAGTTGAATGATGTGAAATTCACTGCTGCACATGTTTTGAACTTTCACATCATATTGCTTGTGCCAGCACATTATTTTGTTTTGAATTTTTGCATGCAATCTCTTCTTGATGCATGTATATTGCACATTCAGAATGGCAAATTGGTTCAACTAACATGGTGTGATTTGAAGTAATGTTTTTTGACCTCTACATTATGTAGTACCTGGCTTGCATGAGCAGAGAGTCTTTTATAACCTGACTTGCAAGTGAACCATTAACCTTAGAGATTAAACAAAATGATGAGGGGGAAAAAAAAAAGAAGAAGAAGAAGAAGAAAAAGATGTCAGTATCACAAAATCTGAATATATGACAAGCAACAACTCAAAAGGAGTTGGGTATCTAGCTTGCAAGCTTTGCACCACATAACATGATAATACTACTAGAAAATGTGTCATATGTTAAAGTATCAGTAATATGAAGGTGTTCATGGAAGATTTTTCAATCCAACAAATTAACAAAGAACCAAATACGGTGATCATTTTTCTAATTCTCAACTAAGCTTCTATCACATATGTTAAATTCGTACGTTGACTCGTACAATTTTCATCAGATACAACATTTTGTTAATTCATCTCTTTTGTGCAGTCGTCTGGCTGTTCTGAGCCTAACATATAATGATCATGCTTAGACAACAAAAAAAGTAATTTATTTTTTGACTAATAGATATACCTTCATCGATCAAATGAAAATCCTAGAAGTAAAAAAATCACAATAAAATTTCCAATAGATAAATGAATCAAGAAAAGATTAAAAGCAAGAGAATTGAAAAAAAATCAAAATCTATGGTACCTGAAAATGCTGTTTATACAATTGCTCGACTATTACGGTCCGGATATACTTAGCTTTAATCGATCAAATGAAAACCCTAGAAATAAAAATCACTATGAGATTTCAAACACAAAAACAAAAATCAGGAGACGATTAAAAAGGAAAAATGATAAAAGCGAACATTCTCTACAGTGCACATATATGAGTTGTTCTTGGGTTTCGCCCATGAGTGATCACAGTTTGGGAACTTGATACCAAAATCTGATGGAGATTTTCGTCGAGAAGAGAAAGGTCAGAGGATAGAAGTGGGGAAATTTCGATCTTTAGCTTTGATCCAGACAAATTAAGTAGAAGAGAGAGATTAGAGAGAACCTAAGATTCTCATGTCGCTGATCGCTTCGTCCGTCTGCTTCATGCAAAGAGGTTGAATGTCACAACCACACAAGAGGCTGGGAAGAGAATACGTGAGAAGAAGGTACGTGGAGGAAGAGTTTAGCCAAACATAGCTACGTGGAAGGAGGAGAAGGCGACGTGGCAACTCAGAAATGAGATAGACTGCTGAGAGAAGAGAAAAGGCAAAAATGTAATTACACTGTAGATATGAACAGTAACTCAAAGAGTTTCTTTTTATATAGTTAGATATTTACAGCAAATGGACATTTGAGAAATTCTGAACAAAAAATGAAAAATCACAAACAGTTTTGACAAATTTATAAACAATTAGTTTTGAGAAAATTTCTCCAAACAAGTTCTAATTTTATAAATTTCACAGCATCATCCCAAATTCAAACCATTAAACTCATTCATGTAAGAATATAGAAATTGATATACAAAGAAATGAGAGAGAAAGTGATACAGATTACATATAGAGGAATACATGGAAGTTAGTGAATGTGTTAGCATTGAGTCATGGTGGCCATCAGAATTAACATGCATTCTTTCACATCATGTCAGGGCCTTCCAAACCACATTCTCACCGACATTAATCTCACTCCAAAGTCCAAAACCACACCCTTCGACTACTCATTCAAGATTGTGTGTTTCAAACAAATTTGTTTGTTGTTGAACAAATTCCGACTTCAATCTATGTGTTGAACACAGATTTCTCAAACTAATTTCCTGAGAAATTTCACAAATAATTTCTTGAGAAATTTCTCAAGATTATCAAAATTAGTTTGAGAACATAAATTTCACAAATAATTTCTTGAGAAATTTCTCAAGATTATTACCAAATTAGTTTGAGAACTCCATAAATTTCAAAAATAATTTCCTGAGAAATTTCTCAAACTTAGTTTGAGAACTTCATAAATTTCATAAATAATTCCCACATTACATTGAAATTCAAACTTCTCAAAACAATTTCACAAATAGGCCCCAACCCCCAAAATCACTTCTCCACTCAAAATCAAACCTACCTAACCCTTTTTTTCATGGATCCTTGAACTTGATCTTTGAAAACTCCTGTGGACTTCCTCCAACAAGGTAGAGCGAGAGTGTAAAAAACCATTCTCAATCTTTAGACGCTTAGATTTGACGTAATGGAAAACACAAGCTGCGAACTCCTCTGAATGTTGTTTCAAGGGCTGGATCTCCTCAATTGACGATGGATTGAAGCAGAGAAACTTGTAGTCCACCGCATACCGGTCGACGGAGGAGCAGGCGTAGTTTGGTCCTCACACCTTTTGACGTTGATGGTGCTCTGTAAATCTAGATATATATATATATATAAAGAGAGAGAGAGAGAGAGAGAGAGAGAGAGAGAGAGAGAGAGAGAGAGAAAGAGAACAGATCCTTGCACTTTCTGTCGGTGCTCTGTAAATCTGTAAATCTGTAGAGAGAGACAGAGAGTAGGTATGTGTAAGGGTAAATTCGCCATAAATCTTGGCTAGTGAATGCATTCAAGGGCTTGTCTAGCAACATTACTTATGCGATGGACTTCCCACAAAAATAGATTTTGTCTTGTCTTATAACCAAATAGTTCTCCTAATTTGGTATTTAATACCAACTTTCTAATTTAAAAGTAAGTAATACTTTTTCTAAATTAAAAAAAAAAGGGGTAAATTATGTAAATACCCCCTCTACTATCACCAATTTTCACTAATAACCCCTGATCTTTTTTTTTTAACAAACTGACCCCCTCATGTATAACAGTTTGGCACTAACACCCCCCTCCGATTCTTTGGCCGTCAAAAACTTGACTATTAGGCTGTCAAATGAGACCACACTTCGCTATATAACCTTTTTGCCCCTCATGGCCTTATAGGGCTTACAAAAGACACCATTCTGTCTCTCTCTATAAACCAATGCTCTCTCTCTCTCTCTCTCTCTCTCTCTCTCTCTCTCTCTCTCTCTCTCTCTCTCCAGATTATGGAGTTCTCTCTCTTTCCCAAAGAGAGCATCACAGATTCACTTGTCAATGTATGAGCTTGAACATGTATGCAATTAATAGCACTATATGCATTTATGAAAAGAAAAAAAAAAAACAAAATGAGCCACATCCAAGTGCAGACATCAGAAATTCTATATGTCCATACATAGTAAATTATGTTTGTCCATGCATATTGTAGCAATAGCAAAATAATTTGAGATTTGCAAATATCATAGACCAAAGTGGGATCACCAAACTATTCACGGCTTATCCTCCCAGTAAGAACAGGATCATCCCAAAGATCTGGCTTATTTAGCTGTGCCGATAACATTTCCAACCTAACTACTGATTTCTTCCACTGCCATCAACAAAAACAAAATTACCCAAAGACTTAAATAAAGAATAGTTCAATCGCAAACATATAGTCAATCTTCAAAATAAAACTAAAAGGCACAATTGTACTCAAAATCAAACTTAATCACTCAAATCAAGCATGAAATCAAATCTCAACTTTAACATATGTGATTGATCAGTTTAAATTACAACTTAATTAGCAGAAAATTGAGAACTTAACTGATTATACCTGTAATCGTTTCTTGATTAGGTGAATGGACTGAGAAATTGCAGAAGCATGACTCTTCCAAATCACTCTCACTCGCAGGTTCAACGGCTGCCTGTGAACCAAAAAAATCGAACCCACCTTGACTAGACTAGACATTCACAAGACCCAGAAGTGTTTTGCAATGAATTACAAAACCCAGAAATATTTCTCTTCAAAAATCGAAACCCAAAACCAAATCTTTGGAATTTGAGCTTGAAGGGGCTAAGAACAAATTCTTGGACCCAGAAGGGTTTTTCGTGGTTGAAGACGAAAATGAAGAAAACCCAGCAAAATTCTTTGTAAAAAATGTATTCCCAACACACAGAACCGAGTGCTTTGCGTTTGAAATTTGAATCAGCGAAATCCTCAGAGTGAACTCTAAAGGTTGTAAACACAAATGAGGGCAATTAGGTAATTTCAAAAATTCTGTCACAGCCGTTAGCTAATTAGGCCTTCAAATACATGAGGGGGTCAGTTTGTTCAAAAAAAAGATTATGAGGTATTAGTGAAAACCGATGATACTACGAGGGGGTGTTTACATAATTTACCCTTAAAAAATGAATTAACTTTTTTTGTGAAATGAAAAAGTCATCCAATTTTACATGACATTGTGGAGCAACTCTTTCAAGCGTTGGGAGCAACTCTGCGAAATATTTGGGAGCAACTATTCAAAACGTAGATGGAAACTCGTTTCAAAGTCAGGTGCAACTCTTCACAACATTGGGAGCAAGACTTTCAAACGTTGGGAGCAAATCATCACAACGTTTTGGTGCAAGTTCACAATGTTAAAAAAATAAAATAGACTAAAACACAAATAACAGTTCAAAAGTTGAATTTTATTTAATTTTGTTGATGACTTTTTATCATCTTTAATGATTGTTGATATTTTTTTAAATTTAAAAAAGTAATAGACTGACTTTTAATTGTTATATAAAAAGTTGACTGAAATATAATTATCCCAATCTTTTAACCCATCCATCAAATGAGCAGGCTTATTTGCGACTTCTTCAACAAATTTTTGGATAAAATCGCAAGTCAAAAATGTGACTTCTTGAAGTCATAAGTTCAAATTAAACTTGTGCCTATATGAAGGCCATTCATGTAACAGTGTAGCAAATCAATTCCAATACAAGAGATTCATATTCCCTGACATATTGCATACTTAGCTATAGGATGTTTCAGAAGGAGTCATTACTCTCATATACTCGGCAGAAATTATTGTATTTTTCGGTAACACCTCAATAATTGCTTTCTCACTTCCAAAAGATCCACTAAAATCAGAAAAAGAACATACCCATTTACTAAAGATCAAAATTTTCACCTATCACAAATCAAAAAGTCTAAACAAGGAACCAGAATGCAAATGACAAAGCACGTCGTGTGTGTTTGTGTGAGTGTGTTATGATTGAACCATTTCAAAATATATCATGTCTAATGTATTTAACTTCTAACATGGAAAAATCTCAAAAATGAAGCAAATATATGCTTTCTGAACCAGTATAACAATTCATGGTACCATAACATAATATTCTAGTCAGTAGCATACCCGGTACTAGAAATCCATTTCTGGACCAGAATATAAGCAAGTCTCAATGCATAAGATAATAGGCGGCCTCCCACTGGAAATCCATTTCTGGACCATAATATAAGCATGTCTTGCACCCTCTCATGCTGAGAAAAGATATACATACAAATTATCAAGGCAGTAGCTGATTGAATTTCATCGTCACAGACTCACAATCTTGAATATTTGGAAGAGATTCTAGTGGAGCAAATAGTTTGTAGCCACGCTGCTCGTATAACCTTGCTATTTTACATGACAGAACTTCTGGGCTGGAGTCAAATTCACTATCAGGTCTTTCGGAATCAAGATTTATACATCTAAGCAATATCTTCTCTAAAACCCGAAGGCCCATGGTGTTTGAGCTCTTAATGGCTTCTCCGAACTGTTGAACTAAATTCTCAAAACCACCAACTTGACTTTCAATAACATTTAATGAAGTACAAGAAGAGATGGGATCATCTGAAATTTGAACAGAAGCATCACTACAATTGATTCCTTCGATCTTTGCTCGAGTATTTAGATACCCCTATCTCTCTCGGTACTGGTAAATGGGATTCCGGAGAACATTTACTTGTCAAACTCAACGACTGCGATTGACTTGGAAAACATGCTGGCTTCAATTCTTTGCCAGCGTCCACTTTCATCCCGGATAACAACCTCCCAAACCTCTCTTTAATGAAAGGAGAAAACGCAGCACAGGTGATCAAAACCTCGGTAGAGCAAACCACTCCTTTCCTAACAAGTATATTCAAGGCAGATGATACACCCCGAGTGATCATATCATTCCTCGGAACATCATAGTTATCCATGAGAAGGAACAAAAACTCAAGAAGGGTGTTTGTCATTTCAACATATTTCGGAATAGAATTCACCATCAATAGAACCGCAGGCTCAATATTCATTATGTTGTCCACTCTTTCATCAAAGAAAAGCCAATCATAAAACAGGGCTAACTTCATATTGGCTGCAATATAATTCTTTCTACAACTTTGCAATAGCCAACCTATAACAGCCCATCTTGGGATAACAGCTGATTGGATAATTTCATTAGAAGGGTGGTGTGCACAACATATAAATCGAACAATGTCGATTAGCAGAGTCTCACTCTCTGGGACACAAAGAAACTTCGCAGCAAACCAAGCTTGATGTCTCTTTTGACTCCCCAATTTCACACAAGTAAGCAAAAACCGCAATTGGGTCTCCATTTGAGGACTGATCCGCAATAACACATAGCGACTTGAAGTCCTTGATTGGTAAAGCTGTGAAATATCGGAAAACCCATCAGTTTTAAATTCACTTGGTTTCAATACCAAGTCCTTCCATATAGCTCGAAACTCAGGTATGTGAACCAAGTCTTGAAGAAGCCGAACAAGGTCTCTCCCAATCTTGAGACAAAAATGGAATTGCTTCCTCAACATTCTACAACAAAAATCAATCTCCATTCGCTTCAAAGTCTCTATTTTTGAATTATGTGATAATCTGTAGTGATCAGCCAAAACTCGAAGAAAAGTATACAAAGCACTTGTTAAAACCATGGGATGTTCTTCTAACAAAGCATCCCATTTGGCCAAACAGAGACTAACCAACTCTGAACACAACCACAAGTTCCATTCACCAAAATCCCCACCTATAATTTGCCTAAAAAGGGCCACCAACAAAGCATCAACACTTATTGCTGAGACATACACCATTTCTGAAGTAACCCAAATCAACTGAACCTTGACAAGCTCAACAAGTTTTGGGTACAATTCATTAACAATCTTGATAAGGGTAGTAGTGAAAAAACTATACCCATCAGTGACCTTACCGTGCAAGTGCTTAATATGAGTTTGAGCAAAATGGGGTTCGCATAAAATGCCATAAAGAATCGCTCTGTTTAGGTTTAAGTATTCTGTAGGAGTTGGGATTGTTAATGGAAGTGGAGTTCTAAGTTGAGGTTGAAGAAGCTCAAAGGCTTCCCTTAGAGAAACTTCAACTGGGTTCTCTACTTCGTGGGCAGCTAGTTGAATGAGTTTTGGTGCCATGTAGCGTCTAAGAGAGAGAGAGAGAGAGAGAGAGAGAACCTGACTGTGGACGGTGGAGGTGGACGGCTGTGGTCAACAGCAGTGGACGGCGGTGGTGGATGGAAGTGGACGCCGGCGGCGCTGGACGGCAACTCAATGTCGCCCCATAGTCTCCTTCTCTCTCTCTCCCTCTGTAAAAGGAGGGAAATATACAAACACTATTTTTTACACATCTATACTAATATAGGGTACCATAACAACTTTTTCTACTATCAATAATTACACAAAAAATCATTGAGTTTTATTACACAAAAAAATTACTTTTAACATCCCTTAAAACATCTCCACTCACAAAGTGAGTGGACTCCTACTAATTTTTTAATTAAATTACAATTAACACTTTTTAGTTAAGCCTATTATCACTTTACCTATATGCATCAAAAGTGAGAATTTAAATAATACTAATATATATTTCTTTTTTGCGATGTCCCAAAATAATTGTCTACCCTCACACACTTAAGAGATAGACAATTATGCCATTACGGTGCAATTAATAAGCTCTCCTACAGCAATGTGCAAAAGTAAATGAGACTATTATTTAGGGACGGAGGGAGTAGCACTTAATCTCTTTGTGCGGTTAATTTTGGAGTTAACCCTTTATGTGGGGATAATGTTGTTATTTAGCCCACCTATATAGGGCTAGTTTTTAACACTTAACTCCTATGGGGACTAATTTTGGAATTGATTGCTTATGTGAGGTTAATTTTGATACTTAAATTCTCCTATATAGAAATCCTTAAGAGAGAAATCTTAACGGTTGCACTGTAGTTTGAAAATATAGAGGGTTAAGTGCAGGGGTAGCGCTGTAAAATCAACCCCCCCCCCAACTTGATTTCTATATCGCGCCTCGGTTAAGTGTCCACTTTTGAACAATAGGAAATAGAACGTGGGTCTAACCACACCAGAATAAAATGTTGATTAACACTTTTTTTTTCACATGAAGATTATATAACACAGTTGATGATGCGAAAATTTGGTATTGAACAGATCTAGGGTTTAATAGCATACACAAAGCGTAAAAGAGAAGAAGAGAGAGATATAGGCAGATTTTTGTATGTGGTTCGGCCCTGTTAATGAAGGAACCTACGTCCACGTGTGTGTTTAAGCACGTTCACTATACTGTAAAAAGTCGGGGACCTGTAGTGAAACAACAATAGTTTGGAGCTACCGTAGGTCGGCCGAGCGTGTTGGTGACTGCTATAGGAGTGCTATGCCCACTGAAAAGTTCAACCCTTTCTATGGGGGTGAGTGGTCTCTTTTATAGATGCAAGAGATCTACTCGTACAAGAATAAGGAAATACAATCCAATTAGGATGTGATTGACACAAATCAAGTGTGTTTCCTAATTGTATTAGGATTGATTGGCATTAATTGTGGGGGTTTCCTAATTAGATTAGAAACAATATGCTCCTTCCATAAGTCTTCGATCTTGAGTAGGAAACTGCCTGGAATTTTCTGGGGCACATGTTGTGGGCCCAGCTGGCCTGCGCCTGTACGGACCGTGCTAGTGTGGTCTTCCCGACCTGTTGGTCTGGTCGTGAATGAACCGCTCGGGATGGTGAGTCTCGGGTAGACTAGGCCGCTCGGGTTGATGCTTGTCCGAGGAGTTGTGCATGATTTGATCGGGACATGGACTGGCTGCTGATTTGAACCACTCGGTCATAGGATAGAGCCAATTTTGGGTGTATCAGCTGCCCCCCATTTCCAAGGTTGGCCGGATGCTATATCGGGGCAAGTTTGGAAAGTTGTTTGATGTTACTTGGCACTGTCTGAGTGCTCGGGAAAGCTTCCTTGGAGCTTCTGAGTTTTGTGACTGCTCGGGAACTGGCTAAGAGTTGAGACTTAGCCTAGCTCGGAGTCTTTAAGTGCTCGGGAATTGGCCGGGAGTGGAGACTCGGCTTAATTCAGAGTCTTTTGCTTAAGCTAAGCTTCCAGGATGGTTATCTTCTACTCGTAAACCTTCGTCAAGGTTGTGGGTAAAAGAATTTGACCATGTTGGAAAAGTTGACCTAAAGTGTGTTACTTTAGGGTCCTTTTGTATTAACTCCCCAGGATGGTTATCTTCCGCCCATCCAGCCTTCTTTAAGACTGTTGGGAGAAAAGTTTGACCATGTTGGTGGAGCTGACCTAAATCACGTTACTTTAGGGTCTTTTTGCTCCTCTATTGTCGGCCAACCTAAGAGATTTTAGTCACCTCTATCGTCGATTTGGACCTAAGTGGAGTTATTGCCTCAGAGTAGTGTAGGCGCCCGGGTTGTCTAAGAGTTTGACTTAGTTGTCGCAAGGCCTGTAGGTACCCGGTGTGATTGCCTGTTTAGTCCATCGTGCCTTTCTGCCCCCCAAGCTTTCGTTAAGACGAGGGTCTTGTGGAGGCTAGGACTGTAGGTAACCGACCTGGAACATGGGTGGTTACAGGGTCTTTTGAAGCTTGCCATCATCAACCACCTAGGGGGATTCGTCCCCATCGTCGGTTGGACCTAAGCGAAGCTGATGCCTCGGGCGTGGCCCCGAGGTCTTTTGCCTCGGGTGTGATCCCGAGGTCTTTGGTGCCTGGGTTCGGAGCCCGAGGTCTTATGTGCCTGGGTTCAGAGCCCGAGGTCTTTTGATGTGCCTCGGGTGTGGCTCGAGGTCTTTTCAAGAGCTCTCTAACAGTCTGCGGAGCCTCATGCGATAATCGGGCAAGTACCATTGTAGTTGGATTGGTCGTGTAACATCCGTACCCGGAGAACGGGTTAATTACTATGTTAATATGCATTAATTAATATAATTAGTGTATAAAATGGATTAAGGGGAGGCTTGAACTCGCCCGTGAAAAAGGTGTTCAGAAAAGGACACCAATTGGAAAAAGTCCCCAGTGAGGAGGGACAGGTTTGGGAGTGGGACCCAGTGAAGGGCCCGAATGAAAATATGTGCATTTTATGTGATTAAATGCATTTACATGATTACATGATTATTTGTTTAAATGCTTTCATATTATATGATGATATATGTTTATCATTTGGTATTAGTTTGGACACCCAAATAAGGGTATAATTGAAAACGATTGATAATTAGTAGGTGTAATAGCAACTTCGTAAAATATATGGGACCCACGTTGGGACCCATACGAAACTTAGACGAACACTCATTAGATAATTGGGTAGTTAATGGAATGTTTGGGGGATTTCATAATAAGAACTTAAGAACTTCCGGGGGTGTAAACAAAATATGGCTAAACTTGAGATCAAGACACCTCATGCCTTTGGCATGTATAGGTGTTAAGACTCTCATTATACAGCAAATCAAAAGAAAAGATAAGAGAGCTCGGAGAGAGAAATGGAGACGGACCGTCACCGACGACGTTTTTCGCCGTACCGTCGCCACCGTTCGCTGGATTCACGATCCGAGACTACCTTTGGACTCGTGGAGGTAAGAGGATCACATGCACGTAATTTGTTTTCATTTTCGGCAACGTTTTTCCGGTAACCGTTCTTGATAAATGATAGTTGTTGAACCAAAACCATGTAGGATTTACTTTGGGTAAGAATTGAGCAAGATTTGTGAAGGAATTCTTCATTTCTAGCTTGAATTTGGGTAGATCTTGGTAAGGTGAGTTTTCTAGCCTAAAGAATGGTTGTGTTTAACTATTTTCAAGGCATCAATGATGTAGAGATGTAGAGAATGATCTCATTGTGTTGATTATTCATGTTTAGAAAGCATGTAGTTACTAAATTGTGAATTGCATGTTAGCTTTATGAAGAATTTATGTGCCTACATGTTTATGTGCTTATATGTTTATGTGGTATTCAATGAGCACCGGAAAAATGATTCATTAGTTGGGAGTAATAAGGGTGGTGAAGAGGAAGAATCCGAGAAATACGGAAGTCCAAGGAATAGAAGTGGCCACGGGACCAAGGGAGGTCCCGGGTCTGAATGAATCATTGAACCGGTGACTCGGCGAATACAAAGATATGACTTATGTGTTTATTGTTGCATTGCACATGTTTAAACATTCAGCCATGTTTAGAATTCTCACTAAGTGTAATGCTTAAGAAAACCATTTTCTGTTTCTGTTGTGGTAAATGACAACCACCGCAGGTACAGAGCAATATCCGGAGAGGAAGTGACGTGCTCGGGATTGGGGAAGAGATTTGGGTCTTGTAAATATGTTTATAACATGTAATATAGTATAACTTGTGGGTTAGTATCCTGGACTTGTGAATTAAAGTCTTGACTCGTGGTTGTATTCATGGAGTTAGTTTTGGAATTCTACGACTCATGTGTTTAACGTAAATTGGGGAAACTTATGTAAATTTCTATGTGAAAGTTGTAGGTTGTATGTTTGGATCATTCCGGCAAGTCCGGATACACGGGTGGTAGATTTTGGTCAAGTTTCTTTTGTAAATAAATGTTTTGTGAGGTTTGATCCTCTTGTTAGAAGGTTTATGTAAATGGTTGCTTGGAGATGGTTTGATATGGTTCCTTAATGTTTTTATGTTGTTGGTTATAACTTGGATTCATTTCCAACATGGTTTTATGAGACTTAGTTTTTGCCAAAGGTTAAACTTCACAAAAAAAAAAAAAAAAAAAACTTGTTTTGAACTCAAAAGGAATTGTGTTCATGGTGGGTGTAATTCAATTATGAGTATGCGTATGTTACACCATGTTTAGGAATGTATTTGAAAAGTTTCTTGAGGTTTGAAAATGGTTTTGGATGTGTCCATGAGGTTTGATGATGATTTGGGTGAGTTTGGGCTGTTTAAACAGGGGTTTTGCTGTCAAAAATGACTTCTGCAGGAACCGGATCGATCCGGGCCTTGAGCGGATCGATCCGGAGCTTCTGGAGGAGCCAGAGATGACAATCTGCTGGATCCGGATCGATCCGGTTTTGGGCGGATCGATCCGCAGGTCCAGATTCAGCACTGTCGGCTTTTACGGAAACGGGCATAACTCACTCTAGAAAACTCGGATTCGTGCGCTGGTTTTTGAGTTGGAACCGGGACTCAAAAACCTATCTTTTGGTATAAAATTTGCTATACCTTATTAAATACCATTTTACCCTTGGGGGCTGTTTTGTAACAAATAAAGTTGTTTGGTGTTGCTAAACACATGCGATTCTTAGTAATTCGAATGTTTCTTTGCAAATTAATGTACGTGGACTCTTATAGCATTGTTACACGTGTCCTAATCTGCACGAGGCGGGTTGGGGTGTGACAGTTTTTGGTATCAGAGCAGTAGGCTAGAGCCTTTGGGGATGAGAGACGTATACGACGCGTAGTGTGCACACAACAACGCGTAGTTGCATAAACATACATACACGTTTACTTAGCATGCTTTTAAATATTGATTAGCATGTCGTGTTTTTCTTAAAAGTAACGTGCATGTGTGTACTACATGTGGGTGCCAGGCATAATGTCTGGAGGTGACACCTCAAACCGAATGGAACGGGTTGAAAGAGCAATCGAAGGGTTGGTACGAGTAGCAGAAACTCATGTGATCGAAGAGAGACCAGTACAACCGAATCCAAATCTGAGGGAAGACATTGTTACTATTTCAAAATTCCACAAACAAAAGCCGACCATATTCCACGGGGAAGCCGATCCGATGAAGGCAAATTTTTGGATCTCAGATATGGAGAAAATCTTCAAGGTTCTACCATGTACAGAGGAACAAAAGGTGTTGTTTGCGGCCGACACACTAAAGGATGAAGCACAATATTGGTGGCGTACTAAACTGGGCCCGGGGCAACCAACTACGTGGGATCAATTCCTTGAAATATTCAATGAGCAATATTTTTCGGAATCGTTTGGGGATCAAAAGGCTCAAGAATATATAGAGTTAGTGCAAGGGGGAAAGACGGCTCGGAAATACTCAACGCAATTTACGAGTTTGGCCAGGTTTGCCGGGGACATTGTAACGACAGAAAAAGTAAAAGCAAGGAAGTTTGTAGCAGGACTCAGAGGTGACATTCGAGGACGAGTGACCGTATTCCGTCCAGAGACTTATGATAAGGCATTGGATATTGCTTCTATTGCTGAGAGAGACCTTGGGTATACCTCAAATATGCCACTACCACCAAATCAACAAGGTAAACGGCCGGGATCAAGTCAGTTCAGTGGTCAGGGGAGTGTAAAAAGGCAGAGTTCAGGAGGATCATTAGTTAGTATCGGCAGTGGTTCTAGTGGAAATAAGCCGAGGTGTCAGACTTGTCAGAAATTTCATTGGGGCCGATGCAATCAACTTCCAAATCCAATCATTTGTAATATTTGCCGACAACCGGGACACATTGCCAGGAACTGTCCGAATCAGAATTTAGATATGAGGGGTCGATGCTTCACTTGTAAGGAATTGGGACATCAAGCTAAGGATTGTCCAACCAAGCGACAGGGAACTTCCGGTTCTGGTTCATACGCGGCTAGTGCTATTACACCGAGACCTACTCAACAACCTCCGAGGAGAGAGCAGCGAGAGGAAAGATCATATCAGCTCAGGCCGGGAGAGACCGCTTCTGCCGATACCGTTGTTTCAGATATGGTTCCTATTTGCTCACACCTAGCAAATGTACTTGTAGATTCGGGATCCACACACTCGTTCGTATCACATCACTTTGCTAAGTATCTAGATAAACTACTAGAGTTTTTGGATTACGATTTATCTGTTGCAATACCATTGGGGGTTCCGTTGATTAGTTCAGGGGTGTTTAGAAACTGTGAGATAAATATAGGTGGTAAAAATTTAACAGTAGATTTAGTACCGTTAATCGTTCAGCACTTTGATGTTATATTGGGTATGGATTGGTTAGCGGCAAACTATGCAAATATCGATTGTAATAACAAAGGGGTCATATTTCGTATTCCGAATCAAGATACGTTCTATTTCCAAGGCAAGGGTGTTGTGTCACCGCCGTATATAGTGTCGGCTATTGAAGCATGTCGTTTGTTGAAGAAAGGTTGTCGAGGGTTCTTGTGTAGTATTCTGGATACTAGGGGTAATGGTTTAAAACTTGAGGATATTTCGATAGTTAGAGAATTTCCGGATGTGTTTCCAGAAGAATTACCCAGTGTGTTAATTGATCAAGAAATTGAGTTTAGTATCGATGTTATGCCGGGAACTCAACCAATATCGCGAGCACCATATCGAATGGCAACAGTTGAGTTGAAAGAGTTGAAGATACAGTTGCAAGAGTTGCTAGACAAAGGTTTTATCTGGCCGAGTGTATCCCCGTGGGGTGCACTGGTATTATTTGTGAAAAAGAAGGACGGTACAATGCGAATGTGCATTGACTACCGGGAGATCAACAAGGTAACCATCAAGAACAAATACTCGTTGCCACGCATTGATGACTTATTCGATCAACTTCAAGGGGCTCAGGTATTTTTGAAGGCAGACTTGAGATCGGGATACCACCAATTGAAAGTCAAAGCAGAGGATGTAGAGAAGACTGCCTTTAGGACTCGCTACGGGCACTATGAATTTCTAGTGATGCCGTTTGGGGTTACTAATGCGCCTGCCGCCTTCATGGATTTAATAAACCGTGTGTTCAAGTCGTACTTGGATGAATTCATGATAGTATTCATTGATGACATTCTCATTTACTCGAAGAATTCAGAGGAACATGAACAACATTTGAGACTAGTCTTACAACGACTTAGAGAGAAACAGTTATTTGGGAAATTGAAGAAGAGTGAGTTTTGGTTAACAAGTGTCACTTTTCTAGGGCACGTGATTTCTAAAGAGGGTATTTCTGTTGACCCACAGAAGATTGAAGCCGTTATGAATTGGTTAAGGCCGACAAATGTATCCGAGATTCGAAGTTTCTTGGGGTTAGCCGGATATTATAGAAGATTTGTTAAAGACTTCTCTAGAATCGCAACTCCAATGACGAAGCTGATGAGAAAAGATGTACCGTTTGAGTGGAACAAGGAATGTGAAGATTGTTTTGTCGCATTGAAGAAAAAGTTGACTACGGCACCAATACTTACAATTCCAACAGGTACTGGGAATTTCAGAATTTATAGCGATGCTTCGCACCAAGGCTTGGGATGTGTGCTAACACAAGATGACAAGGTAATAGCCTATGCTTCACGATAGTTGAGGTCTCATGAAAAGAACTATCCAACTCACGATTTGGAATTAGAAGCGGTAATCTTCGCCTTGAAAATTTGGAGACATTATCTATACGGGGAAACTAGTGAAATTTTCACCGATCACAAAAGTTTGAAATATCTGTTCACTCAAAGAGATCTTAACATGAGACAAAGAAGGTGGTTGGAACTTATGAAAGACTACGATTTGAAGATTCAATATCACCCGAGAAAAGCAAATGTCGTTGCCGATGCTTTGAGCCGGAAATCGTCAGAAAACTTAGCTTATGCCTTAACCGGACAGGAAAGGTTGATGAAAGAATTTGAACAACTAAAACTTGAAGTGGTTCCCAGAATTGAAGGTGGGTTAATGGCTGCAATTATGGCACAGCCAAGTCTTGTTGGTGAGATAAAGTCAAATCAACTACTAGATCCAGATTTCAAGAGGATTGTGGATGAATTACCTGAAGGTAAAAGGCCAGAATTTAGTTTCCATGATGGTGTCTTAAAGTATATAAATCGTTTATGTGTACCTAAAGTTGGAAATCTGAGAGATAAAGTTATGGAGGAAGCTCACAATACCAGGTATTCAATACACCCAGGAAGTACCAAAATGTACCGAGACTTGCGAGAAATTTACTGGTGGAGTGGTATGAAGCAAGAAGTCGCAGAATTTGTGTCTAAATGCATGACTTGTCAAAAGGTGAAACTGGAACATCAACGACCCGGGGGAGAACTACACCCGTTAGAGCTACCAGAGTGGAAATGGGAACATATTACAATGGATTTTGTATCGGGATTTCCAAAATCTACAAAATCGAATGATAGCATTTGGGTTATTGTTGACCGGTTGACTAAGTCAGCCCATTTCTTACCCATCAAGACCAAAGATCCATCAAAACTTGCAGAGATATATATTAGAGAGATTGTACGGCTTCATGGAGCACCGGTTTCGATAGTATCGGACCGTGATACTCGATTTGTGTCAAGATTTTGGGAGAGCTTGCAAAGGGCTATGGGAACATCTTTACATTTCAGTACTGCGTTTCATCCCCAGACTGATGGTCAATCCGAGAGGGTGATTCAGATTTTAGAAGATATGTTAAGGGTCTGTGTTATGGATTTTAAAGCTGATTGGGAATCTCATTTGCCGTTGATTGAATTTTCTTACAACAACAACTTTCAAACTAGTATTGGAATGGCGCCTTATGAGGCACTGTACGGAAGAAAGTGTAGATCGCCAGTTTGTTGGACAGAAGTTGGTGAAAAGCAACTTTTGGGGCCGGAGATAGTTCAAATCACTACTGATAAGATTCGATTGATTAAACAGAGGTTACAATTGGCTCAGAGTCGTTATAAAAGTTATGCGGATACGGGTAGAAGACCATTAGAGTTTGAGGTGGGAGATTATGTATTTTTGAAAGTATCGCCTTCGAAAGGCATAGCACGTTTTGGTAAGCGAGGTAAGCTCAGTCCGAGATATGTTGGGCCGTATTTGTTTCTTAATCGGGTGGGACCATTAGCTTATTGGTTGGAATTATCACAAGAGTTAGTGAACGTTATAATGTGTTCCACGTGTCAATGCTTCGATGATATGTGCCGGATTCGAAACATGTAATCGTTCCAAAACCGTTAGAGATTCGGAAAGATTTAACCTATGTAGAGCATCCAGTACAAATTCTTGATAAGAAGAATCAAGTCTTGAGAACCAAGGTGATTCCACTTGTTATGGTCCAATGGCAAAGCCATTCAGTCGAGGAGGCTACTTGGGAGCGAGAGGATGAGATTTGAGCAAAGTACAAAACTCCCTTTTAGGGAGTTTCTTGAGGTAAGAGTAAGTTTGGGGACCAAACTCGCTTTTAGGGAGGGAGAAATGTAACATCCGTACCCGAAGAACGGGTTAATTACTATATTAATATGCATTAATTAATATAATTAGTGTATAAAATGGATTAAGGGGAGGCTTGGACTCGCCCGTGGAAAAGGTGTTCAGAAAAGGACACCAATTGGAAAAGTCCCCAGTGAGGAGGGACAGGTTTGGGAGTGGGACCCAGTGAAGGGCCCGAATAAAAATATGTGCATTTTATGTGATTAAATGCATTTACATGATTACATGATTATTTAAATGCTTTCATATTATATGATGATATATGTTTATCATTTGGTATTAGTTTGGACACCCAAATAAGGGTATAATTGAAAACGATTGATAATTAGTAGGTGCAATAGCAACTTCGTAAAATATATGGGACCCACGTTGGGACCCATACGAAACTTAGACAAACACTCATTAGATAATTGGGTAGTTAATGGAATGTTTGGGGGATTTCATAATAAGAACTTAAGAACTTCCGGGGGTGTAAATAAAAAATGGCTAAACTTGAGATCAAGACACCTCATGCCTTTGGCATGTATAGGTGTTAAGACTCTCATTATACAGCAAATCAAAAGAAAAGATAAGAGAGCTCAGAGAGAGAAATGGAGACGGACCGTCACCGACGACGTTTTTCGCCGTACCGTCGCCACCGTTCGCCGGATTCACGATCCGAGACTACCTTTGGACTCGTGGAGGTAAGAGGATCACATGCACGTAATTTGTTTTCATTTTCGGCAACGTTTTTCCGGTAACCGTTCTTGATAAATGATAGTTGTTGAACCAAAACCATGTAGGATTTACTTTGGGTAAGAATTGAGCAAGATTTGTGAAGGAATTCTTCATTTCTAGCTTGAATTTGGGTAGATCTTGCTAAGGTGAGTTTTCTAGCCTAAAGAATGGTTGTGTTTAACTATTTTCAAGGCATCAATGATGTAGAGATGTAGAGAATGATCTCATTGTGTTGATTATTCATGTTTAGAAAGCATGTAGTTACTAAATTGTGAATTGCATGTTAGCTTTATGAAGAATTTATGTGCCTACATGTTTATGTGCTTATATGTTTATGTGGTATTCAATGAGCACCGGAAAAATGATTCATTAGTTGGGAGTAATAAGGGTGGTGAAGAGGAAGAATCCGAGAAATACGGAAGTCCAAGGAATAGAAGTGGCCACGGGACCAAGGGAGGTCCCGGGTCTGAATGAATCATTGAACCGGTGACTCGGCGAATACAAAGATATGACTTATGTGTTTATTGTTGCATTGCACATGTTTAAACATTCAGCCATGTTTAGAATTCTCACTAAGTGTAATGCTTAAGAAAACCATTTTCTGTTTCTGTTGTGGTAAATGACAACCACCGCAGGTACAGAGCAATATCCGGAGAGGAAGTGACGTGCTCGGGATTGGGGAAGAGATTTGGGTCTTGTAAATATGTTTATAACATGTAATATAGTATAACTTGTGGGTTAGTATCCTGGACTTGTGAATTAAAGTCTTGACTCGTGGTTGTATTCATGGAGTTAGTTTTGGAATTCTACGACTCATGTGTTTAACGTAAATTGGGGAAACTTATGTAAATTTCTATGTGAAAGTTGTAGGTTGTATGTTTGGATCATTCCGGCAAGTCCGGATACACGGGTGGTAGATTTTGGTCAAGTTTCTTTTGTAAATAAATGTTTTGTGAGGTTTGATCCTCTTGTTAGAAGGTTTATGTAAATGGTTGCTTGGAGATGGTTTGATATGGTTCCTTAATGTTTTTATGTTGTTGGTTATAACTTGGATTCATTTCCAACATGGTTTTATGAGACTTAGTTTTTGCCAAAGGTTAAACTTCACAAAAAAAAAAAAAAAAAAAAAAACTTGTTTTGAACTCAAAAGGAATTGTGTTCATGGTGGGTGTAATTCAATTATGAGTATGCGTATGTTACACCATGTTTAGGAATGTATTTGAAAAGTTTCTTGAGGTTTGAAAATGGTTTTGGATGTGTCCATGAGGTTTGATGATGATTTGGGTGAGTTTGGGCTGTTTAAACAGGGGTTTTGTTGTCAAAAATGACTTCTGCAGGAACCGGATCAATTCGGGCCTTGAGCGGATCGATCCGGAGCTTCTAGAGGAGCCAGAGATGACAATCTGCTGGATCCGGATCGATCCGGTTTTGGGCGGATCGATCCGCAGGTCCAGATTCAGCACTGTCGGCTTTTACGGAAACGGGCATAACTCACTTTAGAAAACTCAGATTCGCGAGCCGTTTTTTGAGTTGGAACCGGGACTCAAAGACCTATCTTTTGGTATAAAATTTGCTATACCTTATTAATTACCATTTTACCCTTGGGGGCTATTTTGTAACAATTAAGTTGTTTGGTGTTGCTAAACATATGCGATTCTTAGTAATTCGAATGTTTCTTTGCAAATTAATGTACGTGGACTCTTGTAGCATTGTTATACGTGTCCTAATCCGCACGAGGCGGTTTGGGGTATGACAGGTCAAGACTGTTAGAGACAGGAGGTCGGGTCGGGATCACCGGACTCCTGATTACTCTGAGCTGGATTCAAAGTCGGGATCACTGGATCCTGACTGCTGCGAACTAGAGGTCAGGTCGGGGCTGCCGGACTCAGACTGCTATGAACTGGAGGTCGGGTCGGGGCTGCCGGACTCAGACCGCTATGAACTGGACCCTACCTGCTATGAGCCGGAGGTTGGGTCGAGACTGTTGGACCCTGACTGCTGTGAACTGAAAGAACTGTCAGAACCCCCGGGCTGATCTCGCTTTCGCTTACTTATGGAAGACTCATTGCTTACACACCCGGGGTCTTTGGTCTTTAAAAATTCTTCAGTGCCAATGCATTTTCCACCTCTCAGTGAGTTCAACTAAGGTTTCCGGTAGGTTTCTGTGAAATGACGCGGCGCACTTGGTGTGTTGAACTCCCCAGCAGAAGGCTATAATAGCGACAGTTTCATCAAGATCATAGATTCTGAGCTTCTCTTGATTAAACCGGTCGGTGAATTCCTTGAGGGACTCATTATTCCTTTGCCTGACTGTCAGTAACTGGATGTCAGGCTTTGGTTGTTCATGCATACCGATGAACTGGTCGATGAACCGCTTGCTGAGTTGCTTGAAACTGCTGATCGATCGGGGCTTTAAGGAGTAGAACCATTGAGCAGCCAGGCCTTTCAAAGTACTGGGGAAGGCCATGCAATGTAGTTCGTCAGAGTTGGTGGTCATGGTCATCTGAGCCTTGTAGGTCCGGACGTGGTCGATCGGGCTTCCCGAGCCGTTATAAGAATCTAGACGGGGTTGTTTAAATTTGCGCGGGAGGGCAAACCTTGTGATCTGGCTGGAGAACGGTGACTCTGTCTCGGTATTGGCATGATTCTGAGTAGGGTTTTGGCCTAACGTTTTGGCCACTCCATCAATCTGTTTCTGTAAATCCTTGAAACGGACCACCACATCTTCCCGACCAGTATCTGGGTCGTAGGTCGGGTCAGTGGAAGAGGCTTCCTTCTCATGGTGGTGCGCTATCCCTTGGGATCGGGCTCGGCTATAACTCCGGTGGATCGTGTGCCCAAGGACACCTCGGTTCTTGACCGGGTAACCCTGGACTGATTTTCGAACCATACGCCCCTGCCTCACCTCTCGGGTAGCACGCCTACTGTTGATGTCTCTAGTGTCCCCAGTGTGGGATGGGTTGGCTCGGGCATGTTGTCTAGTCAAGATCGGTTCTCGACCGTACGCAACGTTCTCGGGCTATTTCCTGGCCACTGGAGGACTGCTTTGTTGGGCCAGCAAGGCTTTGATCTACTACTGGGTTTGATGCTGGATCTTCAAGAGTTGTGCGAGGGTCGCGTTGATCTTCTCCGGTGTCAGGACCGCTGTAGTCAGTGCCGGGGCTGGAGGAACATCCCAGTTGGCTTGCTGCGCAGCATTCTTACCCTTCTTCGGTGGCATGATGATCAGTCAAAAAATGTGTTGATGAGAAATCTGTTGTTTCCCACAGACGGCGCCAAGATGATGATGCCAAAATTTGGTATTGAACAGATCTATGGTCTAATAGCATACACAAATCGTAAAAGAGAAGAAGAGAGAGATATATAGGCAGGTTTTTGTATGTGGTTCGGCCCTGTTAATGAAGGAACCTACGTCCACGTGTGTGTTTGAGCACGTTCACTATACTGTAAAAAGTCGGGAACCTGTAGTGAAACAACAATAGTTTGGAGCTACCGTAGGTCGGCCGAGCGTGTTGGTGACTGCTATAGGAGTGCTATGCCTACTGAAAAGTTCAACCCTTTCTATGGGGGTGAGTGGTCTCTTTTATAGATGCAAGAGACCTACTCGTACAAGAATAAGGAAATACAATCCAATTAGGATGTGATTGACACAAATCAAGTGTGTTTCCTAATTGTATTAGGATTGATTGGCATTAATTGTGGGGGTTTCCTAATTGGATTAGAAACAATATGCTCCTTCCATAAGTCTTCTATCTTGAGTAGGAAACTGCCTGGAATATTCTGGGGCACATGTTGTGGGCCCAGCTGGCCTGCGCCTGTATAGACCGTGCCAGTGTGGTCTTCCCGACCTGTTGGTCTGGTCGTGAATGAACCGCTCGGGATGGTGAGTCTCGGGTAGACTAGGCCGCTCGGGTTAATGCTTGTTCGAGGAGTTGTGCATGATTTGACCGGGACATGGACTGGCTGCTGATTTGAACCACTCGGTCATAGGATAGAGCCAATTTTGGGTGTATCAACATTTACCAAAAAAAACACTCGATCGTTCCGAATCCTATACACCAAGGAGATTAAAGGAGAATGATATATGGTACAATGTAGAGGTTATATTGTACTAAACAGTTGATCAATTTTGCTCCCAATATATTATACATAACCTGGAACCAACATAATTAATTTTAAAAACAACATTAAGGAAAAACAATATATATGGTTTTCAAAGTTATTATATGTATGTTCGGACCAATATATAATAATTCAAAAGAAAATTACAACATTTTGGTACCAACTTATATGTACTAAGATACTTATTTTTTTGTGTATCTTGATAACTGGAAGTACTTTTCCCATTCCGTTTCTTTTCTACAAGTTTCTTTATAAATGTGGGAGGGGTGACTTATGTTTCGTGGCTAAAGGATCGACGGTTTACATTTTGAACACCCAAACCCCATAAACTAAGTTTAACATAGTGTACGAGGTAAAAAAGATGTTTTGTAGTGTATCTTGATAACCGGGGGTCCGATTCCTGTTCTGTTTCTTCCTACAACTTTCCATAGACGTGTGGGAGATGCGAGTTAAGTTTCATGGTTACCGGATCCACGGTTTGTATTTTGACCCCCCAAACCCCAAAACTTAGTTTTTCATAGTCTACGAGGTAAAAAAGTTGTTTTGTAGTGTATCTTGATAACCGGGAGTCCAATTCCTATTCCATTTCTTCCTGCAACTTTCATTAGACGTGTTTGATGTGCGAGTCAAATTTTGTGATTACCGGATCGGCGGTTTGCATTTTGACCCCCAAACCCCAAAAACTTAGTTTTTCATAGTCTACGAGGTGAAAATATTGTTTTGTAGTGTATCTTGATAACCAGGAGTCCAATTCCTGTTCGGTTTCTTCCTACAACTTTCTTTAGACGTGTTGGATGTGCAAGTTAAGTTTCGTGGTTACCGGATCGACGGTTTACATTTTGACCCCCCAAATCCCAAAAACCTAGTTTTTCATAGTCTATGAGGTGAAAAAGTTATTTTGTAGTGTGTCTTGGTAACCGGGAGTCCCATTCTCATTTTATTTCTTCCTGTAACTTTTTTTAGACGTGTGGGAGGTGCGAGATATGTTTCGTGGTTATCGGATCGACGATTTACATTTTGACCCCCCAAATCCCAAAAACTTAGTTTTTCATAGTCTACGAGGTGAAAAAGTTATTTTGTAGTGTATCTTGATAACCGAGAGTCCGATTATCATTCCATTTCTTCTTGCAACTTTCTATAGACGTGTTGAATGTGCGAGTTAAGTTTCTTGGTTACCGGATCGACGGTTTACATTTTGATCCCCAAACCCCCCAAAACTTAGTTTTTCATAATCTACGAGGTAAAAAAGTTATTTTGTAGTGTATCTTGATAACCGGGAGTCCAATTCCCGTTCTGTTTCTTCCTACAATTTTTTTAGATGTCTTGTATGTACGAATTAAGTTTCGTGGTTACCGGATCGACAATTTACATTTTGGCCCCCCAAACCCCAAAAACTTAGTTTTTCATAGTCTACGAAGTAAAAAAGTTGTTTGTAGTGTATCTTGATAACCGGGAGTTCGATTCCCATTCTGTTTCTTCCTGAAACTTTCTTTAGACGTGTTGTATGTGTGAATTATATTTCATGGTTACCGGATCGACGATTTACATTTTGATCCCCCAAACCCCAAAATCTTAGTTTTACATAGTCTACGAGTTGAAAAAGTCATTTTGTAGTGTATCTTGATATCCGGGAATCCAATTCCCGTTGCGTTTCTTCTGGAAACTTTCTTTAGATGTGTTGGAGGTAGGAGTTATGTTTCAGGGTTACCGGATCGACGGTTTGCATTTTGACACCCCAAACCCCAAAAATATAGTTTTTCATAGTCTACAAGGTAAAAAAGTTGTTTTGTAGTGTATCTTGATAACCGAGAGTCAAATTCCTGTTTCGATTCTTCCTGCAACTTTATCAAGATGTGTGGGAGGTGAATGTTACGTTTCATGGTTACCGGATCGACCGTTTGCATTTTGACCCACCAAACCCCCAAAACTTAGTTTTTCATAGTCTACGAGATGAAAAAGTTGTTTTGTAGTGTATTTTTATCGTTGGGAGTCCGATTCCCGTTCAGTTTCTTCCTGTAACTTTTTTTAGATGTGTGGGAGGTGTGAGTTAAGTTTCATGGTTTTCCGGATCAACGGTTTGCATTTTGACCCCCCAAACCCTAAAAAATTAGTTTTTCATAATCTACGAGGTGAAAAAGTTATTTTGTAGTGTATCTTGATAACCGGGAGTCCAATTCCCATTCCGTTTCTTCCTACAACTTTCTTAAGATGTTTGGGAGGTGCAAGTTAATTTTCGTGGTTACCGGATTGATGGTTTTCATTTTGACCACCCAAACCCCAAAAATATAGTTTTTCATAGTCTACGAGGTGGAAAAGTTATTTTGTAGTGTATCTTGATAACCGAGAGTCTAATTCCCTTTCCATTTCTTCGAGCAACTTTCTTTAGATGTTTGGGAGGTATGAGTTATGCTTTGTGGTTACCGGATCGACGGTTTGCATTTTGCCCCCCCAAACCTTAAAAACATAGTTATTCATAGTGTACGAGGTGAAAAAAGTTGTTATGTAGTGTATCTTGATAACCGGGAGTCCGATTCACGTTCCATTTCTTCCTGCAACTTTCTTTAGACGTGTGGGAGGTGCGAGTTAAGTTTCGTGGTTAGCGGATCGACGGTTTTCATTTTTACCCCCCAAACCCCAAAAACTTAGTTTTTCATAGTCTATGAGGTGAAAAAGTTATTTTGTAGTGTATCTTGATAACCGGGAGTCCGATTCCCGCTCTGTTTCATCATATAAATTTCTTTAGATGTGTGGGAGGTGTGAATTAATATTTGTGATTTTCTGGATCGACGGTTTACATTTTGACCCCCCAAACCCCAAAAACTTTGTTTTTCATAATCTACAAGGTGAAAAAGTTATTTTGTAGTGTATCTAGATAACCGGGAGTCCGATTCCCATTCTGTTTCATCCTATAACTTTCTTCAAATGTGTTAGAAGTGTGAGATATGTTTCGTGGTTACTGGATCAACAGTTTTCATTTGGACCCCCCTAAACCCCAAAACTTAGTTTTTCAAAGTCAACGAGGTGAAAAAGTTGTTTTGTAGTGTATCTTGATAACCGGGAGTCTGATTCCTGTTCTGTTTCTTCCTGCAACTTTTTTTAGACGTGTGGGAGGTGCGAGTTAAGTTTCGTGGTTACTAGATAGACGGTTTTCATTTTGACCCCCAAACCCCAAAAACTTAGTATTTTATAGTCTACGAGGTGATAAAGTTATTTTGTAGTGTATATTGATAACCGGGAGTTCGATTCCCGTTCCGTTTCTTCCTTTAACTTTCGTTAAACGTGTGGGAGGTGCAAGATAAGTTTAGTTATTACCGAATCGACGGTTTGCATTTTGACCACCCAAATCACAAAAACTTAGTTTTTCATAGTATACGAGGTGAAAAAGTTGTTTTGTAGCGTATCTAGATAACCGAGAGTCCGATTCCTGTTCCGTTTCTTTCTACAACTTTCTTTGGATGTGTGGTAGTTACGAGTTAAGTTTTGTTGTTACCGGATTGACGGTTTTGCATTTTGACCCCCCAAACCCCAAAAACTTAGTTATTCATAGTCTACGAGGTGAAAAAGACATTTTGTAGTGTATATTGATAACCGGGAGTTTGATCCCCGTTGTGTTTCTTCCTGCGACTTTTGTTTGATGTGTGCTATGTTACATGGACTCATCTAAATAGGAGAAGTACCTGTGTCGACACGACTCTTTGTGGACATGGGTATGACACTTGGGTAGGATCCTTTTAGTGTAGTTTAGTGTAATTTTCAGACAAGAAATACAAAGTACCCGTGTCGGATATGGAATCCATACCCGTGTCCTCCAGACACTTTGAAGAGTTCGTGTAACATAGGCCATGTAGGAGGTACGAGTTATGTTTCATTGTTACCAGATCGACGATTTGCATTTTGAGCCCCCAAACCACAAAAACTTAGTTTTTCATAGTCTACGAGGTGAAAAAGTCGTTTTGTCGTGCATCTTGATAACTGGGAGTCTGATTCCCATTTCGTTTCATCCTGCTACTTTTTTTATATGTGTTGGATATGCTATTTAAGTTTCGTGGTTACCGGATCGACGGTTTACATTTCGACCCCCAAAACCTAGTTTTTCATAGTCTACGACGTTAAAAAGTTATTTTGTAGTATATCTTGATAAACGGGACTCCGATTCCCGTTCCGTTTCTTCCTGTAACTTTCTTTAGACGTGTGAGAGTTGCGAGTTAAGTTTTGTAGTTACCAGATCAACTTTTTGCATTTTGACCCCCCAAACCCCAAAAATAAAGTTTTTCATAGTCTACGAGGTGAAAAAGTTGTTTTGTAGTGTATCTTGATAACCGGGAGTCAAATTTCCATTCTGATTCTTCCTGCAACTTTATCAAGATGTGTGGGAGGTACAAGTTACGTTTCATGGTTACCGGATCGACCGTTTACATTTTGACCCACCAAACCCCAAAAACTTAGTTTTTCATAGTCTACGAGGTAAAAAAGATATTTTGTAGTGTATTTTTATCGTCAGGAGTCCGATTCCCGTTCACTTTCATCCTGCAACTTTCTTTAGATGTGTGGGAGGTATGAGTTAAGTTTCGTGATTTTCCGGATCAACGGTTTTCATTTTGACCCCCCAAACCCTAACAACTTAGTTTTTCATAATCTATGAGGTGAAAAAGTTATTTTGTAGTGTATCTTGATAACTGGGAGTCCAATTCCCGTTCCATTTCTTCTTGCAACTTTCTTAATACGTGTAGGAGCTGTGACTTATGTTTTGTGGTTACCGGATCGACGATTTGCATTTTGACCCCCCAACCCCAAAAAACTTAGTTTTTCATTGTCTACGAGGAGAAAAATTTATTTTGTAGTTTATCTTGATAACCGGGAGTCCAATTCCACTTCCGTTTCTTCCTACAACTTTCTTAAGACGTGTGGGAGGTGCAAGTTATGTTTCGTGGTTACCGGATTGACGGTTTGCATTTTGACCCCCCAAACCCCAAAAATATAGTTTTTCATAGTCTACGAGGTGAAAAAGTTATTTTGTGGTGTATCTTGATAACCGAGTGTCTGATTCCCTTTCCATTTCTTCGAACAACTTTCTTTAGACATGTGGGAGGTGTGAGTTATGTTTCATGGTTACCGGATCGATGGTTTGCATTTTGCCCCCCAAACCTTACAAACATAGTTTTTTTATAGTGTACGAGGTGAAAAAAGTTGTTTTGTAGTGTATCTTGATAACCGGGACTCCGATTCCTGTTCCATTTGTTCCTACAACTTTCTTTAGATGCGTGGGAGGTGCGAGTTAAGTTTCATGGTTAGCGGATTGACGATTTTCATTTTTACTGCCCAAACCCCAAAAACTTAGTTTTTCATAGTCTATGAGGTGAAAAAGTTATTTTGTAGTGTATCTTGATAATCGGGAGTCCGATTCCCGCTCCGTTTATTCCTACAACTTTCTTTAGACGTGTGGGAGGTGCGAGTTAAGATTCGTGGTTTTTTGGATCGACGGTTTACATTTTGACCCCCCAAACACCAAAAACTTAGTTTTTCATAATTTAAGAGGTGAAAAAGTTATTTTGTAGTGTATCTAGATAACCGGGAGTCTGATTCCTGTTCCGTTTCTTTTTGCGACTTTCTTCGGACGTGTTAGATGTATGAGTTATGTTTTGTGGTTACTGGATCGACGGTTTACATTTTGACCCCCCTAACCCCCAAAACTTAGTTTTTTAGAGTCAACTAGCTGAAAAAGTTGTTTCGTGGTTACTGGATCGCCGTGAATGCGTGAACCGTGAAACTGTGAACCCTGAATCCGTTTCGCATTATTTGTGAATTGTGAAACCTTACTCATACCTCAAACATGCCTAAATAAACTTGCGGGAACTAACAGAATGCATAACGGATTCACGGTTCACAAGTAATGCGAAAAAATGTCTCTTTCATCACTTAGACTTGAAAATTCTTAGTTTTGGAGGTTTTGAGTAGGGAAAGGGTAAACCGCTTAACCAAACACCTTGAAACCTTACTCGTACCTCAAACATGCCTAAATAAACTTGCGGGAATTAATGGAATGCATAACGGATTTACGGTTCACAAATAATGCGAAAACATGACTCTTACATCACTTAGACTTGAAAATTCTTAGTTTTTGAGGTTTTGAGCAGTGAAACGGTAAACCGCTTAACCGAATGCCATGAAACCTTACTCGCACCTCAAACATACCTAAATAAACTTGCAGAAACTAACGGAATGCATAACAGATTCACAATTCACAAATAATGCGAGAAGATGACTCTTACATAACTTAGACTTGAAAATTCTTAGTTTTTGAGGTTTTGAGTTGTGAAACGGTAAACCGCTTAACCAAATGCCACGAAACCTTACTCACACCTCAAACATTCCAAAATAAACTTTCGGGAACTAACGGAATGCATAAAGGATTCACGGTTCACAAATAATGCGAAAAGATGACTATTTCATCACTTAGACTTGAAAATTCTTAGTTTTGGGGGTTTTGAGCAGTGAAATGGTAAACCACTTAACCAAACGCCATGAAATCTTACTCGTACCTCAAACATGCCTAAATAAATTTGGGGTAATTAATGGAATGAATAACGAATTCACGGTTCACAAGTAATGCGAAAAAAAGACTCTTTCATCACTTAGACTTCAAAATTCTTAGTTTTGGGAGTTTTGAGTAGTGAAACGGTAAACCGCTTAACCAAATGCCACAAAAACATACTCGCACCTCAAACATGCCTAAATAAAGTTGCGGTAATAGAATGCATAACGGATTCACGGTTCACAAATAATGCGAAAAGATGACTCTTTCATCACTTAGACATCGCAAGTTTATTTAGGCTTGTTTGAGGTGCGAGAAAGTTTTCGTGGTGTTTGGTTAAGCGGTTTACCGTTTCATTACTCAAAAGCCCCAAAACTAAGAACTTTCAAGTCTAAGTGATGAAAGAGTCATTTTTTTTGCATTTTTTGAGAACCGTGAATCCGTTATGCATTCCGTTAGTTCTTGCAAGTTTATTTAGGAATGTTTGAGGTGCGAGTAAGGTTTCGTGGTGTTTGGTTAAGTGGTTTATCGTTTCACTGCTCAAAACCCCCAAAACTAAGAATTTTCAAGCCTAAGTGATGAAAGAGTCATCTTTTCGCATTATATGTGAACCGTGAATCTGTTAAGCATTCTGTTAGTTCCCACAAGTTTATTTAGGCATGTTTGAGGTGCGAGTAAGGTTTCGTGGTGTTTGGTTAAGCGGTTTACTGTTGCACTGCTCAAAACCTCAAAATCTAAGAATTTTTTGTAGTGTATCATGATATCCGGGAGTCCGATTCGTGTTCCGTTTCTTCCTGTAACATTTTTTAGACGTGTTGGATGTGCGATTTATATTTCGTGGTTACCGGATTGACGGTTTACATTTTGACCCCCCTAACCCCCAAAACATAGTTTTTCATAGTCAATGAGGTGAAAAAGGTGTTTTGTAGTTTATCTTGATAACTGGGAGTCCGATTCCCATTCCATTTCTTCCTGCTACTTTCTTTAGACGTGTAGGAGGTGCGAGTTAAGTTTCGTGGTTACTTTTTGTCGTGTATATTGATAACTGGGAGTTCGATTCCCATTCCATTTCTTCCTGCAACTTTCGTTAGACGTGTGGGAGGTGCGAGTTAAGCTTCATTGTTACCAGATCGACGGTTTGCATTTTGACCCCCCCAAACCACAAAAACATAGTTTTTCATAGTCTACGAGGTAAAAAAGTTATTTTGTAGTGTATCTAGATAACCGGCAGTTCGATTCCCATTCCGTTTCTTCTTGCAACTTTGTTTGGACATGTGGTAGTTGCGAGTTAAGTTTCATGGTTACTAGATCATCTGTTTTGCATTTTGACCCCCTAAATCCCAAAAATATAGTTATTCATAGTCTACGAGGTGAAAAAGTCATTTTGTAGTGTATATTGATAATCGGGAGTTCGATTCCCGTTCCATTTCTTTCGATAACTTTTGTTAGACGTGTGGGTGGTGCGAGTTAAGTTTCATTGTTACCGGATCGATGGTTTGCATTTTGACCCCCCAAATCCCAAAAACTTAGTTTTTATAGTCCACGAGGTGAAAAAAGTTGTTTTGTAGTGTATCTTGATATCCGGGAGTCCAATTCCCGTTTTGTTTCTTCCTGTAACTTTCTTTAGATGTGTGGGAGGTGCGAGTTAAGTTTCGTGGATACCGGATAGACGGTTTGCATTTTAACCCCCCAAACCCCCCAAAACTAAGTTTTTCATAGTTTTGAGGTGAACAAGCTTTTTTTTTTTGTATGTTGATAACCGGAGTCATTTTCCCATTTCGTTTCTTCCTACCAGTTTCTTTAGATGTGTGGGAGGTACGAGTTATGTTTCATGGTTACCAGATCGACGGTTTACATTTTGCCCCCCCAAACCCAAAAACTTAGTTTTTCATAGTCTACGAGGTGAAAAAGTTATTTTGTAGTGTATCTTGATAACTGGGAGTCCGATTTGCGTTCTGTTTCTTCCTGCAACTTTATTTAGACGTATTGGATGTACGATTTATGTTTCGTGGTTACCGGATTGATGGTTTACATTTTGACCCCCTAACCCCCAAAACTTAATTTTTCATAGTCAACGAGGTTAAAAAGTTATTTTGTAGTGTATCTTGATAACCGGGAGTCCGATTCCCGTTCCATTTCTTACTGCAACTTTCTTTAGACATATAGGAGGTGCGAGTTAAGTTTCGTGGTTACTTTTTGTCGTGTATATTGATAACCGGGAGTTCGATTCCTGTTCCGTTTCTTCCTGCAACTTTCGTTAGACGTGTGGGAGGTACGAGTTAAGTTTCATTGTTACCGGATTGAAGGTTTGCATTTTGACCCCCCAAACCACAAAAACTTAGTTTTTCATAGTCTAAGAGGTGAAAAAGTTATTTTGTAGTGTATCTAGTTCACCGAGAGTTCGATTCCCCTTCCGTTTCTTCCTGCAACTTTCTTTGGATGTGTGGTAGTTGCGAGTTAAGTTTCATGGTTACCGGATCGTCAGTTTTGCATTTTGACCCCCTAATTCCCAAAAACATAGTCATTCATAGTCTATGAGGTGAAAATGTCATTTTGTAGTATGTATTGATAACCGGGAGTTTGATTCCCGTTCCGTTTCTTCCGGAAACTTTCATTAGACGTGTGGGAGGTACGAGTTAAGTTTCATTGTTACCGCATCGACAATTTGCATTTTGCCCCCCAAACCACAAAAAACTTAGTTTTTCATAGTCTACGAGGTGAAAAAGTTGTTTTGTAGTGTATCTTGATATTCGGGAGTCCGATTCCCGGTCCGTTTCTTCCTGCAACTTTCTTTAGATGTGTGGGAGGTGCGATTTATGTTTTGTGGTTACCGGATCGACGGTTTACATTTTGACTCCCCTAACCCCCAAAACTTAGTTTTTCATAGTCAATGAGATGAAAAAGTTATTTTATAGTGTATCTTGATAACCAGGAGTCCGATTCCCGTTTCGTTTCTTCCTGCTACTTTCTTTAGACATGTAGGAGGTGCGAGTTAAGTTTCGTGGTTACTTTATATCGTGTATATTGATAACTGGGAGTTTGATTCCCGTTCCATTTCTTCCTGCAACTTTCGTTAGACGTGTGGGAGGTGCGAGTTAAGCTTCATTGTTACCGGATTGACGGTTTGCATTTTGACCCCCCAAACCACAAAACATAGTTTTTCATAGTCTACGAGGTGAAAAAGTTATTTTGTAGTATATCTAGATAACCGGGAGTCCGATTCCCATTTCGTTTCTTCTTGTAACTTTCTTTGGATGTGTGGTAGTTGCGATTTAAGTTTCATGGTTACCGGATCGTCTGTTTTGTATTTTGACCTCCTAAATCCCAAAAACATAGTTATTCATAGTCTATGAGGTAAAAAAGTCATTTTGTAGTGTATGTTTATAACCTGGAGTTCGATTCCCGTTCCGTTTCTTCCGACAACTTTCGTTAGATGTGTGGGAGGTGCGAGTTAAGTTTCATTGTTACCGGATCGACTATTTGCATTTTGACCCCCCAAACCCCAAAACTTATTTTTTCAGAGTCTACGAGGTGAAAAGGTTGTTTTGTAATGTATCTTGATATCTGGGAGTCCGATTTCTGTTCTGTTTCTTCTTACAACTTTCTTTAGATGTATGGGAGGTGCGAGTTATGTTTCATGGAAACCAGATAGACGGTTTGCATTTTTACCCCCGTAAACCCCCCAAAACTTAGTTTTTAATAGTTTTCGAGGTGAACAAGTTATTTTTTGTGTATATTGATAACCAAAGTCATTTTCCCATTCCGTTTCTTCCTACTAGTTTCTATAGATGTGTGGGAGGTACGAGTTATGTTTCGTGGTTACTGGATCGACGGTTTACATTTTGACCCCACAAACCCAAAAACTTAGTTTTTCATAGTTTACGAGGTAAAAAAGTTGTTTTATAATGTATCTTGATAACCGGGAGTCCGATTTGCGTTCCGTTTCTTCCTGTAACTTTCTTTAGACGTGTTGGATGTGCGATTTATGTTTCATGGTTACCGGATCAACGGTTTACATTTTGACCCCCCTAACCCCCCAAAACTTAATTTTTCATAGTCAACGAGGTTAAAAAGTTGTTTTGTAGTGTATCTTGATAACCGGGAGTCCGATTCCCTTTTCGTTTCTTCCTGCAACTTTCTTTAGACATATAGGAGGTGCGAATTATGTTTTGTGGTTACTTTTTGTTGGAATTAGGAAATATTTTAATATTGCTGATTTTATTCTTTTTATTTTAGGTCATTTGACCCGTCTTTATTTCATATTTATTAGGCGATATTTCTTTTCCTTTTCTGGCTTTCTGGTTTTGTATATATATACATGGGATTAGTTTAATAAAATAACACTTTTCCCAAATTCTATTTGGTATCAGAGCCAAAACTTACCACCACCATCACCATCCTTGCACCGTACATCACCACCACTGACCACCACCTCTGCGCGTACAACCACTATCCTTGTGCCGCACCCTTACAGCCCACCAAACCCTACCCTAGCCTTCCCCCTACCCAGCCGCAACTCCCCAGGCCTGTCCTAGCCTGCGCCGCACCCTACCCATCCAGCGACGCCACTACCAAGCCTCTCGGCTCTGTCAGTAGCCTTCGGGCTGCTCGTCTTGCCCATGTTGGGCTTGTTTGTGATGTACTAGAGACGTCTTTGTGCTCTTGGTTTTATGTTTGGGTGACCAAGTGTCCAATTGCCCCCATCGTTGTTTCACCGAGTTTCCGGTTGTGTTGGTTGCTACTGTGTCTCTGGCTGTATGTGTTCATCAAGCCCCGTTCGTTCGGCAGTGTGTTTTTTCAGATTACTTGGCTCTTGTCTTGATCTTGTGACGTTTTATGCTTGAAATTAGTAAGGAAGCAATATAGTTTGTTCGTTCAAGTGCATGTTTTCCCTCATCTCTCTCAGCCAAGTTTTTGATTATTGTTATTGATCGTATTACTTCCTTTTTTTGGAGCTGTGTGTTGTTTGTCCTTGCTAGTTTCATGGCTGATACAAGAACAGATCGTGCTTTCCCTTCATCTTCTTGCCCCACGACCGCTATTGCAGCAAGTATTCCTACTGCTCTTTATAGTAAATCAGACCACCCCACTTGGATTTTGGATTCTGGTGCCAATAATCACATGACTGGTGAGCATTCTATTTTTACGTCTCCTTTTACTTCCATTGATCAGTCTGTTCGTATAGCCGATGGGTCGTCCATTCCCATCCGTAGTCAGGGTGATGCACGCTTATCCCCAGACATCACTCTTTCCTCTATTTATTATGTCCCAAACTTTGCTTATAATCTTCTTTCTGTTAACCGTCTTGCTAATAGTTATAATTGTGCTGTTGTTTTCCTACCCAACTGTTGTTATTTACAGGATCTGACTTCGAAGAAGATTTTTGGTAGGGGGTATGAGCAAGACGGTCTCTACTACTTTGGTGATCCTCCATCGTCTAAAGTGTCATCCTACAGTCTCCAAGCTTCTGTTTTGCCAGTCTCAAATAATGTTTTGCCATCCTCAAATAATTATGTCTTTTCTCTTCAAACATTAGAGTTGTGGCATGCTCGTCTAGGACATGCCAATTTTTAATATTTGTGCTGGTTATTTCCCTCTTTAACTAAAGCTTGCAAGGATTCTAATTTTAAATGTGTGATGTGTGAACTGTCAAAACATACTCGCACTTCATATATTCCTCGCATGCACCGAGCACCTAGTGCTTTTGATCTTATCCATTCTGATGTGTGGGGGCCTTCACCTGTCACGGCCCTCTCTCAACACCATTATTATGTCACATTTATTGATGATTACACTCGTTGCACTTGGGTTTATCTAATGAAGAAAAAATCTGAAGTCTTCACTCATTTTAGATATTTTCTACAAATGATCAAAACCCAATATCATACTGTTGTGTGTAATATTCGATCTGATAATGGTAGGGAGTATATAACAGATGAGTTTCGATCTGCCCTTAACAAAGATGGGATTCTCCAACAACTTACATGTCCTTATACTCTAGAACAGAATGGCGTGGCGAAGCGAAAAAATCGTCATATCATGTCTATAGTTAGATGTCTCTTATATGGTATGGGCGTTCCTAAATATTTTTGGTACATGGCTGTTCTCACTGCCAATTCCTTTAGACGCGTTGGATGTTCAAGTTATGTTTCGTGGTTATCGGATCGACGGTTTACATTTTGGCCCCCCAAACAAAAACTTGGTTTTTCATAGTCTATGAGGTAAAAAAGTTATTTTGTAGTATATCTAGATAACCGGGAGTCCGATTCCTGTACCGTTTCTTCCTATAACTTTCTTTGGACGTGTTTTAGTTGCGAGTTAAGTTTCATGGTTACCGGATCATTGGTTTTGCATTTTGACCCCCTAAACCCCCAAAACGTAGTTATTCATAGTCTACGAGGTGAAAAAGTCATTTTGTAGTGTATATTGATAACCGGGAGTTTGATTCCCGTTCCGTTTCTTCCAGCAACTTTCGTTAGACGTGTGGGAGGTGCAAGTTAAGTTTCATTGTTACCGGATGTCACACTCGTCCCAGGAATTCATAATTTTATCATGCATATTTGTAATTTGGGAGTTTATCAATGTTAGTTGATAATGGTGATGAGGTTAACTGTGAGTTAACGGTAAGGTGTTAGTGAGGACACGGGAACATGGCAGTTCATATTGCATTGGCATGGTTAAATGACATTTATATGATTTAAATGTTATTTGACTTTATCTGGTATTCCCGTGAATAGTAATTATACTTGAGTAGTATAATTCTGGTATTTGGATACTTTAGTATATCATTTTGAGAACTGTGGTGAGTACATGAGTGATACGTTAATTAAAAAGGTAGGTTGTGTAGAGATTCCACAGAATATAGTTTTCGGACGTTAATTTTTTGGACCCAAACGAAACCTAGTCGAAAACTTTTGAAATTTATAATTTTCACCCATAAAGGCATAAAATGAACGTGTGCAAAGTTTCGAGAGCTAATGAGAAGTTTGAGGAACTCGTGGGGAGGTAAACGTAATTCCTAGAAATTTTTTCTATAAATAGTGGTAGATGAGATTTATTCTCATCCAAATCCTTCTAAAATATCTAGAGAGAGGAGAGAGAAAGGGAGATTGGAGCCAACGGGCTTTGCGACGACAAACGATGATCGTTCGTCCGTCAGATTTTCTCCAGATTCAAGATTTGAACTCGTGGAGGTAAGATCTACGTTTTGATACTACTTAGGCCGTGTTTGGCCAATTTTTGTAAAAATCTTAATTCTAGACTTTTGGGAAAAATAGGTATAAACTTGTAGGAATTTTCTCAAATTCGAAATCCGACGTTTATTTGTCCTCCTAGTCGATCCTTCAAAGTTTGGGGGAAATCACACGAGGTATGAAGTTCTAACTTGTGAAATATAGAGAAATACATGTTTTATATTTCGACGACGAAATTGAGATCCGGGCAAAATCCATGTGTTAATTGTAGGCCCGTTAATTATGCACGCGCTAAATTATGAAAAACATGTCTAAATTTACGCGAGCACGTTGAGTTGTCTATGTGGGTCAAAGGGGAGTCTTATACAAATTCATGTCGGAGTAAGCTTCTCATTGTTTGAGAATTTTAGTAGCGACGACTACTGTGCATGGTTGTAGGCTTGGACTTGCCATGGCACTTTGTGGGGATGTAATGGTTGTAGGCTTGGACTTGTCCCTGCTGGATGAATGCGTATTTTTCTCCCTAGAGACTATTGATATGATTTACGAGATATATTGCATATGTTAGACTTGTACGCTCAGCTTATAGCTGAGCAGTGGAGATGTACTCCATTGCAAGTAAGAAGAATGACAAGAAGAAGCGTGATGAGTGAGGCCGTTAAAGAACGCCGGGGGAATCAATTGTTTATATTTTGTTTCTATTTCCTAAACTAGTATCAAGGAATTGGGTTATGTATTACGTTGTAATAGATCTTTGGATTAATTCTGTAGTATGGTAATCCTGTTATAAATGTTGTAATTCAGTTACGGTTGTGATTGTTGTTAGTGTGGAGAAGCATGAGTTGTTAATTTTCACAATAGGGCTGCCCAGCAGGGGAGCAGTCGACTGGATCCTATGTCAGTCGACTGGATCCCGTGTGATTGAGACACTGAAAGTGAATAGTATGAGAAGCAGTCGACTGGACCCTTTATCAGTCGACTGAACACTGTTGATTTTTGGCTACTGCTTCTAACAATGGTAAAACCAGTCGACTGGATCCCCAAATCAGTCGACTAGACCCTTTTTGAATTGTTAAATTTTAGTTCTGCATAACACAGTCGACTGGGTTCCCTGATCAGTCGACTGGACCTCTGTTGAGAATTTTTGGGTTTTGGTTCTGCTAGGAACAGTCGACTGGACCCTAGGCACAGTCGACTGAACCTCTGTTTTCAAAACTGTTTTCTCTTGAAAGGATTCAATTGGGCAAAACTTTTTATAACTTTGATTCTTATGGATTTTTAAACTCAGAGGGTAATGTTTCTTAAAGTTTTAAAATACTCAGGGTTGTTTTAAAGTTCTTTCCGCTGCGTATAGTTATATGGAGATTGGGTGAGCCTTGGTGGCGTGCCACGTGTCCTATTTCCACGCGTAGTGGGATGGGTCGTGACATTTAGTGGTATCAGAGCTATAGGTAACAAAACTTTGGGAACGTTCGATGATGAGTGGAGTGTTGAATGATTTAACACATGTTCTAGATTGCATCCATACATATTAGAGATGTTTGATGCATATGTATGTTGTTTTACATACATGATATTGTTATTGTTGTACATGCATAGTGTTTATGCATTGAGAACTACAGGATTGTAATCATGAGTGACGAAGAGCGACATCTATCGCCACACACTCGACATATGAATGACATGGCAGACATGATGGGGAATATGGGTGACATGATCTGAAATATATTCGAACGGTTACCTCCAACACCTCCATTGGAACCAGAACCGATAGCTGTGGTGAATGTGCCTGAAAATAGGGGTTTGAGATCAATATCCGAACAGTTTGCGAGGAAGAAACCAATGGAATTTCATGGGACACCCGATCCAACACTCGCAGAACATTGGATCATGGACATGGAGAGGATTTTTCGATCTATTTTGATGAACGATAGGGAGAAAATGGAAAATGCAATTGATGTGCTGAAGGGTGAAGCCCATAACTGGTGGGTAAATATTCTAGATCAAGGGGCACCAATAACGTGGGAAGGATTTAAAATAGAGTTTAATCGCCGATTCTTCCCAAGGGCTGCTCTCAATGCAAAGAAGAGAGAGTTTGATAACTTGAAGCAGGGAGATATGACTGTAACCGAATATACTTCCAAGTACAACGCTTTGTTGAGATTTGGAAAGGGTTCCGTACCAGAAGAGAAAGATAGAGCAAGGAAATTCGAAAAGGGTTTAAGGGAAAATATTCGTCTAAGGGTGGAAACCTATGAACATTCGACTGTGGCAGCAGTACAACAAACGACACTAGTGGCCGAGATTGGGATGGAAAGGTCGAGGCAGAATCAACACGGTAAACGAAACAATGAGAGTGGTGATAGGAACTAAGGCGGATCTTTCAAGAGGCCGTTTCAAAGAGGCCCTGGTTCTAGTTTTAGTGATTTCAGGAGAACGCCAAGTAACATACCGTTGTGTTCACTTCGCAACCGACCACACTCAGGTCGATGTTTCATGACCAAGCCCCAGAACAGGAATCAGGGAGGAGGTAGTGCTGATTCGACTACTGATATGAGAGGTAAGTGTTATGACTGTGGAGTTTTTGGACATCAAGCCAAGGATTGCATGAGGAAGCATTCTTAACCAGGAGCTAGTTCTATGGCTTCCAGTGGGTCGAAGCCTAGACACTCCAATGATGGGGGACAAAGGACTGAACAACGTCAAGGAAGAGCATATCAAATGAACCCAGGAGATATTACTGCTTCAGAGACAGTAGTTTCAGGTATGGTTCTTGTATGTTCACACTTAGCACGCATACTTGTCGACTCGGGATCTACGCATTCATTTGTATCGCATGCTTTTGTTGAACATTTGAATGTTGAATCGGCACCGTTAGGATATGAATTGTCTATTGCTGTGCCACTTAGTAAATCAATAAGTTTGTCTACTATATATAAGAACTGTGAGATCAAACTAGGCGAGAAGTTGATGACTGTAGACCTTATACCGATTGTGGTGAACCATTTCGATGTAATACTGGGAATGGATTGGTTAGCTCTTAACCAAGCCACAATAGACTGTGAACGGAAAGAGGTTAATTTTCGATCACTGGTACATGGGAACTTTTTCTTTCAAGGGAGTGGGGTTATACCGCCGCCATATTTGATTTCAGCTATCCGAGCGGGGAGGTTATTGAAAAAGGGATGCCAATGATTCCTATGTTCAGTGACTAATGTCTCAGCGACCGAATTAAAAGTAGGAGACATTTCGATAGTGCGAGAATATCTAGATGTATTTCCTGATGATCTACTGGATGTTCTTATTGAGAGAGAAATTGAATTCACCATTAACGTAAAGCCAGACTCAAGACCGGTATCCAAAGTACCGTATAGAATGGCACCAGTAGAATTGAAGGAACTGAAAGTTCAACTACAAGATTTACTTGACAAAGGTTTCATTCGACCTAGTATTTCACCGTGGGGAGCTCCAGTGTTGTTTGTAAAGAAGAAAGATGGTTCGATGAGAATGTGTGTGGATTATTAGGAACTGAACAAGTTGACAATCAAGAACAAGTATCCACTACCGAGAATTGATGACCTATTTGATCAACTTCGTGGGGCACAAGTATTTTCGAAGATAGATTTAAGATCTGGTTACCATCAGTTGAAGGTGAAGGCCGAAGACATTGAGAAAACTGCTTTCAGAACGCGTTACGGACATTATGAGTTCTTAGTCATGCCGTTTGGGGTTACGAATGCACCAGCCGCGTTCATGGATCTTATGAATCGAGTATTCAAGGATTATTTGGATGACTTTGTGATAGTGTTCATCGACGACATTCTTATCTATTCACCGAGTGAGATAGAACACGAGAACCACTTGAGGTTGATACTTTAGAGATTGCGAGAGAACAACTATTTGGAAAATTCAAGAAATGTGAATTTTGGTTACCTAGTATTACTTTTCTTGGCCACGTGGTTGACAAGAATGGAGTTTCAGTTGATCCTCACAAAGTAGAAGCTATATCAAATTGGCAAAGGCCGACTTCAGTGTCAGAAATTTGAAGTTTCTTGGGATTGGCAGGATATTACCGCCGTTTTATTGAGCACTTCTCAAAGATTTCTTTACCTATGACAAGGTTGATGAGGAAAGGAATTACATTTGAATGGAGTCAGGAATGTGAAGACAGTTTTCAAGAATTGAAAGCACGACTAACGAGAGCACCTATTCTGACAATACCATCCAAAATTGAGGGGTTTGTGATCTATAGTGATGCGTCGCATCAAGGGTTGGGATGCATGTTGATGCAAGATGGTAAAGTGATTGATTATGCTTCTAGATAGTTGAAGACACATGAGATTAATTATCCGACTCATGATCTCGAATTGGCCGTGATAATTGATACTTTGAAGATTTGGAGACACTACTTGTACGGAGAAAAGTGCAAGATATTCACGGACCACAAAAGTTTGAAATATATTTTCACCCAACGGGACTTGAACATGAGACAACGAAGATGGTTGGAGTTGATGAAGTATTACGATCTTTCGATTAGCCGATGCATTAAGCCGGAAGACGCCGAGGAATTTAGCCGACGAGCTAACACAACAAAAAGAATTGATAAAAGAGATGGAACGCTTAGAATTGGATGTGATTCCAGGGACAGAAGATGGCTTAATGATGGCGATCATAGCACACCCAGATATTATTGATGAGATCAAGAAAGAACAAATTAACGATGTCTATTTGTGCAAAATGAGGGACGAAATATCTTTGGGGAGATGACCTAGTTTTGTGTTGGAACGAGGGACGTTGAAACTGGAAAATCAATTATGTGTACCGAATGTGAAAGACTTTAAAGAGAGGATTCTAGAAGAAGCTCATAGTACGAAATATTCAGTGCACCCGGGAAGTAATAAGATGTACAGAAACTTGAGACAAAACTTCTAGTGGAAGGGTATGAAGCGTGAAGTCGTTAAATTTGTATCTGAATGTTCGGCATGTCAACAGGTTAAAGCAGAGACAAGTACCCGCGGGGTTATTACAACCATTACCTGTGTCAGAATGGAAATGGGATGAGATTACAATGGACTTTGTTTCAGGATTTCCACGATCATTCAATAGGAATGATAATATTTGGGTTATAGTTGACCGATTAACCTAGTCAGCTCATTTTCTACCGATCAAGACGACTAAGCCGTCCAAATTAGCGGAATTGTATGTGAAAGAGATTATAAGGCTACATGGAGTTCCAGCTGTGATTGTATCAGATTGCGATAGTAGTTTTACCTCGAGGTTTTGGGGATGCTTGCAAGAAGCTATGGGCACAAAGTTGAGTTTCAGTACCGCATTTCATCTACAGGCCGATGGACAGTCAGAGCTTATGATTCAGACATTAGAGGATATGTTACGATTGTGTGTGTTAGACTTTGGGAATGATTGGGAGAAACACCTACCATTGATTGAATTTGCATATAACAACGAATTTTAGTCAAGTATTGGTATGGCACCATATGAAGCTTTGTATGGCCATAAGTGTCGATCACCGGTTTGTTGGACCGAGGTTGGAGAAAAAAGGTTGTTAGGACCTGAGATAGTACAAATGACTACCGAGAAGGTGAAATTGATTCAGGAACGTCTTAAGGTAGCTCAGAGTCGATATAAGAGCTATGTGGACTCTAAGCGACGACTGATGACTTTTGAGGTAAGGGACTTTGTGTATTTGAGAGTATCGCCTTCGAAAGGCATTGTCTGATTTGGAAAGAGGGGAAAGCTCAATCCAAGATTCATAGGACCTTTTGAGATTCTAGAGAGAGTAGGGCCGGTGGCTTACCGATTGGCTTTATCAGCTGAGTTATCATTTGTGCACAACGTGTTTCACGTGTCTATGTTAAGACGTTGTATGACCGATACGAGTAAGATCATTGTACCTGAATCGCTACAGATTCAGAGAGACTTGACTTATGTAGAACAATCGGTAGAGATTCTAGATCGAAAGGAACAAGTCTTGAGAACTAAAACGATTCCGATGGTGAAGGTATTATGGCATAGTCACACTGTTGAAGAGGCTACGTGGGAAAATGAGGAAGACATGCGGAATGAGTATCCGTACCTGTTCGACGTATGAGGTATAAGTTTAGGGACAAACTTCCTTTTTGGAGGGGAGAGTTGTCACACCCGTCCCAGGAATTCATAATTTTATCATGCATATTTGTAATTTGGGAGTTTATCAATGTTAGTTAATAATGGTGATGAGGTTGACTGTGAGTCAATGGTAAGGTGTCAGTGAGGACACGGAAACATGGCAGTTCATATTGCATTGGCATGGTTAAATGACATTTATATGATTTAAATGTTATTTGGCTTTATCTGGTATTCCTGTGAATAATAATTATACCTGTGTAGTATAATTATGGTATTTGGATACTTTAGTATATTATTTTGAGAACTGTGGTGAGAACGTGAGTGATACGTTAATTAAAAAGGTAGGTTGTGTAGAGAATCCACAGAATATAGTTTTCGGACATTAATTTTTTGGACCCAAACGAAACCTAGTCGAAAACTTTTGAAATTTATAATTTTCACCCGTAAAGGCATAAAATGAACGTGTGCAAAGTTTCGAGAGCTAATGAGAAGTTTGAGGAACTCGTGGTGAGGTAAACGCAATTCCCAGAAAGTTTTTCTATAAATAGTGGTAGATGAGATTCATTCTCATCCAAATCCTTCTAAAATATCTAGAGAGAGGAGAGAGAAAGGGAGATTGGAGCCAACGGGCTTTGCGACGACAAACGACGACCGTTCGTCCGTCAGATTTTCTCCAGATTCAAGATTTGAACTCGTGGAGGTAAAATCTACGTTTTGATGCTACTTAGGCCGTGTTTGGCCAATTTTTGTAAAAATCTTAATTATAGACTTTTGGGAAAAACAGGTATAAACTTGTAGGAATTTTCTCAAATTCGAAATCCGACGTTTATTTGACCTCCTAGTCAATCCTTCAAAGTTTGGGGGAAATCGCACGAGGTATGAAGTTCTAACTTGTGAAATATAGAGAAATACATGTTTTATATTTCGACGACGAAATTGAGATCCGGGCAAAATGCATGTGTTAATTGTAGGCCTGTTAATTATGCACGCGCTAAGTTGTGAAAAGCATGTCTAAATTTATGCGAGCACGTTGAGTTGTCTATGTGGGTCAAAGGGGAGTCTTATACAAATTCATGCCGGAGTAAGCTTCTCGTTGTTTGAGAATTTTAGTAGCGACGGCTACTGTGCATGGTTGTAGGCTTGGACTTGCCATGGCACTTGTGGGGATGTAATGGTTGTAGGCTTGGACTTTCCATTGACATCGCGGTTTAAGGCTTGGACTTGCCGCTACCGGATGAATGCGTATCTTTCTCCCTAGAGACTATTGATATGATTTACGAGATTAAAGCATGTTTTGTCATACATTGCATATGTTAGACTTGTACGCTCAGGATATAGCTGAGCAGTGGAGATGTACTCCATTGCAGGTAAGAAGAACGACAAGAAGAAGCGTGATGAGTGAGGCCGTTAAAGAACGCCGGGGGAATCAATTGTTTATATTTTGTTTCTATTTCCTAAACTAGTATCAAGGAATTGGGTTATGTAATACGTTGTAATAGATCTTTGGATTAATTCCGTAGTATGGTAATCCTGTATTTGAACGTCTGTGGTTATGTTTTAAATGTTGTAATTCAGTTACGGTTGTGATTGTTGTTAGTGTGGAGAAGCATGAGTTGTTAATTTTCACAACAGGGCTGCCCAACAGGGGAGCAGTCAACTGGACCCTATGTCAGTCGACTGGATCCCGTGTGATTGAGACACTGAAAGTGAATAGTATAAGAAGCAGTCGACTAGACCCTTTATCAGTCGACTGAAAAATCCCGGGTTTATCATAACCGGGAGTCCGATTCCCATTCCGTTTCTTTCTATAACTTTCTTTAGACGTGTGGTAGTTGCGAGTTAAGTTTCGTGGTTACCGGATCGACGGTTTTTCATTTTGACCCACCTAACCCCAAAAACATACTTTTTCATAGTCTACGAGGTGAAAAAGATGTTTTGTAGTGTATCTTGATATCCGAGAGTCCGATTCCCATTCCATTTCTTCCTGAGACTTTCTTTAGATGTGTTGGATGTGTGATTTATGTTTCGTGGTTACCAGATCGACGGTTTACATTTGACCCCCCTAACCGCCAAAACGTAGTTTTTCATAGTCAACGAGGTAAAAAAGTTATTTTGTAGTGTATCTTGATAACCGGGAGTCCGATTCCTGTTCCGTTTCTTCCTGCAACTTTCTTTAGACATGTGGGAGTTGCGCGTTAAGTTTCGTGGTTACCAGACTGACGGTTTGCATTTTGACCCCCCAAATCTCAAAAACTTAGTTTTTCATAGTGTACGAGGTGAAAAAGTTATTTTGTAGTATATCTTGACAATCGGGAGTTCGATTCCCATTCTAGTTCTTCTTGAAACTATTTTTAGACATGTGGGAGGTGCGAGTTATGTTTCGTGCTTAGCGGATCGACGTTTTGCATTTTGACCCCCCAAACCCTAAAAACTTAGTTTTTCATAGTCCACCCGGTGAAAATGTATTTTTGTAGTGTATCTTGATAACCGGGAATCCGATTCCCATTCTATTTTTTCCTACAACTTTCTTTAGAAGTGTGGGATGTGCGAGATAAGATTTGTGGTTTTCTGGATCGACGGTTTACATTTTGACCCCCAAACCCCAAAAACTTAGCTTTTCATAATTTATGAGGTGAAAAAGTTATTTTGTAGTGTATCTAGTTAATCGGGATTCGGATTCCCGTTCCATTTCTTCTTGTGACTTTCTTCGGACTTCGATTTGTGAGTTATGTTTCGTGGTTACCGGATCTACGGTTTACATTTTGACCCACCAAACCCCCAAAACTTAGTTTTCTATAGTTTACGAGGTGAAAAAGTTGTATTATTGTGTATCTTGATAACCGAGTGTCCGATTCCTGTTTCATTTTTTCCTACAACTTCCTTTAGACGTGTTGGATGTTCAAGTTATGTTTCGTGGTTATCGGGTTGACAGTTTACATTTTGGTCCCCCAACCAAAAACTTAGTTTTTCATAGTCTACGAGGTAAAAAAGTTCTTTTGTAGTGTACCTTGATAACCGGGAGTCCGATTCCCATTCCGTTTCTTTCTGCAACTTTCTTTAGACGTGTGGTAGTTATGAGTTAAGTTTCGTGGTTACCGGATTGGCGGTTTTTTATTTTGACCCCCCAAACTCCAAAAACATAGTTTTTGATAGTCTACGAGGTGAAAAAGATGTTTTGTAGTGTATCTTGATATCCAGGAGTCCGATTCCCATTCCGTTTCTTCTTGCAATTTTCTTTAGACGTGTGGGAGTTTCGAGTTAAGTTTCGTGGATACCGGAACGACGGTTTGTATTTTTGATGAGAATCAACATGGGCCATTGCAAGATCCATTGCATGTTCCAAATGGGCCAATTACAAGAGCAAGGACCAAAAAGATCAAAGAAGCTTTCAATGGGCTGATTCAAGAAATTTGGGCTGATTTTAGCATTCCTAAGAGTGGCCCAAAGGGAAATGAAGACTATGTCAATTTAATTCATGCATGTGAAGATGTGGACTGAATATAACCTCTAAGATATAGCTATATATGTTTTATAGATAGTAGTTGAGAGTTGGTTCATGTTTTTAAGTGCATTTAATGAGTTAAACTACTTTTTTGTACTAGCATTTGCTAAAAAACGTGAATGCATTATTTCTTATGGTTGGAGGGTTGTTCCAACTACTTGCATTTATTCCTATGGTTGGAGGGATGTTCCAAGCCTATATATATCCTTGCTTATCTTTTGTAATGGACAGATTTGATAAATTGATAAAAAGTGAGTTTTTACTCCTTCTTCTTGGTTCTTCATTGAACTTTCAGAACTTATCAAGGTTTTCACCTTGTGGCGTTCAAAACTAAGAATACCTGTGGTTTGCGTCTCTTTATAGGCGTTGGGTCTCAGGTTCACTAATTGGAATACCTGTGGTTTGCGTCTCTTTATAGGCGTTGGGTCACAGGTTCACTTTCACAACAATCTGATTTCTAGCTTTCTTGGGAAGATATTCAATCTTTGTTGTTGGGTCTCATTGCTAGTCTACTGAGGTTCGCATCATTTGGTATCAGAG